>CM031620.1:33914271-33916771 GCA_018398815.1 Conus ventricosus
AGATGCCTCCTGATGATGATGGTGATGCCTTCTGGTGATTATGATGCCTCCTGATGATGATGGAGATGCCTCCTGATGATGATGGTGATGCCTTCTGGTGATTATGATGCCTCCTGATGATGATGGTGATCCCTTCTGGTGATTATGATGCCTCCTGATGATGATGGAGATGCCTCCTGATGATGATGGTGATGCCTTCTGGTGATTATGATGCCTCCTGATGATGATGGTGATGCCTCCTGATGATGATGGTGATGCCTTCTGGTGATGGTGATGCCTCCTGATGATGATGGTGATGCCTTCTGGTGATTATGATGCCTCCTGATGATGATGGAGATGCCTCCTGATGATGATGGTGATGCCTTCTGGTGATTATGATGCCTCTGGATGATGGGATGCCTCCTGATGATGTCGGTGATGCCTTCTGGTGATGATGATGCCTCCTGATGATGATGGTGATGCCTTCTGGTGATTATGATGCCTCCTGATGATGATGGTGATGCCTTCTGACGATGTTGGTGATGCCTTCTGGTGATGATGCTGATGCCTTCTGGTGATGATGGTGATGCCTTCTGGTGATGATGGTTGTAACGCGACAGCCCTCTCGACCAAACACCTGAGACCAATTCTGGATTTTCCCATAGACTCCACATCTTTTGTCGTCACCACAAATTACGTCACAGCTCTTCACGTAGGCCGTGACGCAAAATATTGTCCAGGCTGCTCAACTTGCACTTTAAATCATTTTTCCTCCTATTGATGCAGTCTCAAAACACCACGTCTGCTTATATATATATATATATATTATATATATATATATATATATATATATATATATATATATATATTTTTTTTTTTTTATCGCGCTGCGAATCTGCAGAAGTATCATCAGCTATTCTACAATGCATCAAATCTTCATATGTCATTGCTAAGCATCGTTGTCAAGACATCTCTCTAGGGAAATGACGAAGAAGTAAAAGGACGGTTATTGGAGACGTGGCAGAAAGCAGCAGCTATTCGACTGGGAAGAAATCGGAACTCAAAGAAGACGTTGCATCTTGCCTATACCGCAAGTCAGCGGAGGATCACAGTCGTTGAGAACATCAATTCGATCGATCTCAACATCTACCGTGGCCCGGGTTCGTGCTGCAAACCACATAATCGAGCGCGCAGAGGATTGACCCTGACCAGACATCTGAGGGACTCTGGCACGCTGGTGTCGCTGGCGGTCGGAGAACTCTGAGCGTGCACTCGTTACTCCATCTTTTTACCAGTGGGTTTCGATAACCTCTATCTGAAGTCTTATCAACTGGACTGCCTTGGACGTTGACGCCTCCTGAAGTCTTATCAACTGGACTGCCTTGGACGTTGACGCCTCTTGAAGTCTTATCACCTGGACTGTCTTGGACGCTGACGCCTCTTGAAGTCTTATCAACTGGACTGCCTTGGACGTGACGCATCCTGAAGATCGAGACGGGTCAAACCATCGCAGCCAACATCGTCAAGGAGAAGACAACGGACATCGCAGCATTACGCGAGATTGACAGATAAGAACGCTGCAAGACATTATACTATATAAAAAGAAAAAAGAAACATATTCATGATCACGCACACAGACACACACTCCGTCATTGTGTAATTAAATATTGTTTAAATTATATTTTCTTGAATCCGACGTGAAGTGTGGGTGATGAGTTGTCGGCGAGTTCTTTGAGCTGAGGCGAGTTGAATATCAGCACCCCATTGGTGTGACAATGGTGATGCCTTCTGGTGATGATGGTGATGCCTTCTGGTGATGATGGTGAAGCCTTCTGGTGATGATGCTGATGCCTTCTGGTGATGATGGTGATGCCTTCTGGTGATGAGGGTTTGATGTTTTTCTGATGATGATGGTGTTTGCCTTCTGTGATGATGGAGATTGCCTTTTGATGATGATGGTGGTGATGCCTTCTGGTGATGATGAGGAGATGCCTTTTGATGATGATGGTGGTGATGCCTTCTGGTGATAATGATGGAGATGCCTTCTAGTGATGATGATGGTGATCCTTCTGATGATGATGGAGATGTCTTCTGATGATGATGGAGATTCTTCTAATGATGATGGTGATGCCCTCTGTTTGTTGTTGTTGTTGTCGTACCCTGGCTAAAAGACTCCAGGGATCATCCGAACAGCCGAAGCATTTGAACACTATGGCACAAATGCATCAGCTGGGGATGAGAACATTACGTGTGTGACCGTTTTTGATTACCCCGCCAAATGGCAGCCACACTCCGACTTCGGGGATTTGGGAGACTGTGTTATGCTAGGAGCTTGTCACGACTGAAGACAATCCCCACATAACTATGCAGAGCATAACAACATTTTGATGTAGCCTTGGTGTTCTGGCCTATGTCAATTGGTCTGACACAGCCTTAAGCCAAGGCGTGTGATGCCCTCTGATGATGAATGGTGATGCCTTCTGGTGATGATGGTGATGCCTTCTGGTGATGATGATGCCTC
>CM031620.1:33923159-33925659 GCA_018398815.1 Conus ventricosus
GAGTCGGAGAAATGAATTCCAGAGTCTGACTTTCTCCATCAAGTTCTCTCTCGTAGAACACGACTTAAGTAACCCTTTAGTCTCGCATAAAAAAATAGAAAGGGGAAAGGTAAGGTTAGGTAAGGAAAAAGAGTAGAGGAGCAGAGGTAGAAAGACCCCCCCCCCCCCCCCCCCCACACCCACCAAAAAAAAAGAGAGAGAGAGAAAGAGAGAGAGACAGAGCGAGAGAGAGAGAGGGGAGAGACAGAGACAGAGAGAGAGAGAGAGAGAGAGACAGAGAGAAGGGGGGGGGGTGGAGAGATAGAATATCTACGACCCTAGGACTCGCCGTGTTGCGCAGCTAATTTAAGACTCGTGCTAAGTACGTCAAGGTCCAGGCATCGTCAGCCGATACCCCTCCACCCCCAACCCCTTCCTCCGCTGTAAGCGCGGCTACCCCGGGTAGAGTGTCTGACAAATGGAACCGCCGACATAAAACGGGTCTGGGGCGGCCTGCTTTCTGTCATGATCTTGGTTAAGGGTCCGTCGAGTCAGTAGTACGTGGTGGCGGCGCTGGGTCGTCTGTGGGTATTATGTCCCTTGGCGGAAAGGTTTATTTCAGTTAGACGTTGCTGCCGGAGGAGGAGGAGGAGGAGGAGGAGGAGCGAGAAGAGATGGGTGGGTGTGTGGGTGGGAAGAATGGGGGACAAGGTGGAGGTGTGTGTATGTGGTGGTGGTGGGGGTATTTGTGTGTGTGTGTGCGTGTGCGTGCGCGCGCGCGCGCGCGCGCGGTGTGTGTGTGTGTGTGTGTGTGTGTGTGTGTGTGTGTGTGTGTGTGTGTGTGTGTGTGTGTGTGTGTGTGCGGGGGGGTGCGAGGGGGTGTGTGTGTTGCGGGGTGTATGTATGTATGTATGCATGTGTGTGTGTATGTGTATGTGGTGTGTGTGCGCGCGCATGGGGGTGCTTCAGAGAGAGAGAGAGAGAGAGAGAGAGAGAGAGGAGAGAGTTAGGAGAGAGAGAGAGAGAGAGAAGAGTATAATGTTTGGTGTGTGGGGGGAGAGAGGAGTCGGAGCGAACAGACAGAGGGGGGGGGGGGGGGGGGGGAGAAAGCAAACAGACAGAAGACAGATAGAGACAAAGATACAGACAGACATACAGAGATAGAGATAGAGAGACAGACAGACAAAGTGATAGAGAGACAGACAGACAGAGAAAAGAGAGAGAGAGAGAGAGAGAGAGAGAGAGAGAGAGAGACAGACAGACAGACAGACAGACAGAGACAGAGACAGAGACATACAGACAGAGAAAGCTCCCAGTCTTTCCGCTGGAATTGATACCAAAGTGCGTGGTCCCAGTTTTCCATCGTGAGCCCGTAACGCACGATGCCGTCCTAGACTCCTCACTGGGGACCCAAAGCATAATAGTAGTAATGCAGCCCTAGGCATCCCCACGTGCGGCCACAGCACAGTATGTGGCACCAGTCTTCCCCGTCCTCCCTTTGGGCTTCATAGAACCAAAGATAGTTCGCCTCCGTAGGGCGTACAGTCTTTGATAGAACACTATGTAGTTCCCATTTTCCGGCTTGGGATCAAGGTCTTGCTGTTCGAGGCCCTAACATACCAGCCACGCAGTCCTACTCTGCTCAGCTGCGACCATACTGAACTATGACGGCTCTGAGATGTACCAAACCCTACGACAATCACAAGAGACTACAGACACCGTCCCTTTATCCAGCAAGTCAACGACGACCATCAACTATAACAACCCACACTCCTCTCTCTCCACCTTCAGTCATCCTTTTACCACAGTATCTGCCCCGTAAATTTCCCAACCAACACTGCCGGCATCTTATCATCATCTCTCAAGCCTGACTGACGCTGGGATAGATTACCAAAGAAACAGCGCATGCAGTACAGCCCTGTCATGTAGTCTCAGACCGAACTGGAACTCTACGGCATCATGGTCATCCTGCTATTCTCCAACATTCATCGTAAATAATGGCCTCGTGCCGAGGCTATACAGCGGAGAGGTTCTGTCCCCTGGTCGGTGGATTGGGGATCCCTCAAGCCTTGCACTCGTGGAGTGCACTGGTTAACGCGGAAGAAGGTGCTGTGAATCAACAGAGCCTAAGAGAAGGAAAGCTTGGAGTCCAAACCCGCACTGTCTGGTGGACGTTAGCCCCGTGTTACCAGGGTAACCAGACAACCATGAGCTGCTCTGACGTCGGAATGTGTCGGCGGAGACCAGCAGGCAGACCTCCTGCAGAGTCACAAGCGCAGGAGAAGACGGAAACTACGCATCTCACCCATATATGGCCAATGGTCATGTAAATGATGTGTGTTAAAGAAGGTGGGTAGGTATGGATGTCTTGAAAAGAAAGCATCATCTTCTCTTGCGGGTAGCTACAACACAATCAGATATCAATAGTTTCCATCTACGTTGCTGACGCTGAGACAGCAGATGAACTAGCTTGGGTGTGATTGTGTATTTTGGCGAGGGGGTGAGCAGCATGAATGTAATG
>CM031620.1:33930659-33933159 GCA_018398815.1 Conus ventricosus
AGAGAGAGAGAGAGAGAGAGAGAGAGAGGGGTGGTGTGGTGGTGGAGAACAGAATCCTAAGGCGGAATGGCGCGGGGCTATATTATAGCCTACAGTCTCTCTCTCTCTCTCTCTCCTCTCTCTCCTTCTCTCCTCTTATCAGTGTTATTGCTCCCACAAGACTCATTCCACTCACCCTTGAAACACTACCAAACGTAAAGTTCCTTTGTCGCAACTCCAGCGCCTCACTTCACGGGAGCCATTAGTAAGAAAGCCGCCATGAGGCAGCCAGCTGGAGGAGACGCCGTCGCGCTGTCGAGTGACTTTTGTGGTGTTCAGCGCTGCCTGTTCCGATCCAAAGCACCTACCAATCCACCTACTAAGCGTCCTGCTTAACGACAGTAATTGCTCACTCCAGGAGCTGAGAGTGAGCGAGCGTCTCCCTCTTGTGGGCGCCACCACGTCCACCTAGCTACAGTCCCCATATTGCATGCGCGCCCGCGCGCGCGCACACACACACACACACACACACACACACACACACACACACACACACACACATACACACACGCGCGCGCGCGCGGAGAGAAAGTGAGAGAGAGAGAGAGAGAGAGAGAGAGAGAGAGAGAGAGAGAGAGAGAGAGAGATTCAGAGATTCCGACAATACTGGACACAGCAGACTCTAACAACGAATGTCGTTTCATTGAAGGATCACAAACTAACAACTATCTGATAACTCTCGAAAGAGGCGTGGCCATTGCAATGAAATTTAAAACAGAGAGACTCTGAATCGAACAAGAACAACAAGCGATGAAAGCGAACCTCAAAAAAAAAAAAGCGAATGAACCAAAGAAAAAGCGACAAATAGCCAGCAACTACACTCTCATTTCCTCGCTCGCTGTGGCCCTATGGACTCCACACACAAGAAAACAATGCAACAAGTAAAGAAAACACATAAGATATACGAAATTTTGCTAAAGTATACGAAAAACAAACAAATAAACACACAAAAATGAGGACTGAAGAAGAATACAAAACAACATTGCATAGCGACTATCATCTATACAAAACAACATTGCATAGCGACTATCATCTATACAAAACAACATTGCATAGCGACTATCATCTATACAAAACAACCTTGCATAGCGACTATCATCTATACAAAACAACCTTGCATAGCGACTATCATCGAAACAAAACAACCTTGCATAGCGACTATCATCTATACAAAACAACATTGCATAGCGACTATCATCTATACAAAACAACATTGCATAGCGACTATCATCTATACAAAACAGCATTGCATAGCGACTATCATCTATACAAAACAACATTGCATAGCGACTATCATCTATACAAAACAACATTGCATAGCGACTATCATCTATACAAAACAACATTGCATAGCGACTATCATCTATACAAAACAACATTGCATAGCGACTATCATCTATACAAAACAACATTGCATAGCGACTATCATCTATACAAAACCACATTGCATAGCGACTATCATCTATACAAAACAACATTGCATAGCGACTATCATCAGTGAAACAACATTGCATAGCGACTATCATCAGTGAAACAACATTGCATAGCGACTATCATCAGTGAAACAACATTGCATAGCGACTATCATCAGTGAAACAACACTGCATAGCGACTATCATCAGTGAAACAACATTGCATAGCGACTATCATCAGTGAAACAACATTGCATAGCGACTATCATCAGTGAAACAACATTGCATAGCGACTATCATCAGTGAAACAACATTGCATAGCGACTATCATCAGTGAAACAACATTGCATAGCGACTATCATCAGTGAAACAACAGGTGATACAATGGAGTAAAGCCTACGAACCAATTTTAAAGAAAACACACACACACAAAAAATAAAAAAAAACTGCTGTCGTTGTGACGTGAATAATGCAAAACGTGAAATGAAAACTACGCTGGAGAGATGCATACTTGAACAGTTAATAAGGACGGAAAAAAACATTTTTTTTTTTTTTCGCGTACGGAGGCCGATACTCCTGCGGACACTCCCAGTATAGGCAGGAAAGGAGTAATCCTATCTACCAAAACAAAGGGAATGGAGTTTTGTGTGTATGACCGTTTTCTTGTGTGTTTTTTTTTTATCCCGCAATTAAGGCAGCCATACTCCAACTACGGAGAAGGTGCATGCTATGTGTAACGTGTCATCCATACCAACGGCAAAACTGGCCTTCTCTTCCGAAAGTTGGTGACGGGACTTTACGTGTGTGCAAGATGATATGCGTGCGTTCACACATGGAACCTCGGTTTATAGTCTCATTCGAAGGACTGTATGGTGAATGGAGTCAGAACCAATGTTAACTCCGAGGGAAAAATCCCCCTGTACCGGAACGGCCCAGCGGAGATTCTAATCCGCAACCCCAAAATCACGAGTCCGGCGCTCTACCACTAGGCTATTCCGACCCCCAAACAAACAAACAAAATTGACAACAGAGAAAACAGTAACAAGCTG
>CM031620.1:33938159-33943159 GCA_018398815.1 Conus ventricosus
GCCAATGATTGGTGACCTTACTGTGTTAAAAAAGATATCAAATAAAATAGGACCTGCATGCAGACTATCAGAAATTGTGCAATCAAGATCGAATGTAGGGTGTGTGCGTGCGTGCGTGTGTGTGTGTGCGTGTGTGTGTGTGTTTCTGTGACTGTCAGTGTGCGTACGTGTGTATGTTTGAGAGAGAGAGAGAGAGAGAGAGAGAGAGAGAGAGAGAGAGAGTGTGTGTGTGTGTGTGGTGCGTGCGTGCGTGCGTGCGTGTGTGTGTGTGTGTGTGTGTGTGTGTGTGTGTGTGTGTGTGTGTGTGTGTGTGTGTGCCCTTCTCTCTGTGCGTTTGGGTTTTGTTGTTGTTGTTGCTATTGGGTTGTTTTTTTTTTGCGGGGTGGGGATGGGGGCAGGGAGGGACATTGGTAATTAGATTCAGCATTCAGTATAGTCGCACTTCATAACATAACGATAGCGTGCCGAACATACCGCCATATTTTGTTCTCTTTTGTATCTTTTGTATCTCCAGTATCTCCAGATACACAAAGATCATAACACGTGCTGGGAAAGTATGGGTTGGAGACAGACAATAGTTTTGAGTTCAGCGCGCGCGCGTGTGTGGTGTGTGTGTGTGGTGTGTGTGTGTGTGGGTGTGTGTGTGAAGTGGTGTGGTGTGGTGTGGTGTGTGTGTGTGTGTGTGTGTGTGTGTGGTGTGGTATGTGTGTGTGTGTGTGTGTGTGTGTGTGTGTGTGTGGTGTGTGTGTGTGTGCGTGTATGTGCGTGTGTGTGCGAGCGTACGTGCGGACGTGTGTGTGTGTGTGTGTGTGTGTGACATATCCACAAGATAGGCCTAAAGGTCATCTGGTTTTAAATTGCCATATCCAATCTGTCACAATTTCCACCAAACAGCTGCTTCACTGCGACACACATCAAGATGAACTTAACCAAGGTGGCGTACGTTAGACAGTACGCAATATGCCTCACTGACTCTCTCTCTCTTAGAAAGTCGGGTTGTTGTCGTTGTTTTGTTTGTTTGTTTGTTTGTTTGCTAAGTTATCTAGAATGACAGTGTGCACGCACGTATATACCGTGTCAGGGTATATAGTTAGGGTCAGAATGATCACGCGCGCGGGCATGTTTGTCATCGTTCTGTTGCCCATGATGAAAGCGTGCAAAACGGGGAAAGGAAACGGCATGCGACTTTCCCCCACTCTAGAGGAGAAAGGGGGGGGGGGGGGGGGGGGGGGACATGAACAGGCGCACGTGCACACACAGTCATACACACAGTCACAGGTGGTTGAAGGGGGACGAGTGGGATTGGGGGGGGGGGGGGTATGTCACCCTTAGTGCCCTGCAGGCCTAAGACTATGATGTGAATACCTGAACGAAACACGAATAATTTACAATGAAATTCAGCTTAAAAATCCACCAATAGATTAACCGGCGAACTGATATTGACCCCTACGCCCCCCCCCCCCCCCCCCCCGCCCCCATTCCTCCCCCGGCCACCCCCCGCCCCAAAGGTCGCCCTGATTTCCCCACAGACTGCTCCCCCGGCCACCCCCCGCCCCAAAGTGTCGCCCTGATTTCCCCGACAGACTGCTCCCCCGGCCACCCCCCGCCCCAAAGTGTCGCCCTGATTTCCCCGACAGACTGCTCCCCCGGCCACCCCCCGCCCCAAAGTGTCGCCCTGATTTCCCCGACAGACTGCTCCCCCCGGCCACCCCCCCGCCCCAAAGTGTCGCCCTGATTTCCCCGACAGACTGCTCTCCCGGCCACCCCCCGCCCCAAAGTGTCGCCCTGATTTCCCCGACAGACTGCTCCCCCGGCCACCCCCCGCCCCAAAGTGTCGCCCTGATTTCCCCGACAGACTGCTCCCCCGGCCACCCCCCGCCCCAAAGTGTCGCCCTGATTTCCCCGACAGACTGCTCCCCCGGCCACCCCCCCGCCCCAAAGTGTCGCCCTGATTTCCCCGACAGACTGCTCCCCCGGCCACCCCCCGCCCCAAAGTGTCGCCCTGATTTCCCCGACAGACTGCTCCCCCGCCCACCCCCCGCCCCAAAGTGTCGCCCTGATTTCCCCGACAGACTGCTAATCAAAACGACTATAATGAAAAAAAAACAACAACAACAAACAATACCCGCATGATTTGACAGCAGCCGACAAAAGAAATAACTTTAAAACATAGAAAACAAACAGGTACGGTAACAAGGAAATAATAAATCGAACAGAAACATGACATTAAATGAGGGAAAATGATATGAGAAGTGAAGTAACCCCTCAATCCCCTACACAAGCGCTCAGACGCGCGCGTGCGTGCGCGCACACACACACACACACACACACACACACACACACACACACACACACACACACATATCTTAACTTGATCATCTGCGCGCGCGTACACACACACACACACACACACACACACACACACACACATATCTTAACTTGATCATCTGTGCCCCACAAAACCTCTGGTTTTCATATGGCAATAAAATATTATGTTCTTGTTCTTGTTCTACACAACATCTTTTCTTTCCTCCTCGTGTACCCCCCCCCCCCCCCCCCCCCCCCCCCCCCCCCCCCCCCCCCATCCAATTCAAGCTGATCGCTACTGTTTCAAACTTAGCAAGCTCACTAGCCAACTGAGACTGCGATGACAACTTGTCGATGCAGAACGCAAGTTCATTGATAACTCTGCAGAGTCGACGACGATGATATTCGCCATCCTTCCCCCTCTCTCTCCCTTCCCTCTCTTCTCCCGCTACCCCTCCTCCACCTATCATTCCCAACCTCCATACCTCCCCCCCCCCCCCTCCATCAAATAAATACTAAAATAAACTAAATAATGATTTCAGAAACCCTCAAAAGTTGTAATTCACAATTTTCACATACATCATTACATTTCCCCTTGTTTCGCTTAGATACCGATAATGGTCAGAGAGAGCTTGACTTTTAAGTCCTGCGAGCCTCATCAGAGAGATTAGGTGAGGGGGAAGGGGGGGGGGGGGATGAGAGAGGAGAAGCGGAATCACTATATTTTTAGTTTAATCCCCCCCCCCCCCCCCCCCAAAAAAAAAAAAAAAAAAAAGAGCCGGTGGTGGAGGTGTTTCCTGCTTCATCCTGGCTCATCCCCAAGGCCACCGTGCGTCAGTGAGCCGCACAATACTTTCATGAGAAGAGAGTGGGGATGTGTGGAGGGAGCCTGGTAGATTACAACAGTGACCGAACACGCTGGTCAACTGGACACTGGGTATCCAACTAACACGGTCTGCAGGGCAAAAATGAAACCATGAAAGAGTAAGGAACGAAAGAAAGGGGAATAAAAGAAAGAAAGAAACAAACAGACAAAAAAGCAAGAAGGAAAAGAAAGGAATTTATCTACACACACACGCGCGCGCATACATACACACAAATTCCCACATGAAACTGCACACATTAAATTCTGCAGGCAATTATTAAGAGTCCATAGAAAAGCTATGATATTACCGGTTTTGGGCGAACTGGGGAGATTCCCGATTACTTTTAAAGTGATAACCCTGATTATCGCATTCTGGATACACATATTAGAGTCAGACCAAGACCCTTATCGACAACAGATTTATCAGTCAATGATCTCTCAGGACACCGAAGACAGCAAACGGACGAAGTTTCTACGACAAACCTTGTCAACGATAGGATTACAGCATGTCTGGGAAAATCAGAGTACATTTAGTGTGACTCGCCTGAAGTTTCTGATCAATGCGAAGCTGGAAACGTTTTATGTTGACTTCTGGAAGAAACAAAAGAACGAAAGCACACCCAAGCTCAAATTTTATGCCACAGTTGCTACCGAATACAAACAGGCGGCTTATATGGAGCATCACACTGACACAGATTGCAGACGAGCACTAACCAGATCACGAATAAGCGCCCATGAACTCCAAATTGAGAGGGGCCATAAAACCAACACCGACAGAGAAAACAGATTATGCACGACATGCCACGTTGTTGTGGACGAACTACATTTTCTCGATGACTGCAAAACATTTGACCATCAAACGTTATGACCTGATGACAAGGATCACAAAAACAGATTTTCCACCACAGACTAACATGTCAACACCCTCGGAGCTCATGTTATTGGACTGCTTCCAACCTGTGCTTGCCCACTATATCCTGTTGTGTTTTTCTCTTCGGACACAGAAAATGTAATCAGACTCTGATACACACTGTGGTTTTTCTTTCTGCTATTAATGTTATGCTGCGAAATGTGACAACGCTGGAAATAGTTTAATTGAATGTCTGAACTTGATCACCTGTGCCCCACAAAACCTCTGGCTTTCATATGGCAATAAGATATGTTCTTGTTCCTGTTCTACACACACACACACGCGCGCGCGCGCGCGCGCGCACATACACACATTCATGTATCCATCCCCCCTCATCCCCCCCCCCCCCCCCCCTCCGGCCGGTTTTTGTTTGTGCGCTGGGTGCTTTGTATTTTGCTCGTACTGGTTCGTGTAGGGTTTTGTTTTGTATTTCTTTGGTTCTGCTCTTTCTTCTCTCCCCCCCCCCCCTCCCCTCCCCCCTTCGTTCTTTCAGATCATTGGTTATCATACTTTCTACCCGAGATTCGCTGCGGCTGTCCACAATGGACCCCCACCATCTTCCCCCCTTTTCTCTCCAGCATCGTATGTAGAAAATCATACCGGAAGGACCGACGACAACAATATGCTCCTCTGAACAAAGGAAACAATAAAGAAACTGTAAAGAACAGCACTCCTCTGAACAAAGGAAACAATAAAGAAACTGTAAAGAACAGCACTCCTCTGAACAAAGGAAACAATAAAGAAACTGTAAAGAACAGCACTCCTCTGAACACAGGAAACAATAAAGAAACTGTAAAGAACAGCACTCCTCTGAACAAAGGAAACAATAAAGAAACTGTAAAGAACAGCACTCCTCTGAACAAAGGAAACAATAAAGAAACTGTAAAAAAACAGCACGCCACCACACGGGCAAAAAGT
>CM031620.1:33952321-33957321 GCA_018398815.1 Conus ventricosus
AAAAGATTAAACTTGCCAGTGAAAAAGTACTGCCAGCAGTAGAAAGTCTTATACAATGTATCCCGTGTCAGAACAAACGAAGAGCGTGTGTGTGCAGTGTCAAAGTGTGCATTATTGTTAAATATATGAATACCAATCTGTGTAGAACATTTGCATTCTTCTGTGCGTGAGTTGCTTAGATTTAAATACTCTTTTTACCCGAGGTCCTAAAAAGATTTTACTGACGTTTCTCTCTGCGTGTTTTGATTGAATTAACAAGAAAAACGTTGGTTTGAACATCTCTGGAGGGCTCGTGCCAATCTACTGCCAAACTTCCCCGCCCCCTACCTCCCCACTTCCCCTGACTCTACATTTTAATACACTTTAAAACTAACATTTTAGAACGAGTGCCCAGATACACAGTAAGGAACGGTAAAGCAGGGAAAGGAGAAAGAATTGAATCAGACGTAAACTAACTCGGAGACTGAGAGAGAGAGAGAGAGAGAGAGAGAGAGAGAGAGACAGAGACAGAGACAGAGACAGAGACAAAGAGACAGAGACAGAGAGATGAGCAAAGCGAGTGAACGAGAAACGTTAATTCAATTAACAAAACACCGATTTCGAGTCATTTTAATTGTAGAAACTTCATGCCCATCATGCAAGGTTTTTGTTTGTTTGTTTTTCTTCATTATCGGAGAGAGAGAGAGAGAGAGAGAGAGAGAGAGAGAGAGAGAGAGAGAGAGAATGAAGAAAAACACACACACACACACACACACACACACACACACACACACACACACACACACAAAACCACGCATCCAATGAATAGTGAACCCAACGGACGTCCGGGTAACCCGTTTCAAGAGAGTGTGTGTGGCCTGTGATGACGTCGACGATCGTCATAGCGTCATACCGGCGCAGCTGACGTTGAAGAGGCCGACCTGCCATGGCTGAAAATGAATGCCTGATCGAGGATCTTGTGGCCCAATCACCTTGCGTCAGGCTGACAGCCCCACTCTCATATTCATGGCGGTGATCATCTTCACACCAACCCGTTTTGTCGCTGTGGTGTGTAGTCGAGACCGTCGCAACACACATGGTATGAGAGAGGAGAGAGAGAGAGAGAAGAGAGAGAGAGAGAGAGAGAGGAGAGAGAGGGGGGGGGGGGGGGGGAGGGAGAGAGGAGAGAGAGAGGAGAGAGAGAGAGAGAGAGAGAGGAGGGAGAGAGAGACAGAGAGAGAGAGAGAGAGAGAGAGAGGAGAGAGAGAGAGAGATTAAAGCATGTTAAAATCTTACTCTAAAAAGTAATGAATGTTGGCAGGTCATATCGGGAAAAAAAATGTTTTAAAAAGGAAACAGACAAAACTAGTTCTATATATAGGCTTGCAACCATTTCTTGCAACAAACAAACAACAACAAATACATTTAGTGCCTACACTGTCTAGCTACATAAGTCTGACTAAATAATGAAAGAGAGAGAGAGAGAGAGAGAGAGAGAGAGAGAGAGAGAGAGAGAGAGAGAATCAAGATCATCGCTCCATTTGAAAAGTAAATGCGCTCCAGTGAGCTGAAATATATACATCATATTGTCGTTGCATACTGCAATAAATGTTCAAGGTAATCAGCTAGTAGGGCCTGAAGTGGTTGGTACATCAGAGCAAGAAAGTCAAGATGGCGATACAGACTCGCGCACGTTAGACTCATTCACGTCAGCTGTGCCGGTATGATGGTCCGTGACGTCACCACAAGCGCACGGTACAAGGGTCACCAGAATGTCTCTGCGTTCACTGTTCACTTGATTCTTTTCTTCTTTTTTTTAAAAATTACTTTTTTTTCCATAATGAAGAAGAAAGTAACATGATGGAAATGAAATTATGAAAACAGAAACAGCAACAGCAAGACCAACAACAACAAAATCTAATAATAATAATAATAATAATGAAAATAACAACAACTACAACAACAGTAATAATGATAATAACTACAATAACAATAACAATAATAATAATACTAATAATGATAATGATAATAATAATGATAATGATAACGACGAAGATGATAAAAATGCTACTATTATTATGTTCCTGCTGCTTTTGCTACTGCTGCGGCAGTTCCTACATTTTAGTAATTTAACAAAAATAAGGACGGAAACAGCAACAGTGTATAAACCAATTATCATCATCATCAATAATAATAATAATAATAGTAATGATAATGATGATGATGACAATAATAAAAATAATAATACCAATAGTAATAACAAAAATAATAATGATAATAATAATAATAACCACAACAAGAACACACAAAAAAGACGACAATAGTAGTAGTAGTAGTAGTTGTAAAAGTGGCAGTGGTGGCAATGATAATGATAGTAATGATAATACTCATGATGATAACAACAATGACAATGATGATAATAATAATGCTAATAATAATAATGATGATGATGATAATAGTAATAATAGAAATATCACACACACACACACACACACACACACACACACACACACACACACACACACACACACACCGAGGCTACGATACCAAGCGTTTCAGCCCTTTTTTTTCTCCATTTTTCCTTTCTTTTTTTTTTTTTTTGGGGGGGGGGGGGGGGGGAGATGTCAATGTCATTCATTTGGAGCAATACCACGCTTCTCCCCGTCCACCACACTCATACAAGAACGCACTCATTCAAGAACGACCATTGTGCACATTTCTGTCACAGTGGATGCAGATATGAACTGGGCATAATGCGCAAGACGTGCTTGCCTTTTAACCTTCACCCCCCCCCCCCCCCCTACCCCCATCCCGAGCCTTCGTTTGTGAGAGTTCCTAAGGTCATTGTTTTTGCTTGTTTGTTTGTTTGAATTGTATGTTACGTAAACTTTGAGGGAAATGAGCCAGTGAAATAAACATCCACAACAATTAGTACCGTAATAACCGTACTGCTGATATCCCCGCGAAGGCAGGTAACACTAAACATCCACAACAATTAGTACCGTAATAACCGTACTGCTGATGTCCCCGCGAAGGTAGGTAACTCTAAACATCCACAACAATTAGTACCGTAATAACCGTACTGCTGATGTCCCCGCGAAGGCAGGTAACTCTAAACATCCACAACAATTAGTACCGTAATAACCGTACTGCTGATATCCCCGTGAAGGCAGGTAACTCTAAACATCCACAACAATTAGTACATTATAACCGTACTGCTGATATCCCCGCGAAGGCAGGTAACTCTAAACATCCACAACAATTAGTACCGTAATAACCGTACTGCTGATATCCCCGCGAAGGCAGGTAACTCTAAACATCCACAACAATTAGTACCGTAATAACCGTACTGCTGATATCCCCGTGAAGGCAGGTAACTCTAAACATCCACAACAATTAGTACCGTAATAACCGTACTTGCTGATATCCCCGCGAAGGCAGGTAACTCTAAACATCCACAACAATTAGTACCGTAATAACCGTACTGCTGATATCCCCGCGAAGGCAGGTAACTCTAAACATCCACAACAATTAGTACCGTAATAACCGTACTGCTGATATCCCCGCGAAGGCAGGTAACTCTAAACATCCACAACAATTAGTACCGTAATAACCGTACTGCTGATATCCCCGCGAAGGCAGGTAACTCTAAACATCCACAACAATTAGTACATTATAACCGTACTGCTGATATCCCCGCGAAGGCAGGTAACTCTAAACATCCACAACAATTAGTACCGTAATAACCGTACTGCTGATGTCCCCGCGAAGGTAGGTAACTCTAAACATCCACAACAATTAGTACCGTAATAACCGTACTGCTGATGTCCCCGGAAGGTAGGTAACTCTAAACATCCACAACAATTAGTACCGTAATAACCGTACTGCTGATATCCCCGCGAAGGTAGGTAACTCTAAACATCCACAACAATTAGTACCGTAATAACCGTACTGCTGATGTCCCCGCGAAGGTAGGTAACTCTAAACATCCACAACAATTAGTACCGTAATAACCGTACTGCTGATGTCCCCGCGAAGGTAGGTAACTCTAAACATCCACAACAATTAGTACCGTAATAACCGTACTGCTGATGTCCCCGCGAAGGCAGCTTACTCTAAACAGCGCAAACAGCGTCTGCCATTCCGCCCGATTTTCATTTTAAATTAACAAATTATTAATTATCAAAGACACTGATTGAGCTTTACAATGCACTAAGAAGCAACAAGGTGTCCAGTTTCAATCTTGAATCGTATCATTAAAAGCCCATGTCCCCCCCCTCCCCCCCCCCCCCCCCCCCCCCCCCCCCCCCCCCCCCCACCACAGAAAGAACACAAGGGGGAAAAATCTAAAACTATATATGGCCTAATCCATGGTATTTCTTTTGCTGCTTTCTCTTGATTAATTGAACTTGCTTACTGGACATGTACAGTTGTTTTGTTTTTTTTACGTTTTTATTTCGTTTCATAAGTTCATTTCATTTTATTTTACTGTATTTTCACGTGTTCTCGACTGTTGTCGAATTATTGAGCAAAGCATGATAGGCCTACTTTTCTGGTGGGTTATTTTTTTTTTTTTTTTTTTGGGTATGTTTTTATTTCGTTTTACTTAATTTCATTTTATTCTATTTTATTTCATTTTCATGTGTTCTCGACTGTTTATTGAATTATTGAACAAAAAGGCATGATAGGCCTACACGTATTCATTATCTATCTATTTCATTCTTTTGCTCGTTTGTTTGATCTGATATTTTTTTTCTAAACTGCATCAAAAATCAGAAAAGAAATAACCGTTAACTAGACCCGACAGCGATTCAATGATCAGCGAGTAAAGAACATAAAGGGGATCTTTTACTGGTGGAGAGTTTGGAGTCGCGCGAAAGTGTAAACATGTGTGAGCGTGTATGTGTGTGAGCGCGCGAGTGTGTGTGCGTGTGTTTGTATGCTTGCGTGCGTGCATAGTGTGTGTGTGTGTGTGTGTGTGTGTGTGTGTGTGTGTGTGTGTGTGTGTGTGTGTGTGTGTG
>CM031620.1:33959821-33969821 GCA_018398815.1 Conus ventricosus
ATTCTAAAGACAAGCCTTCCCTATTTAGATTGACCCTATTGATGTCGTCAGCTTCAACAATAGATGTTAAAAATTTTTCGTTATTTTTGTATAAGGCATTTAAAATTAGAGAAATGGCTACCTCTTAAAAGTTACAAATGATTTGTCTTAATTTGGTATACTTTGTTGCATGTCGCATACATTTGTTTCCAATGTACTATTTCCATAAGGGGCCTAGGCCTATGTGAATAAATCATCCGAATCCGAATCCGAATCTCTCTCTCGTCTATTTAGAAATCATATTTCGTATCTTGTTGGCCCGTGTTTGATGTCTTATTAGATCACGCTTACTGCACAATGCTGGTGTCGGTGTGGACCACGTGTGATGTCTTTTGGGCCATACTTGATGTCCCAATGGACCATGCCGGAAGTCTCTGGGGGCCATATTTGATGTCTTGTTGGATCATGTTCGATGCTTTACTCTACCATGCTTGATGACCTTTTTTTGTTTTGTTTTGTTCATGCCTGATGACTTACTGAATCATGTTTAATGTTTCGCAAGACCAGGTTAGGTGCTTACAAAACCATGTTTAATGTCTCAAAAGATCGTATCTGTTGTCTCATAACAACCATGTTTGAAGTCTCATAAGTCCATATTTTTTTGCCTCATAAGACAACATTTAATGTCTCATAGAACTGTGACCATGTCTGATGTCTTGTGAGACCATGTTTGATGCTTGATATTCCAGAAACCATGTTTGATAAGTCTCCCAAGACAACGTTTTCTGTCTCAAAAGACCATGTTTGATGCTTGATATTCCAGAAACCATGTTTGATAAGTCTGCCAAGACAACGTTTTCTGTCTCAAAAGACCATGTTTGATGCTTGATATTCCAGAAACCATGTTTGATAAGTCTGCCAAGACAACGTTTTCTGTCTCAAAAGACCATGTTTGATGCTTGATATTCCAGAAACCATGTTTGATAAGTCTGCCAAGACAACGTTTTCTGTCTCAAAAGACCATGTTTGATGCTTGATATTCCAGAAACCATGTTTGGTATGTCTGCCAAGACAACGTTTTCTGTCTCAAAAGACCATGTTGATGCTTGATATTCCAGAAACCATGTTTGGTATGTCTGCCAAGACAACGTTTTCTGTCTCAAAAGACCATGTTTGATGCTTGATATTCCAGAAACCATGTTTGGTATGTCTGCAAGACAACGTTTTCTGTCTCAAAAGACCATGTTTGATGCTTGATATTCCAGAAACCATGTTTGGTATGTCTGCCAAGACAACGTTTTCTGTCTCAAAAGACCATGTTTGATGCTTGATATTCCAGAAACCATGTTTGGTATGTCTGCCAAGACAACGTTTTCTGTCTCAAAAGACCATGTTTGATGCTTGATATTCCAGAAACCATGTTTGGTATGTCTGCCAAGACAACGTTTTCTGTCTCAAAAGACCATGTTTGATGCTTGATATTCCAGAAACCATGTTTGGTATGTCTGCCAAGACAACGTTTTCTGTCTCAAAAGACCATGTTTGATGCTTGATATTCCAGAAACCATGTTTGGTATGTCTGCCAGACAACGTTTTCTGTCTCAAAAGACCATGTTTGATGCTTGATATTCCAGAAACCATGTTTGGTATGTCTGCCAAGACAACGTTTTCTGTCTCAAAAGACCATGTTTGATGCTTGATATTCCAGAAACCATGTTTGGTATGTCTGCCAAGACAACGTTTTCTGTCTCAAAAGACCATGTTTGATGCTTGATATTCCAGAAACCATGTTTGGTATGTCTGCCAAGACAACGTTTTCTGTCTCAAAAGACCATGTTTGATGCTTGATATTCCAGAAACCATGTTTGGTATGTCTGCCAAGACAACGTTTTCTGTCTCAAAAGACCATGTTTGATGCTTGATATTCCAGAAACCATGTTTGGTATGTCTGCCAAGACAACGTTTTCTGTCTCAAAAGACCATGTTTGATGCTTGATATTCCAGAAACCATGTTTGGTATGTCTGCCAAGATAACGTTTTCTGTCTCAAAAGACCATGTTTGATGCTTGATATTCCAGAAACCATGTTTGGTATGTCTGCCAAGACAACGTTTTCTGTCTCAAAAGACCATGTTCGTTTTCTCGTGAGACCGTGTTTGATGTCCCACAAGATCATGTTTTGATGTCCCACAAGATCATGTTTTGATGTCTAATTATACCATATGTTTGGGGCCATGCAAATTACTGGGCTATGCCTGATGTTTTATTAGACCATGTAAGGTGTCATTACACTGTGTAGCTTAATTAAATGCGTATGATCGATATTTTAAAGAAAACGTTCAAGTTTGATGTCATATTGGGTCATATTTGATTTAATACAGGCCCATGTCTGAGGTCATCTTAGACCCTGGTTGAGGCTTTATTAGACTATTTTTGCTATCGCTCAAGCGCACGTTTTCAGGTCTTATCTGACCGTTGTTGGTTTTGGCTGGTTTTCACAGAACAAAAATCGATCTTGTTTTTCAGTGCAATATTTGATGTCCTGCATAACCTACGGCTTCTGTGTAACAATGTGGTATTTGGTTTCCTACAGAAACCATGACTTATGTCTGACGGTCTCACGTTTGATGTCCCGCGGAGCCCAAGATGCCTGTCTGACAGTGTCATGTGTGATATCCTGCAGAATCCATGACTGATGTCTTACAGCGCTATATTTGATGTCTTTCGGAACACATGATTTATGTCTGACAGTGCCATGTTTGATGTCTTGCGCAACTAGGGTATATGTCTTATCATGTCATATTTACTGTCATGCAGAATCCACGGTGGATGTGGGACAATGCCATATCTGCGTCTCTCGCAGAACCCATGGTTTTATATGGATTCACATCCATGAGAGCATGTTTGGTGACCTACTGGGCATGGGTAATGTCCCGAAGTGCTAAAACTAATGTACAGAGCCACGGTGCATTTGCAGAACTGTGTTTGACGTCACGGATAGTTATAGTTCATGTCTCAAAAGACATGGTGATGGGTCACAGGTCAGAAGTTAATATCCCAATGGATTTGGTTGATGTCACTTAAGACCATAGTTGATGTCTCCCAATAAATGGTAGATATCCTAATGAACTTTGGTTGATGTCACTTAAGACCATAGTTTGATGTCTCCCAATAAATGGTAGATATCCTAATGAACTTTGGTTGATGTCACTTAAGACCATATTTTGATGTCTCCCAATAAATGGTAGATATCCTAATGAACTTTGGTTGATGTCACTTAAGACCATGGTTTGATGTCTCCCAATAAATGGTAGATATCCTAATGAACTTTGGTTGATGTCACTTAAGACCATGGTTTGATGTCTCCCAATAAATGGTAGATATCCTAATGAACTTTGGTTGATGTCACTTAAGACCATAGTTTGATGTCTCCCAATAAATGGTAGATATCCTAATGAACTTTGGTTGATGTCACTTAAGACCATAGTTTGATGTCTCCCATAATATGGTAGATATCCTAATGAACTTTGGTTGATGTCACTTAAGACCATAGTTTGATGTCTAACAATAAATGGTAGATATCCTAATGAACTTTGGTTGATGTCACTTAAGACCATAGTTTGATGTCTCCAATAAATGGTAGATATCCTAATGAACTTTGGTTGATGTCACTTAAGACCATAGTTTGATGTCTCCCAATAAATGGTAGATATCCTAATGAACTTTGGTTGATGTCATTTAGACCATAGTTTGATGTCTCCCAATAAATGGTAGATATCCTAATGAACTTTGGTTGATGTCACTTAAGACCCCTAGTTTGATGTCTCCCATAAATGGTAGATATCCTAATGAACTTTGGTTGATGTCACTTAAGACCATAGTTTTGATGTCTCCAATAAATGGTAGATATCCTAATGAACTTTGGTTGATGCCCACCAAAACCATGGTTGATATCCAAAGGGCCATGGTTGATGTCCAACATCATGTCGCTCAGGACCATGTTGATGTCTCACAGGACCATGTTGATGTCCCACAGGACCATGTTGATGTCCCACAGGACCATGTTGATGTCCCACAGGACCATATTGATGTCCCACAGGACCAAGTTGATGTCCCACAGGACCATGTTGATGTCCCATAGAACCATGATAATGTCCCACACAGGACCATGTTGGTGTCCCACAGGACCATGTTGATGTCTCACAGGACCATGTTGATGTCCCACAGGACCCTGTTGATGTCCCACAGGACCATGCTGATGTCCCACAGGACCATGTTGATGTCCTACAGGACCATGTTGATGTCCCCAAGGACCATGTTGATGTCCCACAGGATCCTGTTGATGTCCTACAGGACGATGTTGATGTCCCACAGGACCATGTTGATGTCCCACAGGACCATGTTGATGTCCCACAGGACCATGTTGATGTTCCACAGGACCATGTTGATGTTCCACAGGACCATGTTGATGTCCTACAGGACGATGTTGATGTCCCACAGGACCATGTTGATGTCCCACAGGACCATGTTGATGTCCCACAGGACCATGTTGATATCCCACAGGACCATGTTGAATGTCCCACAGGACCATGTTGATGTCCCCAAGGACCATGTTGATGTCCCACAGGATCCTGTTGATGTCGTACAGGACGATGTTGATGTCCCACAGGACCATGTTGATGTCCCACAGGACCATGTTGATGTCCTACTGGACCATGTTCATGTCCTACAGGACCATGTTGATGTCCAACAGGACCATGTTGATGTCCCCAAGGACCATGTTGATGTCCTACAGGACGATGTTGATGTCCCACAGGACCATGTTGATGTTCCACAGGACCATGTTGATGTCCCACAAGGCCATGTTGATGTCCCACAGGATAATGTTGATGTCCCACAGGACCATGTTGATGTCCCACAGGATCCTGTTGATGTTCACCAGGACCATGTTGAAGTCGTTCGGGAACATGTTGATGTCCCCAAGGACCATGTTGATGTCCTACAGGACGATGTTGATGTCCCACAGGACCATGTTGATGTCCCACAGGACCATGTTGATGTCCCACAGGACCATGTTGATGTCCCACAGGTCCATGTTGATGCCCCACAGGACCATGTTGATGTCCCACAGGACAATGCTGATATCCCACAGGACCATGTTGCTGTCCCACAGGACCATGTTGATGTCCAGCAGGACCATGTTGATGTCCCACAGGACCATGTTGATGTCCCACAGGACCACGTTCGTGTCCCACAGGACCATGTTGATGTCCCACAGGACCATGTTGATGTCCCACAGGTCCATGTTGATGTCCAGCAGGACCATGTCGATGTCCCACAGGACCATGTCAATGTCCCACAGGACCATGTCGATGTCCCACAGGACCATGTCGATGTCCCACAGGACCATGTTGATGTCCAACAGGACCATGTTGATGTCCCGCAGGACCATGTTGATGTCCCGCAGAACCATGTCGATGTCCCACAGGACCATGTCGATGTCCCACAGGACCATGCCGATGTCCCACAGGACCATGTTAATGTCCCACAGGACCATGGTGATGTCCCACAGGACCATGTTGATGTCCCACAGGACCATGTTGATGTCCCACAGGACCATGTTGATGTCCCACAGGACCATGTCGATGTCCCACAGGACCATGTTGATGTCCCACAGGACCATGTTGATGTCCCACAGGACCATGTTGATGTTCCACAGGACCCTAATGATGTCCCACAGGACCATGTTGATGTCCCACTGGACCATGTTGATGTCCCACAGGACCATGTTGCTGTTCAGGGCCACCGGGCCAGGTTATCAATCGAAATGGGTCATGGTAGATATACTGAAGGGCCCTAGTTAAGGTCCTAATAGTCATGGCTGGGTCTACAATGGTCGTGGTTGATGTCCCAGACTGCCATGCTTGGGATCCCAAAAGGTCATAGTTGAAATCCCAAAACTTTAAACTGTGAATTGTTTTCATATAAATAATGTAATATTTGTGTTACTGTAGCCGCCAGGTATAAATTATTTGTGTATTGTCATTTGTAGAGCACACTATAAGCGTTTAGCTTGTTGCTGTTCACTTTGTATTGTGTAAAACATTGTATTTACCTGTGATTAAAGATTTTTTTTTTTTAAACCACAAATCCCAAAAGGTCATGGTTGGAATCCCAAAAGGTCATGCTCGAAGTCCCAAATGGTCATGGTGAGATCCAAAAGGATCATAGCTGAAATTCCAAATGATCATGGTTCAGATCCCAAAGGGTCATGATTGAAATCCCAAGGGGTCATGGTTGAAATCCTAGAAGGTCATGGTTGAAGCTCTGAAAAGGTCGTGGTTGAAATCCTATAGGGTCACGGTTGAAATCCCAAAAGGTCATGGTTGAGATCCCAAAAGGTCATGGTTGAGAACCCAAAGGGTCCTATAGTTGAAATCCCAAAAGGTCATGGTTGCGATCCCACAAAGTCATAATTGGACTTCCAAAAGGTCATGGCTGAAATCCCAAAAGGTCATGGTTGAGATCCCAAAGGATCAAAACCAAAATCCCAAGGGGTTGGGGTTGAGATCCCAAAGGGTCATAGTTCTAATCCCAAAAGAATATGGTTGAAATCCCAAAGGTATCATGGTTGAAGCCCCAAAGGGTCCTATAGCTGAAATACCAAAAGGTCGTAGCTGAAATCACTGAGGGTCTTGGTTGAAATCCCAAAAGGTCATGCTTGAGATCCCAGAGGGTCATAGTTGAAATCCTCAAGAGTCATGGTTGAAATCCCAAAGATTCATAGATGAAATCCCAGAGAGTCATGGTTGAAATCCCACAAGAGTCATGGTTGAAATACCAAAGAATCATGATTAAAATCCAAAAGAATCATAATTGAAATCCCAAAGAGTCCTAGTTGAAATCTCAAGAGTCATGGTTGAAGTCCCAAAGGGTCATGGGTGATATCCCAAATCTTGATCCATATATCCTTGGGGTTGTGGTTGAAATCACAAACCGTCACAGAGGATGACGATTGAGATCCCAAACGATCATAGTTGAAATCCTATGCATCTTTGCAGGGATCCCAAAGGACTGTCATGGCTAATGTTTCAAAGGTCAAAGGATATTGCTTGAAACCCCCCAGTGCCATTTTAAACCTCTCGTGTTGGTTGTCATTCAAGAGCTTTACTCATTTCCGCTCAAGATTAAGCAAAATTACTGTGACGCTCACAAGAACAACAGCATCGCCAAGGATTATTTACCTGTAAAGAAACGGAACTTGGAAACACACACACACACACACACACACACACACGTACACACACACACACACACACACACACGCACACACACACACCGCACACACTCCCCCTCCCTCCCCCCACACACCCACTCACCCTCCCCTAACACACACCACGCGCGCGCGCGCGCCGCCCCCCCCCCCCCCCCCCCCCCCCCCCACCACACACACCACACACATCCCACCCCCAAACACACACACACTGTCTGGCTAACCTTGGAAGGAAGCGAGACCAGTAGTGGCGGTAGGTAACGTTACAGCAGCGCACACCCAGCGCACTATGCAAGCAAGGGCCGCCCTCTGTGACAAGCCATAAATCTTTCACTGCTGGCTTGTCTCCCTTGACATCCCGCCGGCGCCGAGATGCCTACCGCTAGGAGGACGGGACGTCGTCCAATCGCTTGGGGGACGTGGCATCTTGCGTCCATATCATTACCGATTCATTTACATGGCCGACATTTCGACCCCAGCCTTGGAGAGAGCCAAGCCGAGCTTTCTCTGTCTGTCCCCGGTTTTTTTTTTTGTTTTTTTTTGAAAGTACGGACAGGACGTACGTGCGCGAAATTATGAATGTTGGGTTGCTGAAGATACAAGGTTTTGTTTTTTCGGGGAGGGAGGGAGGGAGGGGGGTGGGTGGGTGGGGCAAACGAAGGCTTTGGAGAATATGCCGAGTACTTTCCTATGTCACACTGGGATTTTAAAAGAGAGAGAGAGAGAGAGAGAGAGAGAGAGAGAGAGAGAGAGAGAGAGAGAGAGAGAGAGAGAGAAGCAATAATTCAATACACGAGCGAAGAACATTGAAAATATTAATTGTACACAGAAGAAGCAAACAAACCATCACACACTAAAATCGCATCACAGATCTGAAATCATAAAAAGAATATCCCAAGATCTAGAGTTCACAATTCCCACCCCAAGCTGCTCTGTAAGTTGCTGGAATGGTGCTCGGTACTTATCCTTGGAATTTATTAGTTTGTTGTAATTTAGTCCCTTGCGGATTCATTCCAAGAACTGGCCCTTAGCACTTGTGTCTTAAGAGGTTATCTTTTTATATTTTCTACTTTTCACAAGAAAATGTAGCTTGTTTTGTTCTTATATATATATATATATATATATATATATATATATATATATATATATATATATATATATGTATATATATATATATATATATATATATATATATATATATATATATATATATATCTACAAATTTGTTTCTAGCGGCTTGGCTATCGTCAGGATCCTGAATTTTTCTGAGCCGCGGTGCAATATGAAATGGCACATAAAACAGAACTTACAGCGCAGAACAAAGAATGCCCAACATAATTAATTACACGTACAATACACTGATGAATGGGGAGGGCGTTCAGCAAATAACCTTAAACCAGGGAGGGCTAATCACAACCCTTGGCATTGAACTGAAGGACAGTTTCGTGTTTCATTATTCTGAATACCTCAGCCAGGATTTGGGAACTTTAGATTTCCTTCAGATAAATAACATTAAATGAAATCTTGCATGAAAGCAATCTTTTGGAACGGGAAGAATACCATGATGTGTAATCTGGGAACAATTTTCCGAGGACTGAATTCCAGAAGAGTATGAGTTCTTCCAGAAGAATACGATTAATGACCGAAAGAAGGAACACAATACATTTAGCATGCTTTACTGATGAATCATAAAAGTATAATCTTAATGACTATCAAAAGGCATGATATTTAGCTGATGCCATACTTCCACCATTGTTCCTTTTTCCACAAAGCTTTTGTCATCTCCTTCCTTTCCTCCTCCCACACACACACCTCCCTCCAAGGTCTTTCGCTCTTCATGTTCCATTTACAATGTCAATAAATCTGTGGTATTTTCAGTTGTACAAATAATTTACAAGTCTATGATAGTATATGATTACCTGGAAAATACGGAAGGTTAAGAAGATAGATAGAGCCAAATAACTACTCGTGTCTATGACGTGTATGTATAAGTGTGTGTGTGTGTGTGTGTGTGTGTGTTTAAGGAAGGGGAAGGGGGGTAATAAAAGGAAAATACATAATAAATCAAAGACAACGTACTTTTCTCTCCTTTTTCCCCTCCTACATAGATTATAGACTATTTCTGATTTGTTGTGTGCATCTGTTGCACACACGTAAACTAATTGATCGAAGCCCAGCATCGAATGATTGTTTCTTTCTTTCCGGTTTTTTTTTGTTTTTTTTAAAAATAGAAAATAACGTTTGATTATCCTAGGCCAGTTTGCTTGCTGTGTTTCAATAAACGTAATTTTACAGGGTTTGGCCAATGTGTAAATGTGCTTACATTACAACACCAAAGAGCAAACCGTTCGCAAACGATCACAAAAAAAAAACTAAAAACAAACAAACAAACAAAAATCCAGGTACGGGACACAATTTTGATTTGTGCAGAATATGATATACGGGAATCAGAACCTTGGCCTGTTTTCAAAGGTTCATACATGTATAAAGCATGAATATATAAATAGCTAAAAAAAATAAAGAATTAATGGGGGAGGAGGGAGTGGGGGGAAGAAAAGAAGAAGAAGCAAAACCACCACATATATATTTTTACAGACGCTGTTTCCAAATGGAATTGCTTCCGTGACAGTACACCACATGAATGTCAGAATCATTCACAGTGTGTGACGTGGAAAGCAGGATTATTACGACAGGTCTCGTGTTCACACACACACAAGCGCGCGCGCGCGCACACACACACACAAAATAC
>CM031620.1:33972321-33979821 GCA_018398815.1 Conus ventricosus
TAGGAGACCAGGTAGGATTTTCTATTTTTCTCCCCTGAATATGTTCCGCAGACAAAATGTTCACATTCATCATAAACTGAATAACACTTTCTGACAGGTATTTCATTCTGCCAAAGAAGTAAGGGGGTGGAGAGAGAGAGAGAGAGAAACGAACGGTAACTCTTCTCGTTCTCCTCACTGTTCGCCTTTTTCGTCCGACTGCTATTCATTCGTGCAGGTAACCAGCCCCTTCCAGGCGAGAGAACTGTTCAGTTTGCTGAGCCGCCCTCTCAAGTAACAGCACACGCCAGCTTCTTATGGTCCATTATTCAGCGAGGGCGGCCAGCAGCCTGCATGTGGGCTTTGCCCGCATAGCCGCGAAGCGTGTGTTTTACTTCGAACTCGATAGTTTAACACTATCACCTGGGACATGTGGAGAACATAATTATAGCCAACCAATGAACAGGAGGCAGCCACAGAGCCAATCAAACCAACAAGAAGAGGCCAATGCCTTCAATTTGCGTAGCGGAAGTGATGAGGGACAATAATGTTTCTCTCCCCTTGACTTCTTTGATCCTGCGCGCTCGGCGGAAACTGACGGGGGAGGGAACAAATCTTGCCTACACGAGACTCCAAGACGGGACACGGAATTTCCCCGCTTCATTTTCATGTGATTACCACTGCCAAGGTAATTGTGACTTCCCTGCGACTGTGACCTTTTTTCCCCCTCCATGGTCACGTGGTAGTTTACTGAACTACGACAATTTGATCAAATAATAGTTTATTGATCAGCAATGCTATGATCACATCGAAGTTAATTCCCGAGCAAAGTCACGGTCACAAAACAGTTAATTCATCAGCAATGCTACGGTCACAAAACAGTTAATTCATCAGCAATGCTACGGTCACAAAGCAGTTGATTCATCAGGCAATGCTACGGTCACAAAACAGTTAATTCATAGGCAATGCTACGGTCACAAAGCAGTTAATTCATAGGCAATGCTACGGTCACAAAACAGTTAATTCATCTGGCAATGCTACGGTCACAAAACAGTTAATTCATCAGGCAATGCTACGGTCACAAAGCAGTTAATTCATCAGGCAATGCTACGGTCACAAAGCAGTTAATTCATCAGGCAATGCTACGGTCACAAAACAGTTAATTCATCAGGCAATGCTACGGTCACAAAGCAGTTAATTCATGAGCAAAGTCACGGTCACAAAGCAGTTAATTTATCAGGCAATGCTACGGTCACAAAGCAGTTAATTCATCAGGCAATGCTACGGTCACAAAACAGTTGATTCATCAGGCAATGCTACGGTCACAAAGCAGTTAATTCATCAGGCAATGCTACGGTCACAAAACAGTTAATTCATCAGGCAATGCTACGGTGACAAAACAGTTAATTCATCAGGCAATGCTACGGTGACAAAGCAGTTAATTCATCAGGCAATGCTACGGTCATAAAACAGTTAATTCATCAGGCAATGCTACGGCCACAAAACAGTTAATTCATCAGGCAATGCTACGGTCACAAAGCAGTTAATTCATCAGGCAATGCAATGCTACGGTCACAAAGCAGTTAATTCATCGGCAATGCTACGGTCACAAAGCAGTTAATTCATCAGGCAATGCTACGGTCACAAAGCAGTTAATTCATCTGGCAATGCTACAGTCACACGGTAGTCATGTGATCAGCAACTCTATGGTTATATAGCATTTAACTGAACATCAGTGTCATGGTCACAGAGTGGTTATTCATCAGCCATAGTGGCTGATCGATCAGCAGTGCTACAGAAGCTAGTCGATCGGCAATGCTACGGCCACGGAGTAATAAACTGATCACCAATGCTATAAGCATCAGTCGACTGATCATCAGTCGACTGATCACCGACTCTTTGGTCGCAGAGTGATAACTGATCAGAACTGCTATGGTTACAAAGTGATTCAGTCATCAGCAATGCTGTGATCACATTTTTTTTCTTCTCATGAATGCCATAATCACAATTTAGTTTGCCCGTCAACAATGCTGTAGTCTATGCTGAATGTTTGTTCACTGAGTAGTTTGTTCATCAGCAATGCTACAGTCACATACTAGTTATTTGACAAATGTCTTGTTTCTTTGCCTGTCTGTGTGTCCAGATGACGCAGAAACTACTGAACTGATTTTACGGAAATTTGGTGGAAAGGTTGAATGAAGCCCGAGAAAGAACCCAGTACATTTTGGTGCGGATTCCAGATCAAATGGAGAATCTAGAGTTTCTTTTTCACTTTCCTTAACATTGTGAGATATGGTCCATTTTTCGACAGTTTTGTAAATTTCTGAAAACGAAGTTAGTGGGTCTCTAAGGAAAACAAATCGATTTACGGGATGTATTCTTATTCCCAACTTAGGAAGATTTGGTGCGGATTGATGATCAGACAGCTGTTCGACGTTGACCGGTGTCTGCTCTCTCCCGATTGACCTGATAGTTCCATTTTGGTCAGTCGATTGACCTACTAGTTCCACTTCGGTCAGTCGATTGACCTGCTAGTTCCAGTTTGGTCAGTCGATTGACCTGCTAGTTCCAGTTTGGTCAGTCGATTGACCTGCTAGTTCCAGTTTGGTCAATCGATTGACCTGCTAGTTCCAGTTTGGTCAGTCGATTGACCTGCTAGTTCCACTTCAGTCAGTTGATTGACCTGGTAGTTCCACTTCGGTCAGTTGATTGATCTGCTAGTTCCATTTTGGTCAGTCGATTGACCTGCTAGCTCCACTTCGGTCAGTCGATTGACCTGCTAGTTTCATTTTGGTCAGTCCATTTTGGTCAGTCCATTTGTGGTCAGTCGATTCACTGCTAGTTCCATTTTGGTCAGTTGATTGATCTGCTAGTTCCATTTTGGTCAGTCGATTGACCTGCTAGTTCCACTTCGGTCAGTCGATTGACCTGCTAGTTCCATTTTGGTCAGTCCATTTTGGTCAGTCGATTCACCTGCTAGTTCCATTTTGGTCAGTCGATTGATCTGCTAGTTCCATTTTGGTCAGTCGATTGACCTGCTAGTTCCACTTCGGTCAGTCGATTGACCTGCTAGTTCCATTTTGGTCAGTCGGATGAGACCAAAGTCGACTGCAGGTTGTAGACTATAAACTGCGCAAATTCACGCGGATTTCTCATGCTAAGAAGACAACATGCAATAACGTTCATCAACATAATTATCACACTTAAGATCTCGTGCTCATGAAAGGAAGCAAGAACAGGAGAGACCAAAAGCTACAGTGGAACAGGGTCAGAGGTTACAGAGTTGTAAATGTTCAAGACATACCTCCGACACACTTCAAAGTAGGCGGCACGCAGACGGCCTTTGATCATGGTTTTAATCTCCAGGTTTCGTCATCTGCAGTTCTGAAATAAACAGAATATCAAAAGAGGATTATCCTGCTTGGAAGTCTTCAGATTTTACTTTTGCGATTCCTGGAATTTGCATATGCCTTTGCATATGTTACAGACATCATGTTGAAATGGCGTAAACAAGAAAAAGACAAACAAACAAACAAAAAAAGATCCACAAAGGAATTGATAATCAACACTGTACTCAACAAACCAAGGTTGAGAAAAGCATATGTGTATGTGCGGGACATACATATACTTCGAAATATGCTTCTCCCTGTCCCATGCGAAACAAATGTAAATACTATTTTGCAGCTGCTGATTTTTTGTTCACATTTCTTTGCTGTGTACACGTTTAAATTCCACAAATTCCGTTTTTCTGTCGCTGTCTATATGTGCATTGCACGAATCTGGCGTTGTCAAATCAAAAGATAATCCTGAGATAAGATCATGAAACTGTCAGGATTTTATATTATCCGATATTCCTGGCTATATTACACCTCGAATATGGCATACAAATAAACATTATCGTCACAAGTTATCTGTAAGTGGGTTTAATTGTAGGACAAAGTTTGATAGCCTTTTAGCGTAATAAAACTTCGCAGAATGATAAATGTGTTGAGGTCTTTCCAGCTATTCCATGCACGATGTTACCGAATAATAACGGGCGTAAATCTACGGTTTACAATTGCCGCAATTTTCTAATATCACAAAACTGACATTTTCTTAGAAATTGTGATCACACACAGTTATATTGCTTTATACACTGGTAAAATGATTATTAAATGGTATTGTTTGCAAGTATTGTTAAGCTTCATTCCGTCAAGGTGAGGCATATAAACGCCATTTCTACGCAAGTATTTTTTTTTAAATGTTACGTTTCGTTCTGTCAAGATCAAACCGTTTCATGCTATTTCTAAGCAAGTATCGTTTCAAAACTGCTAAGTTTCATACTGTCAAGGTCAGGTCGTTTAATGCCATTTTTACGAAGCAGAGGCGAGAATATAAATCAACGTATTACTCAAAAGAAAACTAAGGTAGACAACTTCTAGGCGATAAAAGATGATGCATGTGGCGTCAAAATATCATTATGCGACGCCGATGATGCACATGTTGAGTAACGAATGGCCACCTGCTACTCTCCGCGCCAGCAGACGACACAAGCAAGTTGTCGCCCTTGAGAATATGACTTGCCTTGACCAGCTTTTTCTTAAGGACCCTGCGGCACCACCACCCCACCACACCCACACCCACCCTCCCCTTGGCTCGTCTCTCCCTCCACCCCTCCCCCCACCCCTCCCACCCTCTGCCTCCCAAATCCCTCTCCTCTCACCCAAAGGGTCTGATAATCTGGGGCGACCTTTTCACCTCGCTGCGAGTGGCCATTTCATATTATTTTCAGAGCAGTGCTAAGACTTGGGGCTACACAGGACAGGATGGGCAAGGGTTGGGGGGGGGGGGGGGGGGGGGGGGAGGGAGAAGGGGAGTAAAGAAGAAGGGGTGGAGCTAGCCGGAGGGTTAGGCGCTACAGGGCAACGAAAAGAAAAAAGGTCAATTCATATTCTAATGTATGTAAGAACTTGCTATGTCGCTAAAGGCTGCCATATTGGACTACACTTTTCTCTGCTCAACATCAGGTGATGTTGTTGGAATTATATCTACACACCACTCTCCTTCCCGTCAATTTTTTTGTTTCATTTTATTTTTTATTTATGTATTTTTTATTTTTTTTTAATCTTTATAGCCGACCACACGCAGTCTTTCCATGGCTGCCAATCAGACAGGCAAAGAAAGTGACATCTTATGCATGTCAGATTTTTTTTTTTTTTAAAGGAAAAATCAAATCTGAAAAATAAAACAAGCACAAACATTGTAGCTTTACAAACTAACATCTTACGGCATATAAAAACTAGGCTGCGCTGACAGCCTTGGACTTTTACCCTTTATTTAGCAGCCATAGATTAAAAAAAAAAAAAGAAAAGAATAATCCAAAATCAGGAGCAAAAAAAAAGAGAGCTTAAAACCACAAGAATTACGTGTCTTTTTTTCTTTTCTTTTTTTTAAAGCCAGGACAAACGTGTCAAAAGCTTAGATGCAGCAGAAAGGACAGTTAGTGTCCATCTTGGAAAGAGTATACACATTTCACAACCTACTCGCTAAATCGGAAAAAAGACAAACAAACAAATAAACGTGGCATGCCATAAAAACTGCTATCAGGAAAAAAAAAAATCACAAAAGAATTTTGAGAGCAAAAGGCAGAAAAAGAAGAAGAAAAAAAACCATCAGAAGACGACAGAAAAAGAAGAAAAGATAAAGAAAACAAAGAAAGAGAGACAGAGTCAAACAGAGTGACAGAAGAAAAGAGGAAGTCACATGCACAGAACTGTCGCCAGGCGGAGGAGCTATTTCTCATGAAAGAACCCCGACCAGCCGCCCACGGGGGATCTTCCCCATTCTCCCTGGGGCCCTCCCCGTGTTCTCCTTCCGCTGTCCCATGCACTCGCCACACGTGAGCCCAATAGGCAAACCGCCTCTATTGTGATTTGTTTGATTTTCATCTCAGAATTTCGTTCCTATGCCCTACCTCAGGGGAGGGGGTGGGGGTGGGGGTGGGGGTTGCTTAATCAAAACAAAAGTCATAATTATAAGCGAATGTCATACTATTTAGACACGATATAATGCATGACACACACACAGCGCGCGAGCACGTACACGCTCATATGCGCGCGCGCGAATTTTATAGTGTATGACCACTGCTGTAAGATTTATAACGACCTGTTTCTACCTGGAGCTTGAAAGCCCGTGTATTACGGTATTAAACGGCACTGACATTACTATCAATACTTAACGGCAAGACTACTCCTCACTTTCCTTCTGCTGTTTCTATGCTACTACCACTCACGTCGACCAAGGAGGGGAAGAACTCTTCTTGAGAGGAGAGAGAGAGAGAGAGAGAGAGAGAGATGCGTTGATGTTCAACTTCGGCGTCACCTACAATGTGATAAGTGAAACCTTTGTCCTTTGGACAGAAATGACAAATGTACATTGAAATAAATTTTGCTGCAATGCGACGTGAGAGCCATTATTATGAAGCTATCACGATTCATGTTTGAGCAAACATTAGAAGCAGAACTGTCGAAAAACAAATTCTGCCTTTAGATCAGTTCAGCAGAAATCCTGCTGGAAATTATTGTTTTAATATAAAACGACCAAAACAGTGTCACAATCAATTTATCGCGCGCACACACACACACACACACACACACACACACACACACACACACACACACACTGTCCAGGACGGGGGAAATCGTGATGGTATTGCTTAAGTGCACTAAGTTGATGTATTATTTGTCAGGCTTAACACACCAAGGTTATCTTTGCACTCATACACGCATATGCACACTCATGCGCCCATCAAACATTCGCCTCTCTCTGGGAATGGGATGTCACGCATTTTGTCTCTCTCCAAACACGACTGAGAACAAGAAATACAATTTCTATGCTACTTATAATTAATCATGAACAATCAAATCACACACAATGAAATATCAGAACATAAAAGATCAATACTTCCTAATCCCGGGTTATAATAAATGACTTCTTACCTGGCCAGGTTTTCACACACACAACCACGCTTTCACACCACACCACAGTTCTTGAAAAAAGTCTCTTCACGTCTTCTTCAGCACTGCTTGATGGTGATGCCCTTGGTTGACTGGCTCCAGGCTTCAGGACTGGGTCTTCGTGGTCGTCTCTGGGATCTCGACGTAGAACTCTTCTTCTTCGTCTCTTTCACCCACCTCTGGGTTCAAATTCAGTTTGTCTGTCTTCACCCACCTCTGGGCTTCAAACTTAGTTTTCTTCTCTTCCAGCTTGTCTTTAACCCTAAGACTTAGCTGTTTCTTCTATCTCCCAGACCACGTTTCTCTCGACCCTTTCTCTGTCCTGCTCACTCCTCTCCTCTCTCTCTCTCCTCTGCCTTCTCTCTCTCTCCCTGGTGTTGTTCTCTGACACGTTGTTCTCCCTCAGTTTATATAGGGAGGGAAACAAAGGAATCCCCTTCAGGCCATGCCTTTGTCCACGCTGCTTCTCAAGCCCCTAGTTCACAAGTACCCTGAATTCTCCACTCGTGACATTCCACACACATCA
>CM031620.1:33984821-33989821 GCA_018398815.1 Conus ventricosus
AGTGTCATGTTCGGGTTGATTCTAAGAAACCCTCGTGCTTTACGCACATCACTTAATTCACCTTTCTGTCTCCCGTCTTGAGGGCAAATACGAGGGGAACTAACTCTAGTAGTTCTGCCGGAGTTCTCTCCCCGGTTAGTATTTAAGAATTTTGTTTACGTGTTCTAGAATAGGGGACTCAGCTAGGCGAAGCGGGTGACATCAGGGCTCTCGTTGGTCGTTCCCTCCGAGAGGGGTCTCATATACCACTTGGTTCTCGGCGAACAGTGGTAACGCCTTTCGTTAGGTTTTTGAGGCCAACACTGCGGAGCTGTCTCATCCCTACTTCCCCCACGAGCCGAATGGGGTAAGCATTAAATTAGTATTTTTCTTGGTTTATTCATCCTTCACCACATCTTAGTATTAGATGCTTACGGCTTTTGAGGGGATCAGGGTGGGATCCTTGGCCTTAGGTAACGTTAGCAAGTAGTACCGTTTCCTTTCCCCCCTCTCTCCCTCTCTCTCTTCTCTCTCTCTCTCTCTCCCTATGTCTCTCTCTCCCTCTTTTTTCTCTTTCTTTCCTTTTGATGGTTGTCTCGTTCGTTCATTTAAAAATGGGTATAATTTTTTTTTTTTTATGTGTGTGTGTGCCTCTCCATTGGTTCCAATGCCTTGTTGTTCTGAATTGTTAACGGTTATAGCATAAAGAGTGAAACTTACTATGAGATATCCAACCCGAAGATTTCCCTGGGTCACGGGGAAATCATTCCACGTTTTCAGTTCGAATAGTGAAGTTAGTTTGTTTTGTTTTTTCGATGGCATCAGCCGACATTATTTGGACATGATGTTGGCTGGCGCAGTCAACCCGTGCATGGCTCGGATTCCCTCCTTTGCTTCCTTGGAAGCTGGATTTAGGGTTTTTATTGGCGTGACGACGGCTTTGCGGTGAACGGGAGAAAACAGTCGAGATTTTTGTTGTGGTTGGTTTTGTGTGGGTGTGTAGTGGAGGATGGGTGTACACGGACATTTTTTCACCCTAGTATGCATCAGTGTGGGTTGGACATATCGTAGCCCGGGTTATAGCTCTCTGTTCCAGGGATTTGGAGCAAGTGGCTCGCAGCCTTAGTCTGGGCCTGGGAGGAACGAGCTGCCGCAGGTCGCTGGGTCCTCGCGACAGGTGAGCAGCGTCACCAGGGGACCGTCGGGGAGAAGCCTGCACGGCCCAGCCTCGGACGTTTCTACATTCCTGTCCGGGAGCAGCCAATCCGGCACTCTCCGTCCCTGTTGCTCCTTTCCTCGTTCCCCCCCCCCCCCCCCCCCCCCCCCCCCCCCCCCCCTCCCAGTTCCGCGCACGCACCGCTTCAAGATTTCTCAACTGCAGCGGCGCGGACTGGGGTGTGGGAGTCGACGGGAGGAGCGCCAACCATCACCATCGCCATCCACACCACCATAGTTTGTGTCACCTCCAAACCGTTCATCGTTCATCGTTCCGTCGTGTACGTGCATGTATCGTCCAGTGAATATGTGTCATTGTGAAAGGAAAAACCAGCGTGCCAAGTCATGGACGTCGCCTAAGTCCAAGTGCCGAGACAGCGTAATAGACTAAACAGACTAGTGCCCCATTCTGTGCCAAGCTGCGACTTTTGGTGTTCGTCTGCTAAGGACAGCGACAACTGGGATTCAACTCGCACCAACACACACAATTTGAATAGTCACTTATTTATGCATATTGGAGAAGTCATTGTTTCGTTGGTATTGATGTGCTATAATGATTGTGTTTGAGTTTAATTATATATATATTCATGTGGTTAATGTTGATGAGGAGACCCCATGGTTTCCCTTGCCTGGTGTGTTGTCCCGCTCAGGGTGCTACTACCGGTCCCTGGCCGCGGCCGACTGAGGTCCCAAAAGTTTTTTTTTATTATTCGGGTTATACCCTAGACTTCCCACCCCAGAAAGCCTGTATGTACATGTTCCTGGAGTGTCGGTTAGACCCTTGGTGCCGCTTAGCAGTAAGATTACCAATTATCATTAAAAAGGTTCCCCTTTTGGATTGGGATCCTGGAGAGGCATTTTGCTGTTCCGTCGTTGTGTTGGAGAGGTGACTGGTGTGAGTCAGTGTAGAGTCTGCTGCCGGTGATCGGGAGGGGTTGTTGCTGTCTTCCTGGTGACCCTAGGGGTCGCTGGTGGGGCACGTGACAGAAACCAACACAGAGTAACTTTTATTCAAGACTGGCACAGCCTTTTAAACTTGAATAAAGTCAGACAAATACATAGACGAACAATCTAATAGTGGGGGAAAAAAACAAGCGCAGGCCAACAACTGAACTGTCTGGCAAAGATTTGGACTTGAGGGGAGGGGAGAGGGGAGGGGAGTTTGAAGATGGAGAAACTGGGAAAATGAAATTAAAAACAAAAATAAAAAAATGTTACAGATATGAAAACTCTTCTCTAGCTGCATAAGGGAACCATCGCAATCCCTTTTGAAGGCAGATATATTTGTATTGCCTGCTCCGAGGCCTTTCGCCCGCTGAATCGGGACTCATCAGGGAGACACGGCTGGTTGTGTCTGCGCTCCCGGCGTCAAATAGAGACACACCACAGTCCATAATACATTTCATTTCCGATTCTCTCCTAGGTGTCATCTGTCATCTGACCACTTCGGCCTCCTTCACACAGTTCGGCCGTGTGCGATGGGCAAGGTACCCTGGTTAATTGGTCTATTACCTATTTGTATACTACGAACAACGTCCCTTTGCCTCCAAGCGTCTAATGCCTTTTGTGAGAGGTTTCACGCTCATTGACTGTGTATGTGTGTGTGAGCTAATGTCAGATCTCTGTCCCCAAAATATGAGTAATCTATAAACCCCAAATGCTGTCCCGAAACAAACAAACAAACAACAACAACAAAAAACAAAAAACCCGTCCCCAAACGTCAGTCTGACGGGTCAAAAGTCAGGTATGTGTGCACATACATCGTCCCGGCCAGGTGACAATCACTCCAGCATGTCAGGCGTAATTAGCAACACCACCAGACCCCAGTCCCTCACGTGGACAGCCATAAAAAGGTCAACAGGTGTTACAGGATCGAAGGAGGGGATGGGGAGGGGGGGGGGATGAGGGGGTAAACAACAAACCTGGACGACGGGTCTGTCCTACCCCCCCCCCCCCCCCCCCGGCCTCCCGCCCTCCCTTCCACATCCGTCACCCTCCATGCCCCTATCGTTTTGTTGGGTTTTTTTTTCTCCCCCGACGGGGAGAGGCAGACAACGGGGAGAGGGAAGGTGGGACTATGGGAGTGGGGGGTGGGGGTGGGTGGGGTAGGCGGTGGGGATAGGGTACAGATAGGGGATGAGGACGGAGGGGATGCAGGGGGCAGGGACGGGGGGGGGGGGGGGGGGGGGGGGGGGGGGGGGGGGGGGTAGGAAGGGAGGGAATAATAGTAGATGACTACATGTATACAGGTTGTGTGTGTTAGTGTCACGGACAAAAAAAGGAAAACCCGAAGTCGTGGTCAGTCGCCAGCCAGCTCAACTGGGCATAAGTCCAAAGTCAAACATTCTGGTCGCCAGGCAGACGGCTCCATGCGTCGCCTCAGCCAATTAGGTACGGCAAGAGGCTAATTTTAGTCCTACATGGAGACAGCATCATTCCCAGACAGACTAAGCCGCTGACCGACGTCTCGATAGGTCTGGCCAGACGGGTCTCGGCGCCTGGGTCAGACTCATCCAGCCAATTTGTAGGACCAGTGTCCACAATTAAGTCGGACGTCGCCGGTTAAAGTAGGAGGGGGAAAGGTATTGTGTGGTGGGGGGTGAAATCAAGCTAATTAATTAAATGACCCATTGACCACCACAGAGAGCAAGGCAGGTAGATGTGACTGTCATGATTTACATATCCAATGAAATGAGAGGGGAGGCAACCTCAGTATAAGGCGGGAAAATACTGACCAATGGTACTCACCCTTGGACAGATGGGTTTAGGATAAGATAGGAATGCGTGAGTGAGGAGGGGAGGAACGAAAAAAGAGAGAGAGAGAGAGAGGTTCTGAGAGTAGGCTCTGCTCGAGAGAAAAGGCAGAGAGATGAGAGGAGGAGAGAAGAGAACCAAGTTGAGGCATTAGCACGAGACAGAGTCTGCAGAGGAAGGACTAAGGAGAGATGTGGAGAGAGAGAGTTGCTAACTGATGAAGAGGAAAAAAAAGAAAAGGAAAAGAAAAGAAAAGCAACCATGTCCATTTGATAGAGCAGACTAGAAGAGAGAGAGAGAGAGTGCAATGCGTTAATGCAGGAAGAAAGAAAGGAGAACAGATCGATGTCTGATAGTCACTGTTCAATCTGAACCGCCGGGGTTCGACCTCATACTTGGCCGCGCCACTTTCATCAGCAGTCCAACCTGACCAACGCCAGCGGTCTAACCTGACCAGTGCCAGCAGCCCAACCTGACCAGTGCCAGCAGTCTAACCTGACCAGTGCCAGCAGTTGTGTTGTGCTTGTGAAAGTGACAGTGAAAAGAAACAAAGAAAAAAAAGGAAAGAAAAGACAGTGATTCGTGAATAGTTTAAGATCACTTGGCCAGGTAAAGTAGAAATCTATTTATACCCGGGTTAGTTAATGATGATTAATTTTAGATAAATGGTTTTGTGAAGTTCAAGGAAAGAGAGAATATTTTATTTCGTTTGACTCCATATGCATTGATGTTTCTTTCCATGATTATGTGTAGTAAAGTAATAGACTTTACTAGTGGTTTGATGTGACGAATGCATGATATATGAATGAGATTGTAAGCAAGCTGTGAGTGTGTTTGGGCTGTGCGCTAGTCCTTCCTCCACTGACATACCCCGAGGTTGACAGTTAGATCATTTTAAAGATATAGTATCATAGGGACACCCCCCCCCCACACCGCCCCCAATATTGCCACTGATCGACGGAGGGGAGGCAGGGAGCTGGGACGGGGGGGGGGGGGGGGGGGGGGGGGGGGGGAGGGGGGGGGGGGAATGAAGGGAGTAGAGAGCAGATGAC
>CM031620.1:34007321-34014821 GCA_018398815.1 Conus ventricosus
TCTGAGGAAAACATACTCTGACTCACAGAGCAAAGCACCACTCGACATTCAGGTCTGGTGTGGCCAACCAACCCTGAGGAACAGTTCAATGGCAAGCCTCCAACGTTGGCGGAAATCAAGAAGGGGGTCGACAAAGCCAGAGCCAAATCATCACCAGGGCCAAACGGATACCTTACCAGCTTTACAAGAAATGTCCCAAGGTGCTGGAGTGGCTCCACAGGCTGCTGCGATCGGCTTGGAGAAACCAGAAGATCAGCGGCCAGTGGATGACGGCAGATGGTGTGTACATCCCCAAAGAGCAAAACTCAAGTGACATCAACCAGTTCAGGCCAATATCACTACTGAACGTCGAAGGGAAAATCTTTTTCTCTGTCATGGCAGCAAGGCTGACCAAGTACCTGATGGAAAACAAGTACTTGGATGTGTCAGTCCAGAAAGGTGGCATCCCAGGCGTGGCTGGCTGTGTAGAACACGCCACAATGATCTGGGACGCAATCCAAAAAGCAAAAACAGAAAAGAGAGACCTGGACGTAGTGTGGCTTGATCTGGCAAACGCATATGGATCTGTGCCCCATGAGATGATACAGTTGGCTCTTGAGATGTACCATGTGCCAAAGAACATCCGCGACATGCTCAAGAAGTACTTCAATGGCTTCTCAATGCGGTTCTCTACCAAGGAGTACACAACTGATTGGATCAACTTGGAAGTGGGCATTGCAATGGGCTGTGCAATTTCCCCGATACTGTTCGTGCTGGCAATGGAACTCATCTTGAAAGCAGCAACAAACAACGCGAGACAAACAGACCTTGGCGATGGATACAAGATGCCTCCTCTCAAGGCCTTCATGGATGACACTACAGTGATTTCATCCAGAGAAGACGAGACACGTCATGTGCTGGAGAGGCTGGACGACATAGTTGCCTCATCCAGAATGAAGTTCAAGCCAAAGAAATCACGGAGTCTCTCACTGAGGAAAGGAAAAGTGGCCGAATCTGTGGTCTTCAGTGTTGCCAACCAGGCCATTCCAACAGTCACAGAAGAACCAGTCAAGAGCCTTGGAAGATGGTATGATGATACGCTGAAAGCACACACAAAGAGCAAAAGAAACCAAGCAGATGGCGGAAGAAGGCTTGGAGACCATTGACCAGTGTGGGCTCCCTGGCAAATACAAGGTCTGGTGTCTGCATTTCATGCTGATACCAAAGCTCCTATGGCCTCTGATAATATACGACATCTGCACCAGCACAGTGGAGGCAATGGAAGCCAAAATCAACAAGTTCACAAGGAAATGGCTTGGTGTCCCACCTGTCTGACTGACATCGCGCTGTACTGTCGCCAAGCAAGCTCAAACTACCACTGAAATCCATCCTGGAGGAATACAAAGCAGGGAAGATCAGACTTCAAAGCATGTGGGGGAAATCAGGAGACAAGGTGGTAGAAGCAATCAAGCCCAGCTGAAGACAGGCAGAAAATGGAAAGTTCAAGAGGCGATGGATTCTGCAAAGAAAGCCTCAAGATCAGAGAAAATAACGGGGACACACAAGCCAACAGACAAGGACTGGGGGTGACCAAACTGAATGGTGGTAAAAGGCCAAAAGGGAAAAAAAGCAAAGAGAATGATGTTCGGAGATGAGAAAAGAAGGAGCCCAAAAAAAGACTCCAAAAAGCAGCCCAGCAGAGCCAGCAAGGGCAATGGACAACGTGGGAGAATGCACTCCAAAGAAGTCAAAACTTGGAATGACATTTGGCACATGGCCCTCTCAGGATCAGCTTCATTCTCAGATCTGCATATGACCTTCGCCCTAAAATGCAAACCTGGTGAAGGGGGGGAAAACAGACGATCCTGCATCCCCCCTCTGCCATGAAAAACAAACAGTGGAGCATGTTCTAAGCTCATGTAAAGTAGCCTGGCTCAAGGAAGGTACACATGGAGGCACAACCAAGTGCTCAAAGAGATGGTACAAGTTGTCTGGGCTAGTACCAACACCACAAAAGGAGAATCAGGACTCCAAAAGCACCCCCAACATTCTTCACGGCAGGAGGCAGCAAATCATGGCCAAGAACAACAGTGCCACTCGAAACAAAGCAGGCAGAGCTGCTGGTGGGGCAGATGATGGGAGTGCAATGCAGGCCTCCCAGAATGGAAGAGTCACCCAGAGATCATCAGCAAGATGATAGTAGTCCACTCTAGTAGTCCACCAGACATAGTAGTCCACTCTAAGTCAACCAAGCGTGATCATGATCGAGCTCACGGTGCCATTGAGGGAAAAGAATGGAGGCAGCTCAAATCTACAGACTGAAAAGTATGCTGATCTGGCAACAGCTGAGGAGAGAAGGCTATCAGGTCAAAGTCCTCACTGCAGAAATTGGAGCTAGGGGGTTTGTAGGAACGTCTGCATGCAGCCCCATGAAACAGCTCTTCAGTTGCAGGGAAGGAAAAAACCAGAGCCCTGAAAGCAATGGCAGAAGCGGCAGAGAAAGGGGTTCAAGTGGATCTGGTCAAGGAGGAACAAAAGTGAACTTCATAAGGCTTAATTTCCCTACAAAATCAGGTGTCCCCGTGGCTCAGTGGTTAAAGCGCGAGTCATTAAGTAGAAAATGAGCATGTCCAGAGGGTCATGGGTTCGAATCCCAGCCATGGCTCGTCCTAAGATGGGGAAAAAAAAAAAAGGGGGCAGCAGAGGGGACATCCGGAGTCATGAACCGGGTGTGGCCCAACCCCCTAGAGTGTCAGGAGATAAGGGCCGAAAACACTTGCTTGAAGGGGGCTTCTCTTCTGAGGACTCTCTGCTGCCCCGCTCTCCACGAGTTTCTTTCTACTGCATTGCAGAGAGAAAAAAATACTGAAAAAGACAAAAGTGACGACGGGACAAAAAGTAAAGTTCTGAATACTGGCTGCGTAGTAAAGTTCTGAGAATACTGGCTGCGTAGTTTAAAGTTCTGAATACGGCTGCGTAGTAAAGTTCTGAATACTGGCTGCGTAGTAAAGTTCTGATTACTGGCTGCGTAGTAAAGTTCTGAATACTGGCTGCGTAGTAAAGTTTTTGAATACTGGCTGCGTAGTAAAGTTCTGAATACTGGCTGCGTAGTAAAGTTCTGAATACTGGCTGCGTAGTTGAAGTCGGGTTTTGTTCCCCTTTGTCACGTTTCACACAGCTGGCCAGTGTCAAGTTGTCGAGAGGCAACCCACTAGAGGAGACAAGCACTGCTGCCGAGTCACTTGGGTATCTAACACACACAGGACACCACCTGCAAAGCCCCTACTGACAACAAAAACCGGCTTAGTTATGGAACCAGCGTGAGTAAATGCCCTTCTTGGGAGGGCGCCATCATGTCCCTCCAACGACAAATTACTCCTGAACTTGTGCCGATGCCAGCCACCTCGATACGTGCTCACCAAGGTCATGGGGGCCGGAACAGCTCAGCGGTAGAGGCGCCGGACTCGTAATCTTGGTGATTCTGGGCTTGCCGGTTCGAATCTCCGCGGGCCGTTTCGGTACAGGATGATTTTTCCCTCGGAGTTATTAACATTGGCTCTGACTCCATTTCCAATACAGTCCTTCGAATGAGACTATAAACCGAGGTTCCGTGTGTAAACGCGTGCATAATATCTTGCACACACGGAAAATCACTTCACCAACTTTCGAAACAGAAGGCCAGTTTGGCCGTTGATATGGATGACACGTTACACACAGCATTACCTTCCCCGCCTTAATGCCGGTGTAACGAAAAGTTTTAACTCCCCGAATGGTTTAACTCCCAGGGAGTTAGACTGTTCATTTGTAAATTTTAACTCCCTGGGAGTTAAACTAGAATATAAAAAACTAACTCCCTCTGTGTTTCAGTTTGACTCCAGGGGAGTTATTCTGACATACAACCAGAATGACTCCCACCCACCACCACTCCCCGCACCCCGCTACCACCCATGCATCTTATATATGTTCGAAATGTGTGTGTGTGTGTGTGTGTGTGTGTGTGTGTGTTCTTACACTAACTTGTCAGATCAAGACTTGTCAGGTAGAATTGTTTCCTTCGATATTATTGGTTTCTGTGAATTAGTCACGTGTCGTGAATTTTATTGAAAAATGTGTTTTTTCTGATTGGCTGGCCGACTTTCATTTCTAGCTTGGCATACGCACACCACCACACCTGTGACGAGTCACTTGACAACTTCATCAGATCGGTCCCAAGCAGCCACCCTCTTGTACAAATTGTACAAAAACAGGCACCAACCCCCCCCCCCCCCCCCCCCCCTTTCTCTATCCCTTGTGTCTCACACACATATTTCTAATCGATGCCAACCCTTTTTCTCCTTCCTTCTCTCCCAGATGTAGCGATCAATACAAACAATTTTACGTCACGTCGCGACTACTTGTCATTCTCTCCCCACCTTCCTTACCCTCTCCCCCCTCCCCCTCACTCCCTAATTTGGCGGCATGACAATGACAAATTCCATTTCTAACCATTTGAGTGTAATGGCCAACACTTTTGGGTGATTGTCGCAGAGATTCCATGAGAGAGAGAGAGAGAGAGAGAGAGAGAGAGAGAGAGAGAGAGAGAGAGAGAGAGAGAGAGAGAAAACGCCAAAGACTGAAGGTACAGTATTTCTACCAAAGGCATCAAAACCATTAATTCATGTATATACAGACTTTACATACAGATCATATACAAAAGGCATAATAAAATGTCAAGGACATGCATAGATGAGCACATGAATATGTACACGGACATCTCATTTCCCTATGCTGATGATGATCATGAACATTAAATCCCCTACTTTCTCTTACCGAAAGACACCTGGGAATAGGTGGATGGGGAGTCATCTTATTCATGATCAGATCAACTCCCCTCTGTTACAAAGTAACTCCCTGGGAGTCAGAAAACATGTGTACACATTAACTCCCAGGGGAGTTATTCTAAACTGTAAAAAACTGACTCCCATTAGTGGGTAGGGAGTTAAACTTTTACACGCCTGGATTAACTCCCGGAGTTAATCTGTACTAACTCCCAGGGGGGTCATTCTGTTACAGGGTGAGAGTTAAGTCTGATATATGTACAAAATGACTCCCCCCTTAATGTTTCAAGAATTTGTTGAGACTTGTACAAAAACGATGTTAGAACATTTTGAAGCTTTACTGAGGGGAGTTATTTTGGCACAGGGTGAGAGTCATTCTAGTTTAACTCCCGGGGAGTTAAAATTTACATATGAACAGTTTAACTCCCTGGGAGTTAAACCATTCGGGGAGTTAAAACTTTTCGTTACACCCGGATAAAAGAAAAACAGTCATGCACACAAAACTCCACTCCTTTTGTAGGGTAGATGGGATTAATCCTTGCCTGTCTGTACAGGAAGTGTCCACAGGAGTATCAGACTGCGCACGCAGAAGAAGAAGAAGAACCAAGGTCATGGACGTGGAAAGAAATAAACACCAAGGTCACCATGAGAACATGGCATGAAGGAGTATAAGATTTGGGACATTTTCAAGCTGATCGAGGAAGATGGGGATGATGAAAACGATGCCATGGACTTCCACTCTGCTCTGAGATCATTGACAGGGCTGATTTCTAAGCTTACGTTCATAATATATCCTGGCGTCAACTTTCATAATGTATCTTGGCGTCAACCAGGCCCGAGAGATACAACCCCTCCCCCCCCCCCCCCCTCCCCCCCCCCCCCCCCCCCCCCCCCCCCCCCACCCCCTGCAGTGCACGTCAAAAGAATCGAACGGCACTGTCATAGATGCATACATTAAGTGGTTGGGACGCATCTGTGTGTTTTCAGGCCTTCCAGTTCAACCCAAAGCAAACTCAGCTCCGCGTAGGAGGACGTAGGAGCCGAAACATGCCACAAATAAATGACTAACGGGATTCGAACCATTCACGACCTTCCAGCCCAGAATCCGCGACGCTTACCATTGCGCCATGGCGGCTTAAAGTATGTTCCTCAAACGGAATGAACCACAGCGATCGCATGTAATAAATGTCACACCAAAATCAGCGTCAAGGAAAACTTAATTCTACTGCAGCCACGAAAATGCGTAAATGGAAAGATGAGCGAATGCATATTGACAAGAATATTTGAAATTCAACACTCACAGGCATGATTGTCCATTGAAACAACAAATAAACATACGAAAAAAATAGTCCAGCAGAACACACACATGCCAGACAGCAAAGATCAAACATTAGAGAACAGCAAAACAGGTGATACATTAAGCTTAGACGTCAGTCTTATGACAATAAAGTAAACCAATTGATTTGATAACTTTTCCGAGTGTAAACAATGGGGAGAGAGAGAGAGAGAGAGAGAGAGAGAGAGAGAGAGAGAGAGAGAGAGAGAGAGAGAGAGAGGAGAGAGAGAGAGAGAGAGCGCTAAGACAGTTCATTCGCTGAGAGAAGAGAGAGAGAGAGAGAGAGAGAGAGGAGAAGAGGAGAGAGAGAGAGAGAGAGAGAGAGAGAGAGGAGAGGGAGAGGAGAGAGAGAGAGAGAGGAGAGAGGGAGAGAGAGAGAGAGAGAGAGAGAGAGAGAGAGAGAGAGAGGAGAGAGAGAGAGAGAGAGAGAGAGAGGCAGAGCAGAGAGAGAGAGAGAGGAGAGAGAGAGAGAGAGAAGAGAGAGAGAGAGAGAGAGGGAGAGAGAGAGAGAGAGAGAGAGAGAGAGAGAGAGGAGCAGACAGGCAGAGAGAGAGAGAGAGAGAGGCAGACAGGCAGAGAGAGAGAGAGAGAGAGAGAGAGAGAAGAGAGAGAGAGAGAGAGAGAGGGAGACGAGAGAGAGAGAGAGAGAGAGGCGCAGGCAGGAGAGAGAGAGAGAGAGAGAGAGAGCAGGAGAGAGAGAGAGAGAGAGAGGAGAAGAGGAGAGAGGAAAGAGAGAAGCAGAGAGAGGAAGAGAGAGAGAGAGAGAGAGAGGAAGGAGAGAGAGAAGAGGAGGAGAGAGGCAGACAGGCAGAGAGAGAGAGAGAGAGAAGACATAAATACTTTATTCGTTTAGCATCTAGGCTCTAACGAATGGCTGAACAGCAAGAATGAATTAGTCAAAGACATCTAAAGAAGAAAATAGACAAGAAACAAGCATACAACTTTTGAATTGCGAAAGAGGCAAACAACATAAACCAGCTCAGAACCAAGGACATACAAATGTATAAATAATACCTCGGATATCCTACCATCATTTAATCAGTCATCTTTATTCTAGCATCTCTGCGCGTTCATATTTGCATCTCTACGTTTAAAGGCTAGGTAAAGAAATATCGCAAACTGTTTTCACTATTTTTGGATTCTTTAAAGACATTAACGATGTATATCTAAAAGCATTTAGCTCTCTACTGTATTTGAGTGGTATGAGATCACATCGAAGATCACGAGGAACGGACAACACAAACTAAAATGGATTTCATCTTCTCGGTTATTTTTACACAGGGAACAGATTAATTCTACATCTCTACGATTTGTGTATCGAAATGAATACGATTTAATATTACTCTCTCCAAACCTGAATTTAACACG
>CM031620.1:34022321-34039821 GCA_018398815.1 Conus ventricosus
GGCTTATGCCCATTTGAGTGCGGGCCCGGGCAACTGACCAGGGATTTTGGGTTTTCAAATTTTTCGTCCGTGAAAAAATTTCCCCCCTTGCAAAAGACAAAAGGCTCCGCAAGTCTAAAACCCAAACGTTACAAAAAAATAACAACCAAATTTGCTGAACCACAGCCCACACGTGCAAATTTTTTTGGCAAAAAAATTTTTACAACAAAGGGTTTTGGCAAATCAAAGATACATTAGTGAATACCCCCCCCCCAAGGGATTATCATTAAACGTGCGCCCCTTTTGGCGTTTTTTTAAAACTCTTTTTATAAAAACCCCTCTGTGCGCACCTATCAATCCCCCACCTCCCGGTTTTTGGCCACACTCTTCACATATTAAAAAAGCAAAATTCTAAAGACAACGATCCATAAAACAACCTCACGGGGAAATCTCCATCCCCCTTTAAACGCAAAAAAGGGGCTTTAATTTAAAACAAGCACTGTGAGGGCCCAAACATAACTACTTTTTACAAAAAAAAGGGTCTCACAAAGAAAAAAAGGGAACAAGCCAAATGGGAATGCCCCCAAAGCCACCAATCTCCCCTGTAATCAACACATTTTTTTTACAAAGTACTATGCCCCCCCGGTTTTGGCCCTGACTTCCTCTGAGTTGCGGGCTTGCTAGACACAGGGTTTAAAAATAGTCATTTCCTACATTCTGCGACCTGGAATGAACTGCACTCGTACCTTGGGGGCTGCAGGGGCCATCCCCCCAACGCGAGAACCCTGCGTTTTTCGCTGCGCCTCCTCGGGAATTTTGGAGGGTTTGGGTGATCACCCTCTATAAACGAACTTTTTCCCCCCATACAAGTATTTTGGGGAAATTTCTGCACGGCCCCACAAAAACCCCAAAAACACTCCTTCTCCCCGTTGCTACCCTTCTTCACACTTCGTCATTTCCTGCTAAATATTTCACGGGAAACTCGCCCCCCTTGGGCCCTCCTGCAAAAATACTGAAACCTTTATTTCCCCCCCACCTATCCCATCGGGCCGCAAAAAAAATTGGTTTTTGGGGGACTTTTCCGGTAGTTTCCAAGAGGGGACGGGAACCTAGTTTTTTTCCACACCTTCTGCAGTGCTTGCTCGGGCAGCGCTGACCCCCTTCGACCACTCCTTTTTTTCCCTCCCTTTGACCAAACCCACTGAGGGGAAACTCTTATTGCTGCAAAATTTGGTACAAACCCCCCTGTAAAACCAAAAAAACCCCCTAGCAGACTCCGACTTCTTTTTTTGGTCTTTGGTCTCTCTGAATTCACATTTTCTCCCCCTTTCCCCCTTTTTCCCCGGCTGCTTTGGTGGGCCTCCGACAACAAAACCTAGAACTCCGGGTTTGGAAAACCAATCTGGCACTTTGTTGGCCTGGCGGGAAAATTTGGGCTCGTCTCAACCTCTTTTAAAACTGCTCCTAGCTGCCTCATAGGCCCCTTTCCCATGCCCTCAGATCCCTACCCAAAAAGTCATCCATAAAATTTCACTAAAACCCCCCAAAACCTGTAAATAACTTCCTCATCCTCCAGAGAAAACTGCAGGTGCGTTGCCCCATCCCCAAAAAGGGAAATACTCGCCACTGGTAAAACCCCCAAAGGGGTGGGGAAAAATGCTGTGACCCCTTTTGATTCCCCCACTCAAGGCAAACTCCAATAACCCTTCCCTCAGTTCAAATTCTGGTGAAATATTTGCTTTTTGGGCTTGTGGCGACCTGAGCAAAAGAGGCCCCTCCACGTTCGAAATTATTTCGAAACGATTTTGGTGACACTGTTCAAAACCGCCCTAAAAAGCCCAACACAAAATCGAGCTCCCTGATTTTTTCCCCCTCACTAAACGACGGGTGCTCCTATACGAGGATTTGGGAGGGTTTCGATCACCCCAAGGCCCCAACATTTTTTCCCACCCCCTCCCGATCACTCGTTTGGGCAAAGGGGATGGGGAAGGGTTTAAACTTGTTACGGGGTTTAGGGGCGATGTAACTCCACCGTCCGGGTTTCTCTAGAGTTGCCCCTGCCGGGTTTTTTCACCCGGGGACCCCCTTTTACTTTTTCTAAAAACCCCCCAACTTCCTCCTGTCCCTACCGTCTACCCTTCAAACAGTGACACATCCCTGAAATGCCCTTCTCCGGAAACCAGGAAAAAAAAAACCTTTCCCCTTTTCTTCTGCTGGGTCCCCTTTCCCCCTCCATCAATGTTTGCTCTGCGCCTTTTGGCTGATCCCACCTGAAAAAAATTTGCGGAGAAAATTTCCCAAAGGGAAAATTTTTGGGTTTTTTCCCTTTCACATAAATTTCGGTATCCTGATCTACCTTTTCAATAAAGGGTAAAAGGGTCCTTTCCAAGCATCACCCAGCTTTTGTGATCCGGGGGAAGCAGTAACAGGACTTGAACCCCACCTTGAGGAATTGCTTCCCCCCTTTCCCTTTCCATTTTTGCTTCTTCGGGAAACCCTGGGCCCTCCTGCAAACTCCCCCTTTGGCGACCTTACTGTCTCCCTAGCCTATTCGTAAGTCACCACATACGATAAGGGGTTTTTTGGACCCTTCGAACCCCTTTTTCCCCGGGACCACAGCTCTTTGAGAATACAACGGGCCCCCTGACGCCCCGCCCATACAGCAGCTAAAATGGCAAAAAGGGCCTTGCTCCCCCGGGGGGCCCTTTCCCTGTGGGGCGAACAGGGCCGCGGGAAAAGAGCGGCCCCCAAACGCTGGCCTTTCCCCCCACAGAGCTTTTTTAAGATCCCCTTTCAGCCCACCATTGAATTTTTCCCCCAAAGCCATTGATTGTGGAGGGGAAAGGGGTTTGTAAAAAGGGCTGTGGACCCCTAGCACCGGGTTTAAACCCCCCCAAAACACGCCGGGGGAAAACGGGGACCCTCTGCACTAAAGAATTTGTGACGGCACACCAAACGCGAGAAAAATATCTACCACCCCTTCCAGCGACCTTTTTGCGTATTTTAACGCCCTTTCAATCAACGCTTCGGGTATCTGGTCGCGTGGGTCCACAGCGTCCACACAAACCTGTGCCCCCCCTTTGGAACAGGGCGAAAATTGGGCCAATCAATCAACAGCCCTCCCCCCTGAATGGTGGGGCCCAAAAAAAGGGGGGTTTGTTTAAGAGGCGCCTTCCCCCTTAAACCCCTTTTGGGGCGGACCTTTGACACACATCACATGCCCTGCAAACCCTTTTAACCTCCCTTTTGCCCCGGGCCCAAATGAAAATCACAAAGATTCGGTCACTGTTTTGGGGGGGGGGGGGGGGTCCCGGGGAAGACCCGCCAGGACGACCGTAAACCCACTGACATGACAGTTTTCACGAAAACATGCTGGTACCCCCAAACGAGTTGCCCACCTTACCTGCCCTTCCCCCTTGGTGAACACAGGGTAAAACAACCCCCTTTCACCAAAAATTTCCCTGTCCACCCTCCTCTAACCACCTTTTTTCCTCTCCACCTTTTGCCAACCCCAAGATTTCACAGCGGGGAAGGGCCCTTTTTTCCTGCGCCCCCTAAACCCCATAAAGGCGCCCCCTCAATCCCCTGACTTCCTTCCCGGAACGACAAAGGGTTTTAAAACCCTTTTCCTCCTTTTTGCCCCCGTGTTTAAACTGCGCCCCCGAAAGCAGCAACAACTCGGGTTTCCCCTGGATCCCTTGAAACCCGGGAAAAATTTCCAATAAAAAAAAAAATTCAAAAAGGGGGTTTTCTTCCATCACCAACTCAGAAAAACCGCCTGAGAAAAAAGGGGGTGCGTACTTCATCTAAGCAACTGGGAACCCTCCCGGGCCCCAAAATCGATTAGAAAACGGGTCGGATTTGCCCTGTCACATCCCCTTTTTTCGACACGTTTTTTTCCCTTAAATTACCCCCACATAGCAACCAGTGCCCCGTAACACTTTCCCCCTCTGCTGGCCGATCCCCCCTTTTCCCCATGGAAACCAAAACCACTCAGCCTAGTGCCCCCCAAACCCTGCATTTGCCCTGCTGTCCCCTGCTAGCCCAAAAGGGCCCACTCCACCCTTTAATTTAGATTGGATCCCTTTTGGTTCCACGCAGCGTTTCCCCCGCGACCCTTTTTTTCCCCCTCTTTCAAGGGGGGCTGCCCTTTTGGAACCTCATGCGACAATCCCTCGCCACATGTCCCTTTTTTTGACAAAAGAAACCCCCTATTGTCCCTTTGTCCCCTTTCCCCCTCCAAACCCTTGGGGTTTGGGGAAAAACTTTGGGAAAAAACTCCCCAAATCCCTTGGGACTCTTCTCACCTGTGCCTGGCACCTGTTTTTTTCCCTGCAAACCTTTGGCCCAAAAGTGCCTCCCTATACACCTCCCGCTAAATTTTAGCAACTCTCCTGCGTCCCCCGGCTGTCCCCTCTTTCAAAATGTATAGTTAACTCGGACTGCAACCTGACAAAACGTTCCCTTTTATAACCCGCTCTTTTTAATTAAGCAAAATCCCCTTTTTCGTACCACTCAACTCTAACCATTTATCAAAAAAGTGATCTAAAAAGTGCACCAAAATGAGTGTACGTTTTCACCTGCTTGTAAATTCTGGGTGATCAAATTTTTTCCCGGGGGGTCCCCCCTCTGGGGGGGGGGGGGGGGTCAAAACTCTTCATCAACGACTCCTTCACAGCCAAACCCAAAAACGGGTTGTTGGTCTGCTTGGGAACGCAGTGAAAATCGTAATGCTTTTTCCCTTTAAAACCCCCAATAGCGCGACAAAATGACTGCCCACTTTTCGAAACCCAAAAATGACTATTGCAAACGTTTTCAAAAAAGACAGATTACCATCAAACGAATCTGTTTCCTTTGAGAATTTTTGGTAACTTTTTCGGGGGGCATAAAATGCCACAGGGTCCCCTTTGGGAAAATGAGCTAACCATCCCCTCGGTGGTCTCCCCTTTGGGATTTCCCCCCCCCACTCTCCCCTAACTCAAAATTTAATCCTTAAAAATTTTTTTTTTCCCGCGCTTTTGCTACCCAATAAACCTGAATTCCCCCTTTAACTTTCGGGTTTTCCCCTGCTTTCGGGTGTCCCGAATCCTTATTCTTTCTGTTTTCCTGCGTTTTTTGCTAGCTTTAACCCCTTTCCGCTCTGCTAATTCTATTTCTACGCGACAAAAGGCGTCTTTCCCGCTCCTCACCCCTTTTCCCTCTTTGGGTTGGGGGTTCCCAAAGAATGCTCACAAAATCCCTTTTCCCCCCAGGGAGCCCAAATCACGACGAAAGCTCACAAAAATTGTTCAATAGGGGGGTTCTTTTCTTTTTTGCCATTTTATCTTCTTTTCTTTTTTTTTTTGAACAAGATTTTTTTTACTAACAGCCAAAATGGTGGTTAAACCCACACAGTTTACCCAAAAAAGCACCAAAAATATAATGAAATAATTTGCTTTGGGCCACGAAATTTTTTTTAAAAGGGCGCCAAAACGCCTGACCCAACAAAGAACGAATAAAGGCAATCTGTGCGAAAAAAAGTACCTGGGGCGAAAAGCCAAACCTAGTGTTTAAAAATCTTTTAAGCAAGCCAAGCCAAATAAATTTTTCTATCTTTGGGGAAAATCCCGTAAAACCCAAAACCTTTCCTAAGGGTTACAAAACTTTAATCCCACCCAGGGTTTCCCCTCTGAAAGTTAACAATTATATAAATGGTCCCGAATATCCTGGCAGGCTCCCAATAAATTGTCAACCTCGGGGTTTTGTCAGGGAGGGAAAGGGGCTAGGGGGCCCCAGCCCAAACACACCACAGCTTTTCTACAATCCATTCATATATCATGGGAATTTTTCCTCAAACCACTAGTAAAGTCTAATTAAAAAATTTTCTAAAACATGAACATAGAACCAAACATCAATGCATATGGGGTCAAACAAAATAAAACAATTTTCTCTTTCCTTGAACTTCAAAAACCATTTTTCTAAATCATCATTAACTAACCCGGTATAAATAGATTCACTTTTCCCTTTGGGCCAGGGACCCTTTAAAATATTTACAATCACGGGGCGGTTCCTTTTTTCTCTTTTTTTTTTTTTTTCACTGTCACTTTCACCAAAAACAACACAACGCCCGGCACCCGGTCAGGTTGGACCGCTGGCACTGGGCAGGTTAGACTGCCGGCAAATGGCGTTGGGCCCGTGGTTCCCGCTTGACGAAGTTTACGCTGCCAGGTTTTGAGGCGAACCCCGGGTTTAGGTTTTAAAAGTGACTATCAGACATCCCATCTGTTCTCCTTTCCTTTTTCCTGCAAAAAACGCATTGCACTCTCTCTCTTTTCTCTCTTCAGCTGCCTATCAAAGGCCCGGGTTTCTTTTTTTTTTCTTTTTTTTTTTCTTTTCTTTTTTCTTTTCTTCAACATTACAACTCTCCTCTCCCCTTCTCCTTAGTCCCTCCTCTGCAGACCCTCATGGTGCTAGTTTCTACAGCTCGGGGTTTTCTTCCCCCCCTCTCAAACATTTCTCTGCTCTTTCTCTCATCAAGCTTTTCACCCGAAACCCCTTTTTCCCCCCTTCCAGTTCCCGTCCCTTTCCCGTTCGTCCTCCTGTTTTTTTTTTCCCCAAAGCATTCCTCTCTTTTTCCTAAAAAACCCCTCCTTTAAAGGGGGGAGTTTTCCATTGGGGCAGTATTTTTTCCCCCCTTATACTTGAGGTTTCCTCCCCTTTATTTTTTATTGGATATGAAAAACAAGAAAGGGGCACATCTACCTGCCTTTCCTCTGTGGTTTGGGCAAAGGGCATTTAATTTTAAATTAAACTAGAATTTTACCCCCACCCCCCACAGTACCTTCCCCCTCTCCCCTTTTCCCGGGGACGTCTGGGTTTAAATTGGGGGGCAACTGGTCCTACAAATTGGGGTGGATAGTCCCGGCCCCGGCCGGGCCGGGGGATCCGCCCGGGGAGACATCGAGGCAAACGGGCAAGCTACTTAGTCTGCTGGCCTTTGGGCCTTAAACCTTTTCCGTGGAGCCCCTCTCCGCTATGCTTTAATTTGGGTGGACCCGACACCTGAGGGGCCCCTCTGCCCGGCCCCAGAAAGTTTGACTTTTTTGGGGTTTTTGCCCATTGAAATGCTGGCCGGCAAATTGGGAAAAAACCCCAAAAATCGGGTTTTTATTTTAAAAGTTTCCCGGGCAGAGAGAGAGAGGGGGGAGAGAGAGAGACAGCCCGACAGAGAGAGAAAAGACCGGGGGGGAGAAAAGGGGAGAGAGAGAGAAGAGAGAGAGAGAGAAAAGAGAGAGAGAGAGAGAGAAAGAAAAAAAGGGGGGGGGGAGGGGAAGGGGCATCCCTATATAGTTCCCCGGAAAAAATTTTATTGGGAAAATAGATAAAACTCCTCCCCTGCTCTCTCCTTTCCCCTCTCTCTCTCTCTCTCTTTTCTTCTCTCTATATATAAAAAAAATAAAATATATATATATATATATAAATTTTTATATTATATATAATAAATAAATTTTAAGGAGAGAGACCAAAACTTGGGAAAAAAGCCCTTTTAGAAAAATTTTAGCACTTCATTTTTAAAAAAATTTTTAAAAAATATATATATATATATATTATATAAAAATATATATATTTTAAAAGAAAAGAAAGAGAGAGAGAGAGAGAGAGAGAAGAGAGGAGAGAGAGAGAAGAGAAGAGAGGAGAGAGAGAGAAGAGAAGAGAGATTTCCGTTGAAATCCCTAGAGCACGGGGAACCTTTTGGATCTTTTTAAGAAAATAAAGAAGGAAATGCATTCAAAACCTCGCTGCGAAACAAGCTTTAAAACCCGGGCGACCAAAAGTCGACCTCCGCTGTGGGGTCCATTGAAAGAAAAGGTAAAATACCAACTCTTTTATGATCGATCACCTTGGCCAGGGATCGGCAAACAACAAGGGGGTCCCTTCCCAAAAACATGCGTTTGTTATCGTTTTGGAAATGATAACAGTAATTTTATGGTGTTGCGCTTTAAAATTTCCTTGCTTTCGTTGCGGGTTTTAAATTTTGTTGCCCCACTGAATTTCATTTTACTGTATTTCATTTGCATTGTGTAGTGTGTGAAACAGTTTTTTGTTGCTTGTTTTTAAAATTTTTCAAATGCGTAAATGTTTTTAAAACCCTTCTAACTGCAAAATGCAATTGCATTGTATAGTGTTTTTAAACAGTTCGATTTTCACTTTATTGCCTTTCATTGTAAAAGAATTTGGGGGGGGGGGGGGGATTCTTTGACAAAAAGTATTTCAGTGGCCCTTTTCATAGTGTTGTGAAAAAGTTTCTAAATTGCATTTGGGAATTTACAAATTTTTTGAAAAACCCATTGGGAATCGAATGTATTTCAGTGAAAAATTTTTTGGGGAAACAGTTCTAATTTTATTTCCTTGCCGTGCAATTTTACGGTGGTTTTAAAAACCAAAATTCAAATGTATTGCATTGTAAATGGGATCAAAAAAACAGTTTTTTTGCATTGTATTGCATTGGGAGTGTATAGGTTGTGAAACGTTCTATTGCATTGTAAATTTCATTGCAGTGTAATAGTTTTTGAAAAGTTCTATTTCAATTTTATTTTCATTGGGAGTTATAGTGTTTGAAAAAAGTTTTTATTGCATTTTATTTTTCATTGCATTGTATTTGGTATGAAACAGTTTTTATTGGCCCTTGTATTGCATTTGCAAATTAAAGTGTATGGAAAAACCCGTTAAAATTTTCCCTTGTATTGGGATTGCAATTTTTAAGTGAAAGAAAAAAAGTTCTATTTCAATTGTATTGCATTTTTCATTGCAGTGAAAAAGTGTATGAAACAGTTTTTAAATTTTCCCTTGTAAATTTCCTTGCAATTTTATAGTGTATTTAAACAAATTCTATTGGGATTGTATTGCAAATTTCAGTTTATAGGTTATAAACAGTTTTTTTGCATTTATTGGGGATTGGCAGTTTATGGTGTTTGTGAAACAGTTCTGTTTTCCTTGTATTTTCATTGCAAATTTATGGGTTGTGAAACAAATTCTGTTTCATTGTACGGGATTGCATTGAAAAGTGTTTGTGAAACAGTTCTGTTGCATTGTATTGCATTGCATTGTATAGTGTTATAAAACAGTTCTGTTGCATTGTATTGCATTGTATAGTGTTATGAAACAGTTCTATAGCGCTGCATTGCATTGTATAGTGTTGTGAAACAGTTCTGTTGCATTGTATTGCATTGCATTGTATAGTGTTATGAAACAGTTCTATTGCGCTGCATTGCATTGTATAGTGTTGTGAAACAGTTTCTGTTGCATTGTATTGCATTGCATTGCAGTTTATGGTGTTGTGAAACAGTTCTAATGCATTGCATTGCAGTGCAGTCCAATAACGTTGATTGGACGGATGGGCCACCGAGAACACAGAGAGAGAGAGAAAGAGAGAGAGAGAGAGTGTGTAAAGAGAGAGAGAGAGAGAGAGAGAGAGAGAGAGAGAGAGAGAGAGAGAGAGTGTGTGTGTGTGTGAAGAGAGGAGAGAGAGAGAGAGAGAGAGAGAGAGAGAGAGAGAGAGAGAGAGAGAGAGAGAGAGAGAGAGAGAGAGAGAGAGATGGAAAGATAGATGGATACACATACATTTAAACAGACAGACAGACAGACAGATATATACATATATACATACATTGACAAACGGACGGACGGACGGGTGGACGGACAGGTAGATCGATAGATCGACACATACATACATAATACACGCACACAGACATACATTATTAGACAGACGATGGAGAAAAGAGAGAGAGAGAGAGAGAGAAGAGAGAGAGAGAGAGAGAGAGAGAGAGAGAGAGAGAGAAAGGGAGATGCATATTTTCTTAAATCTCGGTGACGGCCGTGTCCTTTCGTTCTTTTCTCTGTTTCCACCCTTCTTTCTTTTTCTTTCCTCCTTTCTGTCTTTCTTTCTTTCTTTCTTTTCCCGGGCAGTAATTTGCACATTCCAAAAGTCCCAAACCACATGTACGTCTACGTTTAACCAGAAAAATGGATGCGAGTTCTGACCAACATGGATGTGGACATGGTTAAAATGCGCATGTCGTTATAGCCTGGACTTTCTGTCGGCATGAACAACTCACCCGCTGAAAGCTCTGATTGATTTAATCTGCAAACTCTCAGTCCCTGTCCACTCTTCACACACACACACACACACACACACACACACACACACACACATGCACACACACACACACACACACATAAAACACACACGCGCGCGCGCGCACGCATGCACGTACGCACACACGCACACACACACACACACAGACACACACACACACACACACACACACACACACACACACACCCCACACACACACACACAATAACAAAGATGCTCATACACACACACACACACACACACACACACACACACACACACACACACACACACACACTTCTCCATCCCTTCCTCCCCCGCCCCCCCCCCCCCCCCTCCCCCGGCCCCCTCCCATGACCTTCGAAGAAACATTTGGAAAATCCTGCGATAAATTTTTCAACCGGTCGACACGTCGGGATTAATTACGTGCATCGCATCACCCGGCTTGTCAGTTTCCTAATCAGACGAAATGAAATACACAGATTAACTGAGTTTACACAGCGACAGGTTAGGTGACCCTTCCCTCATCCGCCCCTTCTTCCATGGAACCCCCCACCCTCCCCCACCATCACCACTACCACCCGCATCCTCCCCCTCTCCCCCCCCCCCCCCCCAACCCCCTCATCTCTGTCCACATCTCCGTCTCCCCCCCCCCCCCCCCCCCCTTCTATCCAGTCCCATTACCTTCACCAATCTCCCGTCACTTATCCCCCTCCCTCCCTTACCTACACTCCCTTCTCTCCTCTAATCCTGCCTCCCCCCCCCCCCCCAACCTCCCCCCCCCAAACACCACCCTCCTCTCCACCACCATCCCCCTTCGACTCGGGCTTCACCGCCTCCATCGGTGACCGTCGCGGTGACAGGTGACGAATTTACGACGCGACCAGGTGGCAGTTGGTGGGCGCGTGAGACCAGCAGTTGGCCGCACGCCGCACTTTGTGTCATGTGGAAGGTGTCGGAGTTGAGGGCCCTGGGTGTGACGTTTGATTGGGGGAGAGGAGACGCATCACCATTTTTTTTTTTTTAAAGTGGTGTGTGTGGTGTGTGTGTGTGTGTGTGTGTGTGTGATGAGCGCACGAACATCAGTTGAAAGTTCCTTTACTGGGGATTAAAAAGAAAAAGTTTCAAAGCCTTTTTTGTTGTATCTGCACTCAAAAAAATACTGATTATGATGATGATGAAGAAACAAAGTGAAGAACTATCATGAAAAAAAAATAGGAAAAGAAAAAAAAAGTGTAAAGTAGCTGAAACATTGAAAATATCAAAACATCACAGGATATGTTGAGAACGTCCATGAATATTGTGATGAAAATTATACATCTCATCCGACACAGGCACCTCTAGAGCTCTCTCTCTCTCTCTCTCTCACACACACACACACACACACACACACACACGCACGCACGCACGCACGCAACACACACACACACACACACACACACACACACACACACACACACACACACACACAGATCGAGAGAGAGAGACTTCTAGAGCTGACAGAGAGAGAGAGAGAGAGAGAGAGAGAGAGAGAGAGAGAGAGAGAGAGAGAGAGAGAGAGAGTTCTTCAGAAATATGCTGATCATTAATTGCTCTGTAATTTTCCCATTGAATAATTCCTTTTTCTGCCTTTCTAAAATGACAGTGTCAAGGGGCAAGATTTGACACATGGTGAAGTGTCCATATTGTTCCTCCTGAATGTATTAGACTGGATTTGCAGGCTGCGTGCGCGACATGAAAACGTTAAGCTTCTGTGCGTGTTTTATCTTCATTCATTACAAACTTTTGGATACTTTTCATTTGAGCTTCCACCTTCACAACATTGACCAAAGCATTTGTTAATGAAGAGTCTATCTTTTAAATTAAAAACATTTCAGCTGTATTATTATTCTTATTCACTTTTATACAAACGACTGTTGTTGTTTTTTTCAGATCAGTTCCACAAAAATTATCCGATAGCTTGACGCATAAGTGCTGAAAGACAAACCATGTGTAAAATCATCTGATAGCTTGGACGCATAAGCACTGAAAGATAAACCATGTGTGTGTGTGTGTGTGTGTGTGTGTGTGTGTGTGTGAAGAAATAACATTCTGAACATGTCTTGTTTTCACCACTTGATCAATTTTCCTATGAATTTGTTTTCCAAGATCAATTTATGATACATTATTTTTTTTTCTTTGACATTTGATGGTACGAACAGGTAACCCATTTTCTGCCGTGTTGTCTGTGGTCACTAAGATTTATTTCTTTCGTCCGCATAGGACGTGCGATTCACCTCTGCCCACTTAGTCAATCTATGGACATTGTTCTGGAGGTTAACTGTTCAAATTACAGGATTACCAATATTTGATAGAGATGAAGCGTCATCAGCAAACATTGAACAGTAGCACTATAATTATATATATATATATATATAATATATATATATATATATATATATATATATATATAATATATATATATATATATATATAATATATAATATATAATAGTACACATTTTTGTGTAAACAAAATGTAATAGAGTCCAAATACTGATCCTTTAAAAAAAAAAAAACCCAGAATTTAAAAAAAAACTGCTCTAACCTGTTGAAACTAATTCAAAAAACAGTAAACAAGTGGGGTAACTTTTGCTCAATTCAAAACGTTATTGGCGATCAGTCAGAAAAGCTCTAAGAAAATCTATCGTCTCCTTTGACAGTTTGTAATGTGTGTGGTTTTCTTTCATGAGATGCGAATGGCTGATCATGTAAAACACTTTGGCAAGAGTCAGCGAAAAGAACTCCTGTAAATTCAGTATTGTTTCCATCAAACAGACATTTATTTATAAGCTGTATAAAAAGGCATATGGCAAGAATTGTTTTCTCGAAAACTGACTGATTTCCAGGAATTCATCTACACCACTTAAGATCAGAATGCGGAGGTCGTTGAATGTGTCTTTCCAGCGGTTTTGACTGAAGCGAGAGTATTAGGATAATTCTATATCAAGACGTAAAAAAAAATGTAACTTGGACTTGTTTAGATAGGGGAGGAAACTAGCATTTGTTAACGCGCAGATTATAAGTATAGGTGACTGTATCAAGCAGTTGAAGTGATTTCAAACATCTTCCATCGATTCCGTCAAAGTCCTTCTTAGATCCTAATTCTTCCAAATGTAGCAACTCATTGATTAGCTCGTTTATCGAAATTGACGGTACGGAGAAAGTTGAAAGAAAAAGAAAAAAGAAAAAAAAAATCTCGTAACTCCCGTGATTCACGTTTGTTAGTTTCATACCTTACTGTTACGACCATAGCAACATCTGTAAAATGGAAACTTAAATGAACTGGTGAAATTTCTTGCTAATAGATATTGAAATTTAGAGTTCGGTTTACTCTTGTTTAAAAAAAATAGTAGTTTTTTTCGAATCGATTTGAATTCTAAAAAGAGAACACACGCACGCACCCCTATCCGCCACGTTTTGGAGAGAGAGAGAGAGAGAGAGAGAGAGAGAGAGAGAGAGAGAGAGAGAGAGAGAGAGAGAAAGAGAGAGAGACAGAGACAGAGACAGAGAGAAACAGGGCGATAAACAGAGACGGAGATTGCGTTGTTGCACGTACGCACGCACACATACTCAAATTCACACACACACACACACACACACACACACACACACACACACACACACACACACACAACACATACACACACACACACACACACACACGCACACACACCCGCACACACTACAACACAGAACAAAACGACTGTGTGATTTTATTCTGTTATGTAGGAAGAGCATTTACGTCCAAGGGAAACCAGCTGACCATTCACTTCGACATTTACGGCTTTAAACCGCGAAAACCGCCTGCTAACAGTAGGCCGAACAGCCGAGGCACGAACCCTTGTCTGCACAAAAACACACCTGCCACTTTACGAGTCAAACTTCACTCTAACCTTTAAAGTCCTATGAAGACCCGTCGCTCGTAAAATCACGACCGAAGGCGAGGAGCTAAGTGGTCTCCCTTCTGGCGTTTTTCAATTTGTGAAACAATTAAAAGACCCGGTGGGGTATTGTTTGTCGGGGCAGCTATTTTATCACGCACCCGCTACCATGCTGACCCCCCCCCCCCCCCCCCCCCCCCACACACACACACACACATTCTTTCCTCCCTTCCCCGATCAACGAACAGAAATAACAGTGAAAAAAAATTGCCCGTCCTCCCCCCCCCCCCCCCCAAACACACACACGCACGCACGCACACGCACACACACACACACACACACGCACACACACACACACACACACACACACACACCACACACACACACACACACACACACACTGTCTTACCAAATAACAAAGAAACGTCACTGTTCAACTTATCTTTTTTTTCTGTTGGAAACTGTTTCTTTATTTTGTAACTGTTGTCTGAGTAAAGTGCAAGTCCAAATCAAGTTACTATGGCAAAGTCTTACTCTCTTTGCAAGTCTCCTTTATTTGAATACGCTCCTTCGTTAAAAAAAAAAAAAAAAAAGGCTGTTAGTATGACAAAAAGCAGGTATTTTGTTCGGCTCGATTTTCCCATTTAATGTGCAGAGCGCTTGCATAAGTCCTGCAGAAAATACAAACCGTTCACTATACACCGTGGGTAGAGACTAACACAACCATTCACCATACACCATGGGTAGGGACCATTCACGACACCGTGGGTAGAGACTAACACAACCATTCACCATACACCATGGGTAGGGACTAACACAACCATTCACTATACACCATGGTTAGGGACTAACACAACCATTCACTATACACCATGGTTAGGGACTAACACAACCATTCACTATACACCATGGGTAGGGACTAACACAACCATTCACCACACACCATGGGTAGGGACTAACACAACCATTCACCACACACCATGGGTAGGGACTAACACAACCATTCACTATATACCATGGGTAGGGACTAACACAACCATTCACCACACACCATGGGTAGGGACTAACACAACCATTCACTATACACTATGGGTAGGGACTAACACAACCATTCACCATGGGTAGGGACTAACACAACCATTCACTATACACCATGGGTAGGGACTAACACAACCATTCACTATACACCATGGGTAGGGACTAACACAACCATTCACCACACACTATGGGTAGGGACTAACACAACCATTTACCACACACTATGGGTAGGGACTAACACGACCACACCATGGGTAGGGACTAGCACAACCATTCACCACACACTATGGGTAGGGGCTAACACAACCACACCATGGGTAGGGACTAACAAAACCACACCAAGGGTAGGGACTAGCACAACCACACCATGGGTAGGGACTAGCACAACCTTTCACTATACACTATGGATAGGGACTAATACATCCATTCACCACACACCATGGGTAGAGACTAACACATCCACACCATGGTTAGGGACTAAATATACATGACATTATACAGGGTGAAAGAGGGGGGGGGGGGGGTCAGATGGTGCACCGTCATACACATGACATCATACAGGGTGAAAGAGGGGGGTCAGATGGTGCACTGTCATACACATGACATCATACAGGGTGAAAGAGGGGGGTCAAATGGTGCATTGTCATACACATGGCATCATACAGGGTGAAAGAGGGGGGTCAGATGGTGCACTGTCATACACATGGCATCATATAGGGTGAAAGATGGGGGGGTCATATGGTGCTCTGTCATACATATGACATCCTACAGGGTGACTACAGGGTGAAAGAGGGGGGAGGGGGGGTCAGATGGTGCACTGTCATACATATGACATCATACAGGGTGAAAGAGGGGGTCAGATGGTGCACTGTCATACACAGGATATCACAGAGGTTGAAAGAGGGGGTCAAATGGTGCACTGTCATACACATGACATGATAAGGGTGAAAGAGGGGGTCAAATGGTGCACTGTCATACACATGGCATCATACAGGGTGAAAGAGGGGGGTCAAATGGTGCACTGTCATACACATGGCATCATACAGGGTGAAAGAGGGGGGTCAAATGGTGCACTGTCATACACATGACATCATACAGGGTGAAAGAGGGGGTCAGATGGTGCACTGTCATATACATGACATCATACAAAGAGGGGGGATCAAATGGTGCACTGTCATACACATGACATCATACAGGGTGAAAGAGGGGGGTCAGATGGTGCACTGTCATACACATGACATCATACAGGCTGAAAGAGGGGGGTCAGATAGTGGACTGTCATACACATGACATCATACAGGGTGAAAGAGGGGGGTCAGATAGTGGACTGTCATACACATGACATCATACAGGGTGAAAGAGGGGGTCAGATGGTGCACTGTCATACACATGGCATCATACAGGGTGAAAGAGGGGGTCAGATAGTGGACTGTCATACACATGACATCATACAGGGTGAAAGAGGGGGGTCAGATGGTGCACTGTCATACACATGACATCATACAGGCTGAAAGAGGGGGGTCAAATGGTGCATTGTCATACACATGACATCATACAGGGTGAAAGAGGGGGGTCAGATGGTGCACTGTCATACACATGACATCATACAGGGTGAAAGAGGGGGTCAGATGGTGCATTGTCATACACGTGACATCATACAGGGTGAAAGAGGGGGGTCAAATGGTGCACTGTCATACACATGACATCACAGAGGGTGAAAGAGGGGGGTCAAATGGTGCACTGTCATACACATGACATCATACAGGGTGAAAGAGGGGGGTCAGATGGTGCATTGTCATACACGTGACATCATACAGGGTGAAAGAGGGGGGTCAGATGGTGTACTGTCATACACATGACATCATACAGGGTGAAAGAGGGGGTCAGATGGTACACTGTCATACACATGACATCAAACAGGGTGAAAGAGGGGGGGGGGGGTCAAATGGTGCATTGTCATACACATGACATCATACAGGGTGAAAGAGGGGGGTCAAATGGTGCACTGTCATACACATGACATCAAACAGGGTGAAAGAGGGGTGTCAGATGGTGCATTGTCATACACGTGACATCATACAGGGTGAAAAGGGGGGTCCGATGGTGCATTGTCATGCACATGACATCATACAGGGTGAAAGAGGGGGGTCAGATGGTACACTGTCATACACGTGACATCACACAGGGTGAAAGAGGGGGGTCAGATAGTGCACTGTCGTACACATAACATCACAGAGGGTGAAAGAGGGGGGTCAGATGGTACACTGTCATACACATGACATCATACAGGGTGAAAGAGGGTGGTCAGATGATGCATTGTCATACACATGGCATCATGCAGGGTGAAAGAGGGGGGGTCAAATGCTCCTTCTTGATTTTCACTACAGTGTCCACAGTGGTTGAAGGGGACAGTGTGTGTGTGTGTGTGTGTGTGTGTGTGTGTGTGT
>CM031620.1:34042321-34044821 GCA_018398815.1 Conus ventricosus
TTCTCTTCCTTTGGTTCTTCCAATTCTTCCTCTTCTTCTTCATGGTCTCTGTATGGGTCTCTTTGTCTATCTGTCTGTCTGTCTGTCGGTCGGACGGTCCCCTCCACCTCCCTATTTTTCTTCTATCCCTTTCCTCCTCCCCCTCCCCCTCTCTCTGTCAATGTGTGTAAGTTTCTGTTTGTCTGTCTGTCTCTGTCTCTGTCATTGTCTGTCTGTCTGTCTGTCTCTGTCGGTCTGTCTGAAGCAGATACATTTACCGTTTATGATATAAAAAAAAGAAATATTCTCTCTCTTCTCTCTCTCTCTCGCCAACACTTATCGTCTGCCCTCATTCGACTTTTCGACCTGCTATCTCTTCTCTTCCCTTTTCCTTTCTCTTCCGTCCTCCCCCCCCCCCCCCCCCCCCCCCCCCCCCCTCCCCCTCCCCCCCCCCCCACCCCCCCCCCCCCCCCCCCCCCCCCCCCCCCCCCCCCCCCCTCCACCCCCAATCCCCCCCCCCCCCTCCTCCTCCCCCCCCTCTCTCTCTCTCCTCCACTCCCCCTCCCTCCCCTCTCTCTCATCCCCCCCCCCTCCCCTTCTCTTCTTCCCCTTCTTTCCTCATAATCCCTCCGTCCCCCACTTCCAACCCGCCATCACCCCTTGGATACGGTCCCGCCTTCCCCTCCACTCAAAACACCCCCCCCCCCCCCCCCCCCCCCCCCCCCCCCCCCCCCCCCCCCCCCCCCCCCCCCCCCCCCCTCCTGTCAAGCAAGTGCAGTGATTCGCTAACTACTTTGGTGTGCAGTGTGCTTCATTTCAGCCTTCGTAGAGCGTTTGACCACAACAAACACGTGTTGCCCCTTGTATGGGTAAACTTGTTCAGTTTACAATAAACACGTAGGGCAACTCTTCCTCCCGCGCGCGAGTTATGGGCTTAGTGTCTTAGTTATCTCACCATGGGAGCAAGAGTTACCCTACTTGTTTATGGTTTTGTGTTTAGCTGTTGTGTCTGCCTCATCTAAGAGTTCTCTTTCTTGTGCACTTGGCTTCCCGAGCGCTAGGGGGTGGTATCAGGCCTGTTACTACATCAACCCCCCCCCCCCCCCCACCACACACACACACACCACCACCGCCATATTTATGCACGTAAAACAAAGTCATTCCAAAGTACGTATAAGACGGCCCCATATGGGGCGACTTTCCTGCAGAATGTCAGACAAAATGAGAAATATATTAATATATATCTTGCTTCTTTTAGCAGGCTCAAATGTCACATTTGGTCAGGAACCTGAGAATGGGGAGGGGGGGGGGGGGGGGGGGGGGGGGGGGCGGCAGGGGGGGGGGGGGGGGGGGGGGGGGGGGACAAACAGGCTCCACTACGTGTCCAGTATGTTCCGGACAGTGGTGGGTTGTCGTGTGTTGGGGGACTTTTACTTCCGTTTCTAAAGATAATTGACTTCTTGCGAGTGAAATTAAAAATCTGCTTGTGAATAATTTCAAGACGCCCGCGGGGGGATGGGTCTTGGATTATGTCCCCTCTCAATGTACACATGGGATTTAAACTCGATTTGGCAGTAAAGGACAAAATTGTGTTGGGGTACCTTAATCAGGATGACCACTTTGCTGAAACCGTACAATACGATATGATGAGCCCGCCATTATTTAAACATTTGCCTGACGTTGGACATAAGGACTTGGCAGCAGACTTTACACCAAGATCTTGTTCTGGGCTGTTCCACCGGATCAGGAACCGTAGTGGGAGGGACAGCCGGTGCCACAGGCTGGCGTCACTGGGCCTTTTGTTTACTTCCGGACAGGGCAGTTTCGATTGGTGTCGGGGGAAATTTATTTCCGGTCATGAAGTTCAGTTAAGGTGTACATTGACCGTTTCGCCGAAGCGAGTCGATATTTGCAAATAAAAAGAATTTAAAAAAAAAAAGAAAGACTTTGTTTTCCAAACAGTCGCACTGGTGAAATGAAAACTGGCAGTGTCCTTCCTGATGTATAATTTTAAGCGTGATTGTCAGCAAAGATAAGTAAAATCATGACAGGAAGGCTGATATTTACATTGAGAAAGTGATAATAAGGTTGTAGTTGCAGACATTAAAGAGTCATACCGCAACAACACGAAGCTGCGTTCCGATTGGTCAGAATTAAGGGTCTATTCCGACTGGCTGTTACTACTCCACCAGAACGACCAATGCTTCCTCAGCAGATGACACTTTACCCTATAGATCTTCCATAACAGTGCGCCGCTTCATTTCTTCCATTATCTGTTGTTGTTGTGTTGTTGTTTTTTTTATTGGGGAAACAATCTTATATTTGTCTCTCTCTGGCCCGTGCAATCAAGCATGGTACGACAAGATTCTCCAGGCCTATTGAAATTAATCACAAGCATTTTTTTTTCCAAGTTTCACCTGCAAAAAAAAGAAAAAAAAATCAATGTCTTGAGAACCGGAAGGAAACTTCCCCAACACACAGCAACCTACTGCTGTCCTGAACATACTGACCAGGCAGCGGA
>CM031620.1:34049821-34067321 GCA_018398815.1 Conus ventricosus
GTGTGCGTGCGTGCGTGCGTGCGTGCGTGTGTGTGTGTGTGTGTGTGTGTGTGTGTGTGTGTGTGTGTGTGTGTGTGTGTGTGTGTGTGTGTGTGTGTGTGTACCATCGAAAAAATACAGGGTCAAGGCACGGGAGAAAGTAGTGTTCAGGCTTATATCGCTGCAGAGGCGGATAGCAAGCAGCTCCATCGCTCATTCTTTCCAATACATGCCGGATCCCTCTGAAATAGATTGCGAAGGGAGACAAATGTCGTTTCAGCGACTATTTTCGGAGCGAATTCTCCTACCTTTGTCCCAGGCGAAATAAACAAATATGAAACAACAACAAAACCAACGGACTTTAGCGTATTGCTGCAATGATAACGACGAGGACAATTACAACAACGATGACGAAGACAACAAGAACGCGTCAACAACAATGACGACGACGGAAGCAATGTCAGAAGAACCACCAACAGCAATAACAGAAGCAGCAGAAATAACAACAGCATCCGCAATAACAGCAATCAGAACAACAAGAGCAACAACAACAGCAACGACCACAACAGAATTGCAGTAACAACAACAACAACAACACCAACGGCAACAGCAGCAGCAGCAGTAACAAGATCAATTACAGAAACAGCAGCAGCACCGATAGCAACAAACAAAAGCAACGTCGTCATCATCTTCATCATCATGATCAATAACAACATCAACAACAACAACAATTTTCACAACAGCAACTAGCAACAAGAACAGCATTAACAACATCAAATAACAACAGCATCAATTACAACTGCAACAACCACAACCACCACCACAACAACGACAACACCAACAGCACCTACTACAACAACCACAACAACAACACCAACCACCCACCACCACAGCAAGCACTAAGCGCACGGCACTGTAGCGGGGGGGAGGGGGTTGGGTGGGTGGGTTGGGGGGGGGGGGGGGGGTCTGGTTTGGCTGGGTGAGCGGCGTTGGGGGCCTGCAGGGATAGCTGGGCACACAGTGCTGGCTGTGGTGTGCTGCGGAGCGAGAGGGGCGACTGGAGAACTTTACGAGGTGTCACCAAACTTCTCAGGTGTCCCCTCCACCCTGATCTCCACCCCCTACCCCTCCCTCTCTCCATCCCCGACCTCTATCCCGAACTCCGTTCACATATCTAGGCTCCTGGCTCTCCATCTTGTGTGCGCGCGCACGTACATGCACACACACGCGCGCATGCACGTGCACACACACACACACACACACACACACACACACACACACACACACACACACACAAACAAACACACACACGCAGCACGCACGCACGTATACACACAAGTAAGCATATTGAAGTATTCACACACACACGCGCGCGCACACGCACACACACACAACATACGCGCGCGCACAAAACACACACACATGGGGGGGGGGGGGGGGGAAGAGAGAGAGAGAGAGAGAGAGAGAGAGAGAGAGAGAGAGAGAGAGAGAGAGAGAGAGAGATTTGACACTTTGATATTTTATTTTCATTACCAAAGAGGTCTATTGACATGGGGGGCGGGAGTGAAGGGGGGGGGGGGGGGGGGGGGAGGGGGCAACAGTACAATAACATTTCCTTTTCCGTTCCTGCAAACAACTAGTACACATTCATTCCTAGTGTGTACCAAGTCAAAGGTTTAACAAAAACAAATGAATTCCAAACGTTTCCTTATGTCCTCACGCACAGGAGTGATGCAGTAAGGTTAAAGCAAAACAAAACAAACAAAAACAAAAAGAAATGTTAAGACTGACTCGACCATCCACTCAATTCAATTAAAAAATGAGAGAGACAGAGAGAGAGAGAGAGAGAGAGAGAGAGAGAGAGAGAGAGAGAGAGAGAGAGAGAGAGAGAGAGAGAGAGAGCGACAACACACACACACACACACACACACACACACACACACACACACACAGACTGACTCGACCATCCACTCAATCAAATGAGAGAGAGAGAGAGAGAGAGAGAGAGAGAGATTCGGATAATTTAATTCATGCATAGGTGATTGCCCCTCATGACTGGGTACGCTTTTCAATTCTTGAACATTGCAACAATTTCTTAGTATCTAGACACACAGTCATATATGCATACGTATTTCAGGATTTTAACATATAGCAACAGATCGTAATTTAAACGCTTTATATAAGAACATTGACAGATTTCTGACGATGTTTTCTTTTTCAGACGCCAACAGTAAAGTCAATTGAAACTGGCTGGGGTATCTATGAGATTTCTGAGGTATATATATAATGTTTCCGCTAATTATCTAATTTAGGACAGCACAACAGAAAAATGAACTTCATCTTCCTTGGTAGGTCTACACAACGGACAAATTAAATATGTTTCTGAGTGAGATCTGTAACGATAGTGGCATAACGAAATTTCAGATACACCCAAGTCTAAATCTTGTCAAATCAAATTTTAAATGCATATCTAAATTCAACTTCAAATAAGTTTTCTTATCATTTACAGTACAAGATGTTATCTATCTATCTATCTATCGATTTATCTAACTAACTAACTAACTAACTATATATATATATATATATATATATATATATATATTATATATATATATATTATATATATATATATATATTATTGTGTGTGTGTGTGTGTTAAGAATATTTTTAAAAAATGAAGTATTAAAATCAACAAGCTTGTTTCGAACCTCTCGCTCTCCTCAGGATATTCTTTTGGGGCACGCTATCTGTCTTTTATAGCGTGCGGGACCTGATTCCATTTCTGCACGTGCGAGTCGCTTCACGTGTGGTCTGTGGTTCTTGTTGGGGTCTGTTCAGGTGGCGTGCGCTAACAATGTTGCTCCCAAGGGGTTGAGCACCTTCAGATTTTTAAAGAACACTTTTATATTGTTCATATATATATATATATATATATATATATATATGAAAACGTTCACTTTTAATTATATGAAAATCCAACTCTTGCCACCTATACAGTATCAGTATCTCTTTATAGTGATACCAAAATTGACTTATTTCTTCACCACCTTGGTTCACCTATACATAGCTAAAAGCATACGCAGATGACTCACATAGAATATTTGAGACCCAGTTTCGTTTATTCCGTGCATCTAGATCAAACAACATTCTATAGGCTTTTCGAGGTAGTCTGCACTCTTCTGATCGTGTTAACGTTAACCAGTATCTAAAGCACAACACAGATGAATTTATGTATATAGGATACCTGTTCGTCTCCCATAAATGACGTTATTAGTGTTCTCATTTCAACTCCGAAGAACTTTTCATGTGCGAACATATGTAATTTTTCAGGATAAAGAGCTGCGTTTTCAAGACCCGATATCTCGACACCACATGAACAACCGGTTGAATCTCAGCATCAAAATAATAACTACAAACAAAGATCGAGAGAGTTATTCTTCAATTTGTACAAATTTTGCAATATATACAATGAGGTTCTCTTTGATCTGCTTACAAGATCCCGGTACGCTGCAGTAAAACTCAGCCTTGTAGAAAAATAGATTCCTAAGTATCTGTATATATTTACCAAGGCATTAAGACCCCAACATATGTCCATCTTTCCCTGGCGGCCAAAAAGCCACCTTTTCTAAACACAACTATGTTGCTTTTGCTCATATTTACATTCAAATGAAGTTCTGATGTTGCACGATGTAGACGATTTAGCTGTGTCTGTAGACCAATAACGGTTTCAGACAATAAAGCTACATTGTTTGCCAACAGCAATATGAATAATTTAAAAAAAAAAATCATATGTGAACCTTGCACCACGTCGCCCACACCTGATTATTTCTAATACGAGTTCATTTATGAATAGTGAAAATAATGCCGGACTAGTAACATCACCTTGTTTCACGCCACGAGTACAGTTGACATAATCTGTTAATTTATCCCCAGATCGGATTCTACTTTTGACATTTATGTATTTGACATTTATGTACAAACTATTGATACACCGAAAAAGCTTCCCTTTTATTCCATTTTTAAAAAGAATAGGTCATAGTTCATTTCTCTCTATGGAGTAGAAAGCTTTTTGAAAGTCCATGAAAGCTGCATAGAGTTTACGATTCATACAGTGTGAGTATATGATCGATAGTCGGTAACCTTTTTTTTTTTTTTTTTTTGAATCCCGCTTGGTGTTCACCTGTAAGGTTTTGCTCGTCTGTCCGTTCCTGTAGCCGGTTCTTTAATATAGTGCTGTAGATCTTGCTGCTTGTATCACACAAAGATACGCCTTTGTCATTGTAAGGTTCGTTTGGATTTCCTTTAGGAGCTACAATGGATTCTGTACAGCTATCTAGGAACACACCCTTGTCAAATAATGTATTACACATTGTATTGTTGACTAGCCTGGTTAGGTTTATTGTAGATAATAAGTAAATAGCTATAAGGCATGGGTATTTATGGATAAGGGCTTGTTGTTTGTGTGCAACAGCTCAGACCCATTTTGGGGTGCTTTTTGCATGTAAACATATTTCGGAAATTCTTCTTCCTCGATCTTAAAGAACAAGCATAACAAAGTTTGTACAGATATGACGTAACCAATGATGGAAAAATAATTTACGTCATTTTTGAGTTTTAATCGTGCGTTGTTCAAGAGAGGAGAAGAAACGGACGGGCCTTGTGTCCAGCCTGGCACTTCGTTGTTGTTGTTTATTCATTCGTTGCTGTTTCCATCGGGTGATGTCAATGGTTCGTCGGTGCTGCTATACCTGTGGAAATTAGATGAAGCCGGATTCTTTTGAGGTTTAACGTGGTTCACGGTGCCTTGTCAATCTTCAAATCAACTGTATTCGTCAGTGGTTCGTCGGTGCTGTTATGCCTGTGGAAATTGTGATTCAGCCGTATTCTTTTGAGGTTCAACGTGGTTCACGGTGCCTTGTCAATCTTCAAATCAACCGTATTCGTCAGTGGTTCGTCGGTGCTGCTATGCCTGTGGAAATTGTGATTCAGCCGTATTCTTTTGAGGTTCAACGTGGTTCACGGTGCCTTGTCAATCTTCAAATCAACTGTAGTCGTCAGTGGTTCATCGGCGCTGCTGTACCCGTGGACATTTGATTCAGCTGTATTCTTCTGCGGTTCGACGTAGTTTTAGGGGCCTTGTGATTCTATGCTTCCGCTGTGTTTGTCAGTGGTTTTATGTGTTTACTGTGTTCTGTGGGGCTCAAATCAACTGTATTCGTGGGTGGCTCGGCTCGCCGTGAGAGTTCCCTGTTGGTGTTATATGCTAGTATCAACTACATCATTCTTCGTTTTGGAACGTTATTCATTCTGCAATGTCTTCTGCGGATCGTTTACTTGGTGCGCACTTGAAGTTTTGAATTATTGTGTCGTGTAATACTATGTTATTTCCATGGTGCCGCCTTGGGTGGCGCTGCGTGGGTTTATGTTTGTAATCGGTGTGTATGATGCGTCATGATGTTCTGTTTGGACATGAATGTGTGACTGAAAGAGAATAAAATTCGTGTGAATGATATTTGTTCAAAGATTTCATACTTTGTTAGAAAGGGGGGCGCTAGAACTGATAGGTCTATTTCTCTGTCTTTCCACCCCAGTTCAAGTCTTAGCGAGCTTGACACTAACCTACAAGATGAAGAAACAACGATAACAATACTTTCGATTAAAAAAAAAACAAAAACAAAAAAATCATGGACATTGTTTCCAGTCTGAGACAGAAACGTGTAACGCCCATCAAAGTCTCCATCACGTACACCATCCAGAGTATAAAAACCAAGAGTAGTGCACATGTTTAACACACTTTTTCCGTAGTGGTTCAGTATCTGGTCAGCTGATTTTCTATCAGAATATACAGAGCGACTTTCGATATTTGTACCAAAGTCATCGTCATGGCGCGCGCGCGCGCGCGTGTGTGTGGTGTGTGTATGTGTGTGTGTATTGTGTGGTGTGTCTGTGTGTGTGTGTCTGTGTGTGTGTGTGTGTGTGTGTGTGTGTGTGGAGAGAGAGAGAGAGAGAGAGAGAGAGAGAGAGAGAGAGAGAGAGAGACAGACAGACAGACACAGACATACATACAGAGAGAGAGACAGAGAGAGAGAGAGAGAGAGAGAGAGAGTGTGTGTGTGTGTGTGTGTGTGTGTGTGTGTGTGTGTGTGTGTGTGTGTGCGCGCGCACGCGCGCGCGCGCGTGCGTGCGCGCGTGAGTACACGCCCCGCCTGTGTTGTCCTTCAATAAGAGCGAGCTGTTTGCGATGAAATTGGGAAGTCATAAAAATGAGAAAAGATGACAGTTTTGTGATGATGAGCTATGGGAGACCACAGGCTGTCACAAAGTTAGAAAAAATGACAGGTTTGAGGTGATGAGCTATGGCAGATCATAGGCTATCAAAAACGTTCTTTTTTTTATTTACTTATTTTGTTTGTTCGAACAACATACCCAGGGCTATCTCAGGCCCTGTCCACTCCTTCGTTGTTCTCCTTCATCGTTCTGCCTCTCCCCCCTTCTCTCTCTCTCTCTCTCTCTCTCTCTCTCTCTCTCTCTCTCTGCTTTGCCTGCTGATGTCAGTCTTTGCTTCTTGGTGGTGGTTTTGATTGTTTGGGTGGTTGGCTTGTTGTTGTTTGTTTATATAATCATGTTTTAACGCATACGTTGTGTTATTTAGTACTAGCTTCGTAGAATAGTATGGCAAGTATGAAAAATGGCTAACTTAGCCAATGCTTTTACCGTTGTAAAATAAAGAATCATTGTCATTGTCATTCATTCATTTATTTCTCTCTCTCTCTCTCTCTCTCTCTCTCTCTCTCTCTCTCTCTCTCTCTCTCTCTGTGCAGGGGGTCACCCGAGGTGAGCAGAAGCAGCAGGGCGCACACTGATTGACCTGCGATAAATTTGACAAATTTCCTCGCAAACCTGCCAGTTTTGGACTACCAGTAGCTATGGAGAAGACCATGAACGCCCTGCTGACGGACAATAACGTCACAAGCTGAAAAGTTACAGGAGATGGTGAAACCACTGGCTGTTTGGCGTCTCAAGCCGGCCATTTTCCAGGTGTCAAGAAACATGGCGGATCCTGTCCTGAACCGCAACACACAGGTTCAGTATTACAGGAAAAAAACCTCCCACCCGATCCGACGAGACCAGCAGAGAACCCGGCAGCAGCAAGAGAGGCAGGCAAGTGGACAACATGATGAAGCTCAGAGAACCCGGCAGCAGCAAGAGAGGCAGGCAAGTGGACAACATGATGAAGCTCAGAGAACCCGGCAGCAGCAAGAGAGGCAGGCAAGTGGACAACATGATGAAGCTCAGAGAACCCGGCAGCAGCAAGAGAGGCAGGCAAGTGGACAACATGATGAAGCTCAGAGAACCCGGCAGCAGCAAGAGAGGCAGGTAAGTGGACAACATGATGAAGCTCAGAGAACCCGGCAGCAGCAAGAGAGGCAGGCAAGTGGACAACATGATGAAGCTCAGAGAACCTGGCAGCAGCAAGAGAGGCAGGCAAGTGGACAACATGATGAAGCTCAGAGAACCCGGCAGCAGCAAGAGAGGCAGGCAAGTGGACAACATGATGAAGCTCAGAGAACCCGGCAGCAGCAAGAGAGGCAGGCAAGTGGACAACATGATGAAGCTCAGAGAACCCGGCAGCAGCAAGAGAGGCAGGCAAGTGGACAACATGATGAAGCTCAGAGAACCCGGCAGCAGCAAGAGAGGCAGGCAAGTGGACAACATGATGAAGCTGCTGTAAGAGAGGCAGGCAAGTGGACAACATGATGAAGCTGCTGTAAGAGAGGCAGGCAAGTGGACAACATAATGAAGCTGCTGTAAGAGAGGCAGGCAAGTGGACAACATGATGAAGCTGCTGTAAGAGAGGCAGGCCAGTGGACAACATGATGAAGCTGCTGTAACTGTTTTGAGCACGACGTCTTCGATCGACGCAAGACTCGAAAACCTGTGTGAACATGACCCAGAAACGGAACACACTGTGGCTACACACTCGAGTCATGTGGTTGGTTAGCTTGGATGATCCAGTAAGATCGGACAATGATACCTTGCGCCTGAATGATAGTGCTGAAACTGGACGTACATGTGAGTACATCGATAGCTCTGTCCTCTCTTCACCAACTGACACGGACATCGAATCGGTCTATGTAAAGCCTCGTGGCAGGATTCAGCACAAGTGTTGGTAAAAGTTACGTTGCCACTCTGACCGACAGATCTGTTCAGAGGCGATTGAGAGACAAGAGCAGAAACAAGTTATGCAGAAAAGTCGCTCTTGATCGTTCAAGCGAATCAGACATATTAATCTGTGAATCGGACGATCTGGTGTTGGAGGTTCCGTGTACGCCTGATAACAGTGATTGTTCGTTCTGGTTTGTCAAACAAGATGACAGACACATGTTGAGAGAGGAACGGACAAAACTGGCCAGTCTCCGCCAAGGAAAACGCGTTGACAGAACACAGCATGTTGACATCCAGGCACGTGCTGCACGGACTCTGGAGACGCTACACGGCCTGATCCTGTTCTCTTGGGATGACAGCCTGGGCTCAAGACTCACGCCGTAGACGGAATCAACGTGACCTGTGACATGAAACGTGTCAGAACTGTGTTTGGAAAAAAAGACAAGTTTGTCATGGTTTCCATGTCAGACGAACCTGTACCGAGATCAGTTTTACCATGGTCGATCGAATCGTATTGCCTTGGAAGCTGTACTGCTTTAAAGCAATAAATCATTTTGCTCGTTCGTTCTATCTCTGTAACTGAGACCTTATTCTCACAATAGGAACATAGACGATTGATCAGCTTGTAGATGGAGACAGGGTGCCTTATAAGGAGACAAATCTGATATTGACCAAGATCAAATTTCTCCCCATTCCGCATCCCCGCTCGATACATAGACACCACAGAAATCTTTAAAAGCTGGCAGTCTTTAATTGGGGTGACCTTAACATAGGCAAATATAGAGGATGTTCAGGAAAAGTAAGCCTTTAAAGGAAAGGAATCTCTATTAAGGGCTAAATCAAGTATACATACACACACACACGCACGCACGCACGCACGCGCGCGCGCGCACACACACAGACACACACACACACGCACGCACGCATGCACACACACGCATGCACACAAACACACGCATGCACGCACACACTCGCACGCATGCACACACACACACACACACACACACACACACACACACACACAGAGAGAGAGAGAGAGAGAGAGAGAGAGAGAGAGAGAGAGAGGAGAGAGAGAGAGAGAGAGAGAGAGAGAACAATTAAAGAGAGCAGTTTTGTTGCAAGGTTATTTGACATCGGAAAATAACAAATACAGATATTTACTGTTTCCTGCTTCATTTAAGATTTCCCTTCACAATCACCGAGCCGATGGTAGCTGTGTGGACAAAGATATAATGCCACTAGGTATTGTATCTGACAGTGTTCAAGATTAAAAGTCGAAGCTGGTCTTGAATACATCATGTCACTTTATCTTTATTCATTTGTTTCAGTTCTTGTTTCTGCGTGCATGTATTTGTCTGGCGCAGTGTACATGGGCGAGCTTGAAACATTTTTACTAACGTCTCCTTTTCATCATGTGTGATTTATAGCTCAGTTGGTAGAGCGCCGGATTCGTAATCTTGGTGATCCTGGGGTTGGGGGTTCGAATCTCCGCCAGGCCGTTTCGGTACAGGGGGATTTTTCCCTCTGAGTCAACATTGGTTCTGACTCCATTTCCCACACAGTCCTTCGAATGAGACTATAAACCGAGGTTCCGTGTGTGAACGCATGCATAACATCTGGCACACACGTAAAATCCCATCACCAACTTTCGGAAGAGAAGGCCAGTTTGGCCGTTGGTATGGATGACACATTACACATAGCATGCACCCTGCGTGAGAAATGGAAAGAATGAAGGAAGTAAGGAAATTTATTGAACGATATTGAAAGACATTGACTGGATGACACGGTAAACGACTGAATAAAGCGCCAGCTGGCAGCTCTTCAGTCGGCACTACCCAGGTAGGCAGCCCGTTGTGTAAACGAGGGTTGATTGTAAAGCGGTTAGAGCTTGGTCTCTAGCCGAGAATAGGCGCTATATAAGTATTCATTATCATTATTATTACTTGTGTTGCCATTTGTGCCGGGCTTTTTGGTGTCATGAGTGACATTCGTTCAGCTGCATGCACATATAAATGCCTCACTCTGGGAACAAAAGCTACCCGTTTTGACAGTTATTTGGTATTTGCTTTTCCTTGCCTAAAATCTAGTATAAAAAAAGACAAAATGTATAATGAAAAAAAGTGTCTAGAAAAGAGTCTTTCTTGGAAGGATACAAAGTTTTTAAAAAATCTCAGAAAAAGTGTTTGAATGGAGTGTCAAATGTTCTGCCCAGGAACGGATACTCAAAATAAAAATAAATAAATAAAAAAGGACAATTCTACATACCCAAAAAGAGCACCAAATAGATCTTAATCGTCAGCAACATTTTGTTTTAAGGCAAATACAGCATAAAGACCAACATCCATTTACAGTTGGAGTGTTATTTAAGTGTTGTGATAATATTGCAAATGTGATGGTGGTGATGTGTGCACCTGTGTGTGTGTGTGTGTGTGTGTGTGTGTGTGTGTGTGTGTGTGTGTGTGTGTGTTTGTGTGTATGACACTGTTTTGGCGGGGTGTGTGCGTGTGATTCTGTATTGGTGTGGTGTGTGTGTATCTGAGCGTGGGGGGAGGGTGGAGGGTAGGATGTGTGCGTGCATGTGTTAATATTTATATATATGTACAGACTGACACAAGATGGATAAATGAATTGACAAGGAATGACTGAGCACAGTGCAAAGAGTGTAATATTTTTAATGATATACTTGTTTATAAGTTGTTGTAATATGTGAATTTTGATAATGGCACCACAAACAAATTTTCCTTGTATTCTATGAGGACAAATAAAATATCGTGTATCCTCCAGAAAGATGAGTCTTTAAAGAAAGGTAGTTTGCATTGCGAAGTAACTGTAACAGCTTCAAAAACAATCTCCAAAGAGAGAACTAAGAATTTAACACAGAAATTCGATTCCTCGGTTAGCTGAATTTTCCACACTCCATGCCTTCTTCAACGCAACAGACGCGGACTTCTTCTATCATACGTCATTCACATCTTCCTTCTGAATGACGTCTATATTTCAACGACGTTTTATGATGACGATGCAGATTTATTTTTTCACTTACATTTTTTGACGTTACATTCTGCGGGAACCCACGTGTTCAGTTTCCTGATCCACTGATTTTCGATAATCAGCCTGTATGCTTTACGCTCATTAAAGATCTTCTGCTGAACAATAATCTGTTTGTCCTCTTCATTGTGGTCTCGTTTATTTTTTTATTTCTGTTTGTTGTATCACACCTTGACGATGTGCTAGATACAACGTTCTTTTATTGTCCTTTCTCTTTTAACAACATAGACAATTTTACTGCACATTATTAACAAATAAGACAATATACGACACTGTATGTTTTACACTTTGCATCTTACGGTTGAAGACCGAAGAAAAAAGGCATTCAGTCAAATGACGTCATGGTCATGACAAAAAAAAATCGGAAATCAAACGAACAAAGAAAGAAAGAAAGAAACAAACAAACATACAAACCATTTCAGGATCAAACCTTTAAAGTCATTACAGCACTCGCATATGCTTTATTTTGTTTTTATACACACTTGTTTAACAAACATAAAACGACTTCCACATGACACACCACAGATATTTCCACACTGACACGTTTTTTTTTTGTTTTTGTTTTTATTTGAGTATCTATTCTGTGCGGAAAATCAAATGATTTAGAAAACATTTACAGACAGTCCTATCCTGATACATTTATTTATTTATTTCGTGTACACCGGTTTAAAAACATCAAAAGAATTCTAGATTTATATTTCTGATAGACCCCCCCCCCCCCCCCCCCCTCTTCTGATGTAGGGCTTACATTTTTATTTGGTTTACACCTATTCAAGAAAATCAAATGATTCTAAATTCATTTCTAATAGATAGGCCCTATCCTCACACTTACACATAGTTGTAACTTATCCTCCCGTCTTAAAAAAAACAAAAACCTACAGATTTTGGAAATCTCATCCCACAGGGATGCTTACTTTGGTTGAAATAACTTTTCTTCAAGAAACAAATATACAGAACACCTTCCTTATAGTTGTCAGGACATTGGCGTTGGGCTAATGCGTAGGTCAGACATCCGCTGAGACGTAGCCACGAGGCCCTCTTCTTCTATTGTTTCATCTTAGTTGTTAATTCATTTATCCGTCAGCTTCAAATCATGCGTAATGTGGTCTCAAAACTTAGCGGATGTGGTGTGGCGTATATGGACTAGTCCGCACGCAGTGACGCCTCCTTGATGAAACTGAAACTGTCAGGACAAATGAGCAACAAGAAGCCCTAGGCTTACACTGTGCTCAAATACACATTTGCAATATATTGGGGGTAAAATGCATTAACAATATACTAAACATTTCACCTCATTTTTTAAGGAAACATAAAAAGAACAACAGCAGAAGGAAAATGAATTGAAATAATATGAAAATGGGAGGAAGGTAGGGGAAGGAACGATCGCGTCATCAACAAGAATATGTGTGTACAATTTACAAACAAGAGAGAAAATGACAGTAAATAACGTAAAGTGATTTAGGGCAGAAACCATCTTTTCCATAAGTGATATGTTGAAGTATGGTCGTTCAATTTAGATGAACTTTTTCCTTTTTTCTTTTTCCCTCTTTTCTTGTCCCCCTTTCGTTTGTTTTTCATTTCCTGTTATCGTTTGTCTTCCCTTTGGAAGACATTATGACATCAATCGTTTTTCTTCCTTTGGAAGACATTATGACATCAATCGTTTGTCTTCCCTTTTGAAGACATTATGACATCATCGTTTTTCTTCCCTTTGGAAGACATTATGACATCAATCGTTTTTCTTCCCTTTTGAAGACATTATGACATCAATCGTTTTTCTTCCCTTTTGAAGACATTATGACATCAATCGTTTTGTCTTCCCTTTTGAAGACACTATGACATCAATCGTTTTTCTTCCCTTTGGAAGACATTATGACATCAATCGCGTAAGCACAAAAAGAATTACTAATTTTAGCGAAGATGCGTCTAATCAGTTAGCAAACAAACTATTTAGTAACATGTTTGGGGCCCAAACGACTTTTCGTAAGCCTCATTTTAATTTTTGAACTAAAAATAAAGAAAACCAAAAATAGTAGTTGTAGAAAATAAATATAAAAAAAAACTAAGAACGAAAAATAAAAAATGAGGAGTCAAGGTGAATCGATTCGATTAAGAATAAAATGATGCACTTTTCAAATATTAACGAGTTCACTTCAGCTTGAAGCCAAAACTTTTCCTTTTAAAGGATTTATATTGGGGGATCATTTGTGAAAGAGTCAAAACTGTGTTTCACGAACTATTTTAAAAGGGGGGAAAAAAACAAAGAATTTCTGCTGTTTCTCTTTCCTTAACCCCTATAAAAAGGGTTGTTATCAATGCGTTTGACCCCATCATATTTTGATCCCATCCTAAAGGAGTCGGGAATGATGCTTTTTCCCCTTCTTTTACCAAAGTAGTAATATGGTGGAAATTTTTCGCTCATCAATTGACAGACATCGTTTAAGTTGGCTCAAGGAGTTGCTAGTTTTAATGTAGTAGGGTAGTGCATTCCATAATTAGGTTGCGGATGGGACGAACGATTTCTTTACAGATTCTGTGGTTGCATTTCATTTCTGTGCGTTCTAAAGCCTTGGCTTGTGATGAAGGTTTCTGTCCGAGACTAGAGAAGGAATAGATCTGCTAAATAATCGGGGCACGGGCCCACTGATCATTTGAAAATTTACTTTTACTAATTCATGTCGTTTTCTTTGGGCAGAATGCTTACATTGCTTTGTGTTTATATTCTGTAGAGATCTTTTGCAGGGGGTTTCTAAGAATCATTTTGACAGTCTTGATCAAATGATCAAATGTTTAGAGCATCTACGGAAGACCAACCATGTCAACATGATGTAAGTATAAACTGACTTCATAAACTTCATTTTCTTCGGCGTACGTAGGCTGATACTTTGCGGACACTCTCTATATGGACAGACAAGAATTAACCATTGCCAAGAAAGGGAGTGGAGTTTTGTGTTTTATAAACCGTTTTTTTTTTAATCCCGCCATTAAGGCAGCCATACTCCATTTCGAGGAAGGTGCATACTATGTGTAACGTGCCATCCATACAACGGCAAACTGGCCTTCTCTTCCGAAAGTTGGCGATGGGATTTTACTTTGTGTGCAACTTGTTATGCGTGCGTTCACACAGGGGGAAACCTCGGTTTATAGTCTCATACGAAGGACTGTATGAGAATGGAGTCAGAACCAATGTTACTCCGAGGGAAAAATCCCCCTGTCCGGAAGGGCCCTGGCGGAGATTCAAAACCCGCAAACCTTGGATTACGAGCCCGGGGCTCTACCAACTGAGCTATTTCGGCCCCCATAAACGAAAATGAACCGTTTTAATAATAATTGATCGCCTGACCTCTTAGCAGTTCTCACTAAGTCATCCAGGGCAGATTACACCAAAATGATCAAACGATCAAACTGAAATCAGATTTTAGAAAAAACGAAAACAAAAAAATTTCTTTTTTTTGAACAGAGCTTGTTAAATTTGAATGTTCAGATAAACGAAAGTATGAAAATAAGACGGAAGCTTGCATAGGAGAATTCCAAGACAAAGGGAGAAAAAGAGGATCGCTTCAGGGGGTTCAAAAAATGTTGTTTTGAAACGACATATAAAAAAAACCCAAGAAACAGATCTTTTGGTCGTCCTTTTGGCATCCAAGCATTATATAAACAATAGGACATCTGCTTTACTAAAAAGACAATCAAAGCATTATATAAACAATAGGACATTTGCTGTATAATGACAATCCAAGCATTAATAAACAATAGGACATCTGCTGACTAATGACAATCAAAGATTATAAAAAACAATAGGACATTGCTGTACTAAATGACAATCAAAGCATTATATAAACAATAGGCATCTGCTGTACTAAATGACATCCAAGCATTATATAAACAATAGGACATCTGCTGTACTAAATGACAATCAAAGCATTATAAACAATAGGAACATCTGCTGTACTAAATGACAATCCAAGCATTTATAAACAATACGACATCTGCTGTACTAAATGACAATCAAGCATTATATAAACAATAGGACATCTGCGTACTAAATGACAATCCGAGCATTATTAAACAATAGGACATCTGCTGTACTAAATGACAATCCAAGGCATTATATAAACAATAGGAACATCTGCTGTATAAATGACAATCCAAGCATTATCTTTAAAAAATAGGACATCTGCTGTACTAATGACAATCCAAGGATTATATAAACAACAGGACATCTGCTGTACTAAATGACAATCCAAGCATTATATAAACAATAAGACATCTGCTGTACTAAATGACAATCCAAGCATTATATAAACAATAAGACATCTTCTGTACTAAATGACAATCAAAGCATTATATAAACAATAAGACATCTGCTGTACATTATGGCAATCCAAGCATTATATAAACAACAGGACATCTGCTGTACTAAATGACAATCAAAGCATTATATAAACAATAGGACTGATCTGCTATAATATATGGAAATGCAAGCATTATACAAACAATAAGACTGATCTACTATAATATATGGAAATTAAAACATTATACAAACAATAAGACTGATCTACTATAATATATGGAAATTAAAACATTATACAAACAATAAGACTGATCTACTATAATATATGGAAATCAAAAGATTATATAAACAATAAGACTGATCTACTCTAATATATGAAAATCCAAGCATTATATAAACAATGAGACTGATCTGCTGTACAGGTTGGTAATCCAAGCATTAGATAAACAGTAAGACTGATTTGCTATAATATATGGAAATCCAGGCATTATATAAACAATAAGACTGATTCGCTGTACTATATTGGTAATCTTAGCATTAAATAAACAAGAAGAATGATTCTATGAATGATTATATAAATATATATATAAATAATAAGACGAATTCGCTGTGCTATAGAGTAATCCAAGCCTTATATAAACAATAAGACCGATTCAATGTACTGTACGGAAACCCTAGCATTATATTAACAATAAGACTGATTCGCTGTACTCTATGGCAATCTAAATATTTTCATGTGTGAAGATAGTGCCGACACTTTGGAGCTTCGTACTCTTTGATTTGGGCTGACAAATCAACACGATTCCTTATCGGTTGACCAAATGAATCGTGTTGGAACTAAGCAAGCAGTGGATGGACACACACACCACAACGTGTGTGCAGGGGCGTGCATGCGTGCACACACACACACACACACACACACACACACACACACACACACACACACACACACACATACATACACGCGCGCGCGCGCGCAAACACACGGACACGCACACGCACGGAGAGAGAGAGAGAGAGAGAGAGAGAGAGAGAGAGAGAGAGAGAGAGAGAGAGAGAGAGAGAGAGAGAGAGAGACAGACAGACAGACAGACAGACAGACAGAGAATTCCTCATTTCTCACAGACTAAAGTTAACGGATCTAAAAGACATCTCCCCACCCCACCCCCTACCCCCGCCTTTCCAACCGCCCTTCTCCCCTTCACCCCCATCTTCCCTAGTTTTTTTCACTTTTATTTAATTTCAAGACAAACTGGAAGGACAGATCGTTGGCCTACTGTCGGGAAAGTTGCCTGCCTGTACATGCTTCCCCCCAGTACAGCACAAGTCTCGTCTCTTACGTTCAGGACGGCTTGTAGTTTGGGAGTGTGGGTCGGAGGCCATAAAACTGTGATCTTGTGCCAAGACAATGGACGCTCTGCCCTGCTCACAGGTTAGGCTGTGTGTGGTGTCCGGTTCCACAGGCGACCCCAACCAGCACCACCCACGCCGGGACCTGCTGATGAGTCTTCTCCCACGGTCGACACTGGCACAGTCTATAGGCTGGCACAACAACTGGTAGTAAACCTTCTGACCTCAACCCGGACCGACTGACAGACTTCAGTGGTCAGGAAAGGGTCTTCACTCTCTACTCCCCGCCCTTCCCCTCACCCCCCCCCCCCCCCCTCACCGTTACCTCATAACCCCCACCACCCTCTTTGACCTACAAGTTTTAGTTTGTTTCTTCGGGAGGGGGTGTTTCTAAATTGTTACGTTTCTTTACACAAGTCTGTGTTGTTACGTCGTTTTTTGCTTCTTTTTTTTTATATAGAACATAGAAGATGTGTGCGATTTCTCCTTCCAAGACAAAATAAATAAACACCGAAATGACAATAAACAGAGAAGAAAGTAAACATCATACGAAGCTGAATCCACACACAGCTCCTTATCTCTCCAACCCACGGCCCCTTCCCCCATCCCCTCCGCTGCTCCAATCACCGTCCCCCCCCCCCTTCCTTTCCCAGTGGTCTGCAA
>CM031620.1:34072321-34082321 GCA_018398815.1 Conus ventricosus
CAACGACCGCACATTCCCAGACTGAAAGAAAAACGGAGACTGAACACTGAACCACACTCGGGAATTAAAACAAAAACAAACAAAAACCCTCCAAAAACATTAATGTCAACGGCATGAATTAGGTTACTACATCGCCGAACGAAACTAAAACTCCAACTAAACAATGAGCAATAATGTCCAGACCATCACTTGGGTCACTAAATCGCCGACACAAATAACAAGATGCAAAGCATAGAAACGTACTCCCAGTAGGCCCTAAGTAGTAATATATATATATATAATATATATATATATATATATATATATATATATATATATATATATATATATCAGTCACTATTGCACTTTCTCTCCCCTTTTGGTGGTAGAAATTTTGTATGTAAGAGGAAAAAAAAGCTCCCCCGGCGGGGAAATGAACTCGAGTCGCCCGCGTGACAGGCGGGAAACTTGCCACTACGCTACAAAATAGCTTACAAAGTTGGGTTACAATGTCACGTGGGGGAAACATTGCCACTACGCTACAAATAGCTTACAAAGTTGGGTTACAATGTCACGTGGGGGAAACTTGCCACTACACTACAAAATACTTACAAAGTTGGGTTACAATTAAGTTTATAAACCGTTATTGCTTAACCTGTACATCACAAAATTATGATTTATAGCCGTTAGTAACGGCTATTTTGGTAAAATAAAACATCGGGCATCATCCGTGACCCATAATGAACATATCTACAAATTTTCAGAAAGATCGGTCCAGTAGTTTTGTCTGGAGCGAGTGGAACACATTTTGACCACGGACGGACACACAGACAGACAGGCACACAGACGTTCCCATTGTAAAGTACTCCCTGTTCTATAAAAACTGGGAGTACAAAATCGAACACATGACAGTGTCATTCACTGGATCCGACTTCAAGTGATTAGTGGTACAAACTCCTCACAAATCCTCGGGCAACAAGAGCGTCTGAGTTAGGCCACATAGCATCACTCCTGGCACCAACATCAGGGGCGTCCAGGTCTCTTTGCTGCTGATCCCAACAGACTTCAACGACAGGCGTCAACACGTGCGGAGGCAAGGCGGAGAGAGGTCTGCAGACTGTCCCGTCTCTGAACAGTGACCCGCCGGGGGCCGGAATAGCTCAGTGATAAAGCGCCGGACTCGTAATCTTAGTGATCCTGGGGTTGCGGGTTCGAATCTCCACCGGGCCGTTTCGGTACAGGTTTTTTTTCCCCCCCTCGGAGTTAACATCGGTTCTGACTCTATTTCCCATACAGTCCTTCGAATGAGACTATAAAACCGAGGTTCCGTGTGTGAACACACGCATAACATCTTGCACACATGTAAAATCCCTTCACCAACTTTCGGAAGAGAAGGCCAGTTTGGCTGTTGGTATGGGTGACACGTTACGCATAGCATGCATTTTCCCCGAAGTTGGAGTATGGCTGCCTTAATGACGGGATCAAAAACGATCATTCACACAGAACTCCCACTCCCTTTGTTGGGTAGATGGGATTAATCCTTGCCTGTCTATACAGGGGGTGTCCGCAGGAGTATCAGCCTGCGTACGCAGAAAGAAAGAAAGAGTGACCCGCCACGGTGGTGGTGGCGGTGTGATGGCGTTGGCAGGCGACGTGTCGGGTTGGTGGTAGTAGCAGGGACGTTGTGGCCTTTCAGAGGGACACTCGGAACGCCCGTCCCTGCTGTGAAGTGGTCAGCACGCCTCGCGTCAGCTCCTGGTGACAGGGCAACAGGGAGCGGGGTCTGTCCTGTTTGAGGACATGCTGGACATTCTGGGATGGATGTCCCTTGAGGGGTAGCACCACGTTACCGCAAAAAAGCCACATTATAGCGTAAGTGGGTATATCATTTCCGCAAAACCGATGCTACAAAACCGCAATCTGCAGGAATACGTTACCGCAAATCTGTTCAACAGGTACTTTTGACAGTATCACAGTACTTTGTCTCTGAATTTGGCATTAAAAAAGGTACCTTAAAAAACCCTTGCATTCAAAATCACGTTCAGCATCTACTACTTTGTCTCTGAATTTAATTAAACATTAACAGTAAAATTTGGCATTAAAAGTCAATCACAGTTCCGCATCACATCAGCTAGAGAGCGTCATCACATTCGGACGGGCTGGTACCTTAGTGCCAGTCTCCACACATCGTTTGACTGAGTAATGGCTCCATGCTAATAGGCTGCCTGTATTTGAAGCAGGTTGTTCTGCTTCTCCACGTCTCGGCGGGCGAGTGCAAGTACGAAATTAACAAAATCTATTTGCGTAAAGTAGCAAGTCTTTTTGCGGTATCGTAATATACGACTTTGCGGTAATGTATTCTCGCGGTTAGAGAGCATTTGCGGTAACGTATTGTAACCCCTTGAGGACAGAAGGAGAAAAAAGCAAGGCTCTCCATGTTCTACAAAATCAAGAACAACTTAGTCAGCTGCCCGAGGTTGACACAAACAGCTCCAACCTCCCAAGAAGAGAGAACGACGAAGTCACAATCAGCAGTGGATGAGTGGAAGGATGTTGCGGGCCTGAGCTGCCTACTACAGCCTGGGCCAGCTAGTCCATAGTAATGGATGAAAAGCGACCATGGGAGCCTGCTGGCAGCTCCGCACTTAGCTTTTTTTTGTGTAGGATAGTGAGTAGGTAAGGTAGGGGTGGGGGGTGTCACATTGTGGGATGAATGTGAGTAATCTTGTGTTAAAGAAATAGGAAGCAGAATAGGGTTCTTCTTCTTATTATTATTATTATTATTAAAGCAGATCCTCCGTTTCACAGTCTCATAATAATCAGCCTGTTGATTGTGGAGATTTAACGGAAGAAGAAGAGGATGAGACTGCCACGATTCAGGGACCAGCTGGCTGCTGTCAGGAATGCAGTCCGGGCCAACAGCGTAGCCCACCTTGACTTGCCTGCCCGATCCCCCTGTCTGGATCCAAGAGAATCCGTGCCCCAAGGTTCATGCGATCACGTGTCACTCAATCACGTTTCATCCAATCACGTGCCACTCAATCATGTTTCACTCAATCACGTTTCATCCAATCACGTGTCACTCAATGACGTTTCATCCAATCACGTGTGACTCAATCATGTTTTATCCAATCACGTGTCACTCGATCATGTTTCACTCAATCACGTCTCATCCAATCACGTGTCACTCAATCACGTTTCATCAAATCACGTGTCACTCAATCACGTTTCATCCAATCACGTGTCACTCAATCATGTTTCACTCAATCACGTTTCATCCAATCACGTGTCACTCAATCACGTTTCATCCAATCACGTGTCACTCAATCATGGTTTATCCAATCACGTGTCACTCAATCATGTTTTATCCAATCACGTGTCACTCGATCATGTTTCATCCAATCTTGTGCCACCCAATCATGTTTCATCCAATCACGTGTCACTCAATCATGTTTCATCCAATCACATGTCACTCAATCATGTTTCATCCAATCACGTGTCACTCAATCACGTTTTATCCAATCACGTTTCATACGATCACGCTTTAGCCAATGACGTTTAATTCAGTCACGTTTTATCCAGTCCCATTTCATCCAGTTAAGTCGACCCCAATCACGTTCATCCGATCACGTTTCGCCCGATCACGTTTCATCAAGTTATGTTTCACCCAATGACGTTTCATCCAATGGGTTTTCGTTCCCACATACCTTCCATCACGTTTCGCCCCAAACCAGAAATAACCAAGTTGTTTGAAATCATGGCTTGTACAAAGTACATACATCGAGAGTTTGACACACAGTTGAAAACATATATTTTTCTGGCATAAATAACAATGTACGAGTGATGGCGATGTTAGACTAGCAGGCTTACGACCACAATGACGAATATCCGCCGGGCCGTTTGGTACAGGGGGATTTTTCCCTCGGAGTTTATATTGGTTCTGACTCCATTTCCCATACAGTCCTTCGAATGAGACTATAAACCGAGGCTCCGTGTGTGAACGCACGCATAACATGTTGCACACACGTAAAATCCCATCACTAACTTTCGGAAGAGGAGGCCAGGTTATGGCCGTTGGTATAGATGACACGTTACACATAGCATGCACCCTGCGTGAGAAATGGAAAGAATTAAGGAAGTAAGGAAATTGAGTGAACGATACTGACTGGATGACACGGGAAACGACTGAATGAAGCGCCAGCTGGCAGCTCTTCAGTCGGCACTACCCAGATAGGCAGCCCGTTGTGTAAACGAGTGTGAATTGTAAAGCGCTTAGAGCTTGGTCTCTAACCGAGGATAGGCGCTATATAAATAATAATAATAATAATAATAATAATAATAATAATAAAATAATAATAATAATCTTTAAACAGTTTAGGTTGAAAGTAGTGTAACTGGAGGCGAGATTCGTCAGCAAGACAATCAACATTTGTGTTACAAGACGATCGTCAAACATATGGAACGAACCCATGACAGTATACAAGCAACGCGTTTCGACTTTCACGTTTTCTGCAGGCAAGACGAAACGGAAGAGACCAACAAAGACAAAAGAAAGCAGAACGGCATTTGGGAGAGTGAAGACACATGTGGAGGTCGAGCGGTCCTGCAGTTGCTCTTTGATCCGCCCCCCCCCCCCCCCCCCCCCACCACCGCCCCCCCCCCCCCCTCCCAATATGTAAGGCACAGAACAAACTTGTGTGTACACTGTAACATCGGCGAAAAACAAAGGGTATGCTGGGTTTTTTCCCCACTATTATCGTTATTATGTCTGTCCTCTGTGAATAAGTCGGGTCATGGATGCCCCGCAAGGGTAAGTAATAGTAGGGACGGAGTCAAAGAGTTATCTCCATGAATAGGCTATGTTTCCCGTAATATGATATTGGAAATTCGACGTGTTTACATGAAAAAAAGGAAAGAGTTTTAATATTCCTTGAAAATACATCATTGCATAGATAGTTACTAATTCGTAACAGTAATTTCACAGCGTTTATGTTCGGTGAAAAAAGTGTAATGATCTTGCTCAGCGGATCCTGGATCCGCCGCTTGGTCCGGATCCAGATCCACACCAAAACGTAAAGGACTCGTCCTTGGGCCGCGCGCAATCTTTCCGCCAAGTTTCTAAGGTGTGCATCTCACAACAACAACAAAGTCAAGCTACTTGGTGAGAAAACTTCATTCAGGTTGTAATGAACAGTTATTGACAACTGCTGCTTTTGTTTTTCACTTTCATTTTCAAAATATTCCCTGTCGCATGTACGAAATTAAGTGACATACTAGTTTCTTTCTTTTTTTCTTTTAGAGAGTGAAAGGCTTGTCGGCAAGGGGTCAAATGCCACGATATAAATGGTCGTTATTGATCTGAAGATGAACGCAGATCCAATGCATTTTCACTGTTATTTTGTGTGGCCTCCACTGGCCCGAACAACGGGCCTGGTTTCACCTCAGCGTGGAAGCAGTCAGCCTGGTGTACTGATGGTGGTAGTGGGGGGGGGGGGGGGGGGGGTCGCTCTCCCGGACGCGTTGTCATGGATAGTCAGGGTCTGTGCAGCCATGCCGCATACACCTCGTCGTACCATGCCACTGACCTGACCTGTCTGGCACCGAACGTTTTTGCCTTATTACGTTTCCGCAAATCACGTTTCACCATATCACGTTTCGCTCACTTGCATGTTTGCCCCATCACGTTTCGCTCACTCAAATTTCGCCCAATAACGTCTCGCTCACTTACATTTCGCCCAGTCGCGTTTCGCTCACTTACATTTCGCCCAGTCACGTTTCAGTCACTTGCACTTCGCCCAGTCACGTTTCGCTCACTTACATTTCGCCCAGTCACGTTTCGCTCACTTACATTTCGTCCAGTCACGTTTCGCTCACTTACATTTCGGCCAGTCAGGTTTCGCTCACTTACATTGCGCCCAGTCACGTTACGCTCACTTATATTTCGCCCAATTACGTTTCACCTGATCACATTTCACCCCAACACGTTTCGCCCAATTACGTTTCGCCAAATCATGTCTCGCCAAGTCGTCTTTCGCGTAATCCTCTGTTCTCATGTGGAAATGCGAGTGTCCCTTTCACATGGTTCCAGAAATCCCCAGTGTACCGTTTCAGCCATTTTTTTTTTAAAACTCACAGTTCACCCAAAAAATAGTTTTGTCGACTTTCCCGATCACAGAGGGAGTGAACAGGAACTAGTGAAATATTGACTCACGCCCTGTGACTTTGGATCGCGCGAGGAGTGTGAACACAGTTAATTCAAGAGAACCACACCAGAGTGGGGAAGGAAAACAAAGGAAATGATGATTTCATAGAGCTGTTAAATACAAAAGAGAAAAAAAAATGGAAAAAGAAAGAGAAGGATGAAAGGACTGACGGAAAGGAAGAAAGAAAGGAAGAGAGAAAGAAAGAAGGAAAGAAAGAAGGATAGAAAGAAAAAAAAAAGAAACAAACAAGGAATGGATGGACGAGAAGAAAAGAAAAAAAAAAGAAAGAAAAGGAAAGAAAGATTGAAAGAAAAGGAAAGAAACAAACAAAGAAACAAAGAATGGAGGGATGAGAAGAAAAGAAAAAAAAGGAAAGAATGAATAAAAAGAAAGAAAGAAGATAAGATAGAAAGATAGAAAGAGAGAAAGAAAGGAAAGGAAAGAAGAAAAAACAAAATCAAAACTGCCCAACTTCAAACACACATGAGCTGAAGACAAACGAAACAATCCATGACATCAACAATAAACCTGAAAGAGAACAAAATCGCTCCGGACTTGTAAAAAAGGAAGTGAACGATGTACGAAAATGTTGCACTTGTTTGGAAAAATAGAAGAGGAAGTGTTTTTCAGACATTTAAGAGGGGAAAATGAACTATGTCCGAAAATGTTCTATGGGAGAGAGAGAGAGAGAGAGAGAGAGAGAGAGAGAGAGAGAGAGAGAGAGAGAGAGAGAGACAGAGAGACAGAGAGACAGAGAGAGACAGAGACAGAACGACAGAGAAGGAGATAGGGAGATAGAGATAGAGACAAAAAGAGAGAGACAGGGAGACAGAAAGAAAGAGAGAGAGAGAGAGAGAGAGAGAGAGAGAGAGAGAGAGAGACAGAGAGAGAGAGGGAGAGGGAGAGGGAGAGGGAGAGAGAGAGAGAGAGAGAGACAGACAGACAGACAGACAGACAGAGAAAGACAAAGAGAGAACGACAGAGAGGGATAGAGCGAGATAGTTAGAGAGAGAAACAGAAAGACAGAGAAAAAAAAGAAAGAGAGACGGAGGGAGGGAGAAGAAAGAGAGAGAGAGAAAGAGAGAGAGAAAAACAGAAAGAGAGAGCGAGACACGCAGAGAGAGAGAGAGAGAGAGAGAGAGAGAGAGAGAGAGAGAGAGAGAGAGAGAGAGAGAAGAGACGGAGACAGACAGACAAAGAAAGAATGAGAGAAAGAGACAGTCAGAGAAACACACACACACACACACACACACACACACACACACACACACACACACACACACACACACGAAGACAACAGAGACAGAGACAGAGAGAGACGCAGCCAGAGAAATAAATGCACCCAACAAACAAAACGCATATCAAATTCGTGACCAGAAAAAAAGAAAAAAAAAACAACTGCGCGGCAGGACAAAGCAACACCTCCATCATCATCCCCTTCCTTTTTGCCAAATGGACAGTCCACCCATCATCATCCCCTTCCTTTTTGCCAAATGGACAGTCCACCCATCATCATCCCCTTCCTTTTTGCCAAATGGACAGTCCACCCATCATCATCCCCTTCCTTCCTGCCAAATGACAGTCCAGACACGGGAGGACCGACCCTCCTTTCTCCACTACCCCCTCCAGACAAGGTGACGAAACCTTCCCCCCCTTCCCCCTTCCCCTTCCACACCCCAATTGTCGCCTCGGACTTCACGTACTGGCTGTGGTGTGGTTCCAGCGACCTCTCTGTGGGGAGTACAAGCTCCGCAGACTTGCAGGAACCGGGGCAGGAATGGCAAGGTTGCGTGGAATCCCTGGAGAGACGAGGAGGAGGTGAAGGAGGAGGAGGAGGAGAAAGAGGAGGAATAGGATGGAGGGTGGAGGGGTGGGTTGGTGTGGGGGATGGGGTTGGGGGTTTGGGGTTGGGGAAGCGAGACAGAAACGCCGAGATGCGGTGATAGATATACTGCTGTGTGTTGACAAGAAGCTCGTGTCTTGTAAACAGTGCATGGTATGAAGGCGCAGGGGGGGGGGGGGGGGGGGGGGGGGGGGGGGGGGGGGGGGGGGGGGGGGTTTACTGTGTGGTGTTGTGCGTGGAGCTTGCCGTCTCTGCTTTCTTTCTTTCTTTCCTTCTTTCTTTCTTTTTTTCCCCTCTTTCTTTCGTTCGTTCTTTCTTTTGTTCTCATTCTTCTTGTGGTGTCGTCTTCTTCCTCTTCTTCTCCTTTCATTGTTTTTTCCTGTTACCTAACGTTTTCTTTCTCCCTTGTCACTTTTGTGCCCAGTCGTGTTGCAGATAATTATTGCGTTCATCATTACTCGATGGGTCTTCTTTTTTTCTGATCTTTTGTTCTCACTTTCTTCCTCGTCATTCTCATTTGTTTTGTTTCTCTCTTTGCTCTTCTTCACCCTCTCCCCCACCTCACTCTTCTCTCCCCTTCACCCTTACCGCCTGGTTCTTGTTTTCTTCTTTTGATGATGTTTTCCCTCCTCCATCTCCTCTTCTTTTTCATCATCATCATCATCATCATCATCATCATCATCATCGTCACTGTTACACGCTAGACCGCTGACTTCCTCAGTACAAGATGAATGAACATGTACAGGTAAGTGCAGTAGCTTGTAACATTTCGTTTTAGATCCTGTGGTAGCTGTTCAGCTTGCAGACGACAAAATTCACCAGGCGGTACTGAAACGGAGAGGATTCTTTTATTTACAAACGTTGAAGAAAATCGGAACAAAAAAAAAACAGCAATAAACTGACCTTCAAGTTCAATAAGTCGCACAGGAACTCAATCGTACATGCAGCAGCCAAAATTCTTCTGATGGCGGCTTTTCATCGACTATACTCAAACTCCGTGAAAACTCGAATGCGGCTATATTTGACAATGGCTAGAACTCTTCAAAACTCTTCAGCCACTCTCATTTCCCTCTCCCCTCCCAGTCGCACAGCTCTCATCCTTTTACATGTTATCTAAAGAATATTCTCGAACATACTGTATCATTCTGTTCTGGAATATTCTACATATCAGTAAGCTCAACCAATGAAATCGAGACAAGCTTATGCGAATGTGATTCGATCATCTACAGCATTCTCGAACTTTCAGTAATACACCAGCAACTTACGGAGACCTGGTAAACAATCTAACATAATATCGAAAATTCCAATCGCATTATCAATCGACCCGAAAACAAAACTGAACAATTAGGCATACGTTCACTTTTCAAATGTTTTAAATAAATCAACAACAACACTACGCTGGCCGAAAATACAGAAACCTAAAAGCGTAAGTAAAAGGAGACTTGCAACTCGTCATTATTGCTTTGACGTCATTCGCGAAAGTTCCTCCTCTCTTGTCTCCCTTTTACATTGTAACAATCATCATCACCATCATCTTCTTAATTGAAATAATATAATCATCATCATCATCTGCTTCTTCTATTATCATTTGTCATCCTCACGTGCTCCTCCTCCTCTTCCTCCTCCTCCTCATCATATTCTTCTTCTTTCTTTCTCCTCCTCCTCCTCCTCTCTTCTTCTTCTTCTTCTTCTTCTTCTTCTTCTTCCCGCATCTACATTTTTCTTTGTCGCCCTGCCGTGCTCATCAAATCATTCATTTTTCTTTTCCTCCACCCCATTCTTTTTTCTTCTTCTTCTGCGTCTTTTTCTTCTTTCTCGTCCTCTTGCCCTCTCCTTCTTTTTTTTTCCTTTTTTATCTCCTCCTCATTTGCTCCAATTGTTTTTTCTTCCTCCACCCCGTTCTTTGTTCTTCTTCTGTTGTTTGTTCATCTTTGTTCTTCTCTTTGTTCTTCTGTTATTTGTTCTTCTTTGTTCT
>CM031620.1:34087321-34099821 GCA_018398815.1 Conus ventricosus
TGTTCTTGTGTTGTGAAAATCAGCATTGTTCTATTCATTTCTAATCCGTCGTTTTACCTCTCTCTCTCTCTCTCTCTCTCTCTCTCTCTCTCTCTCTCTCTCCCCCTCTCTTACACATATTCTCTCTCTCTCTCTCTTACACATATTCAGGAAAGACCCACTGACCACAGGGAAAGTCCTGTTGACAGTGGGAAAGACTACAACTTTGGATTCTCTCTTGAGGGCACATAAGACCGTATGGCGAAAGCTTGGCTGTGTCTGGAGTGGCACTGTCTTCATCTGTCCGTGGGCAGGGGTGGTTGGGTCTGTGGGGTGTGCTCGGCAGCTGGAGGGGTGGTGTTTTTCGCCGGTGGGCTCTGCAGTCATGAAATACGGGCTGGTACACCCATGGGGATGCTACTTTAAGGCTGTTATGAGCTGCATCCTGTAGTCTAATTTACCTCTGTTCAGGAGCAGTTATGTCCCTTGAAATCTTAATGGAGTGTCCTGTGCGTGCCTGTACCCATCGTCAACACAGCGCAGGCCTCCAAGGGTGGTACAGGACTGCTCTAAAGGCAGGCGAAGACAGTGCTTCTCTGGGTCCTCCCCAGCACCTTCGGGTGTTTCTTTTTTCTCCTCTCTCTCTCTCTCTCTCTCTCTCTCTCTCTCTCTCTCTCTCTCTCTCTCTCTCTCCCCCTCTCTTACACATATTCTCTCTCTCTCTCTCTTACACATATTCTCTCTCTCTTACGCATATTCTCTCCCCCCCCCACCCACTCTCTCTCTAAGTTCCTTCATATTCTTTCATGTCTTCTTTCTGTTCCCTCACTCTGTCCGTCCGTCTAATCTGTCTGTCTGTCTTTACCTTCCTCTTCTTGTCTCTATCACCTTCTCTCTATCTGTGTTTGTCTGTCTGTCTGCCTGTGTGTCTGTCTGTCTGTGTGTCTGTCTGTCTGTCTCTCTCTCTCTTGCTCACTCTCTGCCTCCTTCCCTCCATCTACCCCCCGCCCCCTCTCTCTCTCTTTCTTTACGTCCCTCTTCCAGTTCCTCTCTATCCCGCTCTCTCTATCTGTGCTCTATCTCTCCACCTCTCTCTCGTTTTTTTTCTTCTCTCTCTCTCTCTGTCTTTCTCTCTCCCTCTCTCTCTCTCTCTCATCCCTCTCTCTCACCCTTCCTATCTCTTCCCCCCCCCTCTCTCTCTCACTCCCCCCTCTCCCTCTCTCTCACCCTCTCCTCCCCCCCCCTCTCTCTCTCCCTGTCCCCCTCTCTCTCCGTCTCTCTCTTCCTCCCTCCCTCTATCTCTCACTCTCTTTCTCTTCCCCTCCCCCCCCTCACTCTCTGTGTCAGCCAGCGTCCCATGACCACCCACCATGACAGCCCCCCTCACCAAAAAACAGCACACGGACAGAATGCCAAATGGAAAAGAAGAGTGTCGACAAAACCAAAGTGATTTGTTTCTTCCCCAGGTCCCTGTCCACACAGGTCTGCGTCCTTCCGTCCTCTCCCCCCCCCTCCTTCCTCCTCCTCCTTCTTCCTTTTCATCTTCATCTTCTTCTTCGTCTTCGCCTCCATCATCAGCGTCGTCGACCTCTTCCTCTCCTTCTTCCCAAACGCGAGGTGACGGATGACATCCGTTGAGATGTCTCTCTGGCGCAGAGGTCTTGTTTCCCCCCCCCCCTCCCTCCCTCGCCCCCCCCCCCCCCCCCACCTTCCTTCTCTTTTTCCTCCCTCAGGTTCCCAGGAGATAGCCTCTCCCCCCCCCCACCCTCCTCCCCCTTCCCCTCTCCCCCTCCCACGCGATCAAGTGCTCGACACACGATCGCCTCATCAAAAGTCCATCCTTCAACCACGCTCCTGGTCTTGGGTGCTTGGGGAGGGGGGTGGATGGGATGAGGAGAGAGAGAGAGGGAGTGGAGAGGGGAGGGGACAGGTGGGGAGAGAGGGGGGAGAGGAGGGAGGAAGGAAGAATGTGGGGAAAGGAATTGGGTATGTGTTTGGGGGTAGGGGTGGGGGTGGGGATTGGGGTGGGTTGGAAAAAAGTATCGTCTCTAAGGTGTAATGAAGATGGTGGTATGATTTTTGTATGGAAATGTGCTTGTTGTTGTTGTTCTTCTTCTACTTCTTCTTCTTGATGCTGCTGTTGTTGTTGTTGTTGTTGTTGTTGTTATGTGTGTGGTGTCTGCGTTCCTGTTTGTGAGGGTGAGCGTATGCCTGTGGTTGTTATTCCCAAGTTCGGTAAAAACAAGCGACGAGAGAGAGAGAGAGAGAACGAACGAACGAACGAACGAATCTTTTTTAATGAGGGAAAAAGCGGAATAAGCACAACATGGCTTTTTTACATCCGGCCCTCAATGAAGGGAAATATATAGAAAATGCAATAACAACATCAGCAAAACTAATCTAGAATAGAAGTAAACATACATAAACGCTATATATAGAAAGAAGAAACGGTTAACACAAAAGAACAGAACACAATCAATGCCTGGAAGAGAGAAAGAGAGAGAGAGAGAGAGAGAGAGAGAGAGAGAGAGAGAGAGAGAGAGAGAGAGAGGAGAGAGAGAGACAGACAGACAGACAGACAGACAGACAGACAGACAGACAGACTGAGAGAAACAGGTGGGGGTGGGAGGGGGGGTCATCATATATAGTTCATGAAAAAATGGTTATTGGAAGATAGATAAATATACAAAAGAAACATTATCACAACAATAAAATTATAACACATTTCTGGAGAGAAAAAAAAATCTTGAACAGGCACCCCATCCTGTGGCAAAGACAAAAATTTACACTGACAAACAGCCCTTTGGAACACTAGTGAGGAGACCAGTACAGAGAGAGAGGAGAGAGAGGAGGAGGAGAGGAGAGAGAGAGAGAGAGAGAGCGAGGAGAGAGGGGAGAGAGAAGACAGCAGACGACAGAGAGACAGAGAGAGAGGGAGAGAGAGGAACGAACGAACAACAAACAATCTTTTTTAATGGGGATAAAGAAAAGCAAAATACAGGCTTTTTACATCCCCCTCGATAAAGCAGAAAAAAAAAAACAATAGGATTTCAAAATCAAGAACCATTAAATAGTGAAAGAAAATTACCCTGAAATACAAAAGGCACCCAAAAAATTGACAGTCAACTTTTCCACACACACACACACACACCACACACACCACCACTCACACCAACACACACACACACACACCACACAAAAAGGGAAAAAAAACCCTTCGCAATACATTTAAAAAAAAAAAAAAAAAAGGAAAAGAAGAGAAATGAAGGCCCAAAAAAGGGGGGGGGTGACAGAAAATTTTTGGGAAAGGTATGAGAAGGGGTAACGAAGAATACAAAAAATTTTCAAAAAATTTTAAAACTCATTTGTATTTAAAATCAAAAAAAATTTTTGAAAATCCCTATAAAAAAGGGTTATATGATGGTTCTTTAGTCACACTTTTTGGGAAAAGTTAGATCGTTGAGAATATTGTTTTTTAAAAAACGTTTAACTAAAAATTTTCATTAAATGAAGACCGGATTCCACAAAAAACCCACCGGAAAAAGAGGCTATTTTTAAAAAGATCAATCCTCGGGGGGTATCTGAATCTTTCTGACATTGCGAACAGGTTTTTTAAATTTATTTTTCAAAGGGGTGGTGTTGTTGGACTTATTTAAAACAAAAAAATTTGCTTTGTAAAATGGGGTTTCCATTTTAGAGGAAAAATGTCTAACGTTTATAATCAGAGGGGTTACAGTTGTAGATTTGAGAAAAAACGAGTTTCAAGGTTATGAAACGAGATTTGTTTTAATCGTTATAACGGGCCGAACCCCAAAATGTGAAGGAAATTCAAATGTTTAAAATTGTACGAAAAAAAAAACGTTACGACAATTTGGTCTAAGAAATATTTAGTTTGAAAGCGGGTGAATCTTTGAGACGACGTTTGAAAGCTTTGGGAAATGGGACCATAAAAATTTTTGTCTACAATAAAACCCGGATTATGATGATCAACTTTTAAAAACTATTTCATTTTTATACTAGAGATGGGGAATCAAAAAGAAATTTTTGACGTTTTTGTTGGGGGATTTTAAGACTTCGTTTTTGAGGAGGAGACAATTGTTTTGGTTCAAATAATTGTTTATACTTTTTTGTAATTGCTTTAAATTTTAAACCCCTTTTATGATACAGGTATTGTGGTGTCATCAGCAAAATTTTACAGAGCTTAAAGAATGAGGTAAAATCTTTAATAATGAAAAAAAGATAGGTCCGAGTACTGACCTGAGGAACCCATGACTAAGGATAATGTAGGAGTACAGATTCATTTACAAACCATTTGCTTTCCCGGAAAAGAATAAAGATGGATTAAAACAAATTCTCTGAAAAGTTGTATACTTTAAGTTTTAGAAAAGGAGGGGTCAATAAGTAAAAGGTTTCATAAAATCTCCCATGAAACCCTGAAATTTTTGTCGTTATTTTTTTAGTGAGCCAGATAACTAGATTTGTCGTGGTTTGCACGGTGATTACCCCAAAAACCCGGGTTTTGGTTTTGTGAAAAAAATTAAAAAATTTTAAGTAAAGAGAAAATGTTTTTTAAAGGGGTTTTTCCCAAGGTTTAAAAAGCACAGACGAATGAAAGGGCCCTGTATTGACGGATCGGTGTGATCCCCTGTTTTGTGATCGGCTTACTCAGCTTTTTAAAAAGCCTTGGGGAACGGATTTTTAGAATGCGAGATTTATATATACGTAGTGTTTCAAAAAAATTACGGGGGCTGCAGTTTGAGAATTTTTCCCGTAAAATGCCATCAGGCCAGTATAACTTTGCTTAAGTAATAAAGCTTATTACTTCGTTACAAAAAACAAGGAATATTAAAAATTTGTAAATTTTTTTGGAGACAAAAATTCAGAAAACATCAAAATGTTTTGTGAGGATTTTTGTTTTTATGGTGAAAGGGGCAATTTTGCGAAGTGGGGTTTCAACATTTCGCTGAAATTTCGGGTTGTAGCACGAGCTTTGGGATGTTTATTGTAACTTTTGAAGCCTTCCAAACTGATCGGTTGTTTTTTTAGAGTAAAAAAGATCTTTAAAAATTTTTTTTTCGGAGCTTTTTAAAAATATTTAAACAAGATTTCTTTGTTTCAAAAATTTAACGATTACCTTGTAAAGTGAGTCTCTTAAATCCGGATTTTTCTATATCATTGAAACCCCAGGCTTTTTAGGGGTATTTTTTGACACGAACTTTTTTAATGGGCGTGCTTATTGTAAACATGAGAAAAGTGTGATACCAAATTCAAGTTCATGGGATTAGTAAATGATACACGGGAAGGGGAATTCAAGACTGAAGGGAAAGTCTTTATTAAACCTGAAAGTTTCTTTCGGATATATTGTGTGTTTTAGGGGGATTTTAACGCCTCTTTTCCCCAAGAAAAAAGACAGGGATGATCGCTGCACCAAAAAAACGGGGAAAACATATTTCTATAGGACGTACAAAAGATGTGTAAACAGGTCAAGAATTTGGGGGAAGTGCTTGTTTCGTGTTGGTTTATCGATTAACTTGTCGATTAAAAGAAGTGTAGGTTTGAATCCAGGATTTTTTCCTTTCAAAAAATCAAGTTAAAATCCCCAGAAAAAAAATTTTTTGTTTGAGAGTAAAGGGCGCCTCCTCCATCATTTAAATAAAGTTATCGAGTCAGCTGTTCTGTGGGGTTTTTGTAAAAAAAGCCTAAAAGAGTCGGTTTGGAAAATTTTAAACTGTAACCTTTCCAGTGAATTATATGATTTTTGACGAAGCGGGTCGATTAAATTTAATTGATTCGTGAAATAAACAAGTAAAACCGTTTCTTTGGTCTGGAAGGGTCTTTCGAACAAAGTTATAACCCGGGCCCAAAAATTAATTCAGGTCGAAAAATGGTGTTTTTAATCTGTTTCCGCAAACCCCAAAAAAATGGAAACAATTTCCAGATTTATAAAAACCCCAGCACGTCGCAAAAATTATTAACAAAATGTTAATGTTCAGAAAACCAAACCCTTTAAAGGGCCCTCGCGTGGCCGCTTCTTTGTTCGCAACACTTGACACAATACAAAGAGGGAATTTTAAATTTCAAGAAAAAAATAATACCAAAAACCAAAAAGGGTATTGTAATACCAAAAAAATTTAGAAAAAAACAATGAGGCAAAAATTAAAAAAGCACGTAATCAAAAAAAACAATAAAAATGAAGTTTAAATTTTTTTTTCGAAGTTTTTTAATTTTAAAAATCAATGAAGGGTAATAGCTGTCTACAGTTAAGTAAGCAACAGAAACACACCAAGAAAAAATCCCCAAAGCAGCAAAGAACAACAACAAAACAAACAAAAACAAACAAAAAAAAAAAACGAAACTGTCGAAAAAAAAGGGCCCCGGCGAATTACTATACAAAGCCAAGAACATCATTTGGCCGGGGAACTGTGGGGGGCTCCACAATTCATGCTCTTCTAACGACAAGACCCAAACCCTCCCCCCAACCCCTCCCTAACAAAAATACCACTCGCGCGTGGGCCCTTCTTAAGCACGCTACCCTTCACTTTGGGGAAAGAATACCCACAATTCGTCAATCAAATCTCAGGGAAATAAAAAAAAGGAAAAATTCAAAAGAAAATTTTCAGTTCAAACACATTTTTTAAAACTCATTCAGCAAAAGGAGAAAACATGAGACATTTAAAATAAACTTTTTAGATTAGGATAAGAAAGGGAAAAAGGGGCTGCTGAGACAAAAAATGTGATGCCATTTTTAATCATTTGTTTGAAAGGGTGAACAGGGTTTGGAGCTGAAAATTTGGTCATTCCCGGGGATCGGTTTGGTTTGGGAAGTGGGTGGTTTTCGTGCGGGGTTTTTTAGACAGAAAGAAAATGAAGGAAGTTGAACTTTTTCGCAGGGGGGGGGGTTAAATTTACAACGTGCATTGGGGGGGAGGGTTCTACAAGGGCTGGGCGGGGCCCTGGGAGAAGTGTTGGGAAGGGTTGACAGTGGAGAAAAGGGTGGTAAGGGTCACCGAAATCCCTGGAAAGATCTTTGAGGTAAAGGGGGGGGAAAAGTTGAAGGGGAAAAGGGTGGGGGAAATTTCCCGGGTAATTTTAGTTTGTGTTCCGAGCTTGGGAAATTTTAAAAATTAGATGCGAATGCGAGAGTTGGGCTGAAAGGGGGTAAAATTAATTGCCTTCGTTGTGAATCTTTCAGATCTTTTGGATGAGACCTGAACAGGAGGAAAATGTTCGCATATGTCCTTTTTGCCACAGGCTTTTCAAATTGTTTGCAAACCTTCCAGTACCTGAAATTTGGGGGAATTTTTCACTATACAAAATTTTATCAGCTGCAAAAAGGGGGAAATTACATAAGAGTAACTTCATGCGGTCAACCTTCTTTTAGATTACGATTTGCGGTAAAAATGGAGTTGTTTAAGGAATGTTTGCTTGGCTGGTGGTGGGGCTAAGACTCCCCTGCAGAAAGGGAAATTGTGTTTCATAAGAAAAGATGTTAGACCATGCACTGAAGAATGGGCCCGTGGACATAATTAAAGCCAACATTTAAAAAACATTTTTACATTTGAACAAAAAAGGAAAAGAAGACAGCCATGAATGAAATCTTTAATGGCACTCCGGCCCCAAAAAGAAAGGTCTTTCATAAAGGAAATAAAGTTTGGGGTTTAAAGAAACGTATTAAAGGCACCAACAGCAGTCAGTCGTTTTGTTGAAAAAGGCATACGACAAAACGGTCGATAGGGGACATTGGAGACAAATTGGTGGGTTTATATGAACGGCACTTTTTTGACGAAGGGGATTTGGGATTTACGAAACGGGATCTGGTTGATAAAAGAGTGAAGGGATTTAGTCTGGACAGCGTATTTCAGGATTTTGCTTGGTTGTTGGGGGGATGGGGGGAGACAAGTGAAATGTTGCCTCGCCATGTCGATTAGAAAAGGTATCAGAAGCCTGTAACTAACATTGATGTCATATCGGAAGTGTATGGGGACGCGCTGGTTTTTGTTACGGTGTTTTAGGAATTGACCCGCAAAAGGGTTGTAATTTGGTTTTAGAGTGGGAAAAATTCAGTTTGCTTTTAACGTGTGGACAGACCTGATTGGGGTTTTGAGAAAGATTTTTTTTTTTTTGTGTTCCCCCATTTGGAAAGAGGCTAACGTTTTATGAACTTTTTTGTGTTTTGTGTAACAAGCTCCCTGAATGTTTCACTTTTTTCATTTGAGGGCGCGTGCCCTAGGTGGGGGTTTTTTCAATTATTTTTTTCAGGGGTTGTTTGTTGGGTTTTTTTCTAAATTTTTTATTTTTTTTCTTTGATCCCTTAATTTTTCACGAAAAAATTTAAAAATTGTCACATAGTTAGCATAGAGAGGAGAGAGAGAGAAGAGGAGAGAGGAGAAGAAGAAGGGGAAAAAGGGGGAGAGAGAGGGAGAGAGGAGGAGAGAGGCAGACGACAGCAGACAGACAGACAGACAGACAGACAAGACAGGGTGAGACAGACAAAGACAGAGACAGAGAGGTGGTCTAGTGTACAACGTACTCGCCATGGAAACGAGTAGATGCCGAGTCGAGGTTCGAATCTCGGAGGGGTAGCGATTTTAGATCTTCACCACTCTCCGGTACATGGTCAATGATGGTGTGAGAAACACTAGTATTTCGAGCATGATGAGATCCAGACGATCGTGTGTGCAGCCCTGTACTTTAGCACAGGTTGATAAATATGAACACACACACACACACACACACACACACACAACACACACAGGTTGCTGTCGACAGCATCTTCCAACCGAATTGTAGTTTGTGCTCGTGTCCATCTCCGTGATCCTGTACCGAGTGTGTAAATAAGTTTTCTAATCGCATGTAAGTGAAAATGTCTTCGTAAACGCTTAGACCCAGAGGTAAAGGCTGTCCCAAAACGCAGGCCTGATTATCGTTAATTTAATTTAATTTTACTCTCACGGAGTCGGACCAAAAAAAAAAAAAAAAAAAGGAAGAGAGTGAACAAGAAGAGAAGGACGGGGGGGGGGGGGGGGGGGGGGGGGCAGAGTAACAACGGGGAGGGGGAAGGGGGAGGGGGTGGGGTAAGGAGATTGCAAAACACCGGGCCCACTGTCTCTGAAAGACCTACCTACACCACCTTCATGGAGGTCAGACACGGACCATTCGGTATAACCACGGCGATGTGACAGGAAAAGGGTTCGTCCATCCCACACCGTCACCGAGTCCAACCAGCCAGCACGTCCTGCAACAGTATCCCTCCGCTGGAATGCAGAAGGCGTGCACGAAAGGAAACCCGAGCTGTAGGGAAACTTCTTCTTCTTCTGCGTAGGCAGTCTGATACTCCTGCGGACACTCCCTGTATAGAGAGACGAGGATTAATCCCATCTACCCAACAAAGGGAGTGGTGTTTTGTGTGTATGAACGTTTTTCTTATCCCGCCATTAAGGCAGCCATACTCCAACTTCGGGGAAGGTGCATGCTATGTGTAACGTGTCATCCATACCAACGGCCAAACTGGCCTTCTCTTCCGAAAGTTGGTGATGGGATTTTACGTGTGTGCAAGATGTTATGCGTGCGTTCACACACGGAACCTCAGTTTATAGTCTCATTCGAAGGACAGTATGGGAAATGGAGTCAGAACCAATGTTAACTCCGAGGGAAAAATCCCCCTGTACCGAAACGGCCCGGCGGAGATTCGAACCCGCAACCGCAAGATTACGAGTCCGGCGCTCTACCAACTGAGCTATTCCGCCCCCCTGTAGGGAAACGGATGGATACAGAGAGCATGGACAATACGTGTGTCCAGCAAAACACGTTTTTGGAATGCTTCGATCGTTGAGTGATGATGGCACTAGACCTTCTGTGTGGAAGGGTGGGGGCAGGGAGATGGGGAGAGGGCGGGATGAGAAGGAAAGATGGAAGGGGGAGGAGGAGGGAAGGGGGGTACATACAAAAAAAAAAAAGACATGTTGATCTTGGTTCTGAACAGTACAGAAGCAGCAGAACACAAAATCTCCAACAGGCAAGCGGTGACTTTGTTTTGCAGGGCGTCATTGGCCTCGAGGATAAAGCACTGTTCTCTTGAGCCAAGGACGTTTGGTTCAAACCCCCTGGAAGACAGTCAGGCTGCATGAGGTTTTTTTTTCTCTTCGGGGTCAACATCGGTGGCATACTGCAGGTCCCTCCAAGTCCTTTAAAGGACTTGAAATAGACGTCCTATGTTTGAACGAATGCATCACACACACACACACACACACACACACACACACACACACACACACACTACCACACACACACACACACACACACACACACACACACACACACACACACACACACATACGCACACACATGCGCGCACGCATGCACGCGCGCACGCACGCACGCACGCAAGTACATACCTACGCACGCAAGCACGCGCACCACTCACACACACGTTGTGGGAGTTAACGGGGATACTGAAGACGCGACAGAGGTCTGTAGCATTGCCTGGCGTTCTGTTTGGTTCTGGTCGGAATCTTTTGTTTTTCGTATGGTCACTATGGGCCGGAATAGCTCAGTTGGTAGAGCGCCGGACTTGTGATTCTGGGGTCGCGGGTTCGAATCTCCGCCGGGCCGTTTCGGTGCAGGGGGATTTTTCCCTCGGAGTTTATATTGGTTCTGACTCCATTTCCCTTACAGTCCTTCGAATGAGACTATAAACCGAGGTTCCGTGTGTGAACGTATGCATAACATCTTGCATACACGTAAAATCCTATTACCAACTTTCGGAAGAGAAGGCCAGTTTGGCCGTTGGTATGGATGACATGTTACACATAGCATGCACTCTGCGTGAGAAATGGAAAGAATGAAGGAAGTAAGAATATTGAGTGAACGGCATCGGACGATACTGACTGGATGACACGGGAAACGACTGAATGAAGCGCCAGCTGGCAGCTCTTCAGTCGGCACTACCCAGGTAGGCAGCCCGTTGTGTAAACGAGTGGATTGTAAAGCGGTTAGAGCTTGGTCTCTAGCCGAGAATAGGCGCTATATAAGTATTCATTATTATTATTATTACTACCATGTTAACATCCGATGATTGCCGCTACTCTTGACCACCACGGATATCCTCCTTATCCAGCCAGATCTTGACATATCTTTAAATTAAAAAACAACAACAACGCATGAATTAGATATTAAAGACACGCTGATTATCAACACCACAATATGCTGATGCTGATACTACATATTACGTTGTCGTATCCAGGCCCGACATGACTCGCGTCTTTGTATTACAGCACGCATTTTATCCAGCATTGAAAGTCATACAATCTCTGTCCACCTCTCTGTTTATCTTCCACCTACCCACCCACCAGCCTTCCCCCTATCCCCGCCTCCTCTCTCTCTCTCTCTCTCTCTCTCTCTCTCTCTCTCTCTCTCTCTCTCTCTCTCTCTGTCTGTCTGTCTGTCTGTCTGTCTGACATAATTATAGTCCCGTTACTTATACCACTGTCGCTGGTTGCATATTCTGATTCCACCCTCAACCCCTAGTTTTACTGAACAAAAGAATGAAGTTTCTGAATCTTTATGAACGATACAGTTAGTTTCTGCTGATGGTGAAGTCTCGGTGCCTTCTTTTCAGATCCATTCTGCTTTCTGAACTCTCTGTCGGAAGTGTGAAGCCCCCGACCTCCCGTGTCTTGGAGACAATGGCCAAGGTCTGGGAGCAGCTTCCACATGATTTGAGGCTTGTTGAGGGTTGCGATGGACTCTTGATCGTCAAATGGTTTGAGTGCTAGCCTCCCCCATGGCTTGAGGCTTGTCAGTGCTTGGTGGTGTATCCACAAGTGATCTGGGAAAGGCAGCTAGGGTGTGATACAACATCAAAGGCATGGTCTGAGGCTTGGTGAGATCTGTGTAGAAGCTCGTCTTCACGAGGTCTTCAGTGCTGATCTCAGTCACGGTTTGAAGCTTGCTGATGTCCCTGATGGACTCCTCCTCAAGAACAGTCCTGGGTGGTTAGCTCAGGTGTGCCTTCTGAGGCTTTTGATGCACTCTTCCTTCTGTATAGTTTAAGTGCCGTCTCTGTGTGTCCGTATTCCAGTTTTATTGGTTTCTTTCTGAGCTGATCGCTGGCATTTTGAAACTCCCTGTCTAGCTCTTTCCTTAACATCAGTTTGGAGTGTTGTCGTCAGTCATAGCTAGAGGGCTTGTTGAGGTCCTCAGTCGTGGTGTGAGGCTTGATGAGGCATGCGAATGTTTCTTCATAAAGAACCTGGAGTGTAGTCTCCACGTTTCCATTTTTCCGTTCACTAACTTTCTGAGTTGATTACTGGCGTTGGAAGTTCCGTGGCTCTTCTGTGGAAAACAATGGGCAGAATTTTGAGGCAGTCTCAGTCACAGACTGAGGCTTGTTGGGGTCCATAATGAGCTCTTCCTCAAGAACAGACTTTGGGCGGAGGCCTCAATCTTGACTTGATGCTCGCTGACGTATAAAACTCTTCCCCAGGAACGTATTGAAGTGGCAGACTGTGCCACGGCTTTCA
>CM031620.1:34112321-34119821 GCA_018398815.1 Conus ventricosus
CGACGGCCAGAGGCCATATGATGGCTTTTCCTGCGTGGGCATTGTATGTAGGCATGGTGTGTTCAAGTGTATTGCGAGGAAAAGAACTTGTGTCCATAAAGAAGAAGCATCCCTTCTTCATCTAGGAAATACGCAACAGAATACGCTGGTGCTTGTATTGCAGACGCTGGACAGCATCCACTCAAAGTCCCCCGAAGTCGGAGTGTGGCAGCCCATGTGGCGGGGTAATCAAAAACGGTCATACACGTAATGTTCTCATCCCCAGCTGATGCGTGTCTTCTTCTTCTTCTTCCTAAAATACTGGTTCACTCAAAAACGAGTAGGTCACCATAGTGTTCAAGTACTTCGGCTGTTTGGATGATCCTTGGAGTCTTTAAGCCGGGGTACGAACCAACAAATCCACTCAGTGATTTTCAGCGTTGAAAGCCAAACTGACTTGGGGTCAGAAAGTAAGTTTGTCGTTGGAGAAGCAAAGAGGCAGCCTGTGACCGTAATGTAGCAGCAATGGCAGACCTCAGCAGAACTTGTACTGATCTGCCAGAGTTTCTGATGACGCACACTTGGTGTGTCTTTCCCGCTTTGCAGCTCAGATTTGCTCCTCGCACTGGGGGAGATTCACCCTTAATGCATTAAACATGTGATCAGCCCGTGAAAGTGCGGCGAGTTTCTTTACATTTCAAACACAAAAAGTGAGTTGCGAGCTCGGGGGTCCCTGTCATCTGAGTCGGAGAGTTTGTGATACCATGTGACATAAGCCACATCAACGCTGATGCCAACACTGTGCAAAAAAAAAAAAAAAAAAAAGAAGAAAAGGTGCAGAAGCTTTTTGTTTTTTGTACGGCTTTCGCATGCACCACTCATACAGTTTTGATTGGAGTGAAGTTGGAGTCGGCTAAATATTTGCCTATGATCTTAACTTACAAACAGTCACTGCGCGGGCAAAGTATCTGTTTTCGCGCTTTAGAGCTTTCAATTTTTAGCAGTACATCTAGCAGATTATATATACTGTTATCAAAAGAAGAGTTCAGGAACAGGAAGGAGAAATTTTGAAAATAATGGGGAAATATCAAGCTCGATCTAAAAAGAATTATTCATCACTAGTGTACTCATGTTTACAATGGCGTCACTTGTGGAAAAGCAGGTTTATTTAAATCATGAATTATACGTAACTTTTACAGACTTTGAAAACGCCTTTGATTCAGTCAACAGAAGCATATTTGGCCTATCTGATTTACAAACAGAATTCGTGGCATACTGTATAAATGTACTGACAGCACGTCTGATTCTGTGAAGGTAAGAGTGCGATGTGGCGGACCTTTAACACATCATTCAAGCTCTATATCAGGAGTTGAACAGGGAGATGTTTGTGACCCTATTTCATTTTCTTTATTTACTAATGATTTGTTACTGGATGTTTATAATTCAGGAGAGCACGGTGTCTGGAGATGTTCTATTAATCGACAATCTGGCATTGATCTCTGAAACAAAAATCAGTCTACACACGCTGTTGAACCATTTAGAAAGGTCATTGCCTCACTCCAGTTGAAGGTAAATATGACAGCAATATTAAAAGTTTTCAGAAAGGAGGGATAACTCGCTGCGAAGAAAAGGTTGGTGTTGAATGGAACTGTTTTACCAGTAGTGAATGCTTACAAATATTTGGATATTCCCTTTTCAAACACGTTTAAGATTTACTTTGTTATATATTACGAGTAAGTCATTAGTATCAATATGTAATTCTCTGACTTTTTTTTCTTCTAAAACTGGTCGATTCTGATATTCAGACAACTGAAATACATACTGCTGAAATACGAGGTGTCAGCAGTGCTGTTCTTGAAAAGATTCATTTATATACATTGAAGAACATTTAAGAGTAGCATTGTTAACATCAAGTTATTTAGTGTATGGCGAGATAAGTAAGTATCCAAAATATTTAGCATCCACAGCCACCAAAGTAGGTTGATCACTGATTCACAAAAAGTATGAAAAGAAAGGAAAGTTCCATCATCCGTTCACTCACTTAATCGCTTTTTCCCAATGTCCTCTTGCCATTCACATCAGTTTTTCCCCCATCTCCCCCTCAAAACTCTCCCTACTCCTCCCCAGCTCCCCGACCATCACCACTACTTATATTTCACACAGTGGACAACTCTCATTTGCATGCTCAGTGCACACATCCACAAACACTTGACCACACGTACACGCTCACACACAAACATATTCGCAGACCTACAGGCACACGTGCGGACTCACAAACACACATAAATATGGTGGTATACACATGCACATTAAACACACGCACACCTCAACACACACGCACACACACAACACACACACCACACGGTCAATTCATCCTGCCTCCCCTCCCCCCACTCCCTTTCCGCCTGCTCTCCCACCGCCACACAAACTCCCAACTTTTTTTTCCCTTTCGAATGTGATTTTTAGTCAGCCTCCTTCCATTTGTCATTCCAAGCTCTGCCCTCCCCTTAATTTGCGTTCACTCTGTCCTTGTTAAATACTCCTGTTTTTCCTCTCGTCCTCCACACCACTGGCACAGAGCTTACGGCTCGAAACACCTGGGGATTTCTTTCTTACAGATCACGTTTTTCAACCTGTTGTGCGTTTTCCTTTCTTTTCAGATTTTTTAGTGTCCGTTGTCCACAGCACGCTCTATTCGTCATTGGTTGAACTTAATTCAAATGGCACCAGACAGCATGCCTCGTAACGCTTACAGTATGCTACTTGTACATGATTCCACAAGGAAGAAAAACAGATAACGTGTGTGTCAGGTCAGATCACAGATATAGCGTTATGGGTTTGGGCTTTCGGAGTGACAGGGCATTTTGAGAGAGAGAGAGAGAGAGAGAGAGAGAGAGAGAGAGAGAGAGAGAGAGAGAGAGAGAGAGAGAGACAGAGAGAGAGAGAGAGAGAGACAGAGAGAAAAGTGTTTTCATTCGTGTATTTCGACAGAGACTGAGACACTTATGGCAAAGCTGGCGTTCTCATATTCTAGAAAGTACGCCTTGGCTTAAGGCTGTGTCAGACCAATTGACATAGGCCAGAACACCAAGGCTACATCAAAATGTTGTTATGCTCTGCATAGTTATGTGGGGATTGTCTACAGTCGTGACAAGCTCCTAGCATAACACAGTCTCCCAAATCCCCCGAAGTCGGAGTGTGGCTGCCCATGTGGCGGGGTAATCAAAAACGGTCACACACGTAATGTTCTCATCCCCAGCTGATGCATTTGTGCCATAGTGTTCAAATGCTTCGGCTGTTCGGATGATCCCTGGAGTCGTTTAGCCAGGGTACGACAACAACAACAACAACATATTCTAGAAAGTGACAGAAATAAAACCGCTAAGGGTACCCCGACATAATGCGTTATAATGGACTTCCACGGACATTTAAAAATTCTCGCATTCTGGTATCTCAGATACATCCGTTCATCCTCATCATTATGGACACTTTAACGGTTCCGGTCTCATCTGTCCTATATGTCTCGAGGCAGTTGATCAGGAAGCCCATCTTGTTCTTGTCTCGAGGCAGCTGATCAGGAAGTCCATCTTGTTCTTCCTTGCGGGAAACATGGCGGTGTCAGGAGAGCGTTAGTCATTGACGTTAATGAATTCACAAACTAAACACGTGAAAACCCAGCTCTACATCTCCTTGAAGTTCGAGAATTTAATACCCTTTAATAGATTCCAGAATGTTTTTTTTCTTGTGTGGTGACAAAAAAAAAGAAATATTTGAAAGCGTTTAAGATTCTTTTTTTTTTACTGTGCAAATCGGGAAACAATATTTGCTTATAACACACCACACACAAAACCCCACACACCCCACACACACAAACCATATATATATATTTTATAAAATATTTTAAATATAATATTTATATAAATATATATATAAAATATATATATATATATATATAATGATGGTAGTCCTTCGGATCCGAAGATGACGTTAGCGTTTCTGCAGCTCATCGATGTACGCGGAGGTGCTCTGCAGCCCCAATCTGGAGGCGCAGAGTCTGGAACAGTGGGGGCACTGGAAGTCCGTTGTCGTGATCACTGCTGCTGCTGGCTCTGTGGCGTTGATCCCTGGCAGCAGTCAGTTTTAGCGTCGAGTACTTTCGAAGTTGGTAGCGGTTTGTGAATTGTGGCCCGCCACAGAGGTGGGTCACTGGCGCACTCCTCTAGTTCTTTTGGTTTGAGTTCGCACCACTGGAGGTTTGATTTGACCGAGTCCTTGTACCGTTTTTTTTGGGGCGCCCTTGGTTTCTCTTGCCGTGCAGAAGCCCCCATACAGCAGTCGCCTTGGCATACGGTGCTTTCCATACGGATGACATGCCCCACCCATCGAAGCTGGGCCTTGAAAAGCATGGACTCGATACTTGTAGTGTGAGCACGGTCCAGGACCTCGAGGTTGGAAACACGGTCCTGCCATGGATTCCGAGTATGGAGCGAAGAGCTCGCATGTGGAAGTTCTCCAGCTTTTGAGTGTCTGCGGTACAGTGTCCAAGATTCGCCCCCATAGATGAGAGAGGGCAAGACCACTGCGTTGTAAACTCTCAGTTTTGTAGTCAGCGAATGTTTGTTGACTAAGCACTCTGTTGCGGAGTTTTCCCCAGCGCCTGGTTTTGCTTTGCTGATTGGGGCATCAACTTCCCTGTCCAGGGAGCCATCACAGGAGATGGTACTTCCTAGATATCTGAAATGTTCAACGTCCGCAAGCTGGGAGTCGATGGTGGGTGCCGAGGGGTTGGTGTTTGGTGCGGGTTGGTGAAGCACCTCAGTCTTGCCGAGGCTGATTGTCAGGCCGAAGAGCTTTGAAGCATCGGAAAGCGGTCAAGCATCGTTTGCAGATGGGATTCTGCATGGGCCACCAGTACGCAGTCATCGGCAAAGAGGACTTCTTAAAAGGAGATCTTTGATGCTCTTTGTCTTGGCAGTGAGGCGACGAAGGTCAAAGAGGGAGCCGTCCAGACGATAGCGGAAGTAGATCCCTTCTCCAGGTCTTGGAAGCGTGGGACAGCATGCAGGTGAAAGAAGACGTTGAAGAGGACCGGAGCTAAGACACAGCCCTGCTTCACGCCATTGCTGTTTCTCAAAGGGCTTCCGTCACGTTTCCACTGGAGAGGACCTGGCCGTCATGCCATCATGGAAGAGCTTGATCATTTTCCAAACTTTGGCAGGCATCCAATGCGCTCGAGGACTGTCCAAAGAGCTTCCCTGTTTGACCGTGTCAAAGGCCTTGGTCAGCAATGAAACAGGTATAGGGGCATGTTTTGTTCGATACACTTCCCCTGAAGCTGTTGACAGCAAAAATCATGTCGACAGTGCTTCTGCCGGGTCTGAACCCCGCACTGCCCCCTCGGGAGGTTCTGTCGGAAACAATGATGAGTCTGTTGAGGATGGCTCTGGCAAAGATTTTTCCAGAAATGGAGAGTAGCGAGATGCCTCTGTAGTTCCCACAGTCGGCTTTGCTTCCCTTTTTTCTTGTAGAGGGAGACAATCAGGGCGTCAGGGGAAAGTCATCTGGCATCTTCTCCCCCTCCCAGATACTCCGCAGGACATCGTGAAAGGCTTTTAGGGCGTTGGGGCCTGCCGCCTTGTAGATCTCAGCAGGATTCCGTCCTTTCCTGATGCTCTACCGGAGCTCGTCTGGAGGATTGCTTTCTGGATCTCTGCAATGGTGGGGGGGTACTGCAAGTGTGTCTTGTATCGGCTGCTGAGGGATCTGGTTCAAGGCTTTCCGAGTCGACTGACGAGGCCTGTTGAGCAGGTTGCTGAAGTGTTCTTGCCAGCGCTTGCTTAGTCCTTCTTGGTCCTTGATCAGGGTTGCGCCGTCGGGGACAGTAGGGGGGAAAGCAGCCTGATGCTGAGGGTCCGAAGACTGTCTTCAACGAGCCAAAGAATTTCTTGGCGTTGTGAGAGCCGGCGTACCCTTTGGGACTTCAGTCGCTTGTCCTGCCACCACTGGTCCCGCATCAGACGTAGGTCGGTCTGCACTTTGGCCTGGAGATCTTGAATTCTCGCGTTTGGAGACGGACGAGGGGTTTTCATTCTGACACTCGATGTAAGATTGTTCTTCGCATGGAAAGGGGTTCTTTGATCTTCTCATCGTTCTCATCAAACGAGTCTTCATGGGCTCTGATTTTTGCTCCGAGGACCTCAGCCTCCAGCGACCATGTCCTTAAAAGAGGACCATTTTTCTGTTCCATCTTCAGGGGTCAGACCCTCTTGGAGCTTTTCTTCAAGTAGTTGTTGGAACTGGGAGAGGGAGGTCGGGTCTTTCAGTCTGGCGACATTGTAGGAGGCCCTGACAGTCTTTGGTCGGTTTCTGTGTGGCGGTGGTATGTGCAGGGTCATTAAGCCCTGACCAGCCTGTGGTCAGTCCAGCATTCAGCACCTCTCATGACGCGGGTCACCTGGACGTCCTTGATGTCGCGTTGGGGTACGATGATGAAATCAATCATGTGCCAGGTTTTCGACCTCGGGTGCATCCAGGTGGCTTGAACTTTCCCGCCAACCTGAAAAAAGGTGTTGGTGATGCAGAGGCTGTGTTCCGCACACTTGCTGAGGAGGAGCAGGCCGTTGTCGTTGACCTTGCCTTTCTCCGTGTCTGCCGAGAACGCCCTTCCCCGCTTGCTATGGTCTCTTCCTACTCTGGCGTTGAAGTCCCAAGGATGCGAGTTTGTCATTTTGAGGGTTAACCTGATGGCCTGGTCAAGTTGTTCGTAGAACACTCTTTGGTGTCGTCTGGGCTCGTGAGCGTGGGTGCATACACACTGATGATTGTGAGGTGTCTTGACTTGCTGAGGGGGATACGCAATTTCATGAGGCGTTTTATTGATGCCAACCGGGAAACACAGGTATGCTTTTGAGCAGGGCTGTCCTGATGGGGAATCCAACGCCATGGATCCTGTCTTCGGCTTGTGGGTTTCCCTTCCAAAAGAAGTGTATCCACCTCCCTCTTCTCTTAGGGACCTTCATCCCCCAAGTCGGGTTTCGTGAGTGCAGCAATGTCTATTCGGTATCGCTGGAGTTCATTCGCGACAAGCGCTGTTCTTCTCTCCGGTCTCGACGTACTGGCTCTGTCCATTAATGTTTCGAACGTTCCAGGCTCCTAAAAAGGGGTTTTCTTTGCTTTTTCTTTTGCATTTTTCGACCGCAAAATGGATGATCTGTCAACCGCGGTAGCTGACCAGCTGTAAAGGGCAGCATTTTTTCGAGGCACCTTTTCTAGCCCCTCCCCCCGCGGGGGTGGGCAGTGCTGTCCTAAAGAGGCTGCCCAGTCGCCACGGGTTGCTGCCGGACTCTCCTGTTGCCCTCGGATTCAGGAAAAAAAACCACCACCTGCCCCTGGACCGCCCACGTGCAGGATTGTGACTACAACTGCCAGTGGTCATCTCCACCCGTTGCTTCGCCAGTGCCCATCGCCGCAGGACTTGAGGTGTGTGCGTTGACAGATCGGTGATGATGTTGGCTAAGGACC
>CM031620.1:34142321-34169182 GCA_018398815.1 Conus ventricosus
AACGCCGCGTCTGAACGTGAGATGATGCACTTGTTTGCTGCCAACAGATCGTTAAGGCACTGCGACGTGAACTGCTTATTTTGTTTACAGAGAGAAAAACACGACACCCTATCTCTAGAAATTCGGCTTTAAAGATCTTATGATTTTGATCAAAACTGACTAGACTGGGTCAATCATAAAGCTTATAAAATGTCAATCGATTTAAATGTACGTGACAAGAATAATTGGGTTTCAAATTTTCGTTAGAAACTATATATATATATATAATATATAAATATAAATATATATACTGCTTCACAATTAAACAGTGGCAGAAAACAAGTGCAAGTTAACAATTCTTCAGTCATTACAGCAATAACTTGACAAAAAATTTGAATTTAAAAAAAAAAGAAAAAAAAAAAAGAGAAAATGGGGTAATATATTACAAATATGAGAAACCCTTCACTAACTGCCTGAGGGAACCATCGTACTCTCCTTCAAAGACAGATCTATTTGTATTGCCTGCTCCTAGGCCTTTCGTCCGCTGGATCGGACTCATCAGGGAGACACGGCTGATCGTGTCTGTGCTCTTGGTATCAAATAGAGACACACCAAAATCCATAATTCTCTGGTGTTCTCATCACCAAGGTTCAAAAAAGAATCCAACAGCACCCCCAAAGCAGCCAGCAAAGGGGTATAAATGGAACAAAAGGAAAGCGTGGAGAGGAAAAAAAGTTGCTGAAAAACTAAAAGCATTGTGCAAACAGTATAAAATGTAGGGGACAATCTTTGATCCTATGCTTGAGGATCCATTCAAGCATGCAAGGAGATCAAAAGATATGGAACAGTCTGAGTGGTCAGCTCTGCTGTTCAATAACCCAAGCATTGTGAGTGGCTAAGAATTGTACAGAACAACCTTTACTTGGATCTCCTAAGAGATGCAATTTCCTACCAATTGACCAAACATAATACTGCTGAATATATATATAATAAAAAAATTTTTTTTTTAAGTTCAAATCTTTGCCAAGTCATTACTATAACGACTGAAGAATTGTTAACCTGCACTTGTTTTCCCCCACTACTTAATTGTTCAGCATTCTATTGTTTGGTCAATCAGTGGAGATCGCATCTCTAAAGAGATCCAAGTAAAGGTTTGTTCTGTACAATTCTTAGCCACTCACAATGCTTGGGTTATTGAACAGCAGAGCTGACCACTCAACTGTTCCATATCTTTTGACCTCCCTTGCATCCTTGAATGGATCCTCAAGCATAGGCTCAAAGATTGTCCCCTACATTTTATACTGTTTGAATAATGCTTTTAGTTTTTCAGCAACTTTTTTCCTCTCCACACCTTTGTTTTGTTCCATTTACTACCCTTCGCTGGCTGCTTTGGGGGTGCTGTTGGATTCTTTTTTTGAACCCTTGGCGGTGAGAACACCACAGAATTATGGACTGTGGTGTGTCTCTATTTGACACCAAGAGCACAGACACAATCAACCGTGTCTCCCTGATGAGTCCGATCCAGCGGACGAAAGGCCTAGGAGCAGGCAATACATATAAATGTGCCTTCGAGAGAGATCATGATGGTTCCCTCAGGCAGCTAGTGAAGGGCTTCTCATAGTTATAATATATTCCCCCATTTTCTTCATCTTCAAATTTTTTTTTTTTTTTAAAGTTCAAATCTTTGCCAAGTCATTACTATAACGACTGAAGAATTGTTAACCTGCACTTGTTTTCCCCACTACTTAATTGTTCAGCATTCTATATAATATATATATATATATCAGTATATTTAAAGTGCCTAAAACAATTTTTTAAGTGCTCAACCCCTTGGGGAGCAAACATTAGTTAAAACAAGTAAAAAGATTGAAGAAAAACCTCTTTTTACTTGTTTTAACTATATATATATATATATATATATATCTATGTCGTTTGGATTTAGATAAGTGTGGCTTAATCCAGACGAAGAGGGAACTGTCCCAGCTGTACCAAACCTTTACCGAAAAGCTAATTTCATGCGTGTGGCGAGAGTGGGATTTTCATATCAGTAACAGTGAAAGGGTTAATTTCTACGTAAGTTTTTTGCATTGCGCACGAGGTAAAACATACTGACGAATTCAGACAGACATTGAGGGATGTAAATGACTACGTTTATACTTAGCAATTCTGAGTAGCAGAACAATCGATTTCATCACAAAACAACAGGTAATATTGATTTTATATGTGTGCTTTGCCGAAATGAAAAAGGAAGAGAAAGTACATTTTTGTTGACGGGTTCTGTATTTACTTAAGAGCACACTACATTCCATAACTATCCAAGTCAGTGTGTGCTGGCATTGCTTATGTGACAGGACAAAATAGTTGCCCATGTAGACTATTTGTCTGTCTGTCTGTCCCTCTCTCTCTCTCTCTCTCTCTCCCCTCTCCCTCCCCTCTCTCTCCCCCCTCTCTCTCTCTCTCTCTTCTCTCCTCTCTCTCTCTCTCTCTCCCTCTTCTCTAAGAGTCAACGAATTCCACCTAGTAAGTTCATCCTTTGCTGAGAAACATTCTATTCAGCCTGGTCGAAGCAAACACAGCCTCCGGATGCCTTCTTCGGGGGGGGGGGGGGGGGGAAAGGGGGGGGCCGGGGGAGTCCCCCTTACCCTTTTTCTCTCCTCTCTCTCTTTACACCAAAACCCCCCTCTCTCTTTTCCCCTCTCGATTTAAAAAAAAATATATATATATATATATAAATATTATAATATATATTTGTGTGTGTGTGGGGTGGTGTGTGTAATATAAAAATTTAAAAATTTATTATAAATAAATTGAATTATAAAAAAAGCTTGCTCTTATGCTTGATTGAAAAAATGGGGAGATACGCATTCATATCTGCAGGGGTAAGATTCTGCCAAAACGTATGGCTTGGGGGGGAAAGGGGGGAAAAATAAAAAAATGCTTCTCAAAATGACCTTCAGCAAGTTTTATATTCCCCAAGGGGGAGACATCCTCCAATGGGGAGGGAAACTCACAACATATAACCCCGGGTTTCAATACCGAAATTTCGAAACCTTTTTGTTTCCCCCTCAGTGACCGCGGAAAGTGGTAATTTGACTCCCCCCTCCCTTTTTCAGTTTTAAAAAATGCAATCCCAGAAAAGGTGGTGTGCAATATGTTTGTTGTTAGTTTTAAAAAAACCAAAAAAGGTGCCACAAGAAGCAAAAGAAAATTCGAATTATGAAAAATCGGGACATAAAATAAACGAAGGAGGGAGGGGTTTCTGGAGATACAAGCTCAAGACAACTACCCACAAGGGCTCAAGTGGGGCTGAGTCCCCAGGAAACCCGGGGATGATGGAGTTGTGCCGAAGGAGAGGAGAGAGAGGGGGGAAGAGAGAGAGAGAGAGAGAGAGATGATGTCACAATGTCACCTAGGGACGTCTTTTTTTCTATTGCGTCCTTTGTAATGGGGCCCCTAAAAAGGCAGTGGCTCGAAAGTTTGCGCTTAAAAAGACTTTTTTGGTTTTTAAATTTAATTATATTTTCCACTTGTGAAACACTAGAATCCTTAAGGCCACCGAAAAACCCCAAAACGTGAGTAAATGAGCTTTGAACTGACCTTTGTTTCCAAGATGAGAAAACCCAATCAATTTGCATCCCTTCAGCTGGATTGGTTTCCCCAAAAGTTTTTTTCTACTGCGCGCTTGACAGACAAGGCGGTTTTCAAATCTCCAAGCATTTTCGGGCCTCATGTCTCTCAAAGGGATTGACGCCAAAAGGTTTAAGTTTCACTTCGCATTCTCCCGGATTACCTAGATCAATTTGATCAAAAACATCAGTCGACTTTGATCATGCAGAACAAGCATCATACGAGCCTGCGCTGAGTTCTACGAGGCAGCAGCCCCGGACTTGATATCAACTGAACATCGCGAAAAGCATGCAAAAAGGCCAGTGAGTGAACGGAATAGAGGCCGCCTTAGCCTGCGTTAAAAAGAAGAGTATTTGGCAAGAATTGTAACCAAAGAAAAATAAAAAAATAAGACAGTTTAAAAAAAACAGAGGGCCTACACCCACGGGGCCCCAGCATGCTCCCCGCACCTGAAAGAACTGCAGTAGGCACAACACGCAGCCGAAAATATCATATGCGATCTCCCCTCACCATACCGATGGGGTTTTTCTTTGGGAACCCCAAACCCGGGCGACGTGGTGTAAAACACAGTTAGCGCTACCAAAAAACAGTCTCCACGCCCCATGCAGCCTGGGGTCACATCCCTCTCAGCCTTCTGGGGCGCGTAAACGGAACGCCGATTTGACAAAGACACGTCATTAACCCTAACCGGGTCATGTTATCAAAAAACTCGTGACTCTATCGATAAACAACGCAAGGTTCCTCCTCGGCCCCAAGTTCTGCCCCACGCCAAATCGTAATGAACGAAACTTTTTGGATACAAAGGGAGGGGATAGACGTACGCCTAAAGGGAGTTTTCTATGAGAAGACCCCCGCAAGATTGCCAGCTATTTGAATTTCTACAAAAACCTACGGGCAACCAACGGGCAGGGACCGCCCTAAAGGACTAAACCTTAAACACTGGCGGCAACCAAAATTTCCCAACCACCAAACATCAAAACCCTCAGCAAGGATAAGCAGAGCCTCAAGAACTGAAGGAGCGGGAAAGAGAAAAAAGGGAAATTTAAACCCCGCTGAAGGGGGGAGAGTAGATGCGGGACTTTGATAGTACAAAGCCGAGCGCCCCACCCGAAGAATACTGCACTTTAAAGAAAAGTTGCAGAAAGACACTTCAGCCCAAAAATGCAAGGTCTCCAATGGACACTTCGCAACTCTGATGCAAAGCATTGATGAGAAGTCAAAGGGGAAAGATTTAGATGTAAAAGCACAAAAACCCACCATTCTATCCCCAAACCAAAGGGTTTTCAAAAAGCCCGCCAGAACCCCTGGAAGACCTATCACCTCTGGAGTCAAGGGCCCACGAGAACGTAAAAACGGGTAGATTTTTGGCTTCACCCTGAGCCCGGCTTTACCTCATACGGAAGGATACAAAAACATTTCCTTCAAATTCGGGAAGACGGGAAAAACCCGAGGGGACCTTTCCGGGGGAACCCCTTTTCCCCTTTAAAAGTGGTAGGATTTTATACCAAATTTTCACAAATGGGGAAAACCCTGAGAAATGATGAGTGATTTTTGGTTTTTTCAGAAAAACCCCCATACCACCAAAAAAGGACATTTAAATCACATCCGTCAAACAATGTCTTCAACTTGAGGGGAGAGCTTTTCCGAAAAAAGCAGGGAACAGCAATGGGCACACCTAGGGCACCATCGATTGCCAATGTGTTCATGGGTGGTTGGAAAAAGGGGATCTTGCCCCAGTTCCAGGCACATTGACCCCCCATTGGCGAGATACATCGAGAATCACATGTTGTGGAGCAGGGGAGCAGAACTTGAAGGTTTTTCTGACCGGGCTAAAAAAGCAGCTCAACGTCAAGTTCCCCCGAAAAATTTGGAACAGTGGCTACCCCTTTACCTGGATGTCAGCATCAGCTCGAAAACGGTAACCCACCGACCTCACACCAAAAAAAACTGTGCGCACATGTACTTGCCGTTCAACCATTCCCCCCACGACACTGCATGGGGGGGATACCAAGGGACAGTCCCTACGTTTAACGCCGCATTTGTTGGGGAAAAGAAAAGTTCCGAGAAAAGAAAAGAACACAGAAAAGATTGTAAAAGGGGGGCTATCCAGAAACGTTGTGGGGGCATCCATGAGAAGGGAAAGTTATCTCAAGGTTGACCTTAAACTTTTTAGCAAAAAACAATCAGGAGAGGCCGCCCCCCCAAACCCCATAAAACCCTTCGAATCCCCCCTTTGGCCAGGGGCTCAAACATCATGAAGGCCCCATAAAGCAGGGGGAGACCAAAGGGCTGTTCCTTTTCCTCCCTCGGGGGGAAAAAGAAATTTTTACAACCCCCGCAAACGCTGATCCCTTCATGCTCCCCCCTGATGTACCCAACGTTTGGCACGGGTGAAGATGTACATGAGACGAAACATTTGCCAAAAATGTGACAAACACGGGTATCATCTGCAAAAAAAATTTCCAAAATCACCAAACTCCCAGTGCAGGACGGGCAATTTTAACATCAAAATGGGGTTGCTGTTCTTCCCAACAACTGGGTACTTGTTGACTGGGCAGCGCGTCATGATGGCTATGTTGGGGGCCGGCAATCCCCTGGCGGGGCGCTTTACCCCACGGGTTGACATCGGGCACAAAAGGCCCTTTGGGGTTCCCAAACATTAAGGCCCCGGTCACCTTTTTTGACGACCTCCCGCACAGTCATCGAATTATAAAAATTGGACATCATAAACAAAAGAGAGGGGGAGGGGTTTGGGATACAAGCTCAAGACGAACATCCACAAGGGCTCAATTGGTGGCTGAGTGACCAGAGAAACCGAGGATGAGGATTTGTGCCGAGAGAGAGGAGAGAGAGAGAGAGAGAGATATTCAAAATGTCACCATGGACGTCATTTTTTCTATTGCGTCACTTGTTGTCTTTCGGCCTGAAGAAACAGGGCCCCAAAAAGCTTGCGTTTTAAACAGACGGTGTTTTTTTTGTTTTTATTGAATTTAAGCAAAAGAAAATCATAAAGAGCAAAAAAAGTCTTTTTCTGTAAAAGTAAAAAATAAAAAAATCCCTACGATGAGGGCCAGTCTTGGAATGGGGGCCAGTTTTGGAAAATCCGAAAGGGACAAAAAAATAAAAAAACTAAAAATTCCCAAGGTAATCCGAGCACCGTTCCGAAACTTAAGAGCCTTGGTGTTGAAATCTGCAAAAAAATTTTGCATTATAAAAAAAGCTTGCTTTTAGTTTTAGATTGAAAAAATGGGGGGAGAAAACCATTATTCTGCAGTGGTAATGATTCTCCCTAACAACGTATTACTTGGGGGGTGAATGGGGAAAAATAAAATAAATGTTTCTCAAAATGACCTCACAACTTATTTCCCCAAAGGGGGAGACTCCCCCAATGGGGAGGGAAACTCACTAACATATAACCCCGGGTCAATACCGTTCAGCAAGTTATATTCCCCAAAGGGGGAACTCCTCATAGGGAGGGAAACCATAACAAAAACCCGGCAATCCCGATTTTCGAACCGGGTTTTTTCCCCTCAGTGCCGGGAAAGGGGAAAATTTTGATCCTCTCCCTTTTAGTTTAAGAAGAATGAAATCCCAAAAAGGCTGGGTAAATAGTATATGTTTGTTGATTTTTTAAAAAAAACCAAACCCAAAAGGTGCCATCAAAGAAGAAAAAGAAAATATGAAAGAGCAAAAACAACTACATTTTTCTTGTGAAAAGTAAAAATAAAAAAAGTTTCCCTCAAACTGGGGGCCCAGTTCTTGTGCTGAGGGCCAGTTCTTGGAATGAATCCGCAAGGGCTAAAAAAACAACAAAAAATAAATTTCCCAAAGGATAAGACCGAGCCCCTTTTTCCACAATTTACAGAGCAGTTTGGTGTTGCATGACGCAAAAATATTGCATTTAAACAAAGCTTGTTTTATTCTTAATTGAAAAATGGGGGGGATAGCATTCATACGCAGTGGTAGAGATTCTGCCTAATAACATATGTACTAGTGGTAAAAGGGGAAAAAAAAATAAATGTTTCAAAATGACTTCACAAGCTTATTTTCTCCAAGGGGGAGACATCCCCCCAATAGGGGGGGAAAACCACTAACATATAATCCGGGTCATAACCGTTTTTTTGAAACTTGTTTTTTCTCCTCAGTGACCGGGGAAAGTGTAATTTGATCCCGCCTTTTCTTTTTTAAAGAAAAAAGCAATCCCAGAAAAGGCTGGGTAAATACTGTAGAATGTTTTTTGGTTTTCAAAAAACCAACCCAAGTTTCGAAATATCGTTATGCCCAGGATTATATTTGTGAGTTTCCCTCCCTATTGGAGTGTCTCCCCCTTTGGGAGAATAACAGCTAAAGGTCTTTTTAAAAGCTTTATTTTTTTTTCCCCTTTCCCCCGCTAAAGCGCATACTGTTATTGGGAAAATCACTACCATGCAATATGAATGCGTATTCCCCGTATTTTTTCAAAACTAAAGAAAGTTTTTGTTTTAATTCAATTTTCTTGCAGTTGAAAACCAGCTGCTCTGAAAGTTCTGGAACGGTGCCGGTATTTAACCTTTGGTTTATTATTTTTTGTATTAAAAATAAATTTAAATATATATATATATTTTAAAAAATTATATATATATAATATATATATATAAAACTATGTATAATATTTTTAAATATTATATATAAAAACCCCAAAGTTATACACACACACAAAACCCACACACAAAAAATAAATATAATATAATTAATAAAATTATTATAATATTATAATATAATATATATATTATATAAGTGAGACAGACGACAGACAGAGAGATAGAAGTGTGCGTCGTGCGTGCTTGCGTGCGTGTGCGGCGTGCGTGCGGGGTGGGTGCGGCGTGCGTCGGGGGTTGTTTTTGTGTGTGTGTGCGTGCGTGTGTAAATTTGGTTGCGCTTGCTTGCTTGCTTATTTTTGTCTGTCCCCCTGGTTCTGTCTGTGGTGGTGTCTGTCTGCTGTCTGTGTGTTTCTTGTTTGTTTCGTCTGTCTGTCTTCTCTCTCTCTCTCTCCTCTCTCCTTTTCTCTTCCTTACTATAAAATAGATAGAAGATAGATAGATTAGTTTAAATATAATGTGCGTGCGTGCGGCGTCGTGCGTGCGTGCTGCGGCGTGTTTTGTGTGTGGGTGGTGTGTGTGTGTGTGTGTGTGTGTGTGTGTGTGTCGCACCCCGTTTTTGTGTTGTCCGCCATCAGTGGTCCCTGGAATTTTAAAACATAAGTCCCCTAACGACAATAAAACTTTGCAAAGAAGAAGAAAAATAGAAAGAAAAAGGAAAAGAAACAGACAACAGAAAAAGGCGAAGACCCCAAAAAAAATAATAACAACCTCAACAACCAGTTGTTACCCCCTTTCACGTCAACTTTTAAAAAACAAAAACAAAACACAAGTTATTTTTTTCCCGGGTTAGACAAAAAAAAAAAAATGGACTGAAATGAGCGAAAGAGATGGAAATCTAGTAAAGATGGAGGGAATAGGGGGGGGAGGGGAAAGGGGGTGGGAAGGGTGTGGTGGGGGGCGGGGGCGGGCTGGGTGGGCGGGGAGTGGGGAGGGGGGGTGGGGGGGAGTTGGGTTGGGGTGGGGTGGGGGGTGGGGGGGGGTTGGGGGTTGAGCAGGAAAACCCCGGAACAAGAGAAGGCACTGCAGGGGAAGACGTGACCCCTCTCGCACCATGTCAGCTGAAAACTTTTCCTCCCCCCCCCCCCCCCCCCCCCCCCCCCCTCTGCCACACCTCCTCCCCTTTTCCCCACCTTTCCCCAACTCATTTCTCTACTCATTTTTTCTCTCCCTTCACCCCCCCCCCCCCCAAACTTCACCAAAAACCCTTCCCCCCCCCCCCCCTCAGCTTCTCCTCCCCCCCTCCTCCCCCCCATCTTTTCTCCTCGTCCCCCAAATTTTTTGTGCTACATTAATTGCAGCGGCGCAGACACGGATCGCCCAAGGGGTGGACGGGGGAGTAAGAAAAAAGGAATGGAGGGGGGGAGGGGGGCGGGGGGGTGGGTGGATTAATGAAATAAAATGAAGACGAGAGAGCACTGCAGATTCAATATATACTGTAAATGGCACACCGGCCTCACCGGGGGGAAAAAGCCGCTGCATCGTGCCGTTAGTTGGCAGAGGGAGTGAGGAGGGGGGAGGGGGGGGGATGAGAGGAGGGGGGGGGGGGGGGAGGGGGGGATGGAGAGGGGAAAAGAGAGAGAGAAAAAGGAAGAGAAAAAGAGAGAAAATGAGAGAGACAGAAAAACAGCGGGCGGGCATATATAAAGAGAGAGAGAGAGAGGGAGGAGAGAGGAGAGGAGAGAGGGTGGGGGGGGGGGGGGGCAGAGCAATAAGACAAAGAAAAGAGAGTGTAAAGAGACAAAAAAATGAGGAAGGGGAAACGACAAGCCCCCTCTCTCTCTTCTCTCTCTCTCCTCTCTTCCCCTTCTCTCTCCTCTCTCAACACACACCATACCGCGCTGCGCGCACAAATACTCGCACACACGCACTGCGCGCGCTCGCAAAGAGAGAGAGAGAGAGAAGGGGGAAGGAGAGAGAAGAGAGAGAGAAAAGGAGAGAGAGAGAGGAGAGAGAGAGAAGAGAGAGAGAGAGAGAGTGTTAAAAAAAACACCAAGAATCAAGAAAAGACCAAGTTAGGTCTATCTCCCGCTTAATCAGCCAGAAAAGTCTTTTTTCGTCAATCACCCGGAGATGAAAAGTTCAAAGGGAAAAATCATTTGTTAGTCAACAAAACAAAAAATGCATGGAGAAAAAAATGATTGAAAACTACCGTTGCGAAATGTTCCTTTTAAGCACCAAATTTGCCTATTTTAAAAAAAGGGAGAGCCCCAAAGAGTAATTTTTTAAAAATGCATTAAATCGCCTGATCATGTAAGGGAGAACAAAATTTCCCGCGTTATTGATGTACTTAAATTCCCCTTTTTTGGGTAAAGGACCACAGTGTAGTTTTGTTAATGCAGCCAACTGTAATTCCCCGAAGGTGAAGGCACAGAGTATACCCAAACAATGCGTTAAAGTGCCTATTTAATCTAAGGTGAGAGACCAGAGTATAGCTTTTTAAAAACATTAAATGCCATTTAAATCAAGGTGGGGGCACGAGTATACCCCTTTTTAATGCATTTAAAATCCCTAGTTAATCAAAGGGTGAAGACACAGAGTATGCCTTTTTAAAAGCATTTAAAAGGCCTAGTTAATCTAATGAGAGGACAGAGTAACCCTTTTAATGCATTTAAAGTGCCTAGTTAATCTAAGGTAAGACCAGAGTATCCCTTATTAATGCGTTAAATCCCTAGTTAATCAAGGTGATAGCACGGAGTTTAGCGTTTTCATGTAGAAAATTACAAAATTTAAAAAGGCGAGAGACACGAGTATAGTGTTTTTACTGGAGTTAAATTGCCAAACAACTGAGGTAGGCCCAAGAGTTACGTTATTGTGCTTAAAAGCCTAATTCATCAAGGCGGAGAACCAGAGTGTACTTTCTCAATGAGTTAAAAGCCCAAAACGTCCCGGTTGAACCAGAGTGAGCTTACAACAACAAAAACAAAGAAGAATCCAAAAAACACATACCAAAGAAAAAAAAGTGCAAGCAACGGTTACTTAATGAAAAATAAATTTTAGAACAGAGAAGGCTCTTAGGGCAATATTTCTTTTGAGCTTATTAAATTTAAAAAATAGGAAAGACAAGTTATACATAGAACAACAATGAACAACAACAAATTTCGATAATATTTTTCCCTTTACGCTTTTCAAAAAAATATAGGAACGACAATTAATGAAGATAAAACAAAAGGGAAAAGACAAGTGAATGTGATAAAATTTTTTTTTCACGCTTATTCAATAAAAAATAAAACAACAAAAAATACTAAAAAATTTCTTCTTCGCGCTCATTTTAAAAAAATCATGGGAACAGACAAGAAAAGTTTAAAAAAAAATTTTTTTTCTCCACCTTTTAAAAACAGCTGGAACTAAATAAAATTGAGGGGAAATATCTTTTTTCCCTTTTTTGATAAACAATTGGAAAAAACAGAAACGTATCTTGTAACTTTCTTTGTCCGGGGGATTTAATTTCAATTTCTCTTTAAAAAAAATGTTTAAAACCATTTTTCTTCTTCCGCTTATCTGATATCCAATAGGGAAAAGACAAGTAAATTTTTTGGTGAAAATTTTTCTTCAGACATGACAAAACCAAACCCACATCAGAAAATGCACAAAGAAAACCCCCCCGATCACTGAGTCGAGAAAATCACCATGGAGGGAGGGGAAATGGAACAGGGGCGTTAAATACAGATGAAAGCAAGAGCTTGATTCAGGGAAAAAGGGGTACTCAAGGCCCGAGAAAAAGGACGATAATGGAATTTTCACCGTTGTCAACCAATAATTGGAGGGGTTTTTTTTGTTTGTTTTTTTTTTTCCTTTTTTTCGTAAGGCCTTTTTTTTTGCTGCAATCATGTTTGGGAACCTAGGGCCCAAAAGAAAAACGTTCTTCTGGCACTGTGCAACCCCCACAACAAACACACACACCAAAAGCACCCCAGCACGCACGCACGCACGCAACCCTGCGGCGTCACACCCACCAACCCCCCGCACACCCCCAAAACTATTCAAGCTACAAAACCTTTTCAGTGGGAGAAGGGTAGGCTTGAGGACAGATTTAGCCCCTTGTTTATTCAGTGCAAGTTACGGGGGGTTTGATAACGCCGCGTCTGAACGGAATGAGCACTTGTTTTTCTGAAAAGATCGTTAAGGCACTGCGACGGAACTGCTTTTTTTGTTTTCAGAGAGAAAAAAAACGACACCCTATCTCTAGAAATTCGGGTTTTAAAATCTTTGATTTTTATCAAAACTGACAACGGGTCAATCAAAAGCTTAAAAAATGCCCGATTTTAAAAGTACGTGACAAGAATAATTGGGTTTCAAATTTTCGTTTTGAAAAATTAATATAAAAATAAAAATATATATATATATATATATATATGCTTCACAATTTAAAAAGTGGCAGAAAAAAAAAGTGCAAGTTAACAATTTTTAGATTACAGCAATAACTTGACAAAAATTTTAAATTTTTAAAAAAAAAAAAAAAAAAAAAAAGAAGAAAAATGGGGTAATAAATTTCAAATATGAGAACCCCTTTCCCAACTGCCCAGGAACCATCGACTTCCCTTTAAAAAAAAGATCTATTTTTATTGCCTCTCCAGGCCCTTTGTCCGTGGGTCGGGCTCTCAGGGAGACACGGCTGACGGTCTGTGCCTTTTGGGATCAAATGAGACCCACCAAAACCAAAATTTTCCCGGTGTTCTCTCACCCAAGGGGTTTAAAAAAAACCAACACACCCCCCAAAGCAGCCAGCCAAGGGGAGTAAAAGGAACAAAAGGGAAAATGGGGGAGGAAAAAAAATTGCGAAAAAAAAAAAGCTTTGCAAACGTATAAAAGTAGGGGACAACTTTGATCCTATGCTTGAGGATCCATTCAAGCATGCAAGGAGACAAAAGTAGGAAAAGTCTAGGGTCCTGGCTGTTCTAACCCAAACATTGTGAGGGTAAGAAATTTTACGAACAAAACCCTTTTTTGGTTTCCAAAGATGCAATTTCCTACCAATTACCAAACATAATACTGTGAATTTAAAAAAAAATAAAAAAAATTTTTTTTTTTTTTCAAAAACTTTTGCCAAGGCATACTTAACGACTGAAGAATTTTAACCTGCCTTGTTTTCCCCCCCTATTAATTTTTCAGCATTCTATTGTTTTTTCAATCAGTGGGGATGCTCTTAAAAAAGGGTATAAAGGTTTTTTGTACAAATTTTAGCCCCTCACAATGTTGGGGGATTGAACAGCAGAGTGACCCTAGAGTTCCATATTTTTGACCCCCCTTTCATCCCTTTAATGGATCCCAAGATAGGCTCAAAAATTGTCCCCAAAATTTTTTACTGTTTTAATAATTTTTATTTTTTTTAGCAACTTTTTCCCCTCCACACCTTTTTTTTTTCCCCTTTTTACCCTGTGGTGCTTTGGGGGTGCTTGGATTCTTTTTTTGAACCCTTGGCGTAGAACACCCCAGAATTTTGGGGCTGGGTGTGTTCTATTTTGACCCAAGAGCACAGACAAATCAACCTTTTTCTCCCTTTAAGGTCCCAACCAGGACGAAAGCCAGGAGCAGGCAATACTATAAAAATTTCCTTTGGAGAGATCATAGGTTCCCTCGGCAGTAGAAGGGGGTTTTCATTTTAAATTAAAACCCCCCTTTTTTCACTTCAAATTTTTTTTTTTTTTTTAAAATTCAAATCTTTGCCAAGTCTTACTATAAAGATGAAAATGTTAACCTGCACTTTTTTCCCAAACTTTTTGTTTTAAAATTTTATATATAATAAATAAAAGATATTAAAGTGCCTAAAAAATTTTTTTTAATGCTCAACCCCTTGGGGGGCAACTTAGTTAAAAAAAGTAAAAAGATTGAAAAAAAACCCTTTTTATGTTTTAACAAATATAATATAAATTATTTATGTCGTTGGATTTTGATAAGGGGGCTTTAACCAACGAAGAGGGGGAAATGTCGAACGTCCAAACCTTTTCCGAAAAAACTAATTTCTGTGTGGGGAGTGGGAATTTCAACGAACAGTGAAAGGGTTTAATTTCAGTAAGTTTTTTTTCATTTGGGACAGAAAACATACTGAGAATTCGAAGACATTGAGGGGGAAAAGACTCTTTATCTTTGCAAATTTGAAGTAGCAGACTCGATTTATCACAAAAAAACGGTAATTTATTTATAAAGTGTGCTTTGCCGAAATGAAAAAGGGAAAAGAAAGTCATTTTTTTGACGGGTTCTGTATTTACTTAAAGCAACACCATTCCAAAACATCCAAATCAGGTGGCTGGCATTGCTTATGTGCAGGAAGAAATTCCCCGTAGACATTTGTCTGTCTTCGTCCCTTTCTCTCTCTCCCCTCTCCCTCCCCCCCTCTCTCTCCCCTTCTCTCCCCCCTCCTCTTTCCCCCTCCCTTTTCCTTCTCCCCCTTTTTCCCAAGAGTTTAACGAAACCACCAGAAGTTCCCTTTTCTGAGAAAAACTTCTTTAGCTGGTCGAAGAGGGGAAAAACCCGCCTCCCCGGGTGACACTTCTGCTTTTTATAAATTAGCCTGACAGACCGTCTTGGGGAAACGGGGCCTCTCGCCGGCGAGACTAATTGATACCACAGGTCAGTCGTGGACCTCGCCCCCAATAGGGGAATATTTTGGACTGAGGAATACCCCAAAAACTTAAACGGCTTTAGCCAATGTTTGGGGAATGTGGAATTTTGGCGGGGGGCAAGAGGGGAAAATCCCCGGTTTAGATAACTTTTTTTTTGCATCGGAAATTTAAAAAGGAACGTGTAGAAAGCCCTTTTGCAAAGATAGCCTTATGTTTTTATTGAAAGGAAGTTTGTAAGTACTGAGACAGATGGCAAAAAAATGAGAACAAGACGCTCCCATGAATTGTGTGAAAATACGATGGGGGAGACGGGCTTTGGGGGGCATCACTGCGTATGAAGATACCCGGGTGAAGATCGTCTGGGCGGGGTCCTCCCCAGGGGTTGGCCGATTTTTATGTAAAAAAAAAAGGGAAAATGGGATACAAGTGGCGGTTTAAAGGATGTCCCCCCTATCCCCCCTCCACCGCAGGCCCCATACCTAACCCTTTCAACCCACCACCTCCTCCCCCCCCCAAGATGCGTCGTCGAAGGAGGGGCACCAACCCCGGGGCCCGGGGGAAAAAAACGCCTCGAACGATGGCAAAATTGACTGGCCCCGGGCCTGGGGGGTAAAAGCTGTGAAAAAAAATGTCGATATCCTGTATGGAAAGGATAGATAATTGTTCCCTGTAAAAAGTTCAGAGTGAATTTTTGTGTATTTAAACAATTTTGTATGAACTGGAAAGGTGCTGAAAGGCTGTTAGAAAACCCCTTTTGATTTTTTTTTATTGATGATTGAGAACAAAAGTCATGTCAAGTCTGGACGGAGGGGAAGGGAATGGACAGTGCGAAGGTTCAAAGGCCTGACAACTTGTTGAAGGGGTTTTTGGGAGAGCAGAAGCAGAGAGGACAGAGCTCTTGGAGGCTAGTGTACATGTACAAATGCACACCCCAATTCCCCACAGATTTTCCATTTCCCATCACTGTTTGGGAGAGAACACGCTTCCCCCGATCTGTTTCCCTTGGAGAAGGGGCGTCAGACTGGACTCCGTGCCACCCCTAGAGTGGGGTGAGTGATCACCTAAAGCCTCCGGTGGGCCCCGACACAGGGGGGAGCGTGCAAGGAAAAAGGCGGACAAAAGAAAGGCAAGAAGGACCAGGGAATTGATCAATCTGAGGGAGGAAAGGTTGTCACCAAAAAGCACTACAGGAGTCGGGGCAAAATCCAAACTTTTGGGGGGGAAAAGGGTTTCCATCATAGGTACCCGGCCAATGGGGGGCCATACACCAACCCCCCCGAGATGGCCGGCGGGCCCGAAAAAGGGGAATCGAAGTGAAAACGACATTCTTTGCCCCACCCAAAAGCCAGGCCATGGGTACGCGGACCTTCAGCCGATCGCTGAAACGAACGGAAAAGACAGATGTGAAAAACCCGGTGGGAATATTTGGGCCCCAAAGACCACGTCCCGCATACCGATTGGGTCCGTCAGTCCCAAACCCCCGGGCGAACTGTCAGGGCGCCCATCGGCCCCGCTCTCTAACACGCAACCGTAGCACTCCGCCCATCTGGCCGGAGTAACAAAGGTGTGAGACACTGATAACGTAGTGACGATGGGGCCAGAAACAAAACCATATGTTATTAAACCATTTTTTTGGGGGGTTCATTTTTCTGGGAAGCTGTTATTTTTTAGGTTGCCCAATTTTTTTTGGTGTGCCCCCAAAATTTCTATACATTTATTTTTGTGTTTGGTGCCCCAATTTTCATTTTTTTGTATTCCGGGTTATTAAATTGCTTGTGCTGGTGCCATTGGGTTATGCTGGCGATTTTTTTGTGATTTGTTTTGATGTAGAAGTGGTTTACGGGGGCCATTTACCAACAGTTCGGTTTTTAAAGTCCTCAATTTGAATTCGTCAGAGGAAATGGGTGGTAGTGTCTTCATAAGCAAACAGATTTTTGGGCCCAAACCCACTGTTGTCGGGATTGCAAAAAAAATCGGCACGGGGGAAAGCAGTAACCCTTTTTCCCCGAGGGCAGAGTGGGTGTCTACTTTCAAAGTAAGGAGGGAACTTGAAACGTCCCCTGTTGGGGTTAAACCCAAAGAAGTACTTCCTTTTCCCCGTTTTAAGGAGTGGGTGGAAATGGGACGTCGCCACCTGGGGAAGAGAGTTCAGAAGAATGGGCCCTGTTCGGGGCCCCGAAATTTTGTTGTGTTTTTTTTTTGGGGATCAGTTTGCCAAGTTTAAAAGCTGGTTACCTTTATGGTCAGGAATTTTTTTATTTTTTAGCCTTTTTGCAGGACATGGTGTCAGGGAAGTCTCCCTTGATGTTTTTTTTGTTTTTGTAGGTCTTTTTTTTCATTTTAAAAGTTTACGCCGAGGGTTTACCTTTTGTTTTTTCGAAGTTCCTTTTTTTTGGGAAAAATTTTTGCTCCCCAAAATTTTTGTCAAAATTCATTTTAAAAAGGGTTAGTGACTCTTTCGTTGAATTCAGGGGACCTAATTTTGTGGGGAGATTTTTGACAGGACAGAATAGTTGCCATGTAGATATTTGTTGTCGTTTCCCCTCTCTCTCCCCTCTCTTTTCCCCCTCCTCTCCCTCCCTCCCTCTCCCCCCCTCTTCTTCCCTCCCTCTCTCTCCCCTTCCTCCCTCCCCTTCCCTCCCCCTCTCCTTTTCCCCTCTCTCTCTCTCCCCTCTTTTCTAAAAAGTCCAAAGAATTTCCCCCCTAGAAGTTCATCTTTTTGAGACAACATTCATTCACCTGGTCAAACGGAAACACAGCCCCGTGGATGCACTTCCCCGGTTTCATAAATTTGCCTCAGAGCGTCTTGGGAAACGGGCCTTCTCGCCGGGGGAGACAAAAAATAACATGGAACGTGGACCTTTTTGCCTCCAATTAGGGAACATTTTGGAGAGGAAAGACCCCCCTAACACGTAAACGGGTTTTAGCCCAAAGATCCAGGGCAATTGAAATGTGGCGTGGGGGGCAGAGAGGGGAAATTCCCAAGTGTTGAGAAAAACTTTTTTTTGCATGGAAATTGAAGAAGGCAGCGTGTAGAAAACTTGTGCAGAAGATAGCCTCTTTGATGTAGAAGCGAAATTGTAGATGTACTGGACAATTCAAGAAAAAATAGAACAAGCGCTCCTATGAATTGGTGAAAATACGATGGATAGACGCGCATTGGGGGGCATCACTGCGGAAGATGACCGATGAGTGAAAATGCCTCTGGGCGAGGTCACTGCCCCCCGGTGGTTGGCACGATTTGATGTAGAAATAAAAAAGGGAAATGGAGATGAAGCTGGCGTGTTAAAGGGTGTCCTCCCATCCCTCTCCCCCGCCCGGCACCATACCTCAACCTTTCAACCCAAACCCCCCCTCCCCCCAAAGAATATACTGAACAACTTAAAAACGCACCTTTTGATTTGCCGATTTCCCCTTTGAAAAAAATGTGTATTTTGGGGTTTTTATAAAAACACAATTTTTAAGGGGCACGATTACACTCCCCGGTTTTTCCGCCTTGCCAACGTTCGTGTGAGCCACTTTTCAACTCGCCCAAAACACTTTTTTGCCCCTGGGGCCCAGATAAAGTAGCTCTTGTTTCTTTGTTCAATGGTGGTTTGAAGTCTGCCGAGGGGGAAAGGTTCAGGGGAATTTGACCAGGCGAAGTGGCCCAAAACAATGCCCCCGCTGCTATGCAAAACGCGAGCGAGCCATTGGGGTGTTAATGGTCGGGATTTATCGAGAGACAGCCGACAACTGAAAAGCAGTCACCTTTCAGTTGTTAAGGGTATCCAAGTTTTGGGGAAAAGGTTCCCCATGATCGGCGCCGAAAGGGCCAACCTCGTGTTACCACACCAGCGCAGGATCGATACATTCGACAGCTTCATCTTCGTAATCGATTCCTTACAGCAGCAGAAACATGTCGCCAGGTGGTTGGTCGACGGGGTCCAGTGTCTGGACAAACCGTTCGACGTCGATTGCAAGAATCAGGGCTCAATGCAAGACGCCCTCATGTTGGCCCAGTCCTCACCCGTAGACACCGTCAGCAACGCCTGCAGTGGGCCAACCAGCATCTGCCATGGACACGACGTCAGTGGAGAGCTGTGCTGTTCTCTGACGAAAGTCGCTTCGCGTTATCTCATGCTGACGGGAGAATGAGTCTGGAGGCGTGTCGGGGAATGCTACGCCAACTGCTGCGTGTTTGAAGCCGATAGATGGGGAGGGGGCAGTCTGATGGTTTGGGGGGCATTCAGTCATGACTACCGGACACCTCTGTACTTTTTTGACAACCATGTGAATGCCAACACGTACCAGCAGGTGCTGCAGAACCACGTCGTCCCACTGTTTGGCCAGCACCCGGAGCTGCAGTTCTTCCAGCATGATAATGCACGACCCCACACCGCAAGAGCCACCGCTGCGTTTCTCCAGGCGAACAACATTGCCGTGTTGCCCTGGCCATTTCTGTCCCCTGACATGGCTCCCATTGAACACGTCTGGGATGAGCTGGGGCGTCTTGTGGCCCATGGAAGACGTCCACAGACTCTCGATCATTTGAGGCGCGCACTGACCGAGGAGTGGGATGGACTGCCACAGGCGTTCTTGCACAACCTTGTCTACTCCATGAGAAGGGCCGCCAAGCGTGCATCGGGCAAATGGCGGACACACTCGGTATTAGAGCTCGCGGACGGACATGCCGTCGTGGTATACTTTTTGACAGGGACCCTAGTGAAGTCAACAGCTAATTTCAGATGAATTCGGCCATTCTTGTCAGAACAGACATTTGTTTAATTGAAAAATGGATGCGTAATCAATATGCTTACTTTCATTAAATAATTCTGTACTACCAACGTTGTCTGGGTCTTTTGGCAAGCGGTGCGTTTTTAATGTTGTTCAGTATAGCATCTGAGCATGAACAACCTGTTAAAAATATGTCTACCTTGCAGACCGCTTAAATCGCTTACTGTCATTGTGTCTCGAATGCGAAGTAAGAAGTCTAGATAATGATGTCATTCTGTGTATATATGTCATATCTGATTACTTTTTTTCTTCTGTGTATGCTCTCCTTTATGAGGGGCAATGGCTTATACATGAATAAACTTGCTATATAACGAGTTCCATCGTTTTTCTCTCCCCCCTTCCCCCCCCCCCCCCTTCTCTCCCTGCCATTCGTTACCTCCACTGCTCCTCATTCTGTTTTTCTTTCTCTACTCTCTCTGTCTTCTGCCACCCCCCTCTCTCTCTCTCTCTCTGTGTGTCCCTTCGTCTCTCTCTGCCTCTGTCTGTCCGTCAGTCTGTCTGTCTGTCTCTCTCATTCTCCACTCCACCCCACCCCACCCTTTTTTCTCTCAACCCCTTCCCCTCCTATTCGCTCTCTCTCTCTCTCTCATCTCTCTCTCTCTTCTCTCTCTCTCTCTCTCTCTCTCTCTCTCTGATTCCACCCCCTCTCCTCTCCCCTCTCTTTTACCTTACCCAATCCCATCTTGACCCCCCCCCCTCACCTTCCCCTCCCCCTCCTCCCCTCCGTTCCCCACTCACGTCGTCGACGCCGTACCACATCAACGCCAACGACAACATCCCGCCAGATACCTCAAGAAGAAGCTTGCCAACGGCAGACAAGGGTGGGAGGGGGCGGCGAGGAGGGTGTGGGGGGTGAGTTGGCTGGGGGAAGGGGAGACTGGGGTGGTGTGGGTGGGTGGCGGTGGGCAGGGGGGGGGGGGGGGTAGACGGAACACGGAACAGGCCCCGCTGACGACCCGGACAAGCTGCAAGAGCTGATTCCCACTTCCCAGGACCATCACCTCAAGTGGCTCCAGGAGCCGGCGGCCCTCTCCGTCCAAAGTGGCCCCCGGGTGAGGAAGATCCCCCCCGGCGCTGAAGCGGAGCCGACAGTAAAGAGGGACAATAACTGCCGCCCATGACAAGACTGGTTTCTCCTTCAAAACCATGGGGTACCCGGTTGCCAGCGAGAGGTCTTGCTCCGACACATTTTCAGTTAGAAGGGGGAGGGGGGGGGGATGAGTGGGGTGGGTTGGTGGTTATGAGACGTTCTTGTAGTTTGTTTTACTGTCGTCCACTTTTTTTTTCTTTATTTGTAATTGGGAAAAAAAAACTTTTTCTCTCTTTCTTTTTTTTTTCTTTCTCTTCTTTTTCTCTCTTTCTTTCTTTCCTTCCTTCCTCCTTTCCTTCTTTCTTTCCCTCCTCCCTTCATTCCTTCCCTCCTTTCTGTTTTTTTCGTCCTTCCTTCCTTCCTTTCTTTCTTTCTCCCTTTCTTTATTCCTTCCTTCTTCTCTTTCTTTCTCTTCCTTTCTTTTCCCCTTTTTCCTTTTTTTCCCTTTTTTTCTCTTCTTTTTTTTTTCTTTCTTTCCTTCTTTCATGCTTTCTTCCTTCCCTTCTTTGTTGCTTACTTCCTTATTTTTCTTTCTCATTCTTTCTCTTTGTTTCTTTTTTCCTTAGTGGCGTATTTTCTGTCTTTCTTATTGGGCGATGACAAGACTTGTCTCCCCCTCAAACCGTTGTCAGCCAGAGGTCTGCTCCGACACATTTTCAGTCAGGAAAAAGATGGATGGGTGGGTTTGGTCATTAGACGTTCTTGAGATATATTTCACTGTCGTCCTTTTTTCTTTCTTTCCTCTTCTTTTATCTTTCTTCAAAATTTTCTTTGGTTCTTTCTTTTATTTTTATTTTTTTCTTTCTTTCCTTCTTTCTTTCTTTCTTTTCTTCCTCCCTTCCTTCTTTCTTTCTATCTTCCTTTCTTCCTTCCTTCTTTCCTTTCTTTTTTACTCTCTTTCTGTTTCTATATTTCTTTCTTTCTTTCTTTCTTTCTTTCTTCATTCCTTCCTTTCTTTCTTTCTTTTTTCTTCTTCCTTCCTTCCTTCCTTCTTTCTTTCTTCTCTCTCTCTCTCTCTCTCTCTCTCTTCTTTCCATTCTTCCCTCCTTATTTTCTTTCTTTCTCTTCCTTTCATTCCTTCTTTCTTCCTTCCATCCGTCCTTCCTTTCTCTCCACCCCCCCCCCCCCCTTTCTCCTTCCTTTCTTTACGTCCTTTTTTCCCCTTTCTCTCTCGTTCTTTTTTTCCCGTTTTTGTGTGTGTTTTTTCCTCCCTTTTGTGGCGTATTTTCCTGTTTTTCTTACTGAGCGATGACAAGACTTGTTTCTCCCTTCAAACACGGGTACTCCGTTGTCAGCAAGAGGTCTACTGTGACACGTCATCAGTTAGGAAAAGATGGGTGGGGTGGGTTATTAGGTCGTCTGGAGGTTTATTTTATCGTCGTCCAATGTTCTTACTTTCTTCTCCTTAAAAAAAACCCCTCTATTTCTTTCTTTCGTTTTTTTTTCTTTCTTCCTTTTTTCCTTTATTTCCTTCTCTCTTCCTTCCTTCATTTTTTTCTTTTCTTTCTTTCTATTCTTTCTTTCCATCCTTCCTCCATTCCTTCCCACTTTCTTTCTTTCTTTCTTCCTTCCTTCCTTCTTTCCGTTTTTCTTTCTTCCTTTCTTTGTTTCTTTCTTTCCTTCCTTCTCTCATTTCTTTCTTTCTTTTCCTTCCTTCTTCCTTCCATTCTTTCTTCTTTCGTTCCTGCTTCCTTCCATTCTATTCCTTTCCTTTTTTTTTCTTTCTTTCTTTGCGTCTTTCTTTCTTTTACTTTCCCTTGTGGTGTATATTCCTGTCTTTCTTGCTGGGCGACGACAAGACTAGTCTCTCCCTCAAACATAGGTAAACCGTTGTCAGCGAGAGGTCTGCTCCGACACATTTTCAGTCAGGGAAAAGATGGATGGGTGGGTTGGTCATTAGACGTTCTTGAGTTCTGTTTTACTGTCGTCCACTTTTCTTTCTTTCTTTTTCCTTTTTTTTTTCTCTTTGGCTTTCTTTCTTTTTCTTCATTCCTTTCTTTTCTTTCTCTCTTCCTTTCTATCCTTCTTTTTCCTTCCTGCTTTTCTTTCTTTCTTTCTTTTCTCGTCCTCTCTCTCTCTCTCTCTCTCCCTTTCTTTCTTGCTTTCCTTCTTTCTTTCTCCCTTTCTTTTCTCTTTCTTTTATTTTCTTTCTTTCTATCTTTCTTCCTTCCTTTTCTCTTTCTTCCTGCGTTTCTTTTTTTCTTTCTTTTCTCTTCCTCTCTCTCTTTCTTTTTTTGTGCTTTCCTTCTTTCTTCCTCACGTTCTTTTCTCTTTCTTTCCTTCTTTCTTTCTTTTCTTTTCTTTATTTCTTTCTTTCCTTTCTTTTCATTTTTGGCTCATTTTTCCTATCTTTGCTATAGATCTTTGCACTTTTTTTCTTTGGTTATTAATTACGTGCAGCCTAATTTTGTTTGTTTGTTTTGTTGAATTGTACAATTTAGGTCGTAAAACTGCGCAAGCACTATTCAAAGTGGACACTATAGTGCCCATTCTGCAGCGTCTGTTTGACCGCTATGGCTTTTTCTTAACGAATGCATTTTCTATTGCGTTCATGTGTTGTTGTTGTGTTGTTGTTGTTGTTGTTGTTTTCATTAACCCTTTACCTTTTTGTTCTAAACTGGGGCGGGGGGGGGGGGGGGGTGAACATGCTGGTGCCTTTAGCTAAACGTGGTCTTATCTGCCTTTAGAAATGCCGAAAGCGCAGATATGGTATGATTTAAATACGTGCAGGTTTGTAAAGAGCAGTATCATGTTTCTCATGGTTTCCCAGGGCAGAATCTTTTCCCCCATGTGGTGGGTGACAGCCCTTTAAATGGCGCTGAGCAGTCGGCTGGATAACAATGGGGAAACTCACAAAGACAGACCCGGAGGTGGAGGCCCAGGAAATGGACGGTCTTGCACAGACAGAAACCAGGACACTTCAAGATGTCTCAGTGTTGAGCGCGTGCCGCATGCCAGAAAGTTCGTTATCTGTCAGCTGGTATTCGTTCCTCGCATGCATATTCGAATTCCTACGTCTACGCATACATGCACGAATGTGTGAGCGAGCTTGTTCGCGCGCACACTTGTAACATCTCAGCTCATATGCGTATGCCAGCACGAGGAAGCACATACACATACACACACAAACACACACACACACACACACACACACACACACACACACACACACACACACACTGAAAAGGATTCACATGTGAAAGCAAGCGCGCGTGCACACGCACACACATACACACATGCATGCACACACGCACACGCACGCACACACACACGCACGCACACACACACACAAACACACACACACACACACCACACACACACACACACACACACACACGCGCGCGCGCGCGCGCGCACTTATTTGCAAAGACAGAGAGAGAGAGAGAGAGAGAGAGAGAGAGAGAGAGAGAGAGAGAGACTAAGAGAGTCAGAGACAGAAGGACAAAGAGAGAGAGAGAGAAAAGAGAGAGAGAGAGAGAGAGAGAGAGAGAGAGAGAGAGAGAGAGAGAGAGAGAGAGACGGTGAAACAGAACAGAAGGACGAGCGACCAAGCAAGCAGAAATATCACTAACCAATCTATCAGCCAACCAATCAATTAATGAGTCAAGCTATCACTTTCTCATTTCTGCCTCGTGTTATTTTCTCCGACTCAGTTCTCGTGCCATTTTTAACTTTTAAGAAATTTCTTTCTTTCTTTTTTTTAACTTCTGTTCTTACATTTTCTTTATTGTTTTCAAACCGCTCTTCTCTCCCTCTTCCTCCCCTTGCTGTTGTATTTGAAATTCTGTTTCTCCCTGTTTAGTTAATCAATCGACCGATCAATCAATCAATCAATCAATCGAGCGATCAACCGACCAGTGAATCAGCCAATCAGTAAATCAATCCACCAGTCATTTCGCCTTTATCTGTTGTCGTCGTCGTCAGCAGCGTCGTCGTCGTCGTCGTCGTCATCAGCAGCGTCGTCGTCGTCGTCGTCGTTATAAATCGTCGTCATCATCATCATCATCATCACCATCATCATCATCATCATCGTCATCATCATCATCATCATCGTCATCGTCAGACGCCGTTCTGTGACGACATTCTTAAGCAATCATCTTCATGGATGCAGCGTTTCTTCTCAACCCGAGTCCACTGGTCTTCTGGTGGTGTAGCGCGCCACCCTGAGTCCTGTCCCCGTGGTTGCGCCCCTCCAAACCACAGACCTTCCAAGAGACTGCGGCTCGAACGAGCAAAGCAAGCCAGGCGTTGTCGCGGCGACTCCGTAACAGCGTAATGAACAATCATGACGTGAGCCTGATTCACCAAGCTCAAGGTCCTCGACGCTGCTGCTCTCGTGTTACAGTGTGCCAGTCGGAAGAGTTCAGCTGGTACGGAGCCGAACCTGTGAACCTAACTTGGGTCGCAGGTTCGAATCTCCGCTGGGGAGTATTGGTACAGGGAGGGGGGGGGGGGGGGGGGGGGGGGGGGGGGGGGGGGGGGTTTTCTCTTGGAGTTAACATGGTTCTGGCTCCATTTCCTCTAAAAGTCCTTCGAATACGATTGCAACCGTGGTTCCGTGTGTGAACGCACGCAAAACATCTTGCACGCACGTAAAATCCCACCACCAACTTTCGGAAAAGAAGATCAGTTTGGCCGTTGGGTATGGATGACACGTATACACGTAGCATGCACGAGAGAATGAAAAATTAGAGAAAACATTATTAGACTGTCAGACTGGAGGACGCGGGGAACCACAGAATGTAGCGCCGGCAGGCAGCTCTTCAGTCTACTCTACCCAGGTAGGCAGCCCCTTGTGCAAACGAAAGTGTGGACTGTAAGGCGCTTTGAGTTTGGTCTCAAACCAAATGTAGGTGCTATATAAGTATTTTTCAATGATAACGATAACAATGATGTTATTAATAACAATAATAATGATGATTATTACTATGATAATGATGAGTATGATAATGATGATAACAAGAATGATAATAATAATAATAATAATAATAATAATAATAATATAATAATAATAATAATGATCATAAAAATAATAACAATAATAAATTAAGCAGGTTTGTTGCTGTTGTTGTCGTACCCTGGCTAAAGACTCCAGGGATCATCCAAACAGCCGAAGTACTTGAACACTATGGTACAAATGCATCAGCTGGGATGAGAACATTTTCGTGTATGACCGTTTTTTATTACCCCGCCACAGGGGCAGCCACCCCTCCGACTTCGGGGGATTTGGGCGACTGACAATGTTACGCTAGGATATCATCACAATGAAGACAATCCCGCATAACTATGCAGAGCATAGCAACATTCTGATGTAGGTTTGATGTGGCAACTCTTTGGGATCTTATTTCCAGGCGTCTGTGTCACGATGGACAAGGGACGACCCTCTGCTTCTGCGCCCAAGAAACCCCCAGTTTTCCAAATCGGCATCTGCTTTGGGGCTGTGCGGTTTCCCAGCATGCAGATCACACATCACCTGACCAATGGAGCCGAGTCTTTAGAAACAACAACAACAACATCAACGACAGCCTCTGCAGAGACGAACTTGACCATGTCGCAGACTTCAGTGCTGGCGACCTAGCTTGTTCTGGCTACCTTCCGCCCAGGGCGAGGAACACACGGCACCTCAACAGCACCTTTCGCGGCTATTTCAGTGTGACGCCGATACACGATCTGATGTTTGACGGCCATACACAAGCAACATGAGAAGAACAACAATGTCCAAGACCTTGAACTTGGGTCGGTCAGGGTCATCAATGTGATGATTGTTTATGAGGCTGTTGCGGGAGTCGCCGCCGCAATGTCTAGCTCGCCTTGAGCTGGCAGGTTCTCGGGGATGTCTCCGCTTTCGCTGTTATCGGGACGCGGCACGGCCAACCTGCTTGATATGACATGGCGTTTCAGAAGTTATCTAAGATGGTCGTGGAATCTGAGATCTTGCCTCCCCATTCAGAAACATTCCTCCTGCGGCTCCCTCCTTCCCCTGCCCCAATCCCCGTAACACTCTCCTACCCCTCCCTCCCTCCCTCTCTCTCTCTCTCTCTCTCTCTCTCTCTCTCTCTCCCTCTCCTCTTTTCTCTCTCTTCTCTCTCTCTCTCTTCTCTCTCTCTCTCTCTCTCTTTCCCCTATGGCGTTCTTATTCTGTTCCCACCTTCTCTCTTTCTCCTCAGTGGTACTGCACAACTTGTATTC
>CM031620.1:34177580-34185080 GCA_018398815.1 Conus ventricosus
AAAAAGGGGGGGTGTGGTCCTCAAGGGAAGGACTCGATTTTTTCTGTGTTAGGTTAGGGGGTATTCAAAAACATCTTTCACCTCCACCCCCCCCCCCTCTTCTCTCTCTCTCCTCTCCCCCCTCTCTCTCTCTTACTAGGGGGAAATAGAAGGGTACTATCAAAATTTTTTTGTTTTTTCTCGGACTTTTTAAAATACTCAAAGATCTAAATAACCCCCCTTACTGTCATTAAAAAAACTTTCCTCCAGACAAATTAAAATTCACCTTTAATACTTATGAACAACAAAAAACTGCACAAGTTAATGTATTTCACACATCAATTTGACTTTAAAAAATAAATTTTAAAAAATCAATAGAACTTTCATCAAACATCCTGTTCCTATTTTTTCCCCCATGTTATCCACCATTACAAAGGGGAAATTTTCGAAATTTTGAGTTGGAGCCCACCAAAACAAACTTAACTGATTTGGGAGGAGGGGATCTCCCCCATTGCTGGGACGGGTCCACCTTCTCTTCAGGCACGATCCTCGGCTGTTGGCGGGGACGGTCCCTTCTCTTCGCACTGATCCTCGGCTGCTTCGGGTACAGTCCACCTTCTCTCGGGCAGGCTGACCTCGGGCTGCTTCTGTGACATCCCCCTTCTCTTCAGCACTGACCTCGGGGCTCTTCGGTGACAGGTCCACCTTCTCTTCAGGCAGGCGACCTGGGGCGCTGTGCTGGGCCCGTCCACCTTCTTTTCAGGCAGCTGACCGTCGGGGCTGCTGTCCCGGGCCAAACAGGCAACCTGGGACGGGGACAGAAACCCAGGTCTACACAAGAGAGAACCTGTTTGTGTTGAGTACCGAAAAGTCCCCCTTGTCATTTCTCAACTTGAACTAGGGCTTTCAGAAAATGTGTGAATCTCAGCGCCCAAAAATTAGCCGGGCCCAAATAATCGGGACAGTTATCAAACCATTTTGTCTTAGCTCAATTTGAGGGGGATTTAACAATATGGAGACACAAAGCTAAACATTGAAGTAAACACCCTTTCGGTTTTACTTAAAACAACGAATAACTCGAATCACTTAGCGCTATACAGCTGGAGATTAATCACGTACACAAAACTTTAAGACAATCAAAAATTTTTCAAAATCACTAACATTTTTCACCCAGTATAGGCATCCCTTTTTCCTGTCAAAGATGGCATTCATATCACTTACGGTAGTACTGAAACTTCAAAAAAGTCATACTGTTACATAGAAGTTAATCAGCACCCTAACAGTCTTTACCCATTGTGCAAAAGTCACACTGTTAAAGCATTGGGTATACATAAAACCAAGAACTGCTCGAGACTTAAAACCCAGTTTTCATCTCCCTTCTTCTGGTTGCCCGGGGGAAAAACCCTAAACGGGACCTCAAGTAGGAGAGATAAACTTTTCCCCTACTTACCTGTTGTTTTTTGGTCTTTCACTGGTGGGACCCTTTAACGCCTTCTTTGAACATGAAGTGAGGAACTGTTTCCCCTTTGGTTTGCACGCTACACATCCAGCCTCTGATCCTGTCCTTGACAGGCTGTCTGTAGAGAACCACAGCCCAAACACAAAAAAGCAAAGGAGGGCACTTTTTCGTAATCACAAAGGGGGGGGGGTGTTGATCAGAAGGGGGGACAGCATCCCCAGCTGCCGCTTATGAGCAAGGGGCAGACGTTTAAGAAACATTTCTCGGGGTTTTTGACGCGGGTTTAGCCCTTTATGCAATACAAAGCTACGTGCTCTAAAAATGTAGACCGTGTGGGCTTTTTCCCCCCTGACCACATTGAGGGATAAAAGGGGACGGGGGGGGTGGGTGGCCTTTCCTAAAAAAGGGGGAGAATACGAACCTGTCCCCATCCCATCGGTTGCTGCGTATCAATAATGCAAGAGAAGACTGGCGGGGGGCTTGACGATTTTCTAAACTGAATGTAAAAAGTTCTCGCTCCTTTGCCCGTTGCGCACACCCTAGGGCTCGCTGCTTAAAAGAAACACCGCAGACTCAGGGAGGGGGAGATGGGGAAAGGGGGGGGGTGAGGGGAAGACCTGAAAAGATAATATTGAACTTAATTGCCTTTAAAGAGAAGAAAGAGATGGGGGGGGGGGAGAGAGAAAAAGGGGAGGGATTGAAAGGGTGGGGCGAAAAATTGCACCCACAATCCCCCTACGTTTTTCCCCCCCAACATTTTTTTTTTTTTTTCTCGCTGTCCCAGTGCATTGTCCTCACCCACTCATTCAACACACAAAACACAGCCCACCTTTTCCTTTCCGCAGTACCAATCCGCGTCCACGGGAACATCGTTATAGCGCTTGGAGGCAACCCCCCCCAAAGGGAGATACGCACTGATCCCAGTCACTTTGGGGGTGGTGTTCAGGGGGGTCCTTTTTTACTCCAACTACCAGGGAAATTTTTCCCCCCCACCGACCTCTGCGAGCTCAGTAAAATTTCTTCATGTCCATATCGACAAAAGACGGGTCATTGGTAGCCTTCTACAGGGTAATGCCGCAAGTTCTACTCTGCATCCACAGTCATTTCATCCGTATTCATTGCTCCTCTTTTACACCAGACCGTCTGCACTGAACACAAATAAAGGGCCGGGTAGCGTAAAGTCTCTTCCGATGGTATTTTCATGACACGAGTCGTGACTCCGTGTGAAATGCACGGGCGGGAAGGGACAATGGTCGTAGGGCTGTTTTTGGACCAATTGAGCATGCAGCTCTGTTCGAGGGTTTAAATATATATATAATTTTAAAAATATATATATTTATAATATATAAATATATTATAATATATAGTTGGGTGTGTGTGTGTAAAATATATATATAAAAAATTATATATTAATAATATATTTATATATATAAATAAAAGAAAAAAAGAAACCCCCGAAGGTGCTGGGAGGACCCAAGAAGCACCCCTTTCACCTGCCTTTAGAGCAGTCCGTACCATCCGGACCCCTGCGCTGTTTGACGATGGTACAGGCACGCGCGGACACCCATTAAAATCAAGGAAAAAACGCCCCTAAAAAGGGGTAAATTAGACTACAGGATGCCTCATAACAGCCTTAAAGTACCCCCAGGGGTGTACCGCCCATTTCATACTGCAGAGCCCCCCGGGCAAAAACCACCCCCCGCCGAGCACCCCACAACCCAACCACCCCTCCCCAGGGCAGAAAAGACATGCCACCCAGACACAGCCAACTTTCGCATACGGTTTTTTTGTCCCTCAAGAGAGAACCAGATTGTATTTTTTTCCCCATTCAACGGGACTTTCCCCTGGGGTCTGGTCTTTCCCACCGTCCTGCCCTTTTCTCCGGGGGTCACCCCCAAGTTAAGCAAAAAAAAAGAAACACCCGAAGGGCTGGGAGGACCCAAAAGCCTGCCTTCACCGCCTTTAAGCATCCTGTACCACCCTTGGGGGGCCTCGCTTGTACGGGACCGCGGGACATCCATTAAAATCAAGGGACAAATGCCCTGAACAGGGTAAATTAGACTACAGATCAGCTCATAACAGCCTTAAAGAGCATCCCCATGGTGAACCCCGATTCATGCTGCAGACCCCCCGGGCGAAAAACCCACCCCCACCCCGACACACCCCACAAACCAAAAACCACCCCCCCCCGGGACAGATGAAGACAGTCCACCCAGCCAGCCCACGCTTTCGCCAACGTCTTATTCCCTCAAGAAAAAACCGGTTGTATCTTTCCCACGCAACAGACTTTCCCTGTGGTCATAATATAATATCATCAAACGAATTTCTCTAAGCGCTTTACAAAGTCAAAATACATTTACCCTTCTCATATACAAAAGTACACCCACACCTACACAAAAACTATTTCACAATAAAAAACAATCCTAATCCTACGAGTTGACATTCACTTTTTTTTCAAGTACACGCAAACACTTAAACCTAAACGTTCATCTTTCAACAAATACAGTAATGGAGAACAAACATACACACAATTGAAAAACCCAGACGGCTATGAGTTTTGGTTCCCCCCCCCCTCTCCCCCCCCCCCCCCCCCCCCCCCCCCCCCCAACAGCATTGAAAAATATAGAAAAATAATGTTTTTTTTTAACTTGAAAAAAAAAAGAACTGAATTGAAGAGTCCGGGATCCGTTTCCCCGTCCCCGGAGCTTTTAAAAGAGAAGGGTTAAATTTTCTTCCGTAAAAATCCAGCATTTCTCGCTAATAACGGTACCCCGTAGCGGCTGGGTCACTCGGAAAGACTTTGAGCTTTTATCTGCCGGCATGACCGATCAAACTAGCGGCGGGAGTTCGAATTAAAAAGATTTCCCTTTTTGAGGGGGGTTGGTACAGGAGAATTGAGTCCATAGCGGGGCAACTCCCCACATGCCTTTTTTTTTTGAAGGACTTAGGAATCACTCACTCTCCGCCTGGGCCATTTCAAGAGTTCGGGAATAGGGGTCGGCCCCGCAACATAGCTGCAATACCCAACAAGCTGTCATCCTGCAACTAGCTTCAGTGCCTGCAGACAAACTGTCATGCCTTGCAGACATAGGCTTTTCAGGCCTGCAGACATAGCTGTCAGTGCCTGCAGACATACTGTCAAAACCTGCAGACAAAGGGTGCAAAAACCCGCAGACATAGCTGTCTGCCTCAACATAGGGTGCAAACCCCAGACTTTGCTGTCAAACCCGTAACAAGGGGACGTACCTGCTGACAAAACGTAGTGCCTCAGACTAGGGGGCAAACCTCAGACTAGCTGTCAGTGCCTCAGACAAGGGTTCAGGCCTGCAGACAAGGGTTCAAACCCGCAGACATAGGCTGTCAGTGCCTGCGACATAGCTGTCAAAACCGCAGACAAAGGGTTCGTACCTCAGACAAGGGTGTCAAAAACCCCGCGACAAGGCTGTCTGCCTCAGACTAGGCTTCAATACTTTCAGACAAAAGCGCAAAACCCGCAACTAGGCTGCAGTGCCTGCAACATAGGGGCAATACCGCAGACAAGGCTTCCCAAAACCTCAACTAGCTGTCAAAACCTTAACATAGGCTGTCAGTGCCTGCAACATAGGGGTTTTAATCCCCGCAGACATAGGGGGTCAGTGCCCGCAGACATAGGTGTCATGCCTGCAGACAACTGTCAATAAACCTCGACATAGCGTATGCCTGCAGACATAGCTTCATGCCTGCAGACAAACTTCAATACCCCCAACATAGGCTGTCATCTGCAACAAGGCTGTCAGGCCTGCAGACATAGGGTTGAATACCTGCAACTAGGCGTCAGGCTGCAGACATAGCTGCAAACCTGCAGACAATTTGGGTGCAATCCCGCAGACTTTGGGGTGTCGGGGCCCCAGACAAGGGTGTCAATACCTGCAACATAGCTGCATACCTGCAACATAGGCTTCAGCCTCAGACATAGCCCCGTCAGGCCTGAACATAGGGTGTCAGTGCCCAGGATAGGGTGTTTAAAACCTGCAACATAGTGTCAATCTGCAGACATAGGCGCCCCGTGCCTGCCCAAAAAAAGCTGCAATACCTGCAGACATAGGTTTTCATGCCTGCAGACATAGGCGTCAAACCTGCAGACAAGGGTGTCAGTCCGCAACAAGGGGTCAAAACCCGCAACATAGCTTCAGTGCCGCAGACATAGCCAATACCTGCAACATAGGCTGTCAGTGCCTGCAGACATAGGCGTCAGTGCCTGCAGACATAGGCTTCATGCCCCTTCAGACAAGGCTTCTCCCGCGACATAGGCTTCAGCGCGACAAAGGGTCATGCCGCAACTAGGGGTCATCCTGCGATATAGGCTGTCAAAACCTCAGACAAAGGGGTTCAATACCTGCAACATAGCGTCAATACCCCGCAGACATATCTGCAGGCCCGCAACAAGGCTGTCCCTGCCTGCAGACATAGGGGGGTTTCTGCCTCAGACATAGGACAAAAACCCTGCAGACAAGACTTTAATACCTGCAGACTAGGCCCGTCATGGGCCTCAAACAACCCCTTGTTTTTCTGTCCCCAAACCCCCGCCACTCATCCGGCTTCCCGTCCACGGGCCCCCCCCGCTCCCTCCTGCCGCAACCCTTTCTCGGGGTTCACAAAAAAAAGTCGATTTCAATCGCATGGGCCCAAACCCCTTAAGGAATCCCGCGCTACTGCCGATCGCTTCACTGCCAGGGTGCCCCTTTTTGACCAACCATGATTACCACCTTCTACGTCCCCTACCGACAGCAACGACCCAACAAGAAACCACCTTTTTACTCCCCACCGCAGCAAAACCAATCAAGATACACCTTTTACTCCCCCACCGACACCCCCGACCAAAGAAAAACCACCTTCACTCCCCCCCGCAGCAACGACCAAAAAAACACCTTCTACGTCCCCTACCGACGCAAAACCAAAGCAAGTACCACCTTCTACTCCCCTACCACGCAACACCAAGCAAATACCACCTTCTACGTCCCCCACCGACAGCAACGACCAATGCAAGATCCCCTTCTACGTCCCCACCGACGCAACAATTGCTTATTTCCCCCCCGAGGGGGTCAATACGTCCTCCCAAAGACGTCCCCATGAAACGCCGATACTGGCGACCTCAAACCTATCAAAGGCAACATGAAAAAAAAAACAAGCTCAGGTCACAATGACACAGGGTAAAATCCCAAGATTTTAGACTATTTTTTAAAGGGATCGACAGGACAGGGTGAAGAGGGATGCAGATTTTTTCATTCTAGTGAAGCGGGAGACAGGGGTTCTCAAAGTTTTCTTATCAATAATTTTCCCCCAACAGCCCGGCCCCGAAGATCAAACACCTCACCGGGCATTGATTTGACAAAACTCTCAAAGGGAAAACCCCTGCACTTATTGGGGCACTTTTCCCACTGAGCCCAACCAGAAATGGGTAAAGCAGATCGGCCCGAAAAAAAAAAAAAAAGCCCACAAAAAAATTCTCTGATGGGAGTCGAACCCACAACCTTCCAGCTCGGAATCCGCGACGCGAACCACAGCGGCCCGACGGCTGGTGACATACCACAAGCCAGCGATTTCACTGCAATGGGAAAATAACTCGCCACGCAGAAAATCGCCTACAATGACACAAACGTGCCCATGCGCAGTTCGTTATATTCAGATATGACATCGGCACCCACAACAGGTCATATGGCAGACAGATTTAACTCATCCCAGCAGAGCAGGGGCGGGAGAGACTGAGAGGAGGGGGAAGTGAGGGAGATAAGTGAGGGGAGTGGGGTATATTTCACAACACTGATACCTCCAGAACAACACCACGGCGGAAATTGCACGCTTTGAGTCGGACGCCAGTAGGTTTTGAACTTGAAACGTTTGGCCGAGGCTTCTACCACGGAGCCAGAGCTGCACGCAAAATGTGCTCCTGATCAGCGTTGTGATTCCTTGTCTGTGGTTCGTAGGTCAGACAGATGGACAAGGAAGTGACGACCCACATTGTCCACAATTCGGAAAATGTTTCAGTACTTGCCGAATCTGGTGCACACACACACACACACACA
>CM031620.1:34195080-34197580 GCA_018398815.1 Conus ventricosus
ATTAGAGAACTGGACCAGAGGTCACGACCCGGGGTGCCCTGTGACGTCAGGGAGGGTTGGGGGGTAAGGTTGAGGAGTTAGAGTGCTCTCCCCTTCCACCACCACTAACAATTTGTCGCCCTTTGCTGGCTCTCCTTGTGTCACCCCCCGGTGTCAGCCCGGTGTCCGAGCAATTAGATTGATTAGTGCCATGAAATCGAGACGACAGGGCGGAGAGAGAGAGAGAGAGAGAGAGAGAGAGAGAGAGAGAGAGAGAGAGAGAGAGAGAGGATGGAGAGGGGCGGGGGAAGAAAGTTCCACACATCCCCCACTCTCTCTCTCTCTCTCTCTCTCTCTCTCTCTCTCTCTCTCTCACTCTTCCTCTCTCTCTCTCTCTCTCTCTCATCTCCTCTCTCACTCTCTCTCTCCTCTCTCTCTCTCCTCTCTCTGTCTCTCTCTCTTTTGTGTTGTTAGATTTTCTATACCCAGTATTGATTTTTGCAGATTACAGTTAGTGATTTCAACGTGTTGATTTTTAATCCTAGGATTTTTTGTTTGTTTGTTTATCTTTTTTTAATGGGTTGGGTAAGGTTTTGCTTTTAATCCTTTTTTAACATAATAATATATACGTGGTAGTTTGAAACGTGGTGACAGTCCTGAGATAACCTCTGCTGTTGACGGGTCTATAATTTTAATCTTAATCTTAATTCTCTCTCTCTCTCTCTCTCTCTCTCTCTCTCTCTCTCTCCTCTCTCTCTCTCTCTCTCTCTCCGTCTCTCCGCAATATGTATGTGTATATATAGACGTGGGGGTGGGGTGGGGGTAAAAGAGGTGTGGTGGGTGGAAGCCCCGGATGAGTGAGTGAGAGACCATGTGTGACTTGTTCTCATGGTTTGATGACATGGCACCTGGCTCCATTGTCGTCATCAAAGTCGCCTGAGGAAGACCTTGAAAGGTCGACATGCTGGGACTATTTTGTGAGTCTGTTTCGTGTTCTTGTCTTTGTTGTATGTGTGTTTATGTGTGTATATACAATATATGTATAGAGAGATAAATATAGCTATAAATGTGTATGTGTGTATATATGTGACGGACGTGCTTGTGTCCCCGTTGCTGCTTTAAGTATGATTGTCGTGTGTGTGTTGTGCTATTTGGGTAAGTTTGGGTGTTAATTCTGGTTGTAAGATGGTTAGTCATTGGCTGAATGAACCCTTTCTATTCACTGGCTGTTACGTGTTCTTGCTGCGGAATTGAAAATCTACTCAGGTCAGTCTTACAACAGCCAGCCTTGAAACCTACATCTTACGAAGTCCAGGTTGAAGAAGACTCGAGAGCCTTGATAAGCTGCTTATAGCAGGTTGCTGTTGTGTTATGTAGTGGAGGAATATTAACTAATGTTATGAACAGTATTCCTCTTGTGCAGGACGTTATAGCAGGTGACTAAGTGTGTGTATGACTGACTGACTGCAGGCTAAGCTTTGTTGAGGAATGACAGTTTGAGTAGTTAGCCGAGGACTTGGGGGACAAAAATGCTGTGTCATTGATGATGAGACTCGTTGTTAGGCTAAATTGTTTTAGGATTTGACAAGCCTAGGACTTCATTTAAACTTCATCTAAACCTGGTTTGGTTAACCTAAAGCTTAGACTGGATAATTCAAAGAAATTAGGAATATTTTGTTCACATTGTTTCGTACATGTTTGCTGGGAGGTAAGCAAATGTTTGGAGTTTCTATTATTAGCATTTTCCCTTTTGAATATCTATTTTTGTGCCAGTTTATTTCTTTGGAACATGAAAGTGGAAAGAGGGAGTTGAATTTTCATAACAAGTTTATGAAACTCCTTGGAGTAATGATTTCTGAGAAGAAAACATATTCATTGTACTTTTATTTTTGATGAATGTGTGAGTCTGGAAACTTGTTAATGTTTATAAGAGAATTGATGTCATTATGTAGTCCAGTTGAGAGATTACTTCTGATGATGTGCTCAGATGGGAAACAGTGTTGTCAGTTGAGTTAATAATTGTTGGTATTTGTGACTCTGGAATGAGGCCCGTCAGCCGTAGACTTTGAAGGGTGGTGCGGACGTTAAATGATTCTTAAAGTATAGCGGACTGGGACTTGTCTTACCTCTTAGTGTTTGGAGAACACAGTCTTAGGAGGTTTATCCTATGTCTATAGCTCCGAGCCGGAGGAGGGTCTTAGTTGCAGACTGGAGGTCTGGCTGAAGGGTCAACAGAGGCGGCTGTACGTCTTTCGGCTGGTGGGGTACAGCCGAAGAAGAGCAGAGAGAGTTGCTGCTGCTGCTGTGGGAGGGGACGCGGAGGTCCTCCCCAGTTTGGTGTCTCGCCCAGGGGTGGCTGGAGTCGAAGCCAAAGAAAACCCGTTTGTGCTGAGTGTGCTAAGTATTGTACTGTGAAACCCAGAAACTGGGGATTTGAACTGGGTCTGTGTGTACTTAGGAGTATGTATGTAGCTTGGGAGTGAACTCTGTTGTTGGGAGGAAATAATAAGATAACATTAAT
>CM031620.1:34205221-34210221 GCA_018398815.1 Conus ventricosus
TGTTTGTTTGTAGTTGGTTGGTTTTCACTTTGTACGATCATTTTTCATTTCTAAATGTTTCTTTCATTTCAAAATGTTTCAAAGACAACTCCACCACCACACCACCACCACCACCAAAGATGATATAATGATCATGAAAACAATAATAATAACAATGATAATATGATGATTTACAATTATAATAATAACAGCAACAACAATAATAATGATAACAATCATCTCATCATAACAATAATAATGATAATGAAGATGATGATGGTAATGATGATGATGATGATGAAAGAAATAAATAATAATGATAATAAAAATTTAATGATAATAATGATGATGATGATGATGATGATGATGATGATGATGTGATGATGATGTGTGGCCATATCTCAATATGTGTGTTTATTATACCTCTGTGTGTGTGTTGTGTGGTGTGTGTGTGTGTGTGTGTGTGTGTGTGTGTGTGTGTGCGCGCGCACGCGTGCGTGCGTGCGTGCATGCGTGTGTGTGTGTGTGTGTGTGTGTTGTGTGTGGGGTGTGTGTGTGTGTGTGTATGTATGTGTGTGTGTGTTGGTGTGTGTGTGTGTGTGTTGTGTGTGTGTGTGTGTGTGTGTGTGCGTGTGCGTGCGTGCGCGTATATACATCGCGCCCAAAAAATTCAAATCATCCTTACTCCATACACACGCACGCACGCACACACACAGACACACAAACAGGTGCGCCTGTATACATGTGCAAACACACACACACACCGCGCGCGCGCGCACGCACGCACGCACGCACGCACGCACGCACGCACACACACACATACACACACACACACACATATGCATACAAAATCACATATTTACACAAACACACACTCACAAACATACACACACAGTTGAAGAGAGGGACAGATTCGGATTCGGATGATTTATTCACATGGGCCTAGGCCCCTTATGAAGGGGTATTGGATATAGTACATTGGAAACAAATGTATGCGACATGCAACAAAGTAAAACCAAATTAAGACAAATCATTTGTAACTTTTAAGAGGTAGCCATTTCTCTAATTTTAAATGCCTTATACAAAAATAACGAAAACTTTTTAACATCTATTGTTGAAGCTGACGACATCAATAGGGTCAATCTAAATAGGGAAGGCTGTCTGTAGAATTTCGGCTTAATCATTTCATTTCTAATGAGAGAGAGAGAGAGAGAGAGAGAGAGAGAAGAGAGAGAAGAAGAGAGAGAAGACGTGGAAGAAAAAAAAACAGCTGTAAAAAACTACTGTTTTGTTTGTTTGCTTTAGTCCTTTTTTTTAATGAGACCTACCACCTCTCAATTCAAACGGAAATCCATTTTGATAGCCAGCATGCAATCAGACGGTATCCATTTTGAAAGCCAGGGTGCATTCAGAAACCTTCAGTTCACGGACGGTGGCACCCTAGCAAGGCTTGGGTCTGACAGACAGATCTCAGGATGTTTTTTTTGCCCCAAAAACCCCCCAGAAGATAAAACCTGATTTTTTTTTTTTTTTTTTTTTTTTTTTTTTTGGGGGGGGGGGGGGTGTGTGTGTCAGTCTTTGCATGCAGAGACCGAATACAACACAAGGGAAAAAAAAAACAAACAAAAAAAAAAACAAAGAAATAAATGAATAAATAGAAAAGTAGGTAGATAGATAAATGAATTAAGTAACTAGCAAATGAATGAATGAATAAACAAATAAATAAAGAAATACAGATAAATAAATTTAAAAAAAACAGATGAATAAAAGATAAATAAATGAATAGATAAAATGGGATGAATTTGGTGTGTAGAATTACAAGACTTGTCTGAAATTTAACACCGAAAATGTGTTGTGTCGAGGATACACTGTGTTGACGATACACCAAAACGTTTTCGGGGAGTGCGTGTTTTTTTTCTCTCCTCTTTGGTGTCTTTTGATTGATAATTTTTCCTTTCCTCCAAATAACGTCCTGCCGCAACATACAGGCAGGACTGTTTTTGATTCGACCACACACTTTAACTCTGGAACAAATTAATAAAGAAAAGAACATCCAACAGAAAAAAACTCGGAGCCTCAAACAAGACAGAAACGACGGCAACAACTACAATGAAAACAAAAAAGTGAAATGAAATAAAAACGGAACTTTCTGCTCACACACATTCAATTGCCACTTGTGAATTATAAACAAGCCCTCAAGGAGATTAAAAAATAAAAAAAAAAAAAAAAACATGTCCATACACAGATACATAACTGATAGAAAGAGGGCGAGAGAGAGAGAGAGAGAGAGAGAGAGGAGAGAGAGAGAGAAGAGAGAGAGAGAGAGAGAGAGAGGACAGACAGACGGACAGATAGACAGACAGACAGACAGGCAGACAGAGAGAGACATACACACAGACAGACAGACAGAACATAGTCAGATAAGTAAATAATGAGAACAACTAACTAAAGTGAAACGAGAAGAGCAAAGAAAAGACGCGAACAATAACCATTTGAACACATAGCCTGAGAACAGACATGTATAATTATTCAGGCAACTATGCACACAAGCAAACAACGAACCACAGCACTAAACTGATGCACTCAATGAGTGAAAGCTCAACCCCCTGTTATACTGAAGCGCTTGCTGTCCATTGCTCCCATTTCTTCATTCATTGATCCATTACAATTATGTTCGATGGAGTGCAAGAGGAGATTGCGGAGGGGGGGGGGGGAGGGTGTGTATACCGAGACAGACAGACAGACAGACAGACACACACACACACACACACACACACACACACACACACAACACACACACACACACACACACAGAGGGGAGGGAGAGAGAAGATTGTGTTGCCGTGTTTGTCCGTGTGTGAATATGTTGGCATGCATGTGTGCATGGGTACACGTGTGTGTGTGTGTGTGTGTGTGTGTGTGTGTGTGTGTGTGTGTGTGTGTGTGTGTGTGTATGTGTGTGTGTGTGTGTCTGAGTGTTGTGTGTTTGTGCGTATGAGAGAGAGAGAGAGAGAGAGAGAGAAGAGAGAGAGAGAGAGAGAGGGAGAGAGAGTGTGTGGTGTGTGTGTGTGTGTGTGTGTGTGTGTGTGTGTGTGTGTGTGTGTGTGTGTGTGTGTGAAGAGAGGGGGTGGGGAAGGTGAGGCGGGGACGCGGGGACGGAGGGAAATGCGACACAACACCTGCTCCATCTTTCTGAGGCAGGGTAGCTCTGGTTTATCAGTTCTAAAGAAAATCTCACGCTACGCACATCTGCATTCGCTGTCTTTCCACTTCGCTCAGTTCATTGAGGCATGTAATTCAATGTGTCTTTGAAATGAGCGGTGGGGTAGGGGTGGAGGCGGGGAGAGAGAGAGAGAGAGAGAAAGAGAGAGAGAGAGACAGTGATGTGTGCATGTGTCCGCGTGTGTTTGTATCTATCTACATATATACATATATACAAACATGCATACATACATATATATATATATAAGTATTTTACGATCGCTGGTTGGAAATTTGAGGCAGCACTTGAACAACTCAAAAGGGGAGCTAACAGAGACCGAGGAATTCTCATCAAGCAAGACAGACATCCCAAACCCAAGAAATTGGCTTGGGTCACTCAGTATGATCCAAGGTTACCATCTAAAAGAGAAATTATTAAACAAAATTTACACATCCTGTATTCCAATCCAAAAAACAGGACCATTTTCCCTGAAGAAATGCTCATTGGTGCTGATAGGAGAAGACGCAACTTGGCAGAAATGTACAAACCTACAGTACCACGTCGCCATCCTCTCCATGGACCTATGAACAGACCTGGATTTTTTGTATGCTGTGCCCGCCGATGTGACCTTTGTGCACATTCCAGTGACCTGATTGGACTAAGAAGCCCATGGGATGGGCGCTACTGGCCCATCAGACAGCACCTCACTTGTTCGACAAAAAATACCATCTACGTCATCAGATGTCAGAACCACCCAGACTCATGGTATGTTGGGTCCACCAAGGACCTCAAAAGAAGGTGGGCCAATCACAAATCAGACTGCAACAAGCAAATGGCCCAGCGATGTGGGGTTGCCAGACACCTCGCCCAGACTGAGCACCTTGAAGACAAGGCTCTGCCTTTTCTTTCCATCCATCCCATCGAACAAGTTTCATCTGAAGACAAACTCCTAGACAGAGAGACTTACTGGCAGGCCAATTTGGGGACTGTCTTTAAGGGTCTCAACTCCCGTACAGAACTCAACAGCATGCACAGAATGAGAAACAGGATTCTGTATTAGAATGGTACAGTGATAGGTGGACTCTATAGAGTGCAGTGGAAGATGGGGTATTCAGGTGCAGTGGAAGGTGGACTTTTCGGGGTGCAGTGAAAAGGTGGACTTCGCAGTATGCAGTAAAGGGTGGACTCTACAATGTGCAGTGGAAGGTGGACTCTATAGGGTTCCGTGAATGGTGGACTATGCAGGGTACAGTGGAGGGTGGACTTTGCAGGGTGCTGTGGAAGGTGGACTCTGCAAGATGTAGTGAGGGATGGGTACAGGGTGTGGTGAAAGGTGAAACTACAGTAAAAAAGAAAATGTGACGTCGTTTTTAAATTGATGTAGTCTACTATGACGTCAATAGTATTGATGTCATCGCTGCTAAGGAGATGTACTTGCATCGGTTCCTGAAGAAGCCTTTTGGCGAAAGCTTGAAAATAAACTCCGTGGGCGGTGCTGACTACTTATTTTTCATCACTATATATATATATATATATATATATATATATATATATATATTATATATATATATGTGTGTGTGTGTGTGTGTGTGTGTGTGTGTGTGTGTGTGTGTGTGTGTGTGTGTGTGTGTGTGCACAAATGGACACGCGCGTGCGCTCGCGCCCACTCACTCACTCACACACACACACACACACACACACACACACACACACACACACACACACACACACACACACACAAACACACGCGCACGCACGCGCACGTCCTCGCATTCACACACAAGTACAGGAACTAACACACATACGCACACGCCTTCGC
>CM031620.1:34215221-34232721 GCA_018398815.1 Conus ventricosus
GCACTTGCATGTCACCCACTTACAGGGTGTGTCTGAAGTTCCCTGCTCTAGTTGCCTGACTGTCGGGTCAGGGCAGGTGCCCCCAGCCGATATCTGAATCTTTCGGGCCTGGTTAGCATCAGAACATACAGTGACAGGGAGCAAAGTCGCAGGCTGTAGTTTCAAATGGACATGAAACCCCTTCTTCTTCTTTCTTTGGGTGTCCACCTTCATCGAGTTGAAGATTCTCACACTTGCGTGTGCATGACCGTTTTCTTTTATCCCGCCATTAAGGCAGCCATACTCCAACTTCGGGGAAGGTGCATGCTATGTGTAACGTGTCATCCACACCAACGGCCAAAATGGCCTTCTCTTCCGAAAGTTGGTGATGGGATTTCACGTGTGTGCAAGATGTTGTGCGTATGTTCACACACGAAACCTCGGTTTATAGTCTCATTCGAAGGACTGTATTGGGAATGGAGTCAGAACCAATGCTAACTCCGAGGGAAAAATCCCCCTGTACCGCCAAAAACGGCCCGGAGGGATTAGGGGGCCGATGCTCTACCGACTGAGCTATTCCGGCCCCCTATCATCTCTTCATCACCCTCGCCGATCGTCATTCAGAGAACAAGTTAGAAATCCACCTGCCTTGTGTGGTCTCCACTTTCATCACTGTGGTGACGTTCGCGCCAACGGACAACGTCAGTCTGGGAACAGTATGTACCATGTCGATGGACGGGCAGTGGTGACGCCCTCCACAGCGTCAACCCGATTCAAACCGGTTCCGCGCGATCAAGCGATCGTTGTCAGCAGCAGAAGACTGGACCACGCATTGCTTTGTGTATGTCGGGTCGGGGCAGGTCTACCCCCAAACACCGCGCAAGCTCACTCCACAGCAACGCAGTGTCTCCTCCATTGGGTTGCCTCATGACGACCTGATGTCTATGGCTCTCATTGGCTTCTTCACACTGAAGATGTCACAGGACGATCATTTAGGTTTCCATGTGTGTGAAAGAGGCAAAATGAACGGCGTAGAAGAGATGTAACACAGAGAGAGAGAGAGAGAGAGAGAGAGAGAGAGAGAGAGAGAGAGAGAGAGAGAGAGAGAGAGAGAGAGAAGCCTAAAAATCCATAAACAAAATCCCACCTTTGTTTCGGAAAGACGATTTTTTTAGGGGGGGGGGGGGGGGTGCACGGTATTCATTAATCTTAGAATATACCGGCAATTATTCGTCTTTTCTTTCGTTTCATTTCCCGTTGAATATTAGCATTAAAAAGCGTAAGTAAAATACCACAGCCAAACCCCATCCTACTCCCGACACACACACACACACACACACACACACACACACACACACACACACACACATACATATACACAAAGCGCGCGCACGCGCGCACGCACACACACAAACACACACACACACACACACACACACACACACACAACACACACACACCACGCACCACACACACACACACACACACACACACACACACACACACACGAGACGGACAGACAAAACACACACACACACACACACACACACACACACACACACACACACACACACACACACACACTCCAAACCACCTGTAAAATGTAAACCAATCATGCCACATTAAACCATGTCAGGTACTTGGTTTGTAACGTAAACGCTTGTGGTTATGGCGTTTGTGTGGACAAGGTGTTGGGGAGTAGAGAAGGGGATGGGTGGTGAGGTGGGCTGTGGGGTGGTGGGGTGGTGGTGGTGAAGTAGTAGCAGACTATATACACACCAAAATACACACCCAAAATCAGTTGATGCCCATGTTTAGGTTAGTAAGCGTTATGCGTCAATTCTTTTTCCCTACAAAATCCTGTCACCGCGACGCAATTTACCACGACAACCCAAATCCCAGACGACCACAGTCAATCAGATCGACAGATTGTAAACAAGACTCACAACAACACGAACACTCATCGATCTCGACTAATTAACGCGTACAACCCGATCAGGTGTGTGTGTGTGTGTGTGTGGTGGTGGTGAGGGGGGATGGGTGGGTCTGGGAGACGGGGAAGCAGATTGGGGCGCAACAAGAGGTACACACGATTGTCATTATTCCCTTGTTTCGAATATCAATCGACACTGAGCTAGATGGATCTATGTATAATGCATATACATGTATACATACACGACACCGAAGCATAATTGTGAGCGTCACCTTTTGAACCTCCAGCGTCTGTATGTAGCTCGGAGAGGCGCGCAGATGGCCTATCAAAACCACTCATGCGTTGCCGGGGCCCGGTATCGATTACGGAGCTCAACGAGACCGGCCATAAACACCGAGGGGGCAAGACGATCGCCAATGGACGACGGCGCGACGGGTCGGCCCAGACACGTGTTCCTTCTTCCACGGTGCGGGGACTGAAAGGGGAGTGGGGAGGACGTGGGTGGAGGTGGCAGGTGATGGTGTAAGAGTGGGTGGGGACGGGAGGAGGGTGGGGTGGGAGTGGGGAGAATTGTGAGGGGGGTGGGGTGAGAGGAAGGACGAAGGGGGAGGGAAGAGAAGGGGGAGGAGGGGTGGGAGTGTTGGATGTGTAGGAGAAAAGAAATTAGACGGCAGTGTTTTTTTTTTTTTTTTTTTTTACTGTTTGGGAGATGTTTATGTTTTGTTTGTTTGTTGGGAGGGGGGGGGGGGGGGGGGTAGGTAGATAGGGATGAGGGTGGATAGAAGGTATGGGATAGAAAGGGCCTGGAAAGGGGGGGGGGAGTGCGATATGATTATTATCAACAACAAACGATAAAAAAATAAATATGTGATGATCTGATCATACATACATTGATGTTTTCGTAGTAAATTGTTCTAAAACAAAGATCTGGATAGGTGGAAAACAGTTTGGTGGCTTTTGTATTCAGCCGCATGAACCCTGTTTCGTAAGAGATACGGGAGGAAAGAATGTTATATTCATGTCGCTGCAAACATGCTTACGACGTGGCTGAGTTGGGTTTTTTGTACTCCCAATTCTTAAAGACAGGGAGTACTTTAGAATGGGAACGAAGAAATGCTCTGTGTGTGTGTGTGGTGTGTGTGTGTGTGTGTGTGTGTGTGTGTGTGTCACGGACAAAAAAAATGAAACAACCCAACTTGGGGAGTCGCCAGCCAATTTGTTCGGACATAAGTCCAAACGCAGACATCTTGGCGCCACGTAGACCGGGCCCATGGTTCGGATCCGGCCAATTTAAGCTTAGTGGAGAGGCCTCACAGAGACGGTACGATCCACCCAGACTGACTAAGCCGTTTTGACCGACGCCTCGATGTCTAGCGAGACGAGTCGCAGCGCCTGGCTCAGACTCATCTAGCCACTTTGTGGAACCAGCGTCATTGTTAGTCAGACGTCGTGGCGCCCACCTTGACTCAGCTAGCCACTTTAGGTTGACCAGTGTCCACGACTTAAGCCACACGGCACCAGTTAAGTAGGAAAGGGGGGAAGGTAGTGTGTGGTGGGGGTGAAATCTAGCTAATCAATTAAATGACCAGTTGACCACCACAGAGAGTAAGGCGTGTCGGCGTGACTGTCATGATTTGAATATCCAATGGAATTAGAGGGAGGTAACTTCGGGTGTCAGGGCGGTAAAAATACTGACCAATGGTACTCGCCCTTTTTGGACAGATCGGAACGAATAAAGAGGATGTGGAGAGTGAGAGAACGGGGAGAACGAGGGGGAGAACGAACAGAGAGAGAGAGAGGAGAGGTCTGAGTGTAATCTCTGGGGAGAGAAGAGAGAGAGATGAGGGGAGGAGAGAAGAGAACCAAGTTGAGAGATTAGCATGAGATAGTCTGCAGAGGAAGGACTGAGGAGAGATATGGAGAGAGAGAGAGTTGCTAATTAATGAAGAAGAAAAGAAAGAAAAGAAAAAAGAAAAGAAAAGCAACCATGTCCATTTGATAAGAGCAGACTAGAAGAGAGAGAGGAGAGAGTGCAATGCGTTAATGCAGGAAGAAAGAAAGGAGAACAGATCGATGTTGATAGTCACTGTTCTATCCTCATGGGGTTCGACCTCGTACTTGGCCAGCGCCACTTTCATCAACAGTCCAGCCTGACCGGTGCCAGCAGTCCAGCTTGACCGGTGCAATCAGACCAACACCAGTGCCAGCAGCTGTGTCGTGTTGTGAAAGTGACAGTGAAAAGAAAAAAAAGAAAAGAAAAGAAAAGACAGTGATTCGTGAATAGTTAAGATCACCTGGCCAGGTAAAGTAGAAATCTATTTATACCCGGGTTAGTTAATGATGTTTTAGATAAATGATTTTGTGAAGTTCAGGAAAGAGAGAATGTTTTATTTCATTTGATTCCATACGCATTGATGTTTCGTTCTATGAACATGTGTAGTAAAGTTATAGACTTTACCAGTGGTTTGATGTGACGAATGCATGATATATGAATGAGATCGTAAGCAAGCTGTGAGTGTGTTTGGGCTGTGCGCTAGTCCTTCCTCCATCGACATCACCCGAGGTTGACAATTTATTGGCGAGCCTGCCAGGATATTCTGGCCCATTTATTATAATTGTTCAACTTCTCAGAGAGGAAGCTGGGTGGGATTCAGGTATTGTAATCCTAAGACAAGGGGTTGTCTTACTGTATGTTCCCAAGATAGTTAAATACTAGGCTTGGCATTGCTTCCAAGATAGTTTAATACTAGGCTTGGCATTTCAGCCCCAGAGTACTCATTTCGCACAGATTGCCTATAATTCGCTCTCATAGTTGGGTCAGGCGCTGGGCGTCTTATAAAAACTAACTACGTTGTCCCAAGCTAATATCATCATTCATAGGATTGTGCTTATTACGTCACTCGTGTCGGTAACCACCAGTTTGGCTGTCGTAGTAATAAAATCTTGTTCAAAAAAAAAAAAAAAAAAAAAAAAGAAGAAAGAGATATAATGGCGGAAGAAAAAGAACACCCCTATTGAACAACTTGTGAGCGTCGCTCGTGATCTAGGTTACTCGGAGATGAGTTGCGTGCGTTCGTTGAGAACCAACAAAAGATGGAAAGAGATGAACGCGCGGAAAGACGCCGTATTGCAGTAGAGGCGCAGGAAACAGAAAGATTAAGGATTCAGGCTAATGAAAACCAGGTTACGCAGGAAACAGAAAGATTAAGGATTCAGGCTAATGATAATCAGGCTAGGGAAACGCAGGAAACAGAAAGAATAAGGGAAGCGCAGGAAACAGAAAGAATGAAGCAGGAAACGGAGAGATTAAGGTTCAATTAGAATTAGAGAAGGTGAGAATACAAAGGGAGACCACCGAGGATGGTAGTTCAGTTTCCAGTGACTCTGTGCGCAGCTATGCGCCCGACCCAAGTTGCCAAAATTCTCTGAAGGAACCGATTCGATTGATGCATACATCAGTCGTTTCGAAACGTTTGCGACCAGTCAGGGTTGGCCTCCAGAAGAGTGGGCAGTCATTTTGTCTGCGTTATTGACGGGTAAGGCATTACAGATTTTTACTGCATTGCCAGCAGAACAAACAGTCTGATTTCGGCGCTGTGAAGGAATCATTGATGAAGGGATTTGACCTCACAGAGGAGGGGTTCAGGAAGAAATTTCGTTCAGCTAAATTACAAGCAGGTGAGACGTACACTCAGTTTGGTGCACGTCTAGATCACTATTTTGAGAAATGGTTAGAGTTGAGTGGTACGAAGAAGGAGTTTGCTGAATTGAAAGAGCTAGTTATGAAAGAACAGATTTTGTCAGGTTGCGGCCCTGAGTTAACCATACATTTGAAAGAAAGACAGCCAGAGACAGCAGGGGAGTTGTTGAAGTTCGCAGAGGTGTATAGAGAGGCACGTTTGGGCACGAAGGTGCAGGAGAAACAGGTGCTAGGCACAGGTGAGAAGAGTGCAAGGAGACCAGGGGAGTTTTCTGCAAAGTCTGCAAACCCAGTGGTGGGGCAGAAGGAAGGGCAAAGGGACATTAGGTGTTTCATTTGTCACAAGAAGGGACATGTGGCGAGGGACTGTCGCATGAGGTTCCAGAAGGCAGCAGCCTTGCAAGAGGTGGATAAGGTCGTCAAGGGAAACGACCTGCAGTGGAACACAGGGATTCAGTCTGAAGAGGGTGGAGTGCAGCCTATGGCTAGCACTGGACAGCAGTCAGTGTCAGGGATGGAGGGCACTAGGCTGAGTGGTTCGTTACCAGTGGAAGAAGGGTGGATTGGCCAGCAGAGGGTGAAAGTGTTACGCGACACTGGTTGTTCATGCGGTGTTAGTACGAACAACGCTGGTCGAGAAAGGGGATTTGACAGGCAAATCCAGACCTGTACTCTAATCGATGGCACTGTGAGGAGTTTCCAGTTGCTAAGATAGAAGTACGTACCCCTTACTTCTCAGGCGAGTTGTCTGCGTTGGTGATGGAGAAACCCCTTCACGATCTGATCATTGGAAATATTCCAGGTGCAAGGGATCCAGGGGATCCTGAGTTGTTGACTGCTACAGGGGCAGCAGTTCAAACACGGAGCAAGAAGGAGGAAAAGGTTGTTAAACCGTTAGTTGTTCCAGGAAGGAAGTCGGGCATAGATGTGTCGCCTGATGAGTTTAGGGCAGCGCAGGAACAAGACCCTTCGCTCGTGAAGTCTTGGGAGTTGGCAAGAGGTGGAGAGAAACAGGAGGTTAGAGGAGGCGAGACAGAATTTCTTGTGAAAGGCGGGCTGTTGTACCGAGTGTTCACCAAGGGGAAGACAGGTAAGGTGACCACTCAGTTAGAGGTACCAGCAGGTTATCGTGACACTGTCATGTCAGTGGGTCACGAGTCGCTCATGGCGGGTCATCTCGGCACCAGCAAAACAGCTGACCGAATCTTTGATGACTTTCATTGGCCAGGAGCAATGGCAGACATCAAGCGTTTCTGCATGTCATGTGACGTGTGTCAAAGATCAGCCACAAGAGGGGTGAAGAGGAAGGCACCTCTTAAACATCCCCTTTAATTGACACACCGTTCAGGAGAGTGGCTGTTGATCTGATTGGCCCAATCGCGCCTGTTCCAAAGGCGGGCACAGGTATGTGTTGACGCTGGTGGACTACGCGACCAGATACCAGAAGCGGTTGCATTGAAAGGCGTAGATACGCAACAGGTCGCTGAAGGGCTGGTAGACATCTTCTCTCGCGTGGGTGTGCCAGCACAAATTCTCAGTGACAGGGGGTCACAGTTCACCTCAGGCGTGATGAAGGAGGTCAACAGGCTGCTAGGGATCACACAGCTGCTCACTACCCCATACCACCCACAATGCAATGGCTTGGTGGAGAGATTCAATGGTGTGCTGAAGGGCATCTTAAAGAAGCTCTGTGAGGAAAGGCCAGCAGATTGGGACCGCTACATTCCAGCGGCACTGTTCGCCTACAGGGAAGCCCCTCAGGAAAAGCACAGGCTTTTCGCCATTTGAGCTGCTGTATGGGCGGACAGTTCGGGGACCGGTGTGCATTCTCAAAGAGCTGTGGTCCGGAGAACAGGAGTCCGAAGAAGTCAAAACCACATATCAGTATGTGGTGGACTTACGCAATAGGCTCGAGGAGACATGTAAGGTCGCAAGGGAGAGTTTGCAGGAGGCTAGGGTCGTCCAGAAGAAGCAGTATGACAGGAAGGTGAGGAAGCAATTCCTCAAGGTGGGAGATCAAGTCCTGTTACTGCTTCCCACGGATCACAACAAGCTGCTGATGCATTGGAAGGGACCCTTCACCATCATTGAAAAGGTAGATCAGGACTACCGAATCGATGTGAATGGGAAATCAAAACTTTTCCATGCAAATCTACTCCGCAAATATATTCAGCGTGAGACTCAGCACATAGGCGCAGCAGCAATCATTGATGGAGGTGAAGGAGACCCAGCAGAAGAAGGGGAGATTTTTGTTGCCTGAGTTTCCAGGAGAAGAGTCATACAGGGATGTGTCACTGTATGAAGGGCTAGACAGTAGGAGACAGGAGGAAGTTAGTGGGCTCCTAGAACAGTATAGGGCGTCCCTGACTGATAAACCAGGCAGGACAACTCTAGAGACATGTACGGTGGAGTTGACATCACAGAAAACCCGTACATGTGAAAGCCTACCCGATCCCATATGCCACCAAGCAAGTGATCGAGGAGGAGGTAGAAAAGATGTTGGACCTTGGGGTGATTGAACCGTCCAAATCATCATATAGTGCACCCGTCGTCTTAGTAAGGAAAAAGTCAGGTGAGCATCGATTCTGTGTCGACTATAGACGTCTGAACAGTGTCACCAAGGTCGATGCAGAGGTCATACCAAACATGGAAGACCTGTTCGCTCAGATCGCCACAAGCAAGAGCCAGTATTTCACCAGGATAGATCTGAGCAAGGGTTACTGGCAAATAGCCCTGAGTGAGGACTCAAGGAAGTCACAGCATTCTCCACTCCTATGGGGCTATACCAGTGGCGAGTACTCCCTTTTGGGATGGTCAACGCACCTGCAGTCTTCTCTCGAATGATGAGGAAGCTATTGACGGGATTGGAGGGTGTTGTGAATTTCATGGATGACATTCTGATAGCATCCGAGACATGGGAGGAGCATATGAGGCAGCTAGGAGCAGTTTTAGAGAGGTTGAGACAGGCCAATCTCACAGCCAGACCAACAAAGTGCCAGGTTGGTTTTCCAGCCTGGAGTTCCTAGGTTTTGTTGTCGGAGGCGACACAAAGCAGCCAGAAAGGGGAAAGGTGGAGAGATGATGAATTCAGAGAGACCAAAGACCAAAACAGAAGTCAGGAGTCTGCTAGGTTTTATTGGGTTCTATAGGGAGTTTGTTCCCAATTTCGCAGCAATCACGAGTCCTCTCAGTGATTTGGTCAAGGCAGGGAAACCGGCAGTGGTCGAATTGGTCAGACGCTGCAGAGCAAGCACTGCAGACGGTGTTGGAAAGACTAGGTTCCCGTCCCATCTTGAAGCTACCAGATATGTCCAAACCATTTTTGTTGCGGACAGATGCATCAGGTGGTGGGATAGGTGCAGTATTGTTGCAGGAGCATGAAGAGGTCGAGTTTCCTGTGAGATATGCTAGCAGGAAGTTGACAAAGTGTGAAGAAGGGTACGCAACGGTGGAGAAGGAGTGTTTAGCGGTCGTGTGGGCCGTGCAGAAGTTCCACAAATACTTGTATGGGAAAGAGTTCGTGATCGAGACGGATCATCAACCACTCAAATTCTGCAGGAGGCGCAGTTGAAAAACAGCAGAGTTCTGCGTTGGGCAATGGCACTGCAGCCCTACAGGTACCGAGTGCAGTACATTCCGGTCGACAGAATGTCGGAGCTGACTATTTAAGCCGTGTAGTCTAGCAAGCTGCAACTCAGAGGAAGTCAGTCATATCCGGGGTGCTTTGTTGATAATATGTGTTGATGACAGTTATGTTGATTGGATATGGGTTCATTCCCAGTTGGCTATGGTCCATATTTTTTGTGTGAGACTTGTTCATATTTTCTTTGTGAGATTTGTTCATGTAAATGTAGTTATGCTTGGAGCATACAGCCGCTTGTGTAGTAATGCATTATTTGCAATAAGTGAGGATGGAGATTCCTCAGTGAAGTGTCATGGATCGTGATCATATTATATTGTGCTTTTCATAGAATTGTGAAAGGGAGATATGGCAAATCCGCAGGTAGGGGAATCGCATAGGTGCGCACAGAGGTCGTTATAAAATGAGTTGAAATAACGCAAGAGCGCACGGCAATGATAACTCATTGGAGTGGTATTCACTAATGATGTATTTTATAACTTATAAACCGTTGGTTGTAAAGTATTTTAAAAACTTTGCACGTGTAGCTGTGTGTCAGCAAATTCGGTTGTTGTTTTTTTGTACCGTTGTTTTGAGACAATGCGGAGCATGGTCTTTTGCAAGGGGAAATTGTCACGGACAAAAAAAATGAAACAACCCAACTTGGGGAGTCGCCAGCCAATTTGTTCGGACATAAGTCCAAACGCAGACATCTTGGCGCCACGTAGAACGGGCCCATGGTTCGGATCCGGCCAATAAGCTTAGTGGAGAGGCCTCACAGAGACGGTACGATCCACCCAGACTGACTAAGCCGTTTTGACCGACGCCTCGATGTCTAGCGAGACGGTCGCAGCGCCTGGCTCAGACTCATCTAGCCACTTTGTGGAACCAGCGTCATTGTTAGTCAGAACGTCGTGGCGCCCACCTTGACTCAGCTAGCCACTTTAGGTTGACCAGTGTCCACGACTTAAGCCACACGGCACCAGTTAAGTAGGAAAGGGGGGAAGGTAGTGTGTGGTGGGGGTGAAATCTAGCTAATCAATTAAATGACCAGTTGACCACCACAGAGAGTAAGGCGTGTCGGCGTGACTGTCATGATTTGAATATCCAATGGAATTAGAGGGAGGTAACTTCGGGTGTCAGGGCGGTAAAAATACTGACCAATGGTACTCGCCCTTTTTGGACAGATCGGAACGAATAAAGAGGATGTGAGAGTGAGAGAACGGGGAGAACGAGGGGGAGAACGAACAGAGAGAGAGAGAGGAGAGGTCTGAGTGTAATCTCTGGGAGAGAAGAGAGAGAGATGAGGGGAGGAGAGAAGAGAACCAAGTTGAGAGATTAGCATGAGATAGTCTGCAGAGGAAGGACTGAGGAGAGATATGGAGAGAGAGAGAGTTGCTAATTAATGAAGAAGAAAAGAAAGAAAAGAAAAAAGAAAAGAAAAGCAACCATGTCCATTTGATAAGAGCAGACTAGAAGAGAGAGAGAGAGAGTGCAATGCGTTAATGCAGGAAGAAAGAAAGGAGAACAGATCAATGTTGATAGTCACTGTTCTATCCTCACTGGGGTTCGACCTCGTACTTGGCCAGCGCCACTTTCATCAGCAGTCCAGCCTGACCGGTGCCAGCAGTCAGCTTGACCGGTGCAATCAGACCAACACCAGTGCCAGCAGCTGTGTCGTGTTGTGAAAGTGACAGTGAAAAGAAAAAAAAGAAAAGAAAAGAAAAGACAGTGATCGTGAATAGTTAAGATCACCTGGCCAGGTAAAGTAGAAATCTATTTATACCGGGTTAGTTAATGATGTTTTAGATAAATGATTTTGTGAAGTTCAGGAAAGAGAGAATGTTTTATTTCATTTGATTCCATACGCATTGATGTTTCGTTCTATGAACATGTGTAGTAAAGTTATAGACTTTACCAGTGGTTTGATGTGACGAATGCATGATATATGAATGAGATCGTAAGCAAGCTGTGAGTGTGTTTGGGCTGTGCGCTAGTCCTTCCTCCATCGACATCACCCGAGGTTGACAGTGTGTGTGTGTGTGTGTGTGTGTGTGTGTGTGTCTGTCTGTCTGTCTGTCTGTCTGTCTGTCCTGTCTGTCTGTCTGTCTGTCTGTCTGTCTGTGTGTCCGTGGTCAAAATGTGTTCCACTCGCTCCAGACAAAACTTCTGGGCCGATCTTTCTGAAAATTTGTAGGTATGTTCACTATGGGTCAAGGATGATGCCCGATGTTTTAGTTTACCCGTTACAGCCGTTACTAACGGCCGTTACTAACGGCTGTAACGGCCTGTAACGGTTTTTCTTCTTTATAGAATATCTGAAAACGTACTTGGCCGATCTTTCTGAAAATTTGTAGTATGTTCACTATGGGTCACGGATGATGACCGATGTTTTAGTTTACCGTTACAACCGTTACTAACGGCTGTAACGGCCTGTAACGATTTTTCTTCTTTATAGAATATCTCAAACAGTACTTGGCCGATCTTTCTGAAAATTTGTACGTATGTTCATTATGCGTCACGAATAATGCCTGATGTTTTAGTTTGCCGTTATAGACGTTAGTAACGGCTGCAACGGCCTGTAACGCTTTTTCTTCTTTATAGAATATCTCAGAAAGCACGAGGCCGATCTTTCTGAAAATTTGTAGGTATTTTCATCATGGGTCGCGGATGATGCCCGATGTTTTAGTTTACCGTTTTATCCGTTACTAACGGCTGCAACGGCCTGTAACGCCTTTTCTTCTCCATGGAATATCTCAGAAAGTACTTGGCAGATCTTTGTGAAAATTAGCAGGTATGTTCATTACGGGTCACGGATGATGTCCGATGTTTTAGTTTACCCCGTTATAGCCGTTATTAACGGCTGTAACAGCTTGTAACGGTTTTTCTTCTTTATAGAATATCTGAAAAGTACTTGGCATATCTTTCTGAATGTTTTTTTTTTTTTTTTTTTTTTTTTTTTTTTTGCTGTCCCAACCTCTGCGCCACTTCAGAGGCAGTGCACCCGCGCCGCTCATTCCGACACCCCGTCCGCAGCCACAGCCCGGTCGGCCCCGCCGCAGCCCCGGCACCGGCAATCCACAGGGAGCAGTCAATGGCAAGTCGTCAAGAGGCAACCCACCGGAGGAGACACTGCACTGCTGCCGAGTCACTTCGGTGGTGTTCAGTGGCACCTGTTCTGATCTAACATACGCAGGACGCCACCTACTAAGCCCCCTACTGACGACAATAATTGCTTAGTCGCGGAGCCGGCGTGAGTGAGCTCTCCCTCCGGAGGGTGCCACCACGTCCGTCCAACGACAGCCCCCATGGACTCGCCGATACCGGTGACCCCGACGGAACCAAACCAAGGCCACAGACGTGGAGAGGACATCGAAATTGAGGTCACCATGAGTGCAGGGCATGAAGGGCCACAGAATTTGAGACATCTGTTTTTAATGCTGATCGATGAGAATGAGGATGATTAAGATGATGCTACGGAATTCCATTTCGGTCTGAGACTACATGACAGGGCTGTACTCTACGCTTCCTTTCAAAATATATCCCGGCGTCAACCAGGCCCGAGAGATACAGGCACCTGTAGTGTTGGTCAGGAAATTTGAGCAACACTCTCAGAAACGCATCCATTAAGTGGATGAAACTCGACTGTGTGGTCCCAGTCTTCCCAACTGAGTCCACATGACTCTGATGGGATTCGAACCCACGACCTCCCAGCCGGGAGTCCGCGACGCTAACCACTTCGCCACGGCGGCTGGTCTTTCTGAAAATTTGTAGGTATGTTCACTATGGGTCACGGATGATGCCCGATGTTTTAGTTTACCGTTACAGCCGTTACTAACGGCCCATAATTGTTTTCTTCTTTATGGAAAATCTCAGAAAATTCTTGGCCGATCTTTCTGAAAATTTGTAAGTATGTTCATTTTAGGTCACAGACGATGGCCGATGTTTACCAGAATAGCAATTACTAACGGTTACACCAGCCAAGACGGTTTTTCCTCTTTATGGAATATCTCACGCGTATTCAGGATGAACTGGGAGTACGTTTATATGCTTTGCATCTTTTTTTTTTCTTCTTTTTTTTTTGGGGGGGGGGGGGAGGGGGGGGGGTGCACAGCAAAAAGATCAAGTAAAATAAAATAAGATACAATAAATCCAACAGACACTATCGAGAACAAATAGTATTTCAGTTTGAAAAAAAAAAAAAACAACCCGAAATCTACAGATAAAGTTCCCAAAAGAAATTAATCCAAGTTGACGAAGAAATCAAGAGACCCAAAATGTAAAGGAATGAGTTCTGGATGAATCCAATCGCCTGTTTTATGCATCGTTTACCTCACAAGGGGGCATAACTCCTACGAAAAAATTGTTTGACACTTCGGGTTGATCTCAACCATGTTCAACTCTAAAGCTTAACGATCAGAAGAACGAAACGGTAATGTATCGCTAGGAGAAACGAGAAACCCGTCTATGACGCATCGGAAACACAGATTAAAGAAAAAAATATGGAACGAACTCCCCCAAAAAGGAAATTCTAAGAACACATGTTGCGAATGATTTACGAAAAAAAATGTAACAGAAACAGATATAGCTGACAGATCTATTGATATATAGATACTATTGAAAAGATAATCAGAAAGACTGTGTACTCCTCTGGGCAGAGGAGCTGTACTCGAATCTCTCACCGTTTCAAAACTTGTCTACAAATGGATCTTTCTTCCAAGTCCTTCGGATACGAAATTCAAGAATCACAACAACTAAAAAAGGATTTTTTAATTGTCTGGAATAAAAGAATAATTAGTTGAATTAAAAGAAAATACACTGATTACATTATTGAGAATGCAGGAACAGGAATACAGTGTATGGAACTCGGATTAGAGAGTATATGGAGCTCGGTTTTGACAACTGTTTCTTCAAACTGCAACATGTGAATTAATTTTACAGCAACATGTTCCAGAAATAGAACTCACCAGACTTTATAGAACAAAAAACAAACAACGCTTTTATGAAAGTAAATGTAACCTGTTTTGGAAAAATGTACTTATAGCTGATGATAAATTCAACAAACAGATAGAAATAGATCATGGTAAAGAAATTAAAACTGACCTTCTGTTTCATAAAAACTAGTCCAAATATCAAACTGTGCTTTATAATTCAAAAGCTGGACGTACCGAATTCATTTTAGTAAAAGGCAATTCCGCGAACATAGTAGTCTTCTTAAGCTGTGGAAAGATATGTTAGGAAAATGGACGTATGTACTAATTACATTAACAAAGGACGTAAATACTAACTACGACAACCATTCGTAAAGGATTTATACACATTGAAAACAATGACGGCAACAATGCCGTTATAGCACTGGAAGCAATAATTTCTGCCTAAAAAGGATCCACATTTTAATACAACTTAACATGCTGTTTAGGGAGGAGGGAGGGAGGGGGGTTGGAATATCTTTTATAGGAACGGTTTCAGCATTACGGGCAATTGAACTGAATGCTGTGATAGAAAGGCATGCGGCTTTGAAGAAAATAAGAAAATCAAAAGAAAAAAATGAACGGCTCCAGCTGAAAAATGGCCGCCAGCTTCCAGTTTCAAATGCCATGCAATTCCAGTTCCATCAGAAGACGGGTCTTGCTGAAAGCGACAGATGTCACTGAGGAAGAAAAGGTTCACCGCTACAGACGGTCTTGTCAAGCATCGTTTGTCGAAGGATTGGGTGGGGGTGGGGGTGGGGGTGGTGGGGGGGGGGGGGGGGGGAGGGGGGATCGAATGAAAATGTGAAACGCTGTTGGCAGAGAACCTAACAATCATTTGGTTTTCTTTGCCACAGATGGAAGTACAAAAACATATTTATGTACGTGAACTTGTAATTCTAACTGCAATGTATTATTCCGATACAGTTGCAGAGTCGCTAAGATTAAATCTGAAACGGAAGCTATTTTCAGGGAACTTGAGCAAAGATACAAACTGGAAAAATACATCAGCCGCTTAGTAAGGCATGTTTATGGTATTGAAAAAAGAAGCACACACACACGCACGCCTGCACGCACGCGCGCGCGCACACACACACACAACACACACACACACACACACACACACACACACACACACACACACAACACACCAAACAAACAAACAAAAAACAACGGATGTACTATTCACCTTTAGGCCTGGTTGGATACATTGGAAAAGGGAGAAATTTCAATGCTGAGCGAAAAGAAGTTAAAAATGTATGGTAATGAAGAAGATAGAAAATGTATTCCTGTAGCCCATCATGATAACTCTCGTCACTTTTAATAACAGCCACATCATACATAAAAAGAAAGTAACTAGAGAAAATAATGCTTTTCAGTTCATGCTGAGAGGTATTGTTTCTCATCGTCGTTGTTCATTGGTATGAGCTGCTTTTGTTTGTCTTAGATATGTGTGTATAACGGATGTATTTAGGTGTGCATGTACGCGCTTATTCTTGCATTCAAGTATATATGTGGAAGCACATCATATGTTTCCATGTGTTTATATGTATATTCTCAAAATGCCATAAAATGTAAATGATTACACGTCTATGTGTGTACGCGTGTCAGTATATTTTGCGCGTCTGTCTCTAGCTCTCTGTCTGTCCGTCCGTCCGTCTGTCTGTTTATCTGTCTGTCTCTCTACATAAAGACTAATCAGACCCGACCACTCTGGCCCTTGATATCTTTATCTTTTGATCGCACCTCAATACTTCCTCAAGCATAGCTCACATAGTTTCCCCATCTAATTCATTACTCTGTACGTCATGGTTTTGGTTTTTTTTTTTCATTCGTTATTTTGTTTCAGTGCTGTCTTCTCGTTGTTACTTTCCACCCCATCACTGACTGACAGGGTGCCGCTGGGTTACTTTCCACCCCATCACTGACTGACAGGGTGCCGCTGGGTTACTTTCCACCCCATCACTGACTGACAGGGTGCCGCTGGGTTACTTTCCACCCCATCACTGACTGACAGGGTGCCGCTGGGTTACTTTCCACCCCATCACTGACTGACAGGGTGCCGCTGGGTTACTTTCCACCCCATCACTGACTGACAGGGTGCCGCTGGGTTACTTTCCATCCCATCACTGACTGACAGGGTGCCGCTGGGTTACTTTCCACCCCATCACTGACTGACAGGGTGCCGCTGGGTTACTTTCCACCCCATCACTGACTGACAGGGTGCCGCTGGGTTACTTTCCACCCCATCACTGACTGACAGGGTGCCGCTGGGTTACTTTCCACCCCATCACTGACTGACAGGGTGCCGCTGGATGTGCGTTTCTGAACCCATGGTGGTGAGAAGGGGACAGAAGATGCCAAGAGAAGGCTGACACACTGCACACTCAGCGCCGGGTCCCACTAATAAACCTGAATCGGCTTCAGGGAAGGCGACTGACTTGACTTGATGGGTGAGTTTAACGTCCTATTGGCCTGAGGCCCTAAAGGACAAGGTACACTTTATTATTATGACGAATACTTACACAGCGCCTATTCTCGGCTAGAGACCAAGCTCTAAGCGCTTTACAATCCACACTCGTTTACACAACGGGCTGCCTACCTTGGTAGTGCCGACTGAAAAGCTTGCCAGCTGGCGCTTCATTTAGTCGTTTCCCGTGTCATCCAGTCAGTATCGTTCAATATCGTTCACTCAATTTCCTGACTTCCTTCATTCTTTCCATTTCTTATGCAGGGTGCATACTACGAGCTATATGTAACACGTCATCCATACCAACTGCCAAACTGGCCTTCTCTTCCGAAAGTTGGTGATGGGATTTTACGTATGTACAAGATGTTATGCGTGCGTTCACACACAGAACCTCGGTTTATAGTCTCATTCAAAGAACTGTAAGTGAAATGGAGTCAGAACCAATGTTAACTTCGAGAAAAAAAAATCCCTCTGTACCGAAACGGCCCGGCGGAGATTCGAACCCGCAACCCCAGGATCAGCAAGATTCCGAGCCGGCGCTCTACCACTGAGCTATTCCGGCCCCCTTGCAGACACTGGTCTGAGCTCTGGTTCCTTTTGAACTTTAGTTCAAATTCGCCGATTGGTCGGCCGACGATGGGCGTCAGTGTATTTGGCCTCTTTTTCTCCAACCCAAAGCCTGTCTTCAGGGCCACCAGGCGGCCTTCTTCGTGCTCGGGTGGCGATGGTCCTGTGCCGCGTGAGGCCGCCTCCAGGAAGAAGCAGGACGAAAGTCGCTGGAGCGCTGCACGAGTCCCGAAGATTCGGCGGGTACACGCAGACTACGGCC
>CM031620.1:34240221-34242721 GCA_018398815.1 Conus ventricosus
ATGAATGGAAGGCTGCGGCCTATTGAGTGGTTTGCGCCTTGTTGTCTATAGAGGTAGTAACTACTTGAAGCATCAGTCTTGGCTGGTAGAGAAGTCCAGGCTGTTAGTACAATGGGTAGCTTCGGGGAATCGAACATGAGTTTGAATAGGAGGTTATGCATTAACCACTGGGTGCCCAAGTCTTTGTTGGCGCTAGCAGCTGTGGTGTGTGTGTGTGTGTGTGTGTGTGTGTTGTGTGTGTGTGTGTGTGTGTAGGTGACTTGTGATTCCATTGGTGGAATAAAAATAACTTGGGGATTTATTGGTACAAATCGTGTGATGTGTGTGTGCCCGTGATTCCATTGGTTGAGCCAGTTAAACTCGGGTTCTCTCTTGTTTGAGAATGAATATAAGGTGCTTGGAAAACCAGGAAGTGTGTGACTCACTTAAGGGAAAGTGAAACTCGCCCGTCTTGCTGAGGGCTCAAGAAAATACAGCGTGAAGCAGAGGTTAGCTGTCACCCTCGTTGTCTCCTGGGTGGGGACGTATGACAGTGGAGGTTGCTGTAGCCTCGGAGCCGACGACGAGAAGAATTGTCTCCCGTGTGGGGACGGTCGACAGCAAGACGTGTCAGCCTGTTGGAGCCTAGACGGGGAGCTGCCAGACAACGGTGGGGTGTTTGCAGCCAGAGAAGACCTGTGGGAGAGGCCGACAGGAGCCCTTTCCGTGGAGAGGGCGAAGTACGGTGGAGTCCGGGAGACTCGGCGTGAGGGTGCGACTCAAGCTACGTTGCCAGTGTCCCCCAACTGGGATTTGGCCAATCGGGAGGACACAATGGTGTGGCAGCTTCAGCTCGTGGTCGTACAGTGGATGAGAGAAACTGACGGTCAACCGAGGAATGCTGGCAAGTTACGGACGTTTTATTTGTTCTTAAGTTTATAAGTGTGTAAACAGAATTGTGGAATATTGTCTTTCCTGGTTAATGAAGAGTACTTGAAGGAAAGGGGATGCGATTTATGAGATTGTCTGTATGATGTTTACATTGTTGTATGATACAGATAGTTGTGTTGTGTAGTGACGGGTGGGGCTCGGAGTCAAGTTAAATAAAGTTGATTATTTTCTATGAAATGTTATTGGTTTCCCCTCACCTTTGTGCGGGCCCGATGTGAGTGACAGAGTGCGTGTGCCTATGCGAGAGCGCATTTTGGTTGTGAAAGCGTAAATACTTCTGTCTATAACCCCTGCATCCCTGAATATGAAAATCATATTTTAATAACGAGGGGGAGCGTCGGAGACCCGTCACAGTATTACTATAATCATTATTCTCATTATTATCATTCGTCTTCTTGTCGTTATCATCATCATCATCTGTGACAGACGGAAATAAGTATCCCAGGTGATTGGGGACATAGGACCTCTCTAAACACTGCACTGCGACCACCAGGACGACAACATGAGACGGTCGATCACAAAACGGCAAGTGTAGTTTGGCCACCAGCTTGATGCGAACTCTCAGCGTCTGACGGCGAACATAGTGCTCTACCTCTGAGCCAGCGAGCCTCCAGCCCCAGCCCTCCCCCCCCCCCCCCCCCCCCCCCCCCCAGGCTGTCGTGCCCTGTCCGTGCTGGCCATGTAAAATACTTCGCGGACAGAGCGTCCCGGAAGAAGACGTCACGTGAAAAGCCACAGGAACCGGATGTGGCGTTGTATAATGCACGCGCGTCCGGCCCACCTTGAAGGTCAAGGAGGACAAAAGTGGGTCATAATTTAGGGCGTTACCTTGGAAACCCATTAATGTGACGCTGGTTTGCGCTGGTGGGTTTAGCGTTACGTCCGTTTTTTGGTTGTGTGTGTGTGTGTGTGTGTGTGTGTGTGTGTGTGTGTGTGTGTGTGTGTGTGTGTATGTGTGAGTTTGTCTTTTTCTCTCTCTTTGTTGTTGTGTTTGTTTGTTTGTTTGTTTTTCTGTCTTCGAGACTGGCTTGTTATTTACAGTGTTTCACGCTAACAATGCGCTGTAGAGTGATTTGGACAAGATATTTCCTTTGTTATTGTTGTTGTTTTCTTTCTTTTCTTTGTTTCTGTTTCTTTTTTAATCATTTACATAATTCTTCCTTGTCTATTATTTATTGTTTATATTTTCTTTTGAGTAAGAAAGAGGCACGGTGGGAGGGGGGGGGGGGGGGAAGTGGGCTGCTGCAAGGGGGAGGTGCAGAAGAAAGGTGTCTCGTGGTATTAAATGTGTGCATACGCGCCTGCGCGGATGTTTTGTGTGTGTGTGTGTGTGTGTGTTGTGTGTTGTGTGTTGTGTGTTGTTGTGTGTGTGTGTGTGTGTGCGCGCGCGCGCGCCCCCGTGTGTGTGTGTGCGTGTGCGTGTGTGTGTGTGTGTTTGTGTGTGTGTGAATGTGTGTGTGTGCGTGTGCGTGGTGTGTATGCGTGCGTGCGTGTGTATGTGTGTGAATGTGTGCGTGCGTGCGCGCGCGCGTAAGTGCGTGCGCGCGTGCGCGCGTGTGTGCGCGCGCCC
>CM031620.1:34252721-34261259 GCA_018398815.1 Conus ventricosus
GCATGGTCACCACAGGGGCAGTAGAGAACACGTTGCGGTGCCCATCTCCTTCCCTACCCTCCGTGTACACGTGGGATGATTTCGTGTTTCCGTGAGGCAAATCTTGTTTCTTGCACAGGCTATCTTAGGTAGATACCCAAGGTCTGACCACCACTTTGGGCTAATGCGTGGGTCAGACCACTGCTAAGTTGTAGCTATAGAGGCCCGCCTCTTTCAAAAAATCTCTCATCTTAAGTCATTGCTTCATTTATCCACCAGGGCAGTGTGATCTCGAAACTTGGCGGATGTGGTGTGGTGTTTTATAGGACTAGTCCGCACGCAGTGACTCCTCCTGGATGAAACTGAAACCGGATTGTTTCTAGCCCAATCCAGAACGAGGCCAATTCAGGGCTGGGAGCAGGTTGAAAACGACACTATGACCGGAAGTCCACCCCGAACGCTGATGACGTCATACGTAAGCACTCTGCAGAAACTCGAATCGGCAGTTCCTTTTTTTTTAAACTTTTTTTTAAAAATTATCACTATGATTTCCAATCCATAAGGAGGGACGGTCTGAAAATGTTCATGCTCGTCCATCTGCATTACCAAAAACTGTGAGCAAGATAGTGTTCGAAAGTGTTGTTTCTTTTTTCTTTTTTTGCTGGCTGTTTTCAGAATCATAGCAGGCAAGCTAGAAAATGAGAGAACAATATCAAAAAGGCGAAACATTCAAGAAACCCAACCAGCATGAATTTCAAATTGGAAACCCGACACAAACACTTGACAAGAAACCCTACATGGACAACAGATTAACATTTACACAGTGGATAGTCGACTATTGTTCACTGCAGGGAGTGCTGACACAAGAAGAAGAAGAAGAAGAAGAAGAAGAAGAAGAAGAAGAAGAAGAACAACAACAACAACAACAACAACAACAAAAGAAAAAGAAGAGCCACCCCACAGACGAGAAGAAAAGGGGGGAAGCAAAAGGAAATCCTCACTCAGAATCCTAAAGATTTCTACCACCATTACACTGGAGACGGGGAAAAGACTATGAAGAATAAACAGGACGACTTAGGCCACACACACACACACACACACACACACACACACACACACACACACACACACACACACACACCGTATTTCAAAATATGTCCCTTTTTGTTTGAATTTGAAAAGGCAGTAACGGCTCCCGACAGAGGCCAAGACGAATTAAGGTGCATCCATTGAGGATGATTTCTCGTAACACCACGCTGTGCCTACAGACCCTTAAGGGTCCTCGTGACAGTGTAAGTCTGAATCACACACACACTATGAGGCATGCGCCCTCGCGATGCCTCCACGTACGACACCGCTGACCAGTCTGTTCCACGACCACTTGCTGACCAATCTACAGCTGATAATCCAATCAATAACTTTGTGTTATTTGATAACTACTTTCGATGCATGCAAGCTGCACGATTTCCGTGACAAGGTGGGCCAAGGCGCAAGAGGATCAACAAGACTTAAAAAGAATCATTATCTCTTCAACATCTTGCACTAGTCATTGATTGCTTTCCACCGAGGCATTCGGTCCACATGCCACACATTCCCGACGACCAGGAGCATGGGCACAGTTCCTGACGTTCGACCGCAAGCTCTTCAGATCATTTTTTCCAAGCAGTGTTCTGACTCTCCAACAGCAAACCTGTTATTTCATTTTAAGTCGCTGTGACTGTTATCTGTAATGTGGTGCGTGCGTGCGTGCGTGCGTGCGTGCGTGTGTGTGTGTGTGTGCGCGCGCGTGCGTGCGTTGCATCAGAAAACAGCAATGCATCAAAAAACAGCATTTCCTTGGAAAACAAAGTTGCATCAGAAAACAGCATTGCATTGGAAACCAACATTGCATAAAAAACAACAACATTGCTTTAGAAAACAGCATTGTATCACAAAACAGCATTGCATTAGGAAACAGCATTGCTTCAGAAAACAGCATTGCTTCAGAAACCAGCATTGTTTCAGAAAACATCATCGCATTAGAAAACAGCATTGCTTCAGAAAACAGCATTGCTTCAGAAAACAACATTGCATCAGAAAACAACAGAGCCTTGAGAAACAGCATTGCAAAAAAGAAAAAGAAAAAGTATTGCATAACGGACGGCTGGTGTTCATTCGACGAAATAACCTGTCATAAACTAGCCGCCAGATTAGGAGAAAAAAAATCTTGTTCTAAATTCCGATGAGTGAAATAATGTTAAGACATCTTCAGAATATAGATGGGCCACGAACTCTGAAAATCAGCGGACGACAATAGACGAAGATGGGGAAAAAAATAATCAGATAAAAAAGGGAAAATCAAAGACAATGGAATAGCAGATTACTAGCACAGAATTTTCGGAGGATGGAATACAGTCTATAATCTCTCTCTCTCTCTCTCTCTCTCTCTCTCTCTCTCTCTCTCTCTCTCTCTCTCTCTCTCTCAAACACACACACACACACACACACACACACACACACACACACACACACACACAGAGCATCACAACCAGAAGGGAGACGGGAAAGGAAGGGGGGGGGGGGGGGGGGGGGGGGGGGGGGGGGGAGATTTACGACAGAAAAATAAGAAGAAAAAAAAAAAAAGAAAACCAGGTAGCCCCTCTTTTTCCACATTTCTCTCCCCGATATTTATTTACTTTTTCTCTCTAACTCTTCACAGCCTTTCTTCATCATCACTCTCTCTCTCTCTCTCTCTCTCTCTCTCTCTCTCCTCTCTCTCTCCCAGGTCCGTTAACCTCATTGTAACATCGTCTTGCAATTGTTTCTCTTTTCTTTCTTCTTCTCTTTTTTTCTTTTTTCTCTCCCCCCCCCTCCCCCCCCCCCCCCCCCCCCCCCCTCATTTCAGCTGGCTCCTCGCGTGCTAATTAAAAAAACTACACCCCCAATTAGGCACAGGGGCGAGTTCTTTACTATCGTTCATGCCATGTACATCAGCATTTGCCGACTTTAAGAGCCCCCGCACGGGGGCGCAGGGAAAAGCGGGTGTAGATCACGATTTGCTTGCGCCTCCCTCGGTAAATCCTCCTTGATTAATTGGCCTCCCCCTCCCCCTCCCCTCCTCTCTCTCTCTCTCTCTCTCTCTCACACACACAACACACACACGTTGGCCAACCACGCCGTGAACAAGCCGAGAGGCCCGCCTTCCGTGTGCCATCACGTGACGGTGGTGGCCACGTGACAGCACGTGGTCCGCGTGGGGCGTGCGCGACTGCTCTCCTCCCCCCTCCCCCATTTCCGGAAGTAAGTATATTGTGGGGGGAGGGATGGGTGGTGGTAAGGGGGGGGGGGGGGGTAGCAGGGGGGGGGGGGGGGGGGGAAAATTAGGTACTGGCTGCCAGAGAAAAAAAAATTGGAGGTGTGGGTGAGAGGGAAGAGAATGTTCTTTTAAATCTGGGTCCAGTGTTTGATTTCTTTCATTTTTGTTTGTTTTGTTTGTTTTGATTATTTTTTTGCTTTGGTTTGGTTTGGTTTGTTTTGCTTTGTTGATTATCATTTTTCTTTTCTTCTCCCTTTTTTATAATTCATCCGTGAATGGATTGTAAAAATGATGAAGTACTTCGTGGTTTGTCTGTCTGTCTGTCTGTCTGTCTGTCTGTCTCTCTCTCTCTCTCTCTCTCTCTTCTCTCTCTCTCTCTCTCTCTCTCTCTCTCTCTCCTCTCAGTTGAATGGGGAGCCATGAGCACTTCACCTTGAAACATAATTTTGTTAACAAAAACAACAAATTATCTATGACCATTAAGGGAAAAAACATAAGCTCAACCAATCACGTAGTCACACATGTCAGCATAGCTATTTACACAAAAAATATTTGACTTAAAAAAGAGAAAATATCTACACATTCTGACATGCATACTTAAACATGTCCGCGTGAACACCCCCCATCTCTCTCTCTCTCTCTCTCTCTCTTCTCTCTCTCTCCTCTCTCTCTCTCTCTCTCTCTCTCTGTCCATTTCAAGACTGAAGACATTGATTTACAGATATCTTGAAGCATTTATTAGAATAAAGTAAGTTCATGAGAAATTAGATGAAATTAATCATAGAGATTTTTCTTTTTTTTTCTTCCCTCCCTCTCTCGCGCCTCTCTCTCCCTCACACACACACACACACACACACACAACACACACACACACACACACACACACACACACACACACACACACACACACACACGCATACAAAGACACACACACACACTTACACATAAACACACACATCTACACAAAAATGCATACACACACACACACACACACACACACACACACCCCACACACACACACACGAGCAACACTATCACAAACACGTAAGTAAAATGATGGTCCACAACTGCGGCACGGAGCCAGCTTTCTTTCACACAGCCGGGCAGCCGCTTCGATTGCTGCTCAAAGGAAGATGGCCTGGGGTTAGAGAGACATGTTCACACCAGCTGACCCCATGTTTGATGGATTTCTGTGTCTGCGGGAAACTTGTACAGACTACATCCCTCTGCCCGTGTGCTGTTACTCTCTTTGACACAGCTCAACTTCTTCTTCCTCTTCTTCTCGTACGCAGGCTGATACTCCTGCGGACACTCCCTGTATAGACAGGCATGGAGTAATTCCATCTACCCAACAAAAGGAGTGGGGTTTTGTGTGTATGACCGTTTTTTTTATCCCGCCAATAAGGCAGCCATACACCAACTTCGGGGAAGGTGCATGCTATGTGTAACGTGTCATCCATACAACGGCCAAACTGGCCTTCTCTTCCGAAAGTTGGTGATGGGATTTTACGCGTGTGCAGAAGTTATGCGTGCGTTCACACACGGAACCACGGTTTGAAATCTCATTCGAAGGACTGTATGGGAATGGAGTCAGAACCAAGGTTAACTCCGAGTGTGTCTCCACCCCGCCGCCCTTGTAACAAGCCATGCTCTCAGCCCGACAGCTACCATGTGTTTGCTTTTGGTAGATGACGTCTTCACTGACTACAGATTACGGCTGCAGAGACTTCAGAGGAACAAAAGCGAACAGCAGCTGTAAAAGATCAGAAAAGCCCTACATGATCTGTCAAGACGATCCACCATTGTACTCCAGTGGATTCCATCCCACTGTGGGATCACTGGGAATGAGAAGGCTGACGCTCTGTCCGAGGCAGGCAGCAATATGGAGCAGTTCAGCCACCCGGTGACCTACAGAGAGGCCAAAACTATCATCCACAACAATATCAAAACCAGTGGAAGAGAACGCTGGGTGCAGACAGTGGTGCTGATCAGATCCATCAGCTCCGGAGATACCAGCAAACAATCGTCTTCAGACTGAGAACTGGCCACTGCCGACTGCTGAGCCACATCAGCTGAATTAAGATTGCCCACACAGATGAATGTCGGTGTGACACTGGATCTCAGACACCCAGAACACATCCTCCAACACTGCTCAGACCATGCTGTTCCACGGCGTCAAGCCTGGCCAGAGGGTGCAGAGCTGGAGATGCAGCTCTGGGGCAGCCGACAACACCTCAACACGACTGTGGGATTCATCGTGGCGACAGGATTGAAAATCTGACGCAAACCAATATAAATCGACCGAAGAAGAAGAAGAAGAAGAAGGAGGAGGAGGAGGAGGAGGAGGAGAAGGAGAATTCCCGAGATAACATATGCGGTCAAATCTGCAGTCGTATGGCTTCATCCCTCGCCGTGTAAATGCAAATCGTGCCATACCGTACCAGGCTAGCTCAGAGCTGGATGTGAAGGCAGCTGATGATGTAGCAAACGGGCTGGCCAGGATGTGACGTCACAGGTTTCCATTCATGGCGCTGAACTGGACCAAGTGATTGAAAATGTGTTTGGTTTTTTGTTTGTTTGTTTGTTTGTTTGTTTTTGTTTTTAAACACCTTTAAGGTCAGATTAGTTTTAAACGACAAATGAGCCAACTTGTGTATTCAACCAGCTGCCCTGGCGGACTCCCGGCTGGGAGGCCGCGGGTTCGATCCCCATCAGAGTCATGTGGGATTTTTCTGCCCCGACCGGCTCCTACCCAGAGGTGAGTTTGCTATGGGCTTGGATGGGAAGACTGGGACCACACAGTCGAGTTTCATCCACTTAATGGATGCGTTTCTGAGAGTGTTGCTCAAATTTCCTGACCAACACTGCTCGGGCCTGGCTGACGCCAGGATGTATTGTGAAAGGAAGCGTAGAGTACAGCCCTGTCATGCAGTCTCAGACCGATATGGAAATCCATAGCATCATCTTCATCATCTCCATTCTCATCCATCAGCATAAAAAAGTCTCAAATTCTGTGGCCCTTCATGCCCTGCTCTCATGGTGACCTCAGTTTTGATGTCCTCTTCACGACTGTGGCCTTGGTTTGGTTCCGTCGGGGTCACCGGTATCGGCGAGTCCATGGGGCTGTCGTTGGACGGACGTGGTAGCGCCCTCCGGAGGGAGAGCTCACTCACGCCGGCTCCGCGACTAAGCAGTTTATTGTCGTCAGTAGGGGCTTAGTAGGTGGTGTCCTGCGTATGTTGGATCAGAACAGGCGTCACTGAACGCCACCGAAGTGACTCGACAGCAGTGTAGTGTCTCCTCCGGTGGGTTGCCTCTTGACGACTTGACATTGACTGTTCCCTGTGGATTACCGGTGCCGGGACTGCGGCGGGACCGGCCGAGCTGTGGCTGTGGACGGGGTGTCGGAATGAGCGGCGTGTTGCACTGCCATTGAGCTGGCACAGACGTTGGGACACAAAAAAAAAAAAAAAAAAAAAAAACGTGTGTATTCATTTCGGCATTTGTGCAGCGCATTCAAATGTTTTTCACATTAAAGTCACATTGAAACTTGCCACAAAGAACATACAAGGGAGAGAAACCATGTATGAAGGCGAGTGCGCAGTAGCAGGTCCTGCGTCGAGTGATTCTTGCGGATTACTCTGGAATCACCTGACGTCGCAGCCAGTTCGCAGTCGCGTCAGGGTGGAGTTTGGGGCAGTTTGGGGCAGAACTTGCGTGCAGTCTGGGAGACCACCAACGGTTCTACCCGCTCTCTGATCTCGGAGAAAAAAGACAACAAGGAGGAAACCTGGCAGTTTAGACTATCACAGAAAGAGGACAATTATTAATGACGTAGTCAGAGTTGTTTCTTTGTGGCGGATCTGTCACAAAACTTATGGTCACCTGCTCCTTCGACATCGCAAAAACCAACAACAAACAAACAAACCTATGGTACAGTATGGCACACCAACTGTTGGAGAACCTGTAGAAAGTAGGGTGTTTTTTTTTCTCAAATACATTTACGATAAGATACAAGATAAATTCCATTTCGCTTCTTTCACACATGTATGGAAGGCTGTTAGAAAAATGTTATCACCCCTCCTCTCCCCCCTCGCCACTGGAACCTCCAGCAAGGGCTTGCAAGCATACACATGCAAAGACATCTTAACACGTCTTATAACAATTGCATGCATGTGCTGTAACATGAATGTTTTGGGGTAGGAAAACGTGGAAGGGGAGAAAAGGGGAGGGTCACTGTGTGTGTGTGTGTGTGTGTGTGTGTGTGTGTGTGTGTGTGTGTGTGGTGTGGTGTGAGAGAGAGAGAGAGAGAGAGAGAGAGAGAGAGAGAGAGAGAGAGAGAGAGAGAGAGAGAGAGAGAGAGACTGAGAGAGGAGGGGGGCTGCACCTTTGTTGTTGTTTTTCTGTGCTGCTGTTTATGGGTTGCCAGTGCAAGAGAACGGAAAGGAGACTATTAGGGTAAGTACACTCAAAAACTGTCTTTTACACTGATACATGATAAGATGCTATATGCTGGCAAGTACGGTAAACAGCGTCCTTCCGTGCGTGGGTATTTTGCTGAAAGCGAAGTGCTAGCTTTAAATAAACTGGCCCTGTGATGGACAACACGTGCCATGCGCACGGCGGTGGGAAAGAGACCCGCCAGGGAGTGCACGTTGCTGTTAGCTTACAGCCAGTTGTGAGGATAAGGCGCCCACAGACATGAGGCTGGTACGCCCGTTTTGTTCAATCTGACGGCCTGTAATGACATCATCACGATTGTGCAATGCCTCGTGAAGAAGGTCGCACGGCCGAAACCTTGGCAACAAATAAAACACAAATCTCTCTCTCTCTCTCTCTCTCTCTTCTCTCTCTCTCTCTCTCTCTCTCTCTCTCTGTGCGTGTGCGCATGTGTGTGTGTGTGCATATGCGCGTGCGTGCGCGCGCGCGTGCGTGCGTGCGTGCGTGTGTGTGGTGTGTGTGTGTGTGTGTGTGTGTGTGTGTGGTGTGTGTGTGTGTGTGTGTGTGTGTGTGTGAGTGCGCGCACGCGCTTTGTTGTGTGTGTGTGTGTGGTGTGTGAGGTGTGTGATGTGGTGTGTGTGTGGTGTGTGTGTGTGTGTGTGTGTTTGTGTGTGTGTGTGTGTGTGTGTGTGTTGTGTGTGTGTGTGTGTGTGTGTGTGTGTGTGGTTTAGGTTGAAAATGGAGCAGTTGATGAGTTAGGTTGAAAGAAGAAGCCGAGGAGTAAAACGATGGACAAAGTATGGAGGGGTGTGTGTGGTGTGTGT
>CM031620.1:34261359-34266359 GCA_018398815.1 Conus ventricosus
TATCTCTTCAGTCTGAATGCAAAACTTTGGTCCCATGTCAACCTATCTGAAAGGTCAGTTTCAAATGAATGCGAAAACTTTGGTCTCATGTGCGCCGAATATGAGAAGCGGAGTGAGTTGTCGTTCTTCGTTTTTCACTGTCCTAAATGTTATCTGCTTTCGCCTGAAGAAGACCCAAGAGGTCGAAATGCGTTGTATGTTGTCCTGTACTTTGTTTAACTATGTCCTTGGCGGTAACTAGCCCTCTCTCTTTCTAAAATTTTGGTATTATGTCAATATATCTGAAATTTTGATTTCAAACGAATGCAAAACTTTGGTCTCATGTCAACACATCTGAAATGTTAGTTTCAAATTCAACGCGCATCTTGCGGCCGAACAGGAAAGATATGAGATTGCTCGTTCTTCGTTTTCATGGTCCTGAATGTGGTTCATCTTGCATGAAGAAGACCTACGAGGTCAAAACGCGTCGTGTTTTATCTTGTAACTTGTTTGTACTTGTTTATTTTTTTTTGGCGGACTCATTAAGAACTGTTCTTGAAGTATGTGTGAAATGGAAAATCGTTTTTTTTCCCCCCAGTGCTGGTCATCAGGTCATGACGTTGTTGACCAAATGATCTCCAGGGTTGATGAGATGCAGTTCATCCTACACGAAGAGACAAGGTCGTGCATAGTCTGATCTGCTCTGTATGTACAAGTAGCCGAGAAATGCATTCGTTAACGGCGTAGGAAGTGCCAACAAGCCAGACACCAGGGTTGAAAGGCAAGGCATAGAAGACGCTAAAATAGAGTTGGGCAAAAAGAACGTGGGCATTCCATGTTAATTAAAACAACTGCTTTTTTGAGTCGATGTATTCGTCTAGATGTTTGCCAATAACAAAATGTAGGTGATATACCCCCCCCCCCCCCCTCCCTTCCATTTCTTTAAAGCAAACACTGACAGAAATATAGGCGATATACACACCCCTCCCCTTTATTTAAAGCAAATACTGACAGAAATATAGGTGATATACACCCCCGTCCCCTTTATTTAAAGCACCCCTCTCCCTGTATTTAAAGCACCCCCTCCCCTTTATTTAAAGCAAACACTGACTGATCTTTTGCACTCAGACTGAGAAGATAAGTGAGTGATTGTTCGTGCTTCGTTGTCATTGTTCTGAATGAGGTTTTGTCTTGTATGCCTGAAGAAAACAAATGAGGTCGAAACGCGTCGTGTTTTGTCTTGTAATTTGTTTGTTCCCTTCATTTTGGTGGCATAGTAATTTCTCTTTGAAGTTTGTAAACATTATGGACACGTATGACATGAAAACATCAAAATCAACGATCGTTTTGAATCTGATAGCTGCTTCAGCCAAACGTTGAAAACAGATGAATATTTAGACTAAAATATTCCAAAATAATACGAACACGAATTTTTAGATTCGGTATTTCTCCGGTCTATGTTCACAATAAGCGACAAACAAAAGGTGTTGCACCAAGGCATTTGACGTGTTGTTTTCACGTGTGTGTGTGTGTGTGTGTGTGTGTGTGTGTGTGTGCGTGCGTGCGTGCGTGCGTGCGTGCGTGCGTGCGTGCGTGTGTCTGTTGTGTATGTGTGTGGTGTTGTTGTTGTTGTTTTGTTTTTACGTCTTTCCACATAACGATATTACACGAAAAAACGAAAAAGAAAAATCGGGGCCAGGAAAAGAGGTTAACACAACGGGTCAAAACAATTAACCTATCTACAACTACAACACAAAAATAGAAAACCCACTTAACCAAAGATAAAAAAAAACATTACTCTTCTGTCTCATCTCACCACTGACTGCTACCTATTATACGTATTTCCCAATTGGACTTTTAGCTCTCTCTCTCTCTCTCTCTCTCTCTCTCTCTCTCTCTCTGTGTGTGTGTGTGTGTGTGTGTGTGTGTGTGTGTGTGTGTGTGTGTGTGTGTGTTCTAAATGTAAGGCTGACACCTTTTTGTTCTTATTTTTAGAACAGATGTAAATGTTATTCATAGAGCGAATGGCAAATACAGACTTTGTAATGTCGCGTGATGATGAAGTGTCTGTTTAAAACATACAATTGTCCTGGTGTTGGAATAAAGCGTTTCAATACCGATCAGAAATCCTAATGGAAGAACGAACAGAATGACGGGTAGCTGACGTGAGAATAACAAAAAATTTAAATCCGAAGAGAGTGTGATGTGCGTCTGTTAAACTAGAATAGTGTCAATGCTCTCTGGCATTGTACATGTGTTGGATGATCAGTTGAATAGATTTTAATGTGTTCGATCGCTTTGAAATAAACATTTTGCTCTCTCTCTCTCTCTCTCTCTCTCTCTCTCTCTCTCTCTCTCTCTCTCTCTAACAAGTATGGGTGGTGATATTTGTTTGGAAAGATGCGTGCGGTAATGAACTGAAATGTAAAACACTTTACAGTAATCCTTAAATGATGTAGCCTATGCTGGGCTGCCTATTTCGCGTGTTACCCCTGTATGCTGTTTACCCAATGAAACCCTATGCTGGGTTGTCTATTTCGTATGTTACCCCTGTATGCCGTTTACCCAATGAAACCCTATCCTGGGCTGTCTATTTCGCGTGTTACCCCTGTATGCTGTTTACCCAATGAAAACCTATCCTGGGCTACCTACTTCACTTACTACCCCTACATCCTGTTACTGTATGAAGCCTATCCTGGGCTGCCTATTTCACATATTGTTTATTCCCATATCCTGCTACTGTACCAAGCCTGTCTTCGTCTACGCTATTTCACATATTGCTTCAACATTCTCTCACTGTATGAAGCCTGTCGTGAGCTGAGTGTTTTACATTTTACCCCCCACGTCCTGCTACTCTATCACGCCTCTACTCAGCTACGTATATCACACATTACTCGTACGCTCTGCTACTCTCTGACGCCTGTGCTGCTGGCTGCGTATTTCGCATATTTTTTATTACTCCTGCATTCTGTTACTCCGTGAAGCCCAACCTGAGCTGCGTGTTTCAGATATCACTCTCAACATCGAGTTATAATAATAATGACAGAAGTAATGACGATTATTTATGGCGCTTAATCTTAGATCTTAAGCCCTAAGCGCTTACAAATACCGAAAAGGTTAAAGAAAACAAATGAAACCAATAAGAAGATGAATATTACAATACGTATCATGCACCTACAAACAAGAGTGCATATTGGCGCGCGCGCACGCGCGCGCGCACGCACACACACACACACACACACACACACACACACACACACACACACACACACACACACGCACACACACACACACACACACAGAGTATTGATAGGTGAGGAGGGTTGTTTTTAAGAGATACCTTGAAGGAGGACAGTGAGTTTGAACTACGCATAGATATTGGGAGTTTATTCCAAGAAACCGGACCCTGAAAAGAAATTGAACGATCGCCATATGTTTTAGTTCCAAATCTAGGGATTTTGTATTTTATTCCACATTGTCTGTACTGGACTGTGTATTTCGCACGTCATTCCTATATCCTGTCGATCTATGAAGCTTCTGCTGAGTCGTCGAATTCACGGGCTGCCCCCTGTATCATACTATTCTGTCTAAATACTGCCCTAAGTATTTTTTTTTCCTGAATGTCACTTTTGTTTCCTCATAAATCCTTGCTTATTTTGTCTGTTACTGCTGTTCTTCTAAGAATGTTATCCTGTAGTACGTAATTTACGTATTTTACCCTTATTAATATACCCTTGGGTAGTCTTACTTCATAGAGAGTCTCTCTTGGGGTATTTCACATTATCTCTGTTAATACAGCCTGTCTTGTGGTATGTATTTCACATGTTACCTCTTGTTAACACATTCTATCTTGTGGTACGTTTTTCACTTGTTACCACTTTCAATACAGCCTTCTCTTGGTACGTATTTCAATTGTTACCTCTGTTAATACAGCCTATCTTGTGGTACGTATCTCACATGTTACCTCTGCTAAATTAACAGCCTATCTTGTGATACGTGTTTCACACGTTACCTCTGTTAATACTGCCTATTTTGTGGTACATATTTCACGTTACCTCTCTAAATATAACTTGTCTTGTGGCATGTTTTTCACACTTTACCTCTGTTAATACTGCCTATCTTGTGGTACATATTTCGCACGTTACTCTCTTAATATATCCTGTCTTGTGGTATGTTTTTCACACGTTAATACTGCCTATCTTGTGTAAGCTTTTCACATGTTACCTCTTGTTAATACAGGCTATCTTGTGATACGTATTTGACATGTTACCTCTTGTTAATACAGGCTATCTTATGATACGTCTTTCACATGTTAGCTCTTTTAATACAGCCTATCTTGTGTGTATTTCACATGTTACCTCTTGTTAATACTGCCTACCCTGTGGTACGTATTTCACATGCTACCTCTGTTAATACTGCCTTCTTATGGTATGTATTTCACATGTTACCTCTTGTTAATACAATCTATCGTGTGGTATGTTTTCACATGTTACTTCTGTTAATACCGCCTATTTTGTTGTATGTATTTCACATGTTACCTCCGTTAACACAATTTCAAGGTGAGGTGAGTGCAAACGGGAAATTGAGAAGAATTTTTTTTTTTTTAAAGAATTGCTAGTCGTTCCGCAAGACAATAATTATGGACGAACACATCAAAAGACCAAACACGACGCGTTTCCGCCTCTTGGATCCTCTTCAGGTAAAACAACCAGCATTCAGGACAATGAAAGCGAAGAGGGATAAGATAAGATAATGTTGCTTATAGCCCAGCCGACCGCAGAGGGCCACATCAGGGCTGAAGCGAAGAGGGAACGATCACGTATCTTGTCGTATTCGGCGGCCAGACGGCCTATCTGGTGGTGTGTAGTTCACAGGACACGCACGTCAGGGACCTGTGCCCTTTTTCTCGCTGTTCTGGAACGGGTTTCCTCCCCAGCTTCCTTGTCCGTGGACGGTCTGAAGCAGGTGCGATGCTTCTTGAAACCTGAATGGCATTCTAATTTTAGTTCATTTCGTTTTAT
>CM031620.1:34271359-34276359 GCA_018398815.1 Conus ventricosus
GATGATAATGATAATAAAAAATGATTATAATAATGATTCATTTAAGTAGAAATAATGTACTCTGGCCCTGGGCAATTAGACAAGAAAACGTTCTTTGAATACAAGATTGATGATATAATGTACAAATGGGAAAACTTAAAATTGTGTTTACATCAGTATTTGAAAAGAATGTTTTACAGCCACAAATGTACACTGCTGGTTAACATTAAGACAGGAGTAAATGGCTCGACAGGCCATGCCTAAGGCTGATCTCTTTGCACTAAGTGTAAGGCTTCTACTAGCTGTTGTATGCGGAATGTAATACTGCGTGTGTGAAAGAATTCCGCTTGAAACATATATGATTGAGGCTTGCTTATTACGCACAGAATCCCTGATATGTTTACATTTGATTTCATTGATAAGCTCACTGTGACAACGCTCAGTCGTTACTAAGTTGACTCGTTAATTATATGTTGATTTTTTTTTTCTTCAATTGTTTACTTGATCATTCATTTTCATTCTGTCCCACGGCACACTTGACGCTCGGAAAGGGACGGGGGAGGAAAGCCTCGCGCAGACCAACTTTTACGTCCCTTTGCCCTATCTCTGGAAGGCTTTTAGAGATAATTGATAATTAGATACCATCTCCACAGACGACAACTTTTACAGCCATTCCACTTACGTCTTTTGCTGCGGTAGGTCCTCATTTGCATAAAGGGAGCGGACTCCGGGCTGCCTGACAGCCAATCGGAACGCAGCGGCCCCGTTACCGCGGAGCTCCGGACTGTCGCGCAAGAGCTCGCGCGCTCTGTCACTGGGTTGGCACCATCTACTGTTTGAGTGCAGCGCTTTGAAAGAGAGGCCTGTGGCTTTAACGCACACGTCGCAGTCATCTCGCTTTGACGGGGGACCAGCGGTGTGGTGGAAGAGCACACCAGCCTCGGAAAGAGTGGAGCTCTTCCGGGAGCGGGGCCGGCGAAGACGAGCGCAAAATATGCCGATGATTGGACGCACGCCGAGCGGGCCGTAATGTGAAACAACTGGCAGACGAAGCTTCCTTCTTCTTCCTACCCACCCTCCTTTCTCTCCTCTCCTCCTGCCCCCCCCCCTCTCCGCTTTTTTTTTTCTACACCACCATTCCCACACTGTTCACGCTCCTCACCCCTCTTTTTGTGATGTGGGTGCCGCCTATGCGTTCGTTTGTCGGTCCGTTCTGCTGAGAATTATCGTCTACCATCTCCGTCTCTCCGAAAAAGCGTGTGCGTGCGCGCGTGCGTGTGTGTGTGTGTGAAACTCTCCCCTTCCCCCCACCCACCTCCAATCTCTGTATGTCTTTCAGCACACGCACACACACAGTCCTTCCACGTACGATCTTCCCAGTCAGTTCGGGGGGCCCCCCTGTTGCGTTCGTTCGCTGTTCCAGCTACCTCCCACCGGCAAGTGTCCGCTGTGTCAGCCCGTGAGAGAGAGAGTGGACGGGGAAGCGCACAGTGCGCAGGTGATGAGAGAGAAGAGAGAGAGAGCCGCCACGGCGCAGCCTGCACCACACTCACAGACACACGCACACACACACACACACACAGAGACAGACTAGCTTGTGGGGGATAAGGCCCTCAGGAGTTGTGGGTTCCATTCTGCTTTGCCCCCCGCTAAAAGCGGGGAAGCTCGTTATCCGCGTTCTTGTTTATCCAGTGACGTTGGACTATCTTACAACGGCCGTACCACCAGGTAAACTCGTGTTGACGATGTCTCCCAGTCGTCTGTTTTCCTTCTTTTTTTTTTTTCCTTCTCCCCCCGCCTTTCTACTGTTGCTCTGTCGCTTATCCTGCGGCTGTTATGTTCTTGTGCCGTTCTAGTGTGGTGCATGTTGTCACATCATCATTGCCTGTTATTTGCGTTTTCGTCCTGCGTTCGGCTGTGGGTTTTTACAATGTAGACACGTGTAACCTTTTTTTTTTAGTACCACGGTCCGTTAATGTTGTGTTGACAGTCGTCGCCGATCGTAAATCCTCATGCATGTCCGTTTGACGCGGGCAGTGTGGATTTATCGTTGATTTACACCTGTTATTGAAATGGATCTGTCAGTACAGTGGGTTTACGTCTCTTACCTGACATTGTGGGTCCCCCTCGCCGGCAACTGATGCAGCGGATTGCAGTGAGGCGCCGACAGTCCTTTCAGCGTCCATTTGGTTGTTGGGTTGCTACGACCAGTCGTCGATGCATCGAGCTGATTGTTTTGCCCCCAAGGCTTGCTGTTGCTAGTATCGTAGTGACACAGTTTCACAGAATCTGGGTTACCACCAAGTCGTGCTTGAGAAGAACAAGGGGTCACTTTTCTTTATGTCGTAAATGCTGTCAGGTTTTATGTTTTCGTTGAGTAGACTCTAGGTGTCTGAGGTATTCCACCGGTGGCTATAGGCTATTAAACGTGCACATGCTCTGATTGTCTCTTAATGATGACCGCACGATTGTGAAGTGCGCGCTGGCCCTTGTGACTGTGTCTTCAATTCTTTCTTCAGGCCAGGGCCGCGCAGTCATCATTCTGAGTTCGTCTCCTGAAGATCCCAGATTCTGTTGTGAAGATTGAAGATTGTCTCTGCGATATTCCAGGGTGTGTTCTTGAGATTGAGGGATAGTCACCTGAATATTTATTTTTTTTTTTTTTTGTGTTGTGGGTTCTGAAATTCGAAGATTTTTCTTCTGAAGATTGAAATTTGTTCTGAAGAATTCTGTGGAAGCTTACACTTCTTAGGATTTCACACCACAGTTTCATTTGTCACTTCGAAATTACAGTTCAGAGGTTTTGCCTTTACATCTTAGATGGTATCAGACTATGAACAATTAGGACATCATCTACTCATCAGCACCAAAACAAATAAACAAACAAAAATCACACGTGCCTTTACAATTTGTCACACACAAATCCCCCCCCCCCCCCCCCCCCCTTTTTTTTGTGCTCTTCCAAACAAATCTAGTTGCTTCACTTTGAGACTCATACAGTTATTATCTTAACAATGCATGCCTCATACAAAATATGATTTTCATAATTACAAACAGTAATACCTCTTTTTCCTTTGAAAAGATGACGTACCTAGATCAGTTCCCTGCAGACTCGCTACATCAAAAAGACAATGGCACATTTTAGGACTCTAAACCATTTGCATTCATGTCTTGATTATTTAAAGACTGAGCACTTTGAATTGTTACTTAAGAAGTGCACACTTTTCAGAACTGGACACACGCGGCTCTGTGGGTCATCTAAAAAAATACGATTCAGTTTATGTTGTTTAGAGCCCCGCCGACCACGAGGGGCCTTATCAAGGTTTGGTCATCGAAGAACTCGCTCGTACAGAACTGGTTTTTGCAGAACCGGTCACTTCACAATTGGTCGCTAACCAAGTTTCCTTGTCCCCGCAGAATCCCACACGTGGCACGGTCACGCTTTTGGCGGCCAGGATGTAGCGTATTCAGGTGTGCGCCCGTGCGACAAACCATTGTCATTTCAAGTATTCATGCCCAAGAACTGTCCTCAGAAATTGTTACTTGAAAACTACACAGTTTTGAGGACACACCTTCACCATTCCACTGTCATTGTTACAACTTTTCAGGGGTTTGACTGTTGCCTTTGTGGATCCACCATCACAGAAAGGGCAGCGGTATTTCAAGCTTGCAGCCTAAAGGTCTGTCTGTCTGGCTTCTTCGTCGCCGTTGTGGATTGTGTGTCAGACACCGGAGGAGTTCGTGTGTTTCAGGATGGCCCATTTATCTTTGGATGTCGGCTAAAGCAGTGCTTGTTTCCCGCTTCAGTTCGCATACATAATCCAGCGTGGAAGTTTTTTGTCACTTGGTCTGAGAGAGAGAAGAAAAAAAAAAGACGCCCCCCACTGGCTTACTACACACAGGCGCGTACACACACACACACACACACACACACACACACACACCACACACACACACACACACACATTGCCTTCTGGAATCACTTCCTTGGATGAGTCTCGTGTGATGATACACTGAACCTTCGTCACTTTTTGTTTTATGCCGCGACTGTAGGACAAACCAGGAAATTTGGAAATGAACGACAAAAAAAAAAAAAAGAAGAAGAAAAAAAGAAAAAGCAAACAGGAGGCATGGGAATCGTTCGCAGATTGTTACACGTGAATGCCAACACATTTCCGGACAGACAGCAGCCCATTCCTCATTCCTCACCGAGGGCACAACGACTTGGGAGGGGGGGGGGGGGTGAGGAGGGAATAATCTCCTTTTCGTGCGCCCTGCTACTTACACACACACAGAGCAAACTAAACCAGGCGGAAAAGAACTTTCCATACACCCCCTCCCCTCCCCTCGCCCCTCCTTCCCACGCCCCTTCCCTCTAGACACAGAGTGCTTCTTCGTCAGTAACATAAATAATGACATAATTTACGGCGGCCGTCGCCTCCGCTCATGTGCTTTCAATTTGCCCCGTGGAGCTGAGGGGAAGGTTTGTTCGCTCGCCGACCGGGGAGGTCCCATGGCGGCTTAGAGGTTAAACGAAAATTAAACGGTTACCATGAACTTTTTTTCCCCCACCCCCATCCCCCCACCCGCACACCACCCCCACCCACCGCCCTTCGGGTTTTTTTGTTGTTGTTTTTTGTTGTGTGTGTGTTGAAAAATCTGGGGGTATTCTGATTCCATGACCTACCCCCCACCCACCTCACACTCCACCTCACCCCACCCCACCTCACCCCAGCCCAGCCCCCCATATACCCAGGGCAAGAAACGGTATTGTGTGCTCTTCCGTGCTCTGGTCGCATCGTCCTTTTCTATACATCTTCCTCGTGGAAAGGGCGAAAGAGAGCCCGTGTGACCCCAGACCAATCCATACAGCGTACACTGTGCACAGAGAGTGCTGAAATGTACAGAACTTCATGATGTTTGTTGTTGTTTGTTTGTTTTTTCTCAACAGGTCATTATCTGTTGTTGTTTTTTCATTTGATGTAAGTAACAATGTACTGTAAACTCATCTTTGTTTTTAC
>CM031620.1:34286359-34291359 GCA_018398815.1 Conus ventricosus
AGAGCACAAACTGGCATCGTCTACGGACAGCCCGATGCAGGCAACGAGCTGCTCTCTTCAGTTCACATCACACAGAAGTGAATGTCTGGGTGGTTGAAGTGGCCGCAACAGCAACAGTTTCTGTCGTTCTTCTGCCCTTGAGCCTCGGGCAAAAGGTGGTTTGCCATCAGCGCGAAGGCACTTCTTCTGCGTACGCAGGCTGATACTGCTGCGGACACTCCCTGTATAGACAGGCAGGTATAATCCCATCTGCCTAACAAAGGGAGTGGAGTTTTGTGTGCGTGACCGTTTCATTTATTTTTTTTATCCCGCCATTAAGGCAGCCATACTCCATCTTCGGGAAGGTGCAGGCTACGTGTAACGTGTCATCCATACCAACGGCCAAACTGGCCTTCTCTTCCGAAAGTTGGTGATGGGGATTTTACGTGTGTGCAAGACGTTATGCGTGCTTTCACACACGGAGCATTGGTTTATAGTCTCATTCGAAGGACTGTGTGGGAAATGGAGTCAGAACCAATGTTAATCCCGAGGGAAAAATCCCTCTGTACCGAAACGGCCCGTCGGAGATTCGAATCCGCAACCCTTAGATTACGAGTCCGGCGCCCTACCAACTGAGCTATTCAGGCCCCCAGAAGACAAAAAATTACGTTACTAGGACACGGAGAAACGTCATCCATTTCCATCAGTCTTGGCGCAAAAAGATAGGACGCACCACACGGACGTATCCATTAGATTTTTAGTCGGATCCGGACGAAAGGTGCGGATCCACAGTTCGTGAGGGCGGGGTTATTGGACATTTTCGCGTGAGTATGACCACATGGAAGGTAGTGTGTGCTGATGAATTTATATGTATGAAGAAAGGGTGTAAAATATGAATGCGAAGTCCATCACTTACAGCACATGGGGCTGACTCGTCGCTGTCTGTCCTGGAAACAGAACCAGTCCTATCGCCTGCCGGGAGACCTTTCGTCCGCTGCTTGGGACTCGTCAGTGGAACACGGCTGATCGCGTTGGCCCTCCCTTGGCATCGAATGCAGATAGACTCCATGTCATTCTCGGCATTCTCACCACCAAGGGTGCAGGAATACAATTCAGCGGCCCCCCGGGCAGCCAGTGAAAGGTAAGAACGTCAAACGAGAAGAAAGCACAGTAAGCAAATAGGTTGGTTGAACACTGACATCGTTAAGTAAAGAGCAGTAAATATATGGGAAAATCTTTAAGCCTATGCTTGAAGACTCTCTCTCTGTGTCTGTCTGTCTGTGTCTGTCTCTCTCTCTCTCTCTCCCCTCTCTCTCTCTCTGTCCCTCTCTCTCTTTGTCTGTCTGTCTCTTTTGTCTCTCTCGCTCTCTCCTCTCTCTCGCTCTCTCTCTCTCTCTCTCTCTCTCTCTCTCTCTCTCTCTCTCTCTCTCCTCTCTCTCTCTCTCTCTCTCTCTTGTTTTGTGTGTGTGTGAACAAGAACAGTGTGTGTGTGTGTGTGTGTGTGTGTGTGTGTGTGTGTGTGAACAAGAACTGTGTGTGTGTGTGTGTGTGTGTGTGTTGTGTGTGTGTGTGTGTGTGGTGTAGAGACATACACGTTCTTTTTTTTTCACAAAATACGCTTTCAGGGAATACGCATTTTGCATTACATAATTATGTTACATAAGTATGTATTTTCACTTAGCATTGAAGCGTTTTAGTAATGTTTTTTTCATATCCTGTCTGTCTGTCTGTCTGTCTGTCTGTCTGTCTGTCTGTCTCTCTCTCTTCTCTCTCTCTCTCTCTCTCTCTCTCTCTCACACACACACACACCCACACACACACACACACACACACACACACACACACACACGGGAATTTTAATACGTACCGATTATTTGTCTTGAAAAAAAAAAGAAAAAAAGCCAGGATCCGTTCTACTGAAGTGGAGATTATGCGCCCTGATTGCCCTTCTATTCTTTCTTGGTTTTTTTTTTTTTTTTTTAACTGTTATCACTTTTAATCTTTTTGTTACTATGGCAATTATTGCCATTGTTACTGTTCTTGCTATTATAGTCAGCACTGTCATCATCTTCTTCAGCACATTTAAGGCTTGGTGGTATGCCTGGACCTGTTTCAGTAGGGCCCACAACAAACGCCGTGCCCGCCTGACAGACGGCCTAGGCTCTTAGTAACTCTCTCTCTCTCTCTCTCTCTCTCTCTCTCTCTCTCTCTCTCTCTCTCTCTCTTCTGTTACAACTGTTTGACACTTTTTTTCGGTCTTTTCTCTCGTCTGTTGTTGTTGTTGTTGTTGTCTGTCTGTTTTTGTGCCTCATTCTCTTGTCTTTGTTCTAGAAACTCTTCTTTTTTGTTTTTTATTCCTCTGATCACATCAACACCATGCCAGTTTTTCTTCTTTTTTTTTTCTTTTTTTTTCTTCGTTTTTTGTTTGTTTTGTTGTTTCTTTGTTTCTTTGTTAAATGTAACATCGGTAGTCGGATTGTTTGCACACGGTTTCTAGTGGTGACTGTTACCCTTTCTGCGGGTTTTTAATTTTACTCGTAGGGCGATTTTTTTTTTATGCGGGGATCGGGGGTGGTGTGTGTGTGTGTGGGGAGGATTGTTTAATTTGTTTTTCTTTGTTAGTGATGAATAGGTGTTAGAGGCTTATGCTGTCTCAGTGTGGCGTTAATGATATCAGTGACGTTAGCTACCACATTATCAGTGGATCTGTACAGAACTGTCTTTGTTGTGAGTGTAGATATGTTGTGTTTTTGTTTGTTTGCGGGTGTGCGCTCGCGTGCTTGTGTGTGTGTGTGTGGGGGGGGGGGGGGGGGGTGCGTGCGTGCGTGGTGCGTGTGTGGTGTGTGTGTGTGTGTGTGTGTGTGTGCGCGCGTTTGTTTGTGTGTGTGTGTCTGTGTGTGTAGTGTGTGTTCTGTCTGATAGACTCTCCCTATCTCTCTCTCCCTCCGTGTTGACAGCCCTAATAAAGCCCAGTGTGTTCGGCTGGACCACAGTAGTAGTCTTTATAACAACATCCCGCCACTGATTTCAAAGTGGATCGAAGCAACTACCTTCCTGTAAACGACAGTCTCGGTCACAAGAGGTCAACTTGTGTTTGGTTTCCCTCTCCCGTGGTGGGCATGACGTATCAACAGCCATACTCCTTTGGGGGGTCACTTTGAATTGTATAGGAAAACAGTATTTTGGCACAGTCTTCGGCAAGAAATGGAGTGTGAGATGGAGCAGTTTGAAGCCTTTATAGCGCTCATTCTATCTTTGGACCGGAAACTGACGAAATGTCAGCATTCCGCTCGAACGAATAAATGGGACCACAGCACAGTGCACGAGAGTTGCTAAGTATATGTATTGAGTGTGAAAGACGTTACACCTATCAACCTGTTCAACAGTTGACCTACTTTATTTACTTATTTATTTCGTTTATTTATTTGTGGATTTCTTTGTATATTCGTTTATTTATTTATTCCTTCTTTACTTATATATTTGCTTGTTTGTTTATGATCGATTTATTTATTTATTTATTTATTTATTCTTTCTTTATTTGTTTGCTTATACAAAACAAGACCTGTGTATATAATTTACTTTCTAAAGTTGACTGTGGTCTCTTGGTCTGTCGTTCTGTGTAATTGTCAGTCACTAATCATTTTGGTGCGCTCACGTGCGTGCCTGTTGCTCTGTCGCTGGAATCTTGCCATTTGCCTGGAGTTTACTGGCTGTCTGACGACACGTTAGTTCGTGGACATGGTGAGGACTTCATAGGAACTATCTCATTGGTTTCTCAACGGAGCAAAGTCCTTTTTATCTCTCTCTTCTTTGTCGGATAGTTTGTCGACATAGCGTGTCGTCCTCACGACGGTTTGAACTCTCTGTGGATATATACAGTTTGTTGGTGAAGGATGAGTTTGAAGTCTCTTCGGACACCGTGTGGTTTACTCACGACTCTTTGAACTCTCCGCGTACACAAACTTCAACGACTTCAGCTCTGTTCCGACGAAGTTTGCTGACTCGCGACGATTTCAGACTCTTCCGACATAGTTTGTCGACTCACGATGATTTTGATCTCTCTCTCTCTCTCTCTCTCTCTCTCTCTCTCTCTCTCTCTCTCTCTCTCTCTCTCTCTCTCTCTCTCTCTCTTGTGCTTGAACTTATAGTTCCAACAATAGTTTCATGATTGTTTCGGATTTCATATGAGAGTTATGTATTTGCATGAAAGAAATTGTGTGTTTTAAAAATGTTTTTTGAGCTTGTGGTTATAGGTTCAATTAGTTTCTTTCTTGTTTATGAGGGCAGGATGTCAAAAAGCTGGAAAGCTTATTCTTTAACCCTCAATAAAGATAATTTTGACTTGACTTGACTTGACTTGACTTCACACACACACACACACACCACACACACACACACACACACACCACACACACACACACACACACATACACACACACACACACATACAACACACAATACACACCACACACACACACACACACACACACACACATCAGTATACCAAATCCCCAAGTTTCCCCACGACAAATTGATGAGTTCATTAGTAGATGTAACAGATTGCTGGAAATCACACTGGACAACACCATGTCTTGGAATCTGCTCGGTATTTCTTTCTTTTCTTTCCTTTCTTCACCAGATCTTGAAGTCTGTTTTGTATTTCTTACTTTCCTGTTCTTTCTTCACCATGTCTTGAAGTCTGTTTTGTATTTCTTATTTTCTCTCCACACCATATCGTGAAATCTGTTCTGTATTTCTTCACCGTATCTTGTAATCTGCTCTGTATTTCTTCACCGTATCTTGTAATCTGCTCGTATTTACTTTTCTCTCCACCTATCGTTGAAATCTATCTGTATTTCTTCACCGTATCTTGTAATCTGCTCTGTATTTCTTCACCGTATCTTGTAATCTGCTCTGTATTTCTTCACCGTATCTTGTAATCTGCTCTGTATTTCTTTTCTTTTGTTTTCTTTTCCCTTCTTCTTCTTCCTTTTCAGTTTCAATTTGCCTTGAAACCGTGG
>CM031620.1:34296359-34298859 GCA_018398815.1 Conus ventricosus
TCATCATTAGTTTGGTAAGGTACACGACCTAGTTCATCATTAGTTTGATAAGGTACACGACCTAGTTCATCATTAGTTTGTAAGGTACACGACCCTAGTTCATCATTAGTTTGATAAGGTACACGACCTAGTTCATCATTAGTTTGATAAGGCACACGACCTAGTTCATCATTAGTTTGATAAGGCAACGACCCTAGTTCATCATTAGTTTGATAAGGCACAGACCTAGTTCATCATTAGTTTGATAAGGACACGACCTAGTTCATCATTGTTTGATAAGGCACACGACCTAGTTCATCATTAGTTTGTAAGGTACACGACCTAGTTATCATTGTTTGATAAGGTACACGACCCTAGTTCATCATTAGTTTGATAAGGTACCGACCTAGTTCATCATTAGTTTGATAAGGTACACGACCCTAGTTCATCATTAGTTTGATAAGGTACACGACCCTAGTTCATCATTAGTTTGATAAGGTACACGACCCTAGTTCATCATTAGTTTGATAAGGTACACGACCCTAGTTCATCATTAGTTTGATAAGGTACACGACCCTAGTTCATCATTAGTTTGATAAGGTACACGACCCTAGTTCATCATTAGTTTGGTAAGGTACACGACCCTAGTTCATCATTAGTTTGGTAAGGTACACGACCCTAGTTCATCATTAGTTTGGTAAGGTACACGACCCTATTCATCATTAGTTTGATAAGGTACACGACCCTAGTTCATCATTAGTTTGATAAGGCACACGACCCTAGTTCATCATTAGTTTGATAAGGTACACGACCCTAGTTCATCATTAGTTTGATAAGGTACACGACCCTAGTTCATCATTAGTTTGATAAGGTACACGACCCTAGTTCATCATTAGTTTGATAAGGTACACGACCCTAGTTCATCATTAGTTTGATAAGGTACACGACCCTAGTTCATCATTAGTTTGATAAGGTACACGACCCTAGTTCATCATTAGTTTGATAAGGTACACGACCTAGTTCATCATTAGTTTGATAAGGTACCGACCCTAGTTCTCATTAGTTTGATAAAGAGACTAAAATAGGGCCGTGTAACGGGCTTTTTCTATATATTTGATCAGATATTGTGTGTGACATGCTTTACCACTTGAATTTTTTTTTCATAAATTCATGCTGACGACCGTTTGCTTATTACTATTATCCCCCATACCCCAGAAGGGTGAAACAAAAATTGTATTGCATTGTATTGTATCATGCTTTTACGTGACATCACTATGATGTATCCGGTATAAAATTAAAAAAAAGAACCCACCCCCCACCCCACCCCAAAGAGGACATCTTGTGATAAACAAACATGCACTGTACCCATAAGCAGTGTAGGTTTTCTTCTTCTTCTTCTCCTTCTTCTTCTTTTTACTTACGCAGAGTGATACTCCTGCGGACACTCCCTGTATAGACAGGCAAGTATTAAACCCAACAAAGGGAGTAGAGTTTTGTGCGTATGACCGTTTTCTTTTTATCCCGCCATTAAGGCAGCCATACTCCATCTTCAGGGAAGGTGCATGCTATGTGTAACGTGTCATCCATACCAACGGCCAAACTGGCCTTCTCTTCCGAAAGTTGGTGATGGGATTTTACGTGTGTGCAAGACGTTATGCGTGTGTTCACACACGGAACCTCGGTTTATAGTCTCACTCGAAGGACTGTATGAGAAATGGAGTCAGAAGCAATGTAAACTCCGAGGGAAAAATCCCCCTGTGCCGAAACGGCTTGGCGGAGATTCGAACCCGCAACCCCAGGATCACGAGTCCGGCGCTCTACTACTGAGCTATTCCGGCCCCTAGTGTAGGTTATCAAAACCAGGGTGTCAGTATCACGCCTGTCATGTCATCGGTGAGATTGATCAGTGTGGAAAAAGTGGATGAATCCCGCCATTGACGTAGCGACTGCGCGTATTTAAGGTTGATGACACATGTTGGCACGGTTTTATTTTCGTGGTGGTGGCGCGCGGGGGGAGGGGGGGGGGGGTCCCTTTATTCCATTTTTTCCCATTTTTCTGTAAAGGTATTCCTGTTTTCACAGCTCAAATAATTGAAAACGCCAACTGATCGAGGCTTCTCGCAAAATGAATAAATGACACGAATGAACTGGACGCATGATTAAAACTGTCTTCTTGTTGGTTTACACGTTCACGACACGCACACACACACACACACAACACACACACACACACACACACACACACACACACACACACGCCGCGCACGCACTTACAAGCGCGCGCGTGCACACACACACACACACACACACACACACACACACCACACACACACACACACACAAAACACACACACATGCACACACACACACACACACACACACACACACACACACACACACACACACACACACACACTTCGAACCAAATACAGCAAAAATGTTAAGTGCGTATGTGGGGAAATTTTTAGTGTAAGTCACCTATTACTAGATTGTCCAAAAGCAAAGAATACAGTGCACAAGG
>CM031620.1:34308628-34331128 GCA_018398815.1 Conus ventricosus
ACATATCGCAACGCGTGTGCGGTCCTTCATAGCTTCGAAAGGACAGCTTCCTTCCTGTGCGGTCCTCTTCTATAGCTGTCAGAAAGGACAGCTTCCATCTCTGTCGGTGCACCCGTTCTTTCCCTAATGGTTGTTCTCCAGTTAAACTTTTTCGTTAATTGGATGGGGAAAAAAAACAACAACTTTATGTGATTTTTTTTCTTTCTGTCTCTTTTTCTGTCTTTCCCTTTTTTCTTTTCTTTTCTTGTTTTCTTTTTGTTTTTGCAGTCTCACTTCTATGTCAAAGTCATAGCGATTAAGCCTGTGCCGCTCTTTCTCTTTCGCCCCGTCGTTGCACCTGTCCGCTTCTCCTTCGTCTCTTCCTCTCTCTCTCTCTCTCTCTCTCTCTCTCTCTCTCTCTCTCTCTCCCCCCCCCCCCCCCCCCCCCCCTATGCTATGTCCGTATCTCCGGCTCCACCTATCCTTCTCCTCCCTTTCGCCTCATCTGCGACTTCAGATTATAATTATTTAGTGTGTGTGTGTGTGTGTGTGTGTTTTGTGTGTGTGTGCGTGCGTGCGTGCGTGCGTGCGTGCGTGCGTGCGTGCGTGCGTGCGTGCGTGTGCGGTGTGGTTTAAATATATTTAATTTCCAATGACGAATACAAACAAACGCACATACACAGAGCACCAATATAACAAAGCTAACGACTTTTTCGGTCGTAATGCAAACATATTGACATGCATCTACCAATACGCATAGAAAGACACAGAATTCCATTGTTTCTTCGTTTCATGTTTTAAACACACAAATGGGATGCACACACCCTTTCACACACACTCACACACGCGCGCATGCACGCAAGCACGCACGAACGCCCACGCACGAACGCGCGCGCGCGCCACACACACACACACACACACACACACACACACACACACACACACACACACACACACACATATCGCGTCTTCCTTCCCCCTCCTTCCCCTTACTTATACACATTCACATCTACACACACACACACACACACACAAACACACACACACACACACACACACACACACACACACACGCCACAGTGCTACAAACAAACAAACGAACGAACGAACAAACAAAGAAAAAAAGAAAGAAAGAAGAAACTCTCGTGCAGTCTCGCTGGCGGCGACACTCCGCCAAAAGCCCGGCAAAGCCAGCCACCAGCCAGCCAGCCAGCCCAGGCCAGCCCAGCCAGCCCAGCCCAGCCCAGCCCAGCTCGCAACCGGAACCCGCGGGCGGAAGCTAGGACGCGGCCATAAACACTGACCACAGCCCGTCAGCGAGGCAGTGTTTTAATTACCTATGCGGCAATTTATGAAAGTCGCCCAACCCATTTTCAACCGCCAGGGCACGGAAGCGAATGGTCAACATAAAACCCGGAGAGCGGGCGGCAAAGCCTATAGTAAATTGAAAAAGAATCATCCTATTGACAAACCGATCCGCCCCTGGATGCGGGCAGCTTTCATTTCTGTCACACAGCCCCCCCCCCCCCCCCCCCCCATCCCCCCTCCCCTCATACGTCATATTATTAGCAATGCTGAGGATTGGGGGTGGGGGGAGGGGCAGGGGGTGGGGGTGGGGCATGTTGGATGGAGGAGACAAGGACGTATGGATGAGGGGTTGGTTGGCTTGCGGTGGTGGGGAGGTAGGGTGAGTTGAGTTGAGCGCGTGTGTGTGTGTGTGTGTGTGTGGGGGGGGGGGGGGGGTTGAGGGGGGAGGAGGGAAGGTTGTGTAGGAGAGGTTGGGGTGGGGTGGGGTGGAGGGACAGAGGGACAGTGGTGGGATGAAAAGTTTAGAAGGAGAAGTGGTTTGTTTTGTGGTGGTCTGTGTGTCTGTCTGTCTGTCTTTCTGTATCTGTCTGTCTCTCTCGGTCTCTGTCTGTCTGTCTGTCTGTCTGTCTGTCTGTCTGTCTTCTCTCTCTCTCCTCTCTCTCTCTCTCTCTCTCTCTCTCTCTCTCTCTCTCTTTCTCACTCTCTATTCCTCTCTCTCTGTCTCTTTTCTCTTCCTCTTTCTCTCATCCCCCTCTCTCTCTCTCTCTCACTCTCTCTCTCTCCTCTCTCTCTCTCTCTCTCTCTCTCTCTCTCTCTCTCTCTCTCCCCCCCCCCCATTTTTATTCTTTGTTTAAACAAAAATAGAGAGACAAAACACTTTTCAACTGAAAGAATATAAAATGAAAATCAGAAATATTTAGAAACATCAGAAAAAAATTAACAAACAAAAACATGAAACAGAAAACATGGCTGTCCCCAGTGGCGACTCACTCGAAATGAACAGTTTCTCTGTATCAAAATTCACAGTTTACAGTTATCACGGATGTGAGACTTCAAAGTATTCATCCATGTTTGCAAGCCTCATGGATTTTAAAAACGCAGATCTATTCGAACATTTGATGATGCGTGTCTTGATTACACTAAAAGAAATAATAATAATAATAATGAATACTTATATAGCGCCTATTCTCGGCTAAAGGCCAAGCTCTAAGCGCTTTACAATCAACACTCGTTTACACAACGGGCTGCCTACCTGGGTAGTGCCGACTGAAGAGCTGCCAGCTGGCGCTTCATTCAGTCGTTTCCCGTGTCATCCAGTCAGTATCGTTCAATATCTATCACTCATTTTCCTTACTTCCTTCATTCTTTCCATTTCTTACGCAGGGTGCATGCTATGTGTAACGTGTCATCCATACCAACGGCCAAACTGGCCTACTCTTCCGAAAGTTGGTGATGGGATTTTACGTGTGTGCAAGATGTTATGCGTGCGTTCACACACGGAACCTCGGTTTATAGTCTCATTCGAAGGACTGTATGGGAAATGGAGTCAGAACCAATGTTAACTCCGAGGGAAAAATCCCTCTGTACCGAAACGCCCCGGCGGAGGTTCGAACCCGCAACCCCAGGATCACCAAGATTACGAGTCAGGCGCTCTACCAAATGAGCTATTCCGGCTCCGGAAAAGAAAAACAAACAAAAAAACAACAACAACAAAAACAAAACCAGTATAAGACCGAAAGAAGCCTTCCTACAGAGCAAAGCTCTTACAGCACACTTCTCACTAACGCTGATGTAGACGGCTTCTTCTACAAGTTTGGCTATTCTCTGGAGGATTAAAAAAAAATGTAGAAGTGTATGAATAAATGAACACATTAAAACAAGCAATTACGCCACTAACACGCCGTCGTATTACACACAACAGATAAAGAGAGAGAGGGGACCATAATAGACGAGAGAGACAGACAGACAGAGAGATAGACAGAAAGACAGACAGAGAGATAGACAGAGAGATAGACAGAGAGAGAGAGAGAGAGAGAGAGAGAGAGAGAGAGAGAGAGAGAGAGAGACAATCATGAACTCGAGAGAAGCAGCAGAGAGTTTTATCAAACCATTGAATCTATCCGTATGAAATGAACAGCAAACTATAAAAACGACTACAGCTCCTGATTTGAAGATGCAAAACTGTTTCTGTACTACTCAAAATGATATGCACACTATTACTATTATTAGTATGAATACTTATATAGCACCTATCATCGGCTAGAGACCAAACCCTAAGCGCTTTACAATCCGCATTCTCGTTTACGCAACGGGCTGCCTACCTGGGTAGAGCCGACTGAAGAACTGCCCGCTGGCGCTTCATTCAGTCGTTTCCCGTGTTATTCAGTCAATATCGTTCACTCCATTTCCTGACTTCTTTCATTCTTTCCATTTCTTACGCAGGGTGCATGCTATGTGTAACGTGTCATCCATACCAACGGCCAAACTGGCCTACTCTTCCGAAAGTTGGTGATGGGATTTTTACGTGTGTGCAAGATGTTATGCGTTCGTTCATACACGGAGCCTCGGTTTATAATCTCATTCAAACTACCGGGGAAGAGCACTTCAAAGTCCAAAACGTTAGAATGAAGCCCAAACCGACCAGAACACAGATCTTCATTCCAAAGATTTGGTCCAGCAGTTGTACTCGTCAATAAAGGACAAAACGTGGGCTTGTCTGGCGATTCATACCATAAGAAGAATGAACTTATTAATGTTTATGGGCAAACTGCGCTTTCACAATACGAATATTTGTTTTTCGTTATGATCCTGATCTGCACGTGACATTGTCCTCCCTATTTACTATAACCATGGCAACCGGAACGTCACTAAGGGACAGCGTATGTAAGCGAACTTTCTGTTTCAATTATTTCTTTATTTTTTGGTAGTTTACTAACATAGATACTTTTTTCATACACACAACAGAATGATGTGCAGTGTTTCAGAGGATTTTAGTTTCAGTTATCAGTTTCAGTTTCATCGAGGAGGTGTCACTACGTGGCAGACTAGTCCGTTTCTGTCTAGTCTGTTATTACCGTCTGGTCTACTTCCGTCCATGCACATGATGAACAGCTGAATGTCGCTACTTTTATCTTTGCCGGTTCTAAAAACAATTTGTGTGCGTGCGCGCGCGTGCGTGCGTGCTGTGTGTGTGTGCGTGCTGAGTGTGTGAGTGTGTGTGTGTGTGTGTGCGCGCACGCGCGCATGTGCATGTGTGTGTGTGTGTGTGTGTGTGTGTGTGTGTGTGTGTGTGTGTGTGTGTGTGTGTGCATGCGTGCGCACGCGTGTGTGTGGTGTGTTTAAATCGTATGTATCGAGGGATGCCTGGTCTTAAATAATCATATTATTATTTCAATCTTATTAAACTGAATATATTTAGATAGAGTATGTTGCTTGCGTTTAATGATGATGATGATGCTCACTTTTAAAATTTTAGGTTCCATGTTTTAAAGGGAGTGGATGTGTACTGTAGCTGCGCACGCACATGTATTTGTACGTGTGTGTGTGTGTGTGTGTGTGTGTGTGTGTGTGTGTGTGTGTGTGTGTATGAGATGTGTGTGTGGTGGGGGGGGGGGGGGGGGGGGGGGGGGGCGGGGGGGGAGAGTGTTTGTGCTTGCATGAAGATATTTTACTGATGGGATTGATTTACTATGGATTCTTACACAGGCATTTTACGCCTTGTGTGTGTGTGTGTGTGTGTGTGTGTGTGTGTGTGTGTGTGTGTGTGTGTGTGTGTGTGTGTGTGTGTGTGTGTTGTCCTGGTATATGGATGCTGTGCTGTCGAAAATGAATTTTCCATCTCTTGGACAAATAAAATTGTTATCCGTTATCCGTTATCCGTTATTACTGTCTGGTCTATTTCTGTCTAGCCTGATAATACTGTCTGGTCCATGTCTGTCTAGTCTGTTAATACTGTCTGGTCCATTTTTGTCTAGTCTATTTCTGTCTAGTCTGTTATTACTTCCTAATCTATTTCTGTCTAGTCTGTTATTACTGTCTGGTCTATTTCTGTCTAGTCTGTTATTACTGTCTGGTCTATTTCTGTCTAGTCTGTTATTATTGTCTAATCTATTTCTGTCTAGTCTGTTATTACTGTCTGGTCTATTTCTGTCTAGTCTGTTATTATTGTCTGGTCTATTTCTGTCTAGTCTGTTATTATTGTCTAATCTATTTCTGTCTAGTCTGTTATTACTGTCTGGTCTATTTCTGTCTAGTCTGTTATTATTGTCTGGTCTATTTCTGTCTAGTCTGGTATTCCTGTCTAGTCTATTTCTGTCTAGTCTGTTATTATTGTCTGGTCTATTTCTGTCTAGTCTGTTATTATTGTCTAATCTATTTCTGTCTAGTCTGTTATTATTGTCTGGTCTATTTCTGTCTAGTCTGTTATTATTGTCTGGTCTATTTCTGTCTAGTCTGTTATTACTATCTGGTCTATTTCTGTCCAGTCTGTTATTACTGTCTGGTCTATTTCTGTCCAGTCTGTTATTACTGTCTGGTCTATTTCTGTCTAGTCTGTTATTATTGTCTGTCTATTTCTGTCCAGTCTGTTATTACTGTCTGGTCTATTTCTGTCTAGTCTGTTATTATTGTCTAATCTATTTCTGTCTAGTCTGTTATTATTGTCTGGTCTATTTCTGTCTAGTCTGTTATTATTGTCTGGTCTATTTCTGTCCAGTCTGTTATTACTATCTGGTCTATTTCTGTCCAGTCTGTTTTACTGTTTGGTCTATTTCTGTCCAGTCTGTTATTATTGTCTGGTCTATTTCTGTCTAGTCTGTTATTATTGTCTGGTCTATTTCTGTCCAGTCTGTTATTACTGTCTGGTCTATTTCTGTCTAGTCTGTTATTATTGTCTGGTCTATTTCTGTCTAGTCTGTTATTACTGTTTGGTCTATTTCTGTCCAGTCTGTTATTACTGTCTGGTCTATTTCTGTCTAGTCTGTTATTATTGTCTGGTCTATTTCTGTCTAGTCTGTTATTATTGTCTGGTCTATTTCTGTCTAGTCTGTTATTACTGTTTGGTCTATTTCTGTCCAGTCTGTTATTACTGTCTGGTCTATTTCTGTCTAGTCTGTTATTATTGTCTGGTCTATTTCTGTCCAGTCTGTTATTATTGTCTGGTCTATTTCTATCTAGTCTGGTATTCCTGTCTAGTCTATTTCTGTCTAGTCTGTTATTCCTGTCTAGTCTATTTCTGTCTAGTCTGTTATTCCTGTCTAGTCTATATCTGTCTAGTCTGTTATTACTGTCTGGTCTATTTCTGTCCAGTCTGTTATTACTATCTGGTCTATTTCTGTCCAGTCTGTTATTACTATCTGGTCTATTTCTGTCCAGTCTGTTATTACTGTCTGGTCTATTTCTGTCTAGTCTGTTATTACTGTCTGGTCTATTTCTGTCTAGTCTGTGTCAATGGCTTCGTATCACATGTTTTCTATCCCTGACGTGAATTATAACACTGTAATTTACTTGGAATCTTCTTGCCATAAACATTTAACGCTGTGAACTGAGGAACGGTATGGACGCGAAATGAAACTTGTAACACTTTCTTCTTTCTTCTCTTCTCCCCCCCCCCCCCCCCCCCCCCCCCCCCCCCCCCCCCCCCCCCCCCCCCCCCCCCCTTAACTCCGTAGAGAGCCATTAAGAGCCGCACTGAAAAAAAGAAAACGTGATTCCACAGATTCCTCCTGTCCTGCCGGTGGTCTGCTGTGACGTCAACGTAAATTATGACGTCAACTTAAAATGACATATTTAACTACATGACGAAAATAATGATAGGAGACAAGGGAAGAGAGCAAGAACTAACGGCCGAGGCTTTGGTGTCCAGCCTAATTTATTTTGTTTTAATCATCGTTTTCTCCGTAGTGTTACTATGTGGAGAGGGTGACTTTCAAGTCAGTAGTGCATCGATGTTCACTGTGTATGTGGGATACTTTTGATGACGGTATCAGCGGAATATGTAGCAGGAAATGTATTTGTTATAAAATTGTTGTGAATGCTGTGTCGCCGAGAGTGACTTAAAACTCCTGTAAGAATATTTATGTGCTCTAATTGTACCACCGCATGTGTGTCGGTGGGCTGAATTTATTGATGTGAACACTGTAGTATCAATACACGGAGAAGTTAATATTTGTTTTAGACCAACGGTACGTCGAATCGAAGTTTATTGTGTTCTATGTGACTTTGGTGAAATTGTGTTCTCCGGGGATTCAATATTGATTACTGTGCCTTGTGAATCTGCAGTTCTTCTATGGTTTACTGTGCTTTATGAATCTGCGGTTCTTCTTCTGTGGATTGCTGTACCTTGTGAATCTGCAGTTCTTCTATGGTTTACTGTGCTTTATGAATCTGCGGTTCTTCTTCTGTGGATTGCTGTACCTTGTGAATCTGCAGTTCTTCTATGGTTTACTGTGCTTTATGAATCTGCGGTTCTTCTTCTGTGGATTGCTGTACCTTGTGAATCTGCAGTTCTTCTATGGTTTACTGTGCTTTATGAATCTGCGGTTCTTCTTCTGTGGATTGCTGTACCTTGTGAATCTGCAGTTCTTCTATGGTTTACTGTGCTTTATGAATCTGCGGTTCTTCTTCTGTGGATTGCTGTACCTTGTGAATCTGCAGTTCTTCTATGGTTTACAGTGCTTTATGAATCTGCGGTTCTTCTGCTATGGGTTACTGTGCCTTGTGAATTTGCGGTTCTTCTTCTGATAGTTCGACGTAATATATTGTGCTTGCTGTGTTGAGACCCTGTTTCTTCTTCATCGCTTGTGTTTTTGTGAACGGCTGTGTTTACCGTGTGGGGACTTTGGTTATCCTTCTTCGTCTTATTTTAATGCTGTAGACTGTGGCTTGGGTACTGTGGAACTGAATACGTTGATTATTTATGTGAGACACTGTGGACGGCGCCGGCGAGATCTGTGAGTGATATCACGATATGTAATATGATATCTGATGATTGAAGTTCCTATGTATTGATATCTTGATCTATATGCTGTGTAGTGACATGTATTAATTTGTACCAATTCACATGAATGTATGTTTTGATGGTTCAGGCAGCATAATTATAAAGAAAAGAAATCTAACTCGTGTGTTGCCTGGCTATCCATGTACGTATGGTGTGGGTGTGTGTAGAGAATAATTATTACACGCATCCAAACTTTTGAGAGCGAGAGTCAGACAACAAAACACGCACCGCACACCATCCGTAACATCTGCCAAGGGCTGGGTCTCTGCAATCTTCTTCTGCGTACGTAGGCTGATACTCCAGCGGACACCCCCTGTATAGACAGGCAAGGATCAATCCCATCTGCCCAACAAAGGGAGTGGAGTTTTGTGTGTATGACCGGTTTTTGTATTTCCCCCCCATTTTGGCAGCCCTACCTCTTCGGGGAAGGGGCATGCTTTGTGTAACGTGTCATCCATTTCCAACGGCCAAAAAGGGGCCCTTTTCTTTCCCAAAGGTTTTGGTTTATGGGATTTGAAGTCTGTGCAAAATTTTTTACGCGTGGGCCCTTTTTAAAAAACGAAAAACCCCGGTTTTTTTTGTCTCTTCGGGGGGACCCATGGGAAAATGGAGGACAGAAACCCTTTTTTAACTCCCCGGGGGAAAAAAACCCCCTGTACCGAACGATCCCGGGGGGTTTGAATCCCCCAAACCCTTTGTTTCGAGTTGGCGTTCCCAACCCGGTTTTCCGGCCCCCCTGGGTCTCTTTCAATTTAATTTTCCCTTTCCCGGGGGGCGTGTTGTCAGGGCCATTGGGGGTTTTTTGTTTTGTCGTCCCCCCAGCCCCTTCCTTCCCAAGTTGACTCGGGATTTTTTCTGCAAAGGGGGCCCATGGAAAATTTTTAACCCGCTCATCATACCAGTGTAAAATTTCCCTTTTCTTTTTAAAAGGGCCCCCCAGCAACCTTTTCATTAGCAGCCCCGGAAAGTTACCGTTGGATGGGTTTTTGACGATACTTTCTGGTGGGGGTTGGAGGTTTCCGCCTCCTTTTTTTGTACCCTGCCGGTGACACATTTGTGCTATGTCTATCCAACCTTATGTGGGTTTGTATGGGATGGGTTTGCTTCGTCCTTCCCCTTTTTTCTCATGGATTTTTTTTTGTCTATAGTGGGAATGCGTTTTTTGGTTCTGTAAAAAAAGAGGAATTTGTTTTTCGGATTGTTTTCTTTAAAAAGGTGTTTTTTCGGTTTGATTTGCCTGTGCTGAACATCATCGGTTTTTAAAACCAAAATTTTTTCCAAACCAAAAACGGGTCCCTTTTTTAGGGTTCCCTTTTTATTCCTTTTGGCCCTGAATTCGGGTTTTTTTTGGGGCCCCCCCCAAAACGTAAATTTTTTTCTTTAACCAAATACCTAACGTTTGGAATGAAATTTTTTTCCCCCATGTAACCCCATGGTTTGGATACTTTCTTTGGTTTCCCTTCCCGTTTGTCCAGTGTTCCCCGGCGTACTTTCAAATCCCCTCTTTTTATCGTGTTTTTTAATGCCAGGGAAAAAAAATCATTTTTCCAGTCTAGGTCTTTTTTTAAATTTTAATCTTCCGCGGAAACTACGCCCAGAATGCTTTTTTTTAAAAGACCATTTTCCCCCCAATGAGATTTTGCTGGAAAGCATTCCTTCTCGTGCCAGGCCCCCCCCCTTCTCTTCGGGACATTTTTCCCTTTAACCCCAAAATCTTCCATACGAAAATTTTGGTTTTTTTAAAAGGATGATGTTTTTTCCCCAAATTGGGTTAAAACAATAAATTTGGGTTTTCGGCCGGGTCTCTCTTTTCTCTCTCTCTCCCCTCTTCTCTCTTCTCTCTCTCTCTCTCTCTCTCTCTCTCTTCTCTTCGTGAGTGTGTGTTGTGTTTTGTGTGTGTGTGTGTTTTGTGTGTTGGGTGTGTGTGTTCTGTGGTTTGTGTGTTGTTTATTTGGCTGTCTGTGTGTGTCCGTATGTGGGATGTGTCTGGGGGCTGATTGTCTCTTTTGTTTTGTGTGTGTGTGTGGTGTGTGTGTGTGTGTGTGTTTTGTGTGGGGAGTGAGTGGAAATGAAATGAGTGGGGTGAGTGTGTGTGTGTGTGTGTGGGGTGTGTGGTGTGTGTGTGTGTGGGTTTTGTGGGTGTGTGTGTGTTATATTCGGGGTGGCCCTTCCCCTTTCTATTTTTTGGGGTTTTTGACAGAAAAGTTGGTTGGGTTTGACAGTTTTGGGCCCTGCTCCCAAAAATGTAGCCCGTTGGGAGCCAGGGAAAGTCCCGAAAAAATTCTTCCATAAAACCCGGGACCAATCATTTAAAACATTCAGCTTATTCCCGGGTTTTTAAAGGGGAAATTTTCCCCCCCAAACCCTTTCCAAAATTTTATTTTGGCCCCCCGGGAAAAAAACGGCGTGGAAGCTACGCCGATTTTGTTGGTTTGCCAGTGATTCTTAGCCCGCCTAACACTTGAAGGCCCAAGGCGGGGAAGACGACAGGGCCGACAGGCGGTCAGGCTTTTTTTACTTCCCCCTTTCCCCTTTTTGGGCCTACCCGGGAAACCCCAGCCCAAAAAAAAAAAAAAAAAGACGGCGCCAACCGACACTCTTGGAATCACTCCTCCCCGCCAGTTCACCCACTTTTTCGTTTTTTAAAACCCCAGCCCCGGTTCCATGCGCGCCAGGGAAAGGAGTTCCCGGCGGGGGGGGGATTTTTATTTGAGGGCCCGGCTTTGATCTGCCCACCCCTAAAACCTTACACCCCCAAACCCCCCTCCCTCCCCCCACACCCCTTTCCCCTTCCCTTTCCCAAATAACAATTTTGAAAAGGGAGAAAGTTGTGGCTTCCAGACCCCGGGCCCCCTTCGGTGAAATTTATGGGTACCGGGATGGGGCTTGGGGGACAGGCTTTCCCAAGGGGAAACGGTTCCAGAACGATAGAGGGGGGAGAAGGAAAGGGGGGGAGGGGGCGGGGGTGGGGGGTGATGAGTGAGGAGGGGTTTGGGTTTTGAGGTGGGGATGGGGGGGGGGGGGGGGGGGGGAGGGGGGGGGGGGGCTTTGCCGGGAAACCCGGGCAGTGTTTCGGGCACTGTTTATTTTGGTGATGGGGAAACGATGAGGATCCGGATTTTGGGGCTCAGAAGAAAAAGAAGGAGAAAAAAAAGAAGGAGAAAAAGTAAGAAGAAAGAAAAATTAGGAGATTGAGAAAAAGAAGAAAGAAGAAGAAGAAGAAGAGGAAAAAAGAGAAAAAGAAAAAGAAGAAAAAAGAAGATTTGGGGGAAAAGAAAGAAATAGAAGAAGAAGAAATAGAAGAAAAAGGGAAAAAGATTGGGGTTTTAAAAAGAAAAACAGTGGGCGAAAAAGAAGAAGAAAAAGAAGAAGGAGAAGGAGGAAAAAAGCGAAAGAAACAAAGAAAGAAAAATTTAAAAAAAAATGAGTAGAAGTAAAATTACACAGGAAAAAAAAATAACGCAGTAGGATGGGGAAAAGGAAAGAGAAGAGGGCGGAGGTGGGGGGGGGGGGGGGGGGGGGGGGTAAGGGGCAGGCAAAATTAGAAGCGGATCCCCCCAATCCCTTGTCGTATCCCTTCCGCTGCGGGCCAAGCAACACCCCAACCCAAAACGGGCCCTTTACGAGGGCAAAATTTTCAACCGACGTGTGGTTTAACAGTATGATGAAGATATGCGGTGGGGAAAGGGGGAACGGAAGAAAGAAGAGGGGTTTTGGGGGGTTTGGGGGTGGTGGAGGTGGTGGTGGTGGTGGGGGAAGGTAGAAAGTTGAAGAGCAGAAAGACGGAAAGGGGAAAAAGGGTTTGGGGAAAAAAAAAAGGAGGAGGAAAAACGAGGAAAACGAAGGGAAAAAAAGGCAGTTTTCCCCAGAAAAAAGAAAAAAGACGGTTTAGAAAGAGGAGAAGGAAAAAAGGGGGGAATTTTGGTTTGGGGGGGGGGGGGGGGAGAAAAAAAAAAAGAAGGGGGAGGAAAAGGAAAGGAAAGTCGAAAATGAAAAGAAAAACCCTTGGGGAATGGGGGGAAGAAAAAAGGAAAAATTAAAGGGCCCCATTTTTAATGGAATTAAAAAAATTTTTACTAAATAAAAAAAAGGGGGTTTAAAGAGAAAAAGGAAGGGAAAAGGGGGAGGGAAAAAAAAATAGGAAGGAAAGGAAGGATGGGGAAAAAAGAAAAGGATGGAGAGGAGGGAAGGAAAAAGAATAGGAAGAATGGAAAGGGGGGTAGAGAAATGGAAAAGGGAAAAGGAAAGGGGGGAAGAGAAATAGGAAGGAAAAAGGGAAAGGGGGGAAAAGGAAAAAAAGAAGGAAAGGGAAAGGGGGGAAAGGAAAAAAAGGAAGGAAAGGAAGGGGAAAAGAAAAAAGGAAAAATGAAAGGGAAGGGAAAAAGGAAAACTCGAAAGGGAAAAGGAAAGGGAAAAAGCGGAAGGAAAAGGAAAAGGAAAGAGAAATAGGAAGGGAAAGGAAAGGGAAAAGAAAAAGGGGGAAAGGGGAAAGGGGGGAAGGAAAAAAAGGGAAAGGAAAAGGGAAAGGAAAAGGGGAAAAGAAATAGGAAGGAAAGGAAGGAGGGAAGAGAAATAGGAGGGAAAGGAAAAGGGGGGTAGAGAAATAGGAAAGGGAAAGGGGAAAGGAAAAGAAACAGGAAGGAAAGGGGAAAGGGGGGAAAAGAAAAAGGAAGGAAAGGAAGGGGGAAAAGAAATTGGAAAGGGAAAAGGGAAAAAGGGGAAAAGCATAGGGGAGGAAAGGAAGGAAGAGGGAAATTTGGAGGAAAGGGAAAAAAGAGAAATAGGAAGGAAGGAAGGAAGGAGGGGAAATTTTGGAAGGAAAGGAAGGAAAGAAATAGGGGGGGAAGAGAAATAGGAAGGGGAAAGGGGGGAGGGGAAGGGGAAAAAAAGGAAAAAAAAGGAAAGGAAGGAAATGGAAGGAAAGGAAGGAAGGAATTTGGAAGGAAGGGGAAAAAAAAAAGGAAGGGAAAAAGGAAAAGGGAGAGAAATAGGGGGAAAAAAGAAATAGGGAAAGGGAAAAGGGAAAGGGAAGGGGGAAATAGGGGAAAGGAAGGAAGGAAAAAGGGGGAAAAGGAGGAGGAAGAGAAATAGGAAGGAAGGAAGGGGGGAAAAAGAAAAAAAGGGGGGGAAAAGGGAAACAAGAAAAAAATAAAGGGAAAAAAAGGAAGGAGGGAAGAAAATAGGAAGGAAAGGAAGGAGGAAGAAAAATAGGAAGGAAAGGAAGGAGGGAAAAGAAATAGGAAGGAAAAGGAGGAGGGAAGAGAAAAGGAAGGAAACGAAAGGGGGGAAAAGGGGAAAAGGAAGGAAAAAGGAAAGGGGGGAAGAGAAAAAAAAAGGAAAGGAAGGAGGGAAAAAAAGAAATTAGGAAAGGAAGGAAAAAAAGGGGAAGAAAAAGGAAGGAAAGGAAAGGGGGGAAGAGAAATGGAAGAAAGGGGAAAGGGGGGAAGGGGAAATAGGAAGGAAAAGGGAAAGGAGGGAAGAGAAAAAGGAAAGGAAAAGAAGGGGGGAAGAGAAATAGGAAAGGAAAAGGGAAAGGGGGGGAAGAGAAAAAGGGAGGAAAGGGAAAGGGGGGAAGAGAATTGGGAAAGGAAAAGGGAAAGGGAAAAGAAATAGGAAGGGAAAGGGAAAGGAAAAAAGGGAAAAAAAGGAAAGGGAAAGGGGAAAGGAAAAAGGATATTGGAAGGAAAAGGAAAAGGGAAAAGGAAAAAGGGGGGGGGGAAAGGAAAGGGGGGAAAAAGGAAAAAAGGAAGGAAAGGAAGGAAGGGAAAAGGGAAAAAGGAAGGAAAAGGAAGGAAAAAGAAATAGGAAGGAAAGGAAGGAAGAGTAATAGGAAGAAAGGAAGGAAGAGAAATAGGAGGGAAAGGAAGGGGGGAAAGTAAATAGGAAAGGGAAAGGGAAAGGGGGGAAGAGAAATAGGAAGGGAAAGGAAAAGGGAAAAGAAAAAAGAAGGAAAGGGGGAGGGAAGAGAAATAGGAAGAAGGAAGGTTTAAAGAGAAATAGGAAAGGGAAAAGGGAAAGGGGGGAAAAGAAAAAGGAAAGGGGGGAAAGGGGAAAGGGAAAAAGAAATAGGAACGAAAGGAAGGAGAGAAGGAAATAGGAAGGAAAAAGGAAAAGGAAAGGGAAAAGAAAATAGGAAGGGAAAGGGAAAGGGGGGGAGGATATAAAGGAAAGGGAAAGGGAAAAAGGGGGGAAAAGAAATAGGAAGGAAAGGGAAAGGGGGAAAGAAATAGGAAAAAAAGGAAGGGGGAAGAGAAACAGGAAGGAAAAGGGGGGGGGAAGAGAAAAAAGGAAGGGAAAAGGGAAAGGGGGAAGAGGGAAAAAGGAAGGAAAGGAAGGAAAGGGAAAAGAAATAGGAAAGGAAAAGGAAAGGAAGAGAAATAGGAAGGAAAGGAAGGAAAGAAGAGAATTTAAAAGGAAAGGGTGGGGTGGAGGGATGAGAAAAAAGGAAGGAAAGGAAAGGGGGGATGGAAATAGGAAGGAAAAAGGGAGGAAGGGGAAAAGAAATAGGAAGGAAAGGGGAAAGGGGGAAGAGAAAAAGGAAGGAAAGGAAAGGAAAGGGGAAATGAAATTGGGGGGGAAAGGAAAGGGGGGAAAAAGGGGGTTAGGAAAGGGAAAAGGAAGGAGGGGAGGGGAAAAGGCCCTAGGAAGGGAAAAGGAAAAGGGGGGATGGAAAAAGGAAGGAAAAGTAGGAGGGGGAAAAGAAATAGGAAGGAAAAGGGAAAGGGGGAAGAGAAAAAGGAAAAAAAAGGGAAAGGGGGGAAGAGAAACAGGAAGGGAAAAAAAATGGGGGAAGAGAAAAAAGGGGAAAAAAGGAAGGAGGGAAAAGAAAAAGGAAAGGGAAAAAGGAAAAGGGAAAGGAAAAGAAAGGAAGGAAAGGGAAAGGGGGGAAAAAGAAATAAAGGGAAAGGAAAAGGAAGGAGGGAAAAGAAATAGGAAGGGAAAAGGAAAAAAGGGAAAAAAAATAGGAAAGGAAAAGGAAGGAAGGAAAAGAAAAAAGGGAAAGGGAAAAAGGAAAGGGAAAGGGAAAAAGAAACAGAAAAGGAAAAAGGAAAAGGGGGGAGAGAAATAGGAAGGGAAAAGGAAGGAGGGAAAAAGAAAAAAGGGAAGGGAAAAGGGAAAGGGGGGGAGAGAAAAAGGAAGGAAAAAAAAGGAGGGGAAGGGGAAAAAAGGGGAAAGGGCGGAAAGGAGGGAAGGAAACAGGAAGGAAAGGGAAAGGGGGGAAGAGGGAAAAAGGAAGGAAAAAAAAGTTGGGAAAAGAAATAGGAAGGAAAGGAAAGGGGGGGGGAAATAGGAAGGAAAGGGAAAGGGGGGGGAAGAAAAAATAGGAAGGAAAGGAAGGGGAAAGGGAAAAGAAAAGGGAAGGAAAGGAAGGGGAGAAAATAGGGAGGACAGGAAAGGGGGGAAGAAGAATAGGGAAAGGGAAAGGGAAAGGGGGGAGGAAAAAGGAAGGAAAGGAAAGGAAAAAAAGAGAAATAGGAAAGGAAAAGGAAGGATTTGGGAAAAAGAAATTGGAAAGGGAAAAAAAGGAGGGAAGGAAAAAAGGGAAGGGAAAAGGGAAAGGGGATAAAACAAATTTGGAAGGAAAAAAACGAAGGAGAGAAGGAAATAGGAAGGAAAGGAAGGAGGGAAAAAGGGAAAAACGAAGGAAAAGGGAAAGGGAAAAGGAAAAAAGGGAAAGGAAAAGGGAAAGGGGGGAAGAGAAAAAAGGAAGGAAAGGAAGGAGGAAAGAGAAACAGGAAAGGAAAAGGGAAAAAAGAGAAAAAAGGGAAGGAAAGGGGAAAGGGAAAAGAAAAAGGGAAAGGAAAAGGGAAAGGGGGGGGTAGAAAAAGGAAGGAAAAGGAAGGAAGAAATAGGAAGGAAAGGGGGAAAAGGGAAAAGTAACGGGGGAAAGGAAAAGGGAAAGGGGAGAAGAGAAATAGGAAGGAAAGGGGGGGAAGGGGAAATAGGGGGGAAAAGAAGGGGGGAAAGAAAAAGGGGAAAGGGAAAAGGGAAAGGAAAAGGGGGAAAAGGGGGAAAAGGGAAAGGGGGGAAGAGAAAAAGGAAAGGGAAAAGGAAGGGAAAAGAAATAGGAAGGGAAAAGGAAAGGGGGGAAGGAAAATAGGGGGAAGGAAAGGAAGGAAAAAGGAAGGATGGAAGGAGGGAAGAGAATTTGGAAAGGGAAAGGGAAAAGGGGGGAAAAGAAAAAGGAAGGAAAAGGGCGGAAGAGAAATGGAAAAAAAAGGAAGGAAGAGGGGGAAAAGGAAGGGGAAAGGAAAGGAAAGGGGGGGAAATAAGGGGAAAAAGGAAAGGGGAAGAGAAAAAGGAAGGAAAGGAGGGAGAGAAAAAAGGAAGGGGAAGGAAGGGGGGAAGAGAAATAGGAAGGAAGGGAAGGAGGGAAAGAATAGGAAAGGGAAAAAAGGGGGAAAAGAAATGGGAAAGGGAAAAAGGGGGGGAGGAAATTGGAAGGAAAGGAAGGAAAAAAAGGGGAATAGGAAGGGAAAAGGGAAGGAGGGAAAAAGAAATAGGAAGGGGAAAAGGGAAGGGGGAAAAAGAAAAGGAAGGAAAAAGGAAGGAGGGGGAAAAGAAAAGGGGAAAGGAAAAGGGGGAGGGGGAAAAGAAATAGGAAAGGGAAAGGGAAAAGGGGGGGAAAGAGGCGAAAGCGGATGTTACAGGAGGGGAAAATGGGATTTAAAGAGAAAAAAAGAAGACAGAGGAGATGAAAAAAAAGGGCTTTTGAGAGATTTAAAAGGGGCAAAAGAGGGGCATCGAAAAGAGAGAAAGAGGGATTTGGGAAAAAAAAAATGGAAAACATGATGGAAACAAGGAAAAGGAGAAGGGAAACGAAAAAAAGTTTGGTTTGGGGGGAAAAAGGACAGAAAAGGAGAAGGAAGAGGGGGAAAGAGGAGGTTTGAGAAAGGGTGTTTGGGGAGGATGGGGAAGATGAAAAGAAGAAAGTTTGAAGAGGGAAAAAGGAAAAAAAAAAAAGAAACCGAAGGAAAAAAAAGAAAGGTTTTAAAAAGGGGGCGGAAGGAAAATGGAAGAGGAGAAAGATAAGGAAAAAAACCAGCCGCCGTGGCGAAGTGGTTAGCGTCGCGGACTCCGGCTGGGGGTCGTGGGTTCCCAAAACCCCTAGAAAATCATGGGGTTTTTTTGCACCCCACCGCTCCTTTTCCAGGTTGGGGTTTTGCGGAAATCAGTTGGGAAGATGGGAAAACCCGTCGGTTTCATCCCTTAATGGTTTCGTTTCTTTAAAAGTGTTTTCAAAATTTCCCGACCCAAAACCCGAGGTGCCCGTATCTTCGGGCCCGGTTGGGCGCCGGGGTTATTATGAAAGGAAGCGTTGAGTACGCCCTGGGCAAATTTGTCTCAGCCGAAATGGAAATCCGTTTTGTTTATCTTTTCATTTCCCCATTTCTTTAAAAAAGTTTTAAAAAAAAAAATGTTTAAAAAAAAAAAAAAAGAATTTAGGAAGAACGGTGGAAAAAAAAAAAAGACTAAGAAAAAAAAACAAAAGGGAACCCGAAAGGAAGAAAAAAAGGACGATGGGGGGGGAAAAGCGATTTGGTTTTTGGAGGACAAATGGTAGAAAAGGGAGAAAATGAAAGGAAAAAATGGAAAAAAGAGAACATGGGGTGTTTTTTTCCCTTATTTGATTTCGAAGATAAAAGGAAAGAAGAAAAAAAGGGGGGTGGTTAAAGGGGGGGGAAAGGGGGGGGGGAAGGAAAGGAAAGGAAGGAAGAGGAGGAGAAGGAGGATGGAAGAGGAGAAAAAGGGTGGAAGAGACGGGGGAAAAGGGGGGGAAGAGGGGAGGAGGAGGGGGAGGGGAGGAGGGGGGTGGAAAAAGGAGGGGGGAAAGAGGATGGAAAAAAAGGGAAAGAGGAGGATGAAAGGGGGGAAAAAGGAAGGAAGAGGAGGAGGAAAAGGGTGGAAAAAGGGAAGGGAGGATGGAAGAGGGGGAAAAAGGAAAAGAGGAGGGAGGAGAATAGAAGAAAAGGAGAGGGGGGGAAAGGGGGAGGAAAAAAACAGGATTTGGGAAAATTTAAAAAAGAAATTGAAGAAAGGAAAGGAGGGTGGAAGGGCCCCCGGGTGGGAAGGGGGGGGAGGAAGAGGATTTAAAAAAGTATAAAAAATTTTTTTTAAAACCAGGGTGAAAAAAGGGGGGGAAAAGGGGGAAGGGAAGGGGGGGAAAAGGAGAAGAGGTTTGGAAGAGGAGGAGGAGGATGGGAAAAGGATGAGGAGGAGGAGGATGGAAGGGGGAGGAGGATGGAAGAGGAGGAGGAAGGGGCGGGGAAAAAGGAGGGAAACGAATGGAAAGGAGGAGGGGGAAAAAGGGGAGAAAAAGGGTTTGGAAAAGGGGGAGAAAGGGGATGGGAAAAGGGGGGGGAAATGGAAGAGGAGGAGGATGGAAGAAAAAGGGGGAACAATTTAAAAAAATTTTTTAAAAAAGGAGGAGGTTTGGGAAAAGGGGGAGAAAAAAGGATGAAAGGGAGGGGTTTGGAAAAAGGGAGGAGGGAAAAAGGATGGGAAAAAAGGGAAAAAAGGATGAAAATTAGGAGGGGAGGAAAAAGGGGGGAAAGAGGAGGAAAAAAGGGGAGGATGGGAAGGGGGAGGAAAAAAAGGATGGAAAGGGAGGAGAAAAAGGGGGGGAAGGGGAAAAGGATGGGCGGGAGGTGAAAAAGGAGGGAAAAGGAGGAGGTTTGGGAAAAGGAGGAGAAGGGGGGGATGGAAGAGGGGGGATGGGAAAAAGGGGGGGAAAAGAGGAAGGAAAAGGAGGAGGAGGAAAAAGGGGGGGAAAGAAAGGGGGAAAGGGGGGGGGATGGAAGGGGGAAGGGGGAAACAGGGGTGGAAGAGGAGGAGGGGAAAGGGGTGGAAGAGGAAAAAGGATGGGGCGAGGAGGAGAAAGGGGGATGGAAAAAGGAGGGGATGGAAAAGGAGGGAAGGGGATGGGAAAAGGGGAGGGGAAGGGAGGAGAAAGAGGATGGGGAAAAGGGAGGAGGATGGAAAAAGGAGGAGAAAGGGATGGAAGGGGGAAAGGGGGGATGGAAGAGGAAAGGGGGAAAGAGGATGGAAGAGGAGGAGGATGGGAAAAAAGGAGGAGGGAAAAAGGATGGAAGAGGAGGAGGATGGGGAAAAAGGGAGGAGGGGAAAAAAAGGGAAAAAAGGGGGGAGGGTTGGAAAAAAGGAGGAGGGAAAAAGGATGGGAGAGGGGATGGAAAGGGGGAAAAAACAGGGTGGAGAGGAGGGGGGAGGAGGATGGAAAAGGGGGGGAAAGAGGATGGAAGGAAGGAGGAGAAAAAGGAAAAAGGGGGGGAAAAGGGGAGGAGGGGAATTTGGGAAAAAGATCCCAAGGAGAATGAATAGGGGAAAATAAAAAAGGGAAAAAAAAGAGGGGCGGAGGAGGAGAACAAGGAAAGGTTTGGGATTAAAAAGAATTTTAAGATTAGAAAGCAGAAGGAAAGAAGTGAGTTTGGGGGGAAAAAATGCTGGGGAGGAGTAAATAGGTTGGGGAAAAAGGGGGGGGGGGGGTGGGTTTGAAAAGAAGGAAGGAGGATGAGGGTGGAAGATTGAAGAGAAGGGGATGGCGGAGGGGGGGATTAAAAAAAAGGGTGGAGAAAAAAAGGGGTGGGGGGGAAGAGGAAGATGGAAAAAGGGAAAAAGGGGGGGAGGGGAGGCAAACGAAAGAGGATGGGAAACTTGTAGGAGAAAAAGGAGGGTTTGGGAAAAGGAAAAAAAGGTTTTTTGGGAGAAAAAAAGTATGGAGGGGTGGATGGAAAAGATTGGGGGGGGGGGGGGGGGGGGGGGAGAAAGATGAAGGAAGGGGAGGAGGGGGTTGGAAAGGCCAGGCATGGGTCAGGGAGGGTGTCAGAGGGGGAAGGGGGCAAGGGGGGGAGGGGGAAAAAAGGGGAAACCCAAAACAAAAAAACGGATGATGAGGTCATTTTTGATAGTATATAGTTTAAAATTTTTTAAAAAAAATAGTGGACGACAACGTTTTTAAAGTACGTTTTTATATGGTAACCCCGGACATGCCCCCCCCTGGGACCTAGTCTAAAAAAATTTAAAATTTTTAAAAAAAGAGGAAAAGTGAGGAAGAGAAGAGGAGAGAGAGAGAGAGAGAGAGACAGAGACGGGGGGGGGGGGGGGGGGGGCAGGGGGGAGAGCAGGTGTGTGGAAAAAAAGAAGAATGAGGAAAGGGGACAGACGACAGGGGAGGGAAGGGGCAGGGCAGACAGACAGAAAAACAGCGAGGGCAGAGAAGGGGGGGGGGGGGGGGGGCGGGGGGGAGGGACAGGTTTTGGAGAAAGAAGACAGAGAGAAAAAGAGACCAGGACAGAAGATAGAGGGCAGAGCGGGGGGGGGGGGGGCTTTGGAGAGAGAGCAGAGTGTGAGAGAAGAGAAGCAGAGAGAGATTGAGAGAGAGAGAGGGGGGAGAGAGGGGAAAAGAGAAGGAGAGAGGGGAAAAGGGGGGGGGAAGGGGTGGGGAGAGAGAGAGGAGAGGAGAGAGAGAGGAGTAATTTTGGGATTGGATATGATTTAAAACTGCTTTTAATAAATGCGATGATGAAAGACAGCGCGAATTTTGTTTATGGAATGCTGCTGCTGCTGTGTTTATGGGTGATGATAATGTTTATGGTTGGGCGATGAGGGTTTTTATAACGTGGTTTATGATGTTTACAATGTTTTTGGTGATGACGCGCCGATGATGATGACCCACGGAAAGAGAACGACGCGACGATGATGATGGTTTATGGGTTTGGGGATGGTAATTTTTGATGATTAAAGGGCGAGATGGTTTGCGTTTACCCCCGATGGAATATGGGGAAGCAAAAAAAAAAACGGAGGGCAGCAAGAAAAAATGATCCCTAACTAAACCCGCAAACCATTTTTACCATAACGGAAAAAAAAAAACAATCCCGGGAAAAACAACAACAACAAAAGCAGCCCAAAGACAGGGGAACGAAACAAACGTCAAACAAGAACGAAAAAACGATAACAAGCGATGATGGCAGGCGGATGATTAGGAAAAAGGGGAAAGGGGGGAAGACCAAGGGCTGTTTCTTCCATGTTTTGGGGGGGGGAAATTTGGGGGAAAAAAAAATCGGCAGAAAAAAGTTTAAAAAAGGGAGCAGGGAAGGGAAATAGCAGTCGTGTGGAAGACTGATCATTAGTTCCCCGCAGCCCGGGCACCTCAGGTTCCGTTTTGTTTCAGGAGGGGGAAGCCATGCGTGCGGACCGACCATCCATGTACCCTTAAAACGTATTCCCAAGTTTTTGAAAACCAAAATGCTCACGGTTTGAAGCCGTGGTTTAATGATTTTAAAAAGACTGAGTTTTTTATTTTATTTTTAAACGGGGTCTTGGGGTTCGTCTTTGGGGATGTTCGATAATTTAAAGCGGTGGTTTAGACCTTACTTATTTTACCTTATTTGGGGTTTTGCCCTTTACGTTGGGTTTTGTGGGTTGTTTGGGGAGTGTTCACGTAAGTGCGTTTGTTTCGCGCGCGGGGCGGGGAGTGTGTGTGTGGGGGTGTGTGTGGGTGTGTTGTGGGGTGTGGGTGCGTTTCTGCGGCGTGCGTGCGTGGTGGCGCGTAGCTTTTTTTGTGCAAGGGGAAAGGGGGTTTTTTGGGTGTTTTTTTTCTTTCGTTTCCCTTTAAAAATTTAAAATTTCGTACAGATAATTTGGGCTGGTGGGGGGGCTTGGGGTTTTTGAGTTTAGCCACGCCCGTGGCGTTTTTGAAAAAGGGGGTTGGGTTTTCCACTGTGCCCGAACGGAAATCAGTTTTGTGGTACCCGTCAGTGAAATTGTTGCGTTTATTTTTCAAAAGTACATTTGGGTTTTTTTTAAATTTTTTTTGTTGATCAAACGTGTTTAAAAAAAACACAAATTTTTTTAACTGAAACGATAACAAAACAATTGCTTTGTTTTTTCAATGAAGAAAAAATATCATAAAAAAAGAAAACTTAGGCGGAACTGCTTTTTTCAAAAGATACGGGAAAAGGGGAAAAAAAAAAAAAAAAAAAAGGCTTTGGTGTTGAAAAAGAAAAAAATTGTTTGAACATCTTAAATTTCCCATCCCCCAAAAAGAACAGAAAAGGGAAAGAAAGGAAACGAAAAATGAAACAAAAAAAAGAAACAACAACCAGGGCAACCTTTAACGTATTGTTGTCAGGCCCTGAAAAAAGAAAGTACCCGGGTTTAAAACGTTTTATTAAGGATTATTTTTGACTTTTGGTTTT
>CM031620.1:34341128-34346128 GCA_018398815.1 Conus ventricosus
TCGGAAGTTCGGGGGGTTGGGGGGTGGGGGTGGGGGGAGGAGGGGGGGGGGGTGGCCTTTTGGCTGATGGAAGAAGTCCTGCTGCCATGCATGGAGGACACGGAGCACACGGTTATTTCATATAACGCCTCTTCCCTGTCGCGCATGGCTGGGCACAGAGAGCTAGCTGTAGTCATGCCTGACTGCCCCGAGTGTCGGTCACGGCTTTTCCCTTGCCATGCGTCATGATGGGACCGTGATGACGATGACGATGACGACGACGACGACGAGGAGGAGGATGACGATCTATGTGACTTGACCGTGAAGTATATTCAGTCCACACGGTTATGATGAACTGTCCATTTACGCTATCAGAGACGGAGGGGAGGATTCAAAGGAACTCGTATCGCCTTAAAAGAGATTGATACGAATGTATGTATACCACCCCCTCCCCTTTTTTTTCTATCCTATCTATCTTACCTGTGTTATCTATCTCTTTATCTGTCTATCTATTTATCTAACTCACTTCTCTAACTGTCTATGTACCTATATCAATATATATATATATATATATATATATATATATATATATATATATATATATATATATATATATATGTATATAAATGGAATCATACATAGATATGTGTTTGTCTGTCTATCTATCTATTTTTCTGTCTGTCTTCTGTCTGTCTGTCTCTCTCTGTATCTATCTATCTATCTGTCTGTCTGTCTGTCTGTCTGTCTGTCTATCTGTCTGTCTGTCTACCTACCTACCTATCTATCGGTTTTGCTTCCATTGAATTCTTATGAGTACAATTCAAAAACTAATAACTGAGAAAATATATAACAAAGAATTAAAGTGACAGAGAGAGAGAGAGAGAGAGAGAGAGAGAGAGAGAGAGAGAGAGAGAGAGAGAGAGAGAGAGAGAGAGAGATTGCTATCGGATCACTTCATCCTTCCTTTCAGCCCGAACTTTCAAAGCTTTTGCTGTCTCCTCATCAACAAATGTTGGTTTAGGATCGATTTTCATCAGATCGTCGAGGAATGATACGCAGAGTGTCATCTGACATGGCGCCATATTTTCAGGAGGTTTCCAATGGCAGAAGTCACTGACGTGGGGAGTATTTTGAGTGAGAAGCATCCTGTGAATATTGCCTCACCATGACTGTCAGCTGGTGGCTTTGGTCTATATCTCTAAATCGATTATGTCACGTTAGTATACATAATTTCTCTCTCTCCTCTCTCTCTCTCTCTCTCTCTTCTCTCTCTCTCTCTCTCTCTCTCTCTCTACGTGTTCGTAGTCTTATATCTCCGTCCAGACCTAAAACTCTCTCTGGCAATCTGCCGCTGGTGGTCGCAAAGAAGAAACAGTCTAGGCCCGATGACAGACAGGTCACTCCCTCCACACACACACACCATACTTGTGAAAAGCTCGTGGAAGTTCCGAGTTCATGGTGCATACCACATCATGAGCCGCTCGCTGGGAAACGTGAATGACACAGTGGTGACATTCATAGAGAATTAGATGTAAGCACTTCACAGCAGGTTCCATGGAGGCCTTGCTCAGCGACACTCCACCAGATGGGATTTTGTTTGTTTGTTTGTTTTCTTGTTGTAGTTTTTTAGTTCCTAAAAGAATTAAAATGTTAATGCTTTCTATTTGATGTGAGATTTGGATTAAAATAGATCTGATTTCAAGCCCTCCCCACCCCCACCCCCACCCCGCCACCTACCTTCCCCGTCTATTCATTTATTCATTTATTTGAATCTAGCTTACTTGGAATGAACTTTCTTCTTTTTGTTGTTGACATTTTGGGCATATGTATACGAATTGATTTTCATATGGCTAGAGGCCTAGTGTGGTCCCCCGAGGTCGGCTTCAGCATGAAAAGATGTGAAACGAAAGCTGCTCTGCCCGATTCTTTATCAGGCTGTACGACTGCCAGCCTGACTGCCTACCTGTCTGTCTATCTGTCTGACTGTCTATCTGTCTATCCCCTACCCTCTCTCTCTCTCTCTCTCTCTCTCTCTCTCTCTCTCTCTCTCGTGATGGATGTAGCTTAACTGTTTATTTTTGGAGATCATGCTGATTTCTTTTTTCAAACATTGATGTGCATATTGGAGACTGGGTGGAGTTATGCTGTCCACCTACCTGTGGAGGTAATGTGGAAAAAATGTGTATGATGATGCAGAAGACAGACATGTTGAAGAAAGAAAATTTATATGACAAGAAGCAACTGCATCTGTGTGTGAGGATGGGCCTGACCGTGACGAATTTCAATATCGTATGCCAATACAGACAGCTGAGAAATGACTGTATAGGTCTAGTCATTTTCAGCAAAATTACATCTGAAGTATGCACTTGGAGGGGGGGAGGGGGGGCTCCTAGAACACGGAAACAATAAACAGTCGAAAGTTCATACAGAATTGATGGATGTGTGTTTCTTGAATTGTTCAAACGTACAAATAGAATTATTGTTTACTTGCTTACTTACTTACACTGACGTTTGTGGATTAAATGCAACTTTACTGGCAGAGACAAAGTAATTATACCAATGCGACGAATCGTGTTTTTCTTCTTCTTCTTCTTCTTCTTCTTCTTCTTCTTCTATGCGTCAGTCCATTCGTCCATTGATACATTGCATTTCAGACGACTTGTTAAAGATAATACACACTGGTTAAGCCATGGAGACCTTCACAGCCACGGATGATACGGACAAGCTTACGACGTCACTGCTTTACTGCCAGAGTTAACCAAAGACAAATCGCTCACATCCAATACAGAAGGTTCTCGCGGAACATAGGGTTTTTTTTGTTTTGTTTTTTTTTGATGACGTGTAAATAAATATCTCAGGGATTGAGAAATAAGCCTTGCAGGTTTCGTGACAGACTTTTTTTGTCCCTTCAAACAGCAGTGGCACTCAGATATTCCTAGATATAGAGTAATACAGCTAGTCTCTTTCCTTTGAAATTATATTCCGCTGTTAAAAAAAAAAAAAAAGAAAAAAAAAGCAACATTCGAAATTTGTATCAAACACATGTAAGATTTTGACTACGCGAATCGGGTTCTAATGCAAATAATAAATGGCATCAAACTGAAACCATTTGTAGCTCCAGTACTGACGACAAAAAAAGAACTTATTTCTACCGATGTACGGCCTTCGAAGAGGCGCTGCGAAAATGGATATTTTCCGAGTAAGGTGTGGCAAAAAGACATGGTGTTTCCTCCCTTGTATTATCAGACGATGAAATCGTACTGAAATCGATAGGGAGATTATAGCCACATAGCAGGAGTACACACTACACACACACACACACACAAAACACACACACACACACACACACACAAATGCAAGTAAGTAGAATTAAAAGACACTTTTAGCAGACAAATATGATTTCAACATATAATTTTTCAACATATGATTTTATTCATTGTAAATCATAGCATGAAGAAAGCATTACATGCTAGTGTGGATGGTCAAGATCGAGACTCGTTAGTGTTTCACAATCTGAACATTTCCAAGTTTTATTATCATTACAGTTTTCAGTGTTGTGCTATATTGCGCTAGAATGTTGCTTTTAGATATTTCTCTCTTACAAATTGGCATTCTATAACATGGTGATGAATCACTAATTGTGTATAATTCTAGTGGCGACAAAAAATGGTTCTCCCTTTGTGGTAACACTCTCAGGTAATGACGGTAAAATCTCTCTCTCTCTCTCTCTCTTCTCTCTCTCTCTCTCTCTCTCTCTCTCTCTCTCTCTCTCTCTGAAAGACCACTGCGTTTATTTTGCGGTTTCTTTTCCAGCATTTCTTAACTTCTACCTACACCATTCCCATTTCTCCTTTCAAAAGAACCCCCCCCCCCCCCCTCCCCTTTTATCACCCTGTGTCTCATCCTCCCAACTCTTCGTCCCTTTCATTCAGCGTTTCATGTTACAAACTCGTTTTTAAATGCCATTTTAAAGTCAGCTGTTACAGCTCAAAATTATTCATCTGATACAATTAGGTATCCTGAGCCTATATATATATATATAATATATATATATAGAGAGAGAGAGAGAGAAGAGAGAGAGAGAGAGAGAGAGAGAGAGAGAATAGATAGATAGATAGATAGATATAGATATAGACAGATATAGATATGGATGTGTGTGTGTGTGTGTGTGTGTGTGTGTGTGTGTGTGTGTGTGTGTGTGTTGTGTGTGCTCGGATTTCGAAAACGGAATTGTTTTTAATGTTCAATGACAGTTGGGGGAAAAAGTGTTTCCATCACAGACATTTAAAGATTGATATGTTTAAATGAACCTATTCTCCCCAGTCCACAGAAAGTTCCGTTTCAGTCTTATTACAGCCAATCCGACAACAAAGAAATCTTCTCTCAGGGATCACTATAATTTTAGAAATGTTCTTTCACAAAAATGAGCAACCTAACATGCACAACGGTGCATAGTCATCGGCAAGAATTCTGCTATTCACCCGTTCGTAAGGAAAACGGACGAAGGACTGGCATCCTTCAGACAGACGTTGAGGTGCCAGCCATTCCGTTCAATTCATCATCATCACACAACACTAGGAGAAAAATTTTTAAATCGTAGTCAAAGTCGAATTGATGCCGCAACACACACACACACACACACACACACACACACACACACACACACACACACACACACACACACACACCAGAGCGGACAGTCTCACTACCTTATCGTCAGATAACAACAGAAAAAGTAGTGACATCTTATGAACTGTAACAAGAGCAAAAAAAAAAAAAAAGGTTAAAAGCATATTTGAACAGAAGGAGAAAAAGGAGAACAAATATATATCTATTCAAAGGCAGACTCAAAGAAAATGCAGAAAGGAAAAAGGAATATTTTTATGACAGAATTTGTTGAAGGGTGGAGATGAAGGTTATGCAGAGATACCCTCGGGCTTGTATGTATACACACACACACACACACACACACACACACACACACACACACATATATATATATATATATATATATATATATA
>CM031620.1:34351128-34361128 GCA_018398815.1 Conus ventricosus
AGACGGGACGAGGAGAGAGAGAGAGAGAGAGAGAGAGAGAGAGAGAGAGAGAGAGAGAGAGAGAGAGAGAGAGAGAGAGAGAGGAAGAGAAAAGAGAGAGAGAGACGGATAGACAGACAGATACAGACAGACAGACAGACAGGCAGGCAGACAGACGGGAGGGGACAGAGAGAGAGACAGAAAAACAGGCATACAAAGACAGAGACAGTGAGAAACAGACAGACACACAGACAGAAAGACAAACAGACAGATTGTTTGCGTGCGTGTACACACACACACACGCGCACACATATACTTTCAGAGAGAGAGAGAGAGAGAGAGAGAGAGAGAGAGAGAGAGAGAGAGAGGAGAGAGAGAAACAGAGACAGACAGCAGACAGACACAGACAGACAGCAGACAGACACAGACAGACAGGCAGACAGACGGGGGGGGGGGGGGGGGGGGGGGGGAGACAGTGAGAGAGACAGTCACACAGACAGACAGGTAGACAGACAGACTGACAGAATGAAAGACAGACACACAGACAGAGACAGTGAGAAGCAGACAGACACACAAACAGGAAGACAAACAGATAGACGGAACGTGTGCGCGCGTACACACACACACACACACACACACACACACACACACACACACACACACACACACACACACGCAAACACACACACACACACACACACACACACACACACATACACACACACACACACACACACATTCAGAGAGAGACAGAGACAAAGGGAGAGAGAGATAGAGACAGAGACAAAGAGAGAGAGAGACAGACAGACAGAGACAGAGACAAAGAGAAAGAGAGACAGACAGAGACAGAGACAAAGGGAGAGAGAGACAGAGACAAAGAGAGAGAGAGAGACAGACAGAGACAGAGAGGCTTTTTGGTAAGACGGGTAATGAAATAAGCGTACTTACATTTTCTCCACCCCGCCCTCCAGTGAAGTCCACCCTGGCTGTGTGTCGCCCTTCAGGTGATCGTGGATCTCCCCCGCCCCCCGCCAGGGCTGCAAACAAGTTGACAATGAGTCAGAAACTGCGTTCAAATTAAACGGCTGTGGACCCAAATGAAAAACAAAAATCAAGTCATGTTCCACACACACACACACACACACACACACATACACACACACACACACACACACACACACACACACACACACACAAGAAACAAACAAACGAACTGTTTCATCAACCACCTTCCACCGAACCGTAGGGGAAAAGAAAATAAGGGTAAAAAAAAGCATGGATAAAATGACCAGTCGCACAGGTTACAAGATAATCCCAGTCATGAGAACTGCAACGAAGACCTATAAGCAAAAGGAATCAACACGAGTGACAATCAAGTGGCAACATTGATGAAATTCGTTAGTCCATAGTGGCCAACATTGCTAAAAAGGGGGACGACTGGGGGAAAAGAAGGGGAGGAGAGGGGGGGGGGGGGAAGACTTATGGCAATCGTACAGAAAGATTGGGATGGCTTGTACATGCATTGGCCTTGGCCCTGGTATGAAGAAATGGGTGAACATAGTACGTGTGTGTGTGTGTGTGTGTGTGTGTGTGTGTGTGTGTGTGTGTGTGTCCACCTTCAAAGTAATATATACAACATGAAGTGGAACAAAATGCAGATCAATGAGAACTTTCGAAATGCAGCTGGGTTGTTGTTGTTGTTGTTGTTGTTGTTGTTGTTGTTGTTGTTGTTGTTTAAGTAAACGCCTTCTACACTAGCGAGGAAGCGTCCCGAACGACTTCAGAAGAGGATGACACATCAACGGGGTCAGTTTCCGCAGGGAAAGCTGTCTATGCAAATCTGGCTCCATGAATATTTCTAACAATGTTTCCCGGCCCAGCCAGCAACAAACCAAACAAAACCCCAAATGCAATTCGTCTTCTTTTGTTTCTTTGTTTTCTGTGACCCTTTACGAAGAGAAAAAAACAAAACAACCGCAAATCGTTGTCAAAACCAACTATTTTATGCAAACGTTTGTGGATTGATAATTCCACTTTTCCAAACCTACATAACATGGTTTTGAGTGGCTATCTAATTTTATTATTAAAGAAGATTGTGCATCATGGAAATTTTTTTTTCTTCCTGCGTACGCAGGCTGATACTCCTGCGGACACACCCTGTATAGACAGGCAAGGATTAATCCCATCTATCCAACAAAGGGAATGGAGTTGTCTGTGTATGACTGTTTTTCATCCCGCCATTAAACCAGCCACACTCCAGCTTCGGAGAAATGAAGATTGTTACAAACCGCCTCGCATAGGTTCAGCTATCAAATCTTTCACTATTTGGAACGTTTCTGTCATCTGTAATCAACGAATCGTTGACGAAAACAACACATAGGATCCCTAACATTTCCATCACCGTCATTTAGCTATACAAAACCAAAACAGGTCCATCACCATGATTCAGCTATGAATAAACACATGTCCATCACCATTATTTAGCTATACAAAACACACAACATGTCCATCACCATTATTTAGCTATAAAAAAACACAACATGTCCATCACCATTATTTAGCAATACAAAACCACATGTCCATCACCATTATTTAGCTATAAAAAACACAACATGTCAATCACCATTATTTAGCAATACAAAACCACAATATGTCTATCACCATTACTTAGCAATACAAAACCAAAACATGTCAATCACCATTATTCAGCTATACAAAACCATATCATGTCTATCACCATTATTTAGCAATACAAAACCCCAACATGTCAATCACCATTATCTAGCAATACAAAACCACAACATGTCCATCACTTTTATCTAGCAATACAAAGCCACAACATGTCAATCACTTTTATCTAGCAATACAAAACCACAACTTGTCCATCACTTTTATCTAGCAATACAAAGCCACAGCATGTCAATCACTTTTATCTAGCAATACAAAACCACAACATGTCCATCACTTTTATCTAGCAATACAAAGCCACAACATGTCAATCACCAATATTCAGCTATACTAAACCACAACATGCTAATCCCCATTATTCAGCTATACTAAACCACAACATGCCAATCACCATTATTCAGCTATACAAAACCATAACATGTCCATCACCATTATTTAGCAATACTAAAACCACAACATGTCAATCACCATTATTCAGCTTTTCTAAACCACAACATGCTAATCACCATTATTCAGCTATACTAAACCACAACATGCCAATCACCATTATTCAGCTATACTAAACCACAACATGTCCATCACCATTATTCAGCTATACAATCCACAACATGTCCATCACCATTATTCAGCTATACAAAACCACAACATGTCCATCACCATTATTCAGCTATACAATCCACAACATGCCAACCACCATTATTCAGCTATACAAAACCAAAACCCTAGAGGATTTCAAGGCAGGGTGACCGCAGGCGGGAATTAAAAAAAAAAAAAGAAGAAGATGAAGAAGAAAAGTTACCCTAGCGCCAAAGGAAAGAAAACACAAATGACGAAACAAACACTGGTGTTTCTTTTGTACTTTAATTTGTTTCTTCCGTTTGGCGGTACAGAAATTTTTCGTTTCTTTATTTCTTTTGTCAAAACTTGAGAGAAAGAGAGAGAGAGAGAGAGAGAGAGAGAGAGAGAGAGAGAGAGAGAGAGAGAATCTAACGGCACAGAGACGTAGACAGTGCACCCAGTGACCTCCAAAGGAAATTACTCCCCGTGCTGTTCATTTTCTCACAGGTCCATTTTGATGGCCCCTAACTCACGGCCCGTTACCGTGTGACCGACCCACCTAACTTGGGTGCAAACTCTCCTGCCTATCGTACAAAAAGCACGTGCTACTTAAATCTAAAAGAAAATGGCTTCAGCCTCCACAGTGTGTGTGTGTGTGTGTGTGTGTGTGTGTGTGTGTGTGTGTGTGTGTGTGTGTGCGTGCGTGTGCGTGTGTGTGTGTGTGTGCGTGTGCGTGCGTGTGTGTACGTGTGTGCGCGTGCGTGTGTGTTTTCTCTGTCCCTTTTTTGACGGGCAGGTGGGGATGAAGGCGTTCGGGGTGGGGGGTGGGGGTGGGGGGAGGAGGGGTGGGATGGTGGAAAAGGAAGAAGAGCATGGCTGGAAGAAGAGGTGATCTGGAATGACCCCCCTCTCCCCCCCCCCCCCCCCCCCTTTTTTTTCTTTTTTTTTTTTTTACGTTCTTGCTTTTTTCTCTTTTCTCTACGTTCTCTATTTCTTATTTTCCTTAACATTTCTATTTTGCTACCTTTTTGTCTGTTTTTACATTTACTTTTCTTGTGGTCACTGCTCTCCTCAATCCATATTTTTTCCCAGTTACTTACTTCTCTGTTTTTTGCTGGGTTTTTTTTTTTTTTTCTTGAAAGACAAAAATTTCACAAGATCTGTTTTGCCTTTTTTTTCTGATCACTGCTCTCCTCGTCTCACATCTTCCTGCAATCACTTTCTTCCCCCATGTTTGTTCCTGATGAACAATAGTCTCAAAAGTGGATAGTCTCAAAAGTGGTACCGGCCTTCGTGACCCTTTCCGGAAGATGATACAAGGCCTTCCACGTGCAAGGTTACTAGTACATGCTAGACTTAACAAGGCAAAGATTGAAAATTAGCTATGGCGATATTCTGCGACAGATCATCATAGCTAGATAGGGCGACGGATTACAAAGACCCTCACTAATTCTACGTAAGACATACATCCTGCAGTTCCAATCGTATTTGTTTGAAACTTGTCTTTTTATTGTATATATTTATAATATCTTCTTAAGAGACGAGTCTTTTGAAAAAAAAAAAAAAAATTTTTTTTCTATATGCCTATCACTGATTATCAACCACATCAACATATTCTCTCAAATAATTTTCTTTCACATGTGATTAATGTCCGAATTATTCCCCTTCTTAATCGCAAAATTTGTACGATTCGTTGCTTACTTCCCTCAGTTTTTGTTTGTTTGTTGTTGTTTTTTTTGCGTATAAGTACGTATGGATGTGTGCATGTGATCGACGTTTTACGCTACTGTGCTGAAATTGATTACTGTCAACTGTTTCATTACCTGAAGAAAGCTTGTGTTTCCGTTCATACCTGAAGAAAGCTTGTGTTTCCGTTCATACCTGAAGAAAGCTTGTGTTTCCGTTCATACCTGAAGAAAGCTTGTGTTTCCGTTCATACCTGAAGAAAGCTTGTGTTTACGTTCATGGGTGCGAAATGGGTGGGTAACGTGTTGGATGAATGAAACGTTATAACAGCGATTAGCCCACGTGATCGCTACGTTTCACCACAACCAGGTGTTTTCTCCGATTGTTTCAAGTTTCAGATTGCTTCAAGTTCTCAGCTCGCGAATTTCATACATTGTGTGGGAGCAGGGAGCTAGGGGTAGGAAGTAGGTTTCTCTAACAGAGTGAGAGTTATAGACCTAACAGAGGGAGAGTTATAGGCCTCTCTAACAGAGGGAGAGTTATAGGCCTCTCGAACAGAGGGAGAGTTATAGGCCTCTCTAACAGAGGGAGAGTTATAGGCCTCTCTAACAGAGGGAGAGTTATAGGCCTAACAGAGGGAGAGTTATAGGCCTAACAGAGGGAGAGTTATAGGCCTAACAGAGGGAGAGTTATAGGCCTCTCGAACAGAGGGAGAGTTATAGGCCTCTCTAACAGAGGGAGAGTTATAGGCCTCTCTAACAGAGGGAGAGTTATAGGCCTAACAGAGGGAGAGTTATAGGCCTAACAGAGGGAGAGTTATAGGCCTAACAGAGGGAGAGTTATAGGCCTCTCTAACAGAGGGAGAGTTATAGGCCTAACAGAGGGAGAGTTATAGCCTAACAGAGGGAGAGTTATAGGCCTAACAGAGGGAGAGTTATAGGCCTAACAGAGGGAGACTTATAGGCCTCTCTAACAGAGGGAGAGTTATAGGCCTCTCTAACAGAGGGAGAGTTATAGGCCTCTCTAACAGAGGGAGAGTTATAGGCCTCTCGAACAGAGGGAGAGTTATAGGCCTAACAGAGGGAGAGTTATAGGCCTCTCTAACAGAGGGAGAGTTATAGGCCTAACAGAGGGAGAGTTATAGGCCTCTCTAACAGAGGGAGAGTTATAGGCCTCTAACAGAGGGAGAGTTATAGGCCTCTCTAACAGAGGGAGAGTTATAGGCCTCTCTAACAGAGGGAGAGTTATAGGCCTAACAGAGGGAGAGTTATAGGCCTAACAGAGGGAGAGTTAGAGGCCTAACAGAGGGAGAGGTTAGAGGCCTAACAGAGGAGAGTTAGACGCCTAACAGAGGGAGAGTTAGAGGCCTAACAGAGGGAAATTTAGGCCTTCTAACAGAGGGGGAGTTATGGCCTCTCTAACAGAGGGAGAGTTATAGGCCTCTCTAACAGAGGGAGAGTTATAGGCCTCTCTAACAGAGGGAGAGTTATAGGCTCTTCTAACAGAGGGAGAGTTATAGGCCTCTCTAACAGAGGGAGAGTTAGAGGCCTAACAGAGGGAGAGTTAGAGGCCTAACAGAGGGAGAGTTAGAGGCCTAACAGAGGGAGAGTTATAGGCCTAACAGAGGGAGAGTTAGAGGCCTAACAGAGGGAGAGTTATAGGCCTCTCTAACAGAGGGAGAGTTATACGCCTAACAGAGGGAGAGTTGGAGGCTTCTCAACAGAGGGAGAGTTATAGGTCTGTCTAACAGAGGGAGAGCTGTTCGTTTGTCTAACAGATGGCGAGCTGTTCGTTTGTCTAACAGATGGCGAGCTGTAGGTCTGTCTAACAGATGGTGAGCTGTAGGTCTGTCTAACAGCTGGCGAGCTGTAGGTCTGTCTACCAGAGGGAGAGTTGTCGGCCTGTTTAACAGAGGGAGAGTTGTCGGCCTGTTTAACAGAGGGACAGTTGCAGGTCTGTCTAACAGAGGGACAGTTGCAGGTCTGTCTAACAGAGGAAGAGTTGTAGGTCTGTCTAACAGAGGGAGAGTTGTAGGTCTGTCTAACAGAGGGAGAGTTGTTGGTCTGTCTAACAGAGGGAGAGATGTAGGTCTGTCTAACAGAGGGAGAGTTGTAGGTCTGTCTAACAGAGGGAGAGATGTAGGTCTGTCTAACAGAGGGAGAGTTGTAGGTCTGTCTAACAGAGGGAGAGCTGTTGTCTGTCTAACAGAGGGAGAGCTGTTGGTCTGTCTAACAGAGGGAGAGTTGTGGCCCTGTCTAACAGAGGGAGAGTTGTCGGCCTGTATAAAGAGGGAGAGTTGTAGGTCTGTCGAACAGAGGGAGACTTGTCGGCCTGTCTAACAGAAGGAGAGTTGTAGGTCTGTCTAACAGAGGGAGAGTTGTCGGCCTGTCTAACAGAGGGAGAGTTGTAGGTCTGTCTAATAGAGGGAGAGTTGTAGGTCTGTCTAACAGAGGGAAAAATGTAGGTCTGTCTAACAGAGGGAGATATGTAGGTCTGTGTAACAGAGGGAGAGATGTAGGTCTATCTAACAGAGGAGAGTTGTAGGTCTGTCTAACAGAGGGAGAGATGTAGGTCTGTGTAACAGAGGGAGAATTTTAGGTCTAACAAGAGGGAGAGTTGTAGGTCTAACAGAGGGAGAGTTGTAGCCCTGTCTAACAGAAGGAGAGTTGTAAGTCTGTCTAACACAGGGAGAGTTGTAGGTCTGTCTAACAGAGGGAGAACTGTAAGTCTAACAGAGGGAGAGTTGTAGCCCGTCTAACAGAGGGAGAGGTGTAGGTCTGTCTAACAGAGGGAGAGTGTGTAGGTCTGTCTAACAGAGGGAGAGTTGTAGGTCTGTCCAACAGAGGGAGAGTTGTAGGTCTGTATAACAGAGGGAGAGTTGTAGGTCAGGTCTAACAGAGGGAGAGATGTAGGTCTGTCTAACAGAGGGAGAGTTGTAGGTCTGTATAACAGAAGGAGAGTTGTAGGTCTGTCTAACAGAGGGAGAGATGTAGCTCTGTATAACAGAGGGAGAGTTGTACGTCTGACAGAGGAAGAGTTGTAGGTCTGTCTAACAGATGGAGAGATGTAGGTCTGTCTAACAGAGAGAGAGTGTAGGTCTGTCTAACAGAGGGAGAGATGTAGGTCTGTCTAACAGAGGGAGAGTTGTACGTCTGACAGAGGAAGAGTTGTAGGTCTGTCTAACAGATGGAGAGATGTAGGTCTGTCTAACAGAGGAGAGTTGTAGGTCTGTCTAACAGAGGGAGAGTTGTACGTCTAACAGAGGAAGAGTTGTAGGTCTGTCTAACAGAGGGAGAGTTGTAGGTCTGTATAACAGAGGGAGAGTTGTAGGTCTGTCTAACAGAGGGAGAGTTGTAGGTCTGTATAACAGAGGAGAGTTGTAGGTCTGTCTAACAGAGGGAGGTTGTAGGTCTGTATAACAGAGGGAGAGTTGTAGGTCTGTATAACAGAGGGAGAGTTGTAGGTCTGTCTAACAGAGGGAGAGCTGTTGGTCTGTCTAATAGAGGAAGAGTTGTAGGTCTGTCTAACAGAGGGAGAGTTGTAGGTCTGTCTAACAGAGGAGAGGATGTAGGTCTGTCTAACAGAGGGAGGTTGTAGGTCTGTCTAACAGAGGGAGAGATGTAGGTCTGTCTAACGGAGGGAGAGATGTAGGCCGGTTATATAACAGATGAAGAGTTGTACGCCTATATAACAGATGAAGTGTTGTAGGCCTATATAACAGATGAAGTGTTGTAGCCTATATAACAGAGAAGTGTTGTAGGCCTATATAACAGATGAAGTGTTGTAGGCCAATTAATGACAGATGAAGTGTTGTAGGCCTATATAACAGATGAAGTGTTGTAGGCCAATTATATGACAGATGAGGTGTTGTAGGTCTATTATATGACAGTTGAAGTGTTGTGGGTCTATTATATGACAGATGAAGTGTTGTAGGTCTATTATATGACAGATGAAGTGTTGTAGGTCTATTATATGACAGATGAAGAGTTGTAGGTCTATTACATGACAGATGAAGTGTTGTAGGTCTATTATATGACAGATGAAGTGTTGTAGGTCTATTACATGACAGATGAAGTGTTGTAGGTCTATTATATGACAGATGAAGAGTTGTAGGTCTATTATATGACTGATGAAGTGTTGTAGGTCTATTATATGACAGATGAAGTGTTGTAGGTCTACTATATAACAGATGAAGAGTTGTAGGTCTATAATATAACAGATGAAGAGTTGTAGGCCACGTATATGACAGATGAAGAGTTGTAGGAAAATTACATAACAGATGAAGAGTTGTAGGCCCATTATATAACAGATGAAGAGTTGTAGACCCATCACGTAACAGATGAAAAGTTGTAGGTCTATAATATAACAGACGAGGAGTTGTAGGTCTGTTATAAAACAGATGAAGAGTTGTAGGCCCATTATGGAACAGATGAAGAGTTGTAACATATGAAGAGTTGTAGGTCTATGATATAACAGATGAAGAGTTGTAGGTCTATTACATAACAGATGAAGAGTTGTGGGACCATTTTACAGACGAAAAGTTGTCGGGCTCTTTAACAGATGAAGAGTTGTAGGCCTATCATGTAACAGATGAAGAGTTGCAGGCCTATTATACAACAAATGAAGAGTTGTCGGCCTATGCAACGGTTGAAGTGTTACAAGACCATTTAACAGATGAAGAGTTGTATGTTGATTCAACAGATGAAGAGTTGTAGGTTGATTTAACAGATGAAGAGTTTCATGTCTCTTTGACAGATGAAGAGTTTAGGCCTATCCAAGAGAGGGACAGTTACAGGCCTAAAAGAGGGATAGTTGTAGGTGTATCTAAAAGGATGAAGAGTTGCTGGCCTGTCTGACAGAGGGAGGGTTGTATGCTCATTCCAGGCATATCCGATCATCTGCAAACTCGCGTACTCTCTCCAGACCTCTTTTACGAAACCACCGGCTCCACTCCTTTTCATATCATGCAACAACCTCTGGAATATTTGCTGCCTTGCAGACGCAAGGAAAATGCGGCTATCTTCCAGAACAGTTCTTCCAGCCTACCTGTTTTAGTTGTGTGTGTGTGTGTGTGTGTGTGTGTGTGTGT
>CM031620.1:34366128-34409981 GCA_018398815.1 Conus ventricosus
CGTTGATCAGTTTTACCTGAGCGTCGTTCATCAAAGATTTGTATAAGAAAAGAGAGCCCTGGCGGAAAACTCAGGGGGAGCGCAGAGAGAGCAGAGAGAGAGAGAGAGAGAGAGAGAGACAGACAGAGAGACAGCAGCGCTTAATTAAAGAAGGAGAAAAAAAAAAGAAAAAGAAATGTTTTTTTTTGATTTTTTGAGACAGAAGTAGAGAACTGTAATATGCCGCTTCTGACTCCCCTTGCTACTCCACCACGTTTTTGGCGAAAGTGGCCTAAAAGCCGCCTATTCCTGTTCTCTGACAAGTAACCAAAAAATAACGACCCTACAAACAAATATACTGTGTAGGGTTATCCGTTTTTAATACTAATTTACTAAAGTTTTCAGATTTCAGTTTTTGTTTAATCCTATGTTTTTCCTGATCATTTTCAATAACATCATTTCGCGCAACATTCTTCAAATGAGTCTCTGTCTTTCATGTGAAATAAAACTACAGTCTTTAAACTGTTCTCTAAAGTCTTTTAAAACTGAGTTATATTTCTGACATAAAATCCACACACTTATCCGAGCATGTCTTCCGCTGAAAGCTAGTTTCGACAAAGTGTTTCTCTTTTTAACTATGTCTCTTTCTGCCGAACAGTCATCTATAATAAATAGTGTCTGCGTTTTCCTTCAAACAGTCTATAAAACTGTTCTAGACACTCACTCAGTTTATTGCTAGGATTAACTAAAAATATGTTATCATCAGTCCATATAAACCTTCTATTATGATATGCTTTGTTCCATTTAAGTGTTGGACAAAAAAACCACAATATGATTAAAATTATAACGATAAACTGTTTGTAATAGGTCGAGGACAAATATTGTTTTTCCACAACCAGTCTGTCCACAAATCAATGAACAATGAGGGGTTTTTGTCATAAAGTTTAACTGGGTCCATAGTTTTATACTAGAAATTTAATCTAATCCAGTTATTGTTTTTATCATGCTCTCTGTCAAAACTTGTTCAGTATAATAAAATCCTATAAGGCCTAAATGTGTAAGATTAATCCAATTCAGTGCTGTAAGATTGTTTCTATTTAGACTAATATTGATTTTGTTGCTTGTTGTTATGACCTTAATATCCTCACCATTGTGAAGAATGACAACAGTAACTTTAAGACTGTCAACGTCTAAGTTTTGCCAGCTAATTAGAATTCCTTTAAAAAGGACGTCACTAACGCCCACAACCCCATCCTCTCCTTATCTTTTAAGACAGAAATTTCAAATATTATTGTGAACGCGTCCCCTAATTTCATTTGCGGCATGAACTGTAATTTTGTAGAAGCATCTTTTAAAACCGCTTCTCTTCTGTGGAGGATGTACTGTTTTTTCCCATACGGCTTTATTTCAATCTCTTTCCGACTATTGTCATCTGGCATAAGACTTACATGTAAAGGGCCAGAGTTGAATGCTTTTCTGAAACTTTTTTGACGGCTAAAATATGTAAATGGGCTTATGAATTCAAATTTATATTTCCCATTCTAAATATGGTTCTAAGTGCCATTTGAGGTCAGGTTTTCGAACTATTTTATATTCATACTGGCCAACATTATTTGCCTCTAGATTGCGCAGTTGTTCTAGTTTAGGAAACTTTTTGCTGTCGCCAACCTCTTTGCGTTTATAATCACCATCTTTAGTGTACTCAAAACCATACAAAGCGCCTATCTCACCATTTGTTCAAAGTCCGCAACGTCTGCAAGGTCTTTTAATTCTAAAGTTATACACCTCACAGGTGCTAATGTAACTCCTGGTTCTTCTGGCCCACGCGACATTATTTTTTAGTAACGTATTATTTTATTTCCAAAACAATGTGCAGGTTATCACATTTCACAACTTTCCCCGCTTTGTCTTTGATTTTTATATTAAATGATCCGACCCTCCCACAAACTAATCTTTTAAACTGTAAATTAGGGAATTGTATAATTTCATAATCGCAATATGCAGCTTTCCCTGACGGAAGAGCTCTTAAAACAGTTGAGGGCCTTCCATCATATAAGTTTTCATCAGTGCTCAGCTCATCCAAATGAACATAGAGTAATGAATGTAATGCAAGATCGAGCGGATTTTCCCCTCATAAGTAGTTTTGTCTGGCTCAGCAATAAAACTATGAGTGGGTAAATTGCTAGTTGTAAAGCCTAACATTTTAGCTAGCTCTCTATCAAAAAAGTAAGATGTTCTTCTTCTTCAAGCTTAAATGTTAACATTGTTTTTAGATTTGCATTGTTAAGTTTGAGAGTAATGTCAAAGTTACTCATTGCTTCTTTTAGTGAGCAAAACCCGTAATAACCATCAGGTATTGTTAACTGGCTCATTTTGGTCCCTGTTCTGTTAACTTTTAGAACCTTATTATTCTCCCTGGCTTCACTTATATTAAACCATACGACTTTGTAAAATATTTCATGAAGCGCAACCATTTTGGCCCCGCATTCGTTATTAATAGCAGTTCTAAAATGAAGGGCGGTCTTGAGTTTTTATTGTTACAAACATTTTTGAACGAAATAAAAATGAGTGCATTCAAAAAAGCTGAAGCAAAATATTGTGGGCCGCACTACAAAAAAGATACACGACGGACTCTCTCTCTCTCTCTCTCCCTCTCTCTCTCCTCTCTTCTCTCCCCTCTCCTCTTCTCCCCCCGGTTTCCCCCCAACACGCGCAAAACCCCCCGCACACATGGGGGCCCAGGAACCAATCACACAAAATTTTGGGTTAAAAAACTTTTTAAGTGTGTGCGTAAAGGCTTTGTCCCACCCCCATTTTTTTTTAATGCAAAAGCGCCTAAAACCAAAACCCCACACCCCACACACACAACACAAAAACACACAAAACACACACACACACACCCCACAAAACACAAACACCCCACAAAACACAGGTGCGCGTTGCGCGGGCAGGGGAAAAGCCCCCAACAAACGCCCCAAAACTCACCCACAAAAGCACGCACGCATGCATGCCACACAACACCACACACCCAAACCAACAACAAAAACCCAAACACACTACCCCAACAATTTAAGCATACGTGTATGCACCAACACATGTTTAGACGCAGGAAACGCTTTCGCCCCGCGCACACACACCACACAACACACACACACCACACACACAACACACACCCACATTTTTACTAAACACCCATATGTAAAATAGCATGCTTTTCAGTTTTTTTCTTTAAATAAAGCGAAATCAGTCCCCGTAAAACGTTCTTTTTACAGTCAAATCAGCCAAACCCTCTTAGTTCGGGCATATTTAAAATAAAAAAAATCAATTTTTTTCACGTTTTACTTCTACCTAAAATTTTTCGGAAAGGGGATTAAGACATTAAAAAAGGTATTTTGTACTTTTCTGGGCGAAGCAGTTTTTAATTTTGTTTTTTCTTTTTTTGGTTTTTTTTGGGCAAAACCCGTTTTGTTTTTTTTTGTTTTTTTTGTTTGTTTTTTTTGGGTCCAAATACAGTTAAACCAAGGGAAATGCCTAAAACGTAGATTCTGTAAAACTAAAATAAAATTTTTGTGAGCCACTTCTCTCCCCTGTTGTATCGGGGTCTCTGTCTCCCGTGGTGGGGTTGGGTGTGTGTGTGTGGGGGTGTGTGTGTGTGTGTTGGTTGTGTGGTGTGGTGTGCTCGCGGGGGCGCGCGCTTTGGTGCTTGGCACGCGTATGTACGTGGTTGTGTGTGTGTGGGTGTGTGTGGGTGTGTGGGGTTTGTTGTGTCTGTGGGGGTTGCTGTGAAAAAATTTTGCCCCACGGGATCATCTTTTTCCTAACCTCACAAATGTCAATTCGTGTTATTGCAAATGCATCACAGTTTTTTTTTAAAAAATTTTTTAAATTTTTTTAAATCCATTTCTTAACGTGATATTTACGTCTTTTCAGGGCGGGTTTTTTTTTTTGAAACGAAGCGGGGACTCATTTATCTTTTGCTATAATGATTTGGTATAAGGTTTTGTCACAAAATTTTAGTATGATTTTGTGTGTTGTTTTTTCAGGGGGGAAAAACCACTGATTGAAAGGTGTGAGGGGGAAAAAAATTCATAATCAGTCATTTAAGACACAAAATTTTGAAATTTCTAAATGAATCACAGAGACAAAAAAAAATTTTATCTTTTACAAAAAACCTATTTTTTATCAGCATCAAAACTCCGCTGGAAAAAAAGAAAGAAAGAAAAAAAGGGAAAAACCCCCTTGCCGCAAAAGGGAATTTAAACCCTTTACCCCCCTTTCACGTTTCCAAACGTCCAACACACGATCGCGCCCCTGCTGTTCTCCTCCTCCCCCTTTCCTCCTCCTCCCCCCCCCCCAAGCCCCCGGTTGATGGGGGGTTTGGGTTTGGTTTTTGCGCGTCTGTATCTCGGATCTTGCCCCGGCGCGGGGGCCCCGTGGGTTTAAAAACCCTCTGTCGGGGGGTCGGAGCGGCGGCAGCAGGGGGAGGCGCGCCCCAAGGCTGCTTTTAAGCATTTCTGTAAACGTTCAGTGGGGGGGGCCCGGGGGCGGGTCACTTTTGTGGGCTTTTCACCCTGGGGGGCCCTTTTTCCCTTGCTGTCTGTCTGTGGGTGTGTTGTCTTGTGTCGTCTGTCTTGGGTTCTTGTCTCTCTGCCCGGTTCTGTCTGTCTTTTCTCTGTCTTGCGACTGTCTGTCTCTTTCTCAAATCTTTTCCTCCTCTCTCATCTTGTCTTTTCTGTCTGATTTCTCTGTCTGTCTGTCTCTCTCCCTCTGTGTTTTGTGTGTGTTTTTGTGTGTGTTTTGGTGTGTGTGTGTGTGTGTGTGTGTGCGCGCGCGCGCGACCCAAGGTTTTGGGTGTGTGAAATTGGTGTTTCGTGAGTGCATGTGTGTGTATGCGTGTGATTGTGTGTGGGGGTGTGTGTGTGTGTGTGTGTGTGCGTGTGTGTGGTGTGTGTGTGGGGTGTGTGGGTGTGTGTGTGTGTGTTGTGTGTGGGGGTTGTGTGTGTGTGTGTGGGTGTGTGTGTGTAGGGGGGGTGGTGTGTGTGTGTGTGTGTGTGTGTGTGCGTTGCGTGTTTTTGTGTGGGGGCTTGTGTGTGGGGTGTGTGTGTGTGTGTGTGTGTGTGTGTGTGGGGTCTGTGTGTGTTTTCTGCGTTTGTGTGTCTGTGTGTGTTTTTAACCGCAAACCCGCGTGTGTGTCGCGGGGGGGGAATCTTAACGGGATAGAGGCGCACAAAAATGTGTCCCATAAAATTCAATAAAACGCAAACATTCTCCCTTTCTTGGTACCCATCCCATAAATCCCCTTTCGTATCTCTTTTTCCTTCTCTTCTTTTCTTCTTCTCTCTCTCTCTCTCTTTTCTCTCTCTCTCTCTCTCTCTCCTTCCTCTCTCTTGTGTGTGTTTTGTGTGTGTTGTGTGTGGGGTGTGTGTGAAAAAAGGGAAAAAAGAATTTAAAAAAACACTTATCACAAAAAGAAAACATTACAGTACCCTTTTTAAAACCCAAAAAAGTTTAAAAACCACCCCCAAAAAAAAAAAAAAAAACTCTGCATTTGGGCATCACGAAAGTCCGAAAAAAAAATTATTTTAAAAAAAAAAAATTAACCGCAAAAAGAATTTTAAAAAAGAAAAAAAAAAAAAAGTGACGGGCATTAAAATTTAAACCTTCCCCCAGAGTACAGGGGCGCCCAAAAGAAAGCCGAAAGGTTACGTAAAACCACACACACACACCCCCACCACACACCCACACACACACAAGAAAAAAAAAAAAACCCAAAAAAAAAAAAAAAAAAGAAGAAAAAAAAAAACTTCGGTAGTCCCCGTGGTGGGGGAGCGTTTGGACTGGCCGCCCGCCCGCCCGACCTCCGGACTACTTTTTTCCCAAAAACCTTGGGGAGAGATTTATGGGGCGTTTTTGATCTGAATCGTGGGGGCCCGCTTGTTTAGGGCAAAAAAAAACCTTGAATTTTAAAACCCTACTGGGTGGGGGAGGAGGGGGGGGGGGGGGAACGGGAGATGGACCCCGGGGGGGTTTCCCCCTTTTTCAGGGGGGTAGAAAGAAGGGGTGGAAGGGGGGGGTGGGGTTTGGGGGGGGGGGAAGAAGGGGGGGTGGGGTGGGGAGCCAGCCATCGGAGTTTTGGTTTTTGTTAGTCCCGTTGCTTTAAAAGTTTCTCGATTAAATCCTAACTCGGACATTTTAGGGGGTTAAAAGAGGGGAAAAAGGGGGAAAGGGGGGAACAGGCACAAAGAGAGGGGTTTGGAGGAGGAAAATGAAAAGGGGGAGAGAGAGAGAGAGAGAAGAAAAGAGAGAAGGGGAAGAGAGAGAGAGAGAAAAAGGGGAGGGAGGGGGGGGGAAAGAGGGGGGGAAATGAGAGAAGATGAGAGAAGGAGAGAGACTCGAAAGACTAAAAAGACAAAAACTTTATTCAGAAAAAAGGCCCGGGCCCTTACAAAAGGGGGAATGCCCTTTATAACTAAACAAAGAAAAAGGAGAGAGGAGAGGGGAAGGGGAGAGAGAGAGAGAAAAGAGAGAAGAGAGAGAGGAAAAGGGAAAAAATCCAGGGAAAAAAAGAAAAAGGGTTTTGGGATCCCTTTGAGAGAGAGAGAAGAAGAGAGAGAGAGAGAGAGGGAGGGGAGAGAGAGGGGAGAGAGAGAGAGAGTGAGAGAGGGAAAAGAGAGAGAGAGAGGGGAGAGGAGAGAAAAAAGGAGAGACAGAGCAGAGACAGAGAAAACAGAAAATGAGACAGAGGGGACAGGAACAGAGTGAGGAGCAGGAGGAAAAGGGGAAAGGGAAAATCCCGAGAGGGGAGAGAGGAGGGGAGGGAGAGAGGGGAGAGAGAGAGAGAAGAGAGAGATAAGTTAAAAAATAATGTTGCTTTAGCCCACCCGACCGAAAAGGGCCACATCAGGGCTGGAGAGAGGGGGGAAGGAAAGGGAGAGAGAGAGAAAAGAGAGAGAGAAAAGGAGAGAGGAGAGAGGAAAAAAAACAAAAAGAGAGAAGCAAAAACTTTCGTTTTTCAAGTTTATGGCCTAAACCCCACACCATAAAGGGGGGGGGGGGGGGGGGGGGGGTTTTTGGGTTGGTTCATGCCCCCCTGTGGGGAGGGGGGCCCCCGTGGAAAATGAACGGACAACGAAAAACGTTATTTGAATCATCAAACCCTGTACTTGGGGTTTTTCTAGATTTAAAACTGTATAAAAAGGGGTTTTCTGTCGTTGATAAGTTTTTCCCTGAGCGCGTTCATCAAAGATTTGTATAAGAAAAGAAAACCCCGGGCCCGGAAAACCAGGGGGGCCCCAGAGAGAGCAGAGAGAGAGGAGGGGAGAGGAGACAGACAGAGAGAAGCAGGGGGTTTTTTTAAAAAAGGGGGAGAAAAAAAAAAGAAAAAGAAAGGGTTATTTTTGATTTTTTGAAAAAAAGTAGTAACTTTTAATTCCCCCCTTTTGATCACTTGTTTCCCCCCACGTTTTTGGGCAAAAAAGTGGCCTAAAAGCCCCTTTTCCTTTTTGGGGGAAAGTAACCAAAAAAAAAACGCCCTCCCAAACAAATATACTGTGTAGGGTTACCCTTTTTTAAAAATACTAATTTACTAAATTTTTCTTTAATTTTTTTTAAAACCCTATTTTTTTTCCTAAACATTTTCTTTTAACATCATTTTCGCGCAAACATTTTTCCCAAATTTAGTCTCTGTCTTTCTTGTAAATTTTAAAATTTCAGTCTTTAACTGTTCTCTAAAGCTTTTAAAACTGATTATTTTTCTGACATAAAATCCACACACTTACCCGACATGTTTTCCGCGGGAAACTATTTTCCCGCCCAAATTTGTTTCTCTTTTTAACTTTTCTCTTTTGCCAAACATCATTATAATAAATTTGCCCTTGCTTTCCCTTTTCCAAACAGTCTAAAAAATGTTCAAATTTTCCCACTCGTTTTTTTGCTAGGAAAAAATTTAAAAATATTTTTATCTTCAGCCCCATATAAACCTTCTTTAATGATATGCTTTTTCCCATTTAAGTGTTGGACAAAACCCCACAATATTTTTTAAAAATTTATAACGAAAAACTTTTTTGTAATAGGGTCGAGGACAAATTTTGGTTTTTCCACAACCATCTGCCACAAATAAATGAAAAATTTGGGGGTTTTTTTGTCAAAAATTTTTAAACTGTTTCCAATTTTTTATATTAAAAATTTAATCTAATCCAGTTATTTTTTTATCAGGCTCTCTTAAAAAATTTGTTCAGTATAAAAAACCCTAAAAGGGCCAAAATTTTAAGTTTAACCCAATTCAGTGCGTAAGATTTTTTCTTTTTTGCTAAAAATTGTTTTGTTCCCTTGTTGTTAGGGACTTAATACCTAAACCATTGTGAAGAAGGAAAACAGTAATTTTTAAAAACTGCCCAACGTCTAAGTTTTTCCCAGCTAATTAAAATTCCCTTTAAAAAGGGGACGCCCATTTTAACCCCCAAAACCCCATCCCTCCCCTTATTTTTTTAAAGACAAAAAAATTTAAAATTTTATTGTGAACGCGCCCCCTTAATTTCATTTGGGCCCCTTGAACTTTTTAATTTTGTAGAAGAAATTTTTTAAAAAAACCGCCTCTTCTGTGGAGGATTTTCGGGTTTTTTCCCATCGGCTTTTTTTTTCAATCTTTTCCGACTTTTGTCATCTGGAATAAGATTTAAATGAAAAGGGGCCAGGGGTTTGAATGTTTTTCCCTGAAATTTTTTTTCGGTTTAAAATATGAAAAAATGGGTTATAAATTAAAATTTTTTCCCATTCTAAATAGGGGTTCTAATGCCATTTGGGGTCTTTTTTCGAACTTTTTAAAATTCAAGGGCCCAAACATTATTTCCCTCTAGATTGCGCAGTTGTTCTTTTTTTGGAAAAACTTTTGCTGTCCCCAAACCCTTTTTGCTTTTATATTAACACCATCTTTAGTGACTCAAAACCTTACAAAGCGCCTATCTCACCATTCTGTTCAAAGTCCGCAACTTTCGGGAAAGGGTTTTTTAATTCTAAAGTTATACACCTCACGGTGCTAATGAAAATCCGGTTCTTCGGCCCACGCGAAAATTATTTTTATTTCGGATTATTTTTTTTTCCCAAAAACCCAATGGGGAAAGGTTTTTCACTTTTCACACTTTCCCCCCGCTTTGCCTTTGATTTTTTATTTTAAAATAAACCGACCCTCCCACAAACAAATTTTTAAAACAAAAAATTTTTGGGGAAAATTTGGGAATAATTTCATAACCCGCAAATGCAGCTTTCCCGAGGGAAAGAGTCTTAAAACAGTTGAGGGCCTTCCTTTAATATAAGTTTTCATCAGGGGCTAAACCCCTCATCCAAATGAACATAGAGTAATAAATTGAAATGCAAGATCGAGCGGTTTTTCCCCCCCTCATAAGTAGTTTTTTTCGGGCTCCCAAAAAAAAACTTTTGAGTGGGAAAAATTGGAAGTTGAAAAAGCTAACATTTTAGTTTGCTTTTAAACAAAAAAGTAAGATTTTTCCCCTTCTTCTTAAAAGTTTTTAAAATGTTAAATTTTTTTTTGATTTGATTTTTAAAGTTTGAGAGAAAAGGGTTAAAGTTATCATTGTTTCCCTTTAGTGGGGAAAAACCCCCAAAAAAAACCATCAGGAAATGTTAAGGGCTCTTTTTGGTCCCTGTTCTTTTAACTTTTAAAACCTTTTTTTTCTCCCTGGCTTCATTTAAAATTTTAAAAACCATACGACTTTGTAAAAATATTTCATGAAGGGGAAACCTTTTTGGGCCCCCGCATTCGTTTTTTAAATAGCTTTTTTCAAAAAAGAAGGGGGGGTTCTTGAGTTGTTATTGTTAAAAACATTTTTTGAACGAAATAAAAAGGAGTGCTTAAAATAGGGCTGATGAAAAAATTTTCTGTTGGGCCCGCACTACAATCAAAAAAATTATGGGAAAAACGATACTCTTGACTTTGCTGTGCCCCAAAACTGCCTTTTTTTCATAAAAAGGTGAGTACCCCTTTAAAGCAGATATCTTAAACCCCCCAATTGAAAACGCCACATAAAGAAAGCGGGGTTTAGTATCCGATGCATTTTTTATCAAAACCCATTTTAAACTTTGTGGTTTTGTGCATAAAACTGGGTTGTGGAGTGGGCGTTCCCGATCTTTTTAAATCCCATACCCTTTGGTAGGTCAGTGTACAGTTTTTCATTTCTTTTTCACGTTCAGCGTTTTTTGACTAAACTCCCGAGCCCCCTTTGCCAAATGACAAACCTTTTTAATCCACTCAGCAAAAAAATTAGCATGAAGGCTTTTAAAAGGATCTGTAACGAATTAAAAATTTTTAAAATCAAGACAGGCTTTGGGAAAAAATTTTGGTTTCTTAATCAGGGTTAGGCGACCTTTTTTTCGGGGCACGCACAGAAAGTATAAACTATGCTGGCATCCTCCTTTCAAAACTTTTTTTTCAGGCAAAACTTTTCACCCGGGGCCCCCTACACCCGAGCATAAAAAAGCGGAAAAAACATTTTTTTTAAAACACTTCAAAGGGCCAAACTAGAGCGGGAATAGAACGAAAAAAAGATTTTTTTTCCCAAAACCTTTACGTTTGGTTTTTGCTAGGTTAAAACAAGCACGGGCAAAAATCAAGCATAACGATCCTTCTACGGGTTTTGACGCGCAAAAAAAAAATTTTCTTAGAAAATTTTTTTAAAGAGGACCCCAAATTAATTCTACATTTGATTTCCCTTCAAGTTTTCAAAGGAAACCAACATGTTTAAATACGCAAGAGGGAAATTTGGGACTTTGCGGGGGGTTTGGCCCACGGTTTATACATGCTGCCTTCTGACCTAAGACTCCAGATGGGTTTTAATAATAAACTAAAATTAAGAAATTTTTATACGGGAAATGAACAAAAGGGTTTTGGGAAAAAAACGACAAAATTTCTGAGCCATTAATATTAAAAGCAGAAAACAAACCCCCAAGATTAAGTAAATTTTAATTCCGGAAGCCCAAAAACCCCCCCCAAAGTCTTTGGGAAGGGACTCGAAAAGCTCGCAGATCTGTTCGCGATGCCAAAAATAGGAAAAGACAGCGTTGTTTTTGGGAATTAACGGGCCTAGGATTATTTGGTCTTTATTTTTCAAATTTTTTTAAAACCCAAATTTTTTAAGAAATTTAAGCCAAAAGTGCTCCCCAAAAAAGGCCAAACTACTTTGCTTGCAGTAGACAAAAGCCGGGGACGATACTCCCCAATTTTCCCGGGTAAAGCGCCCACGGCTTTCGGGAAAATTTTTTTTTAATAAACTGCAAGTTTGTTTCAACTTTTTTTTTACCCATTTTTTTAATCGGGGGGAGGCGATGCGGCGGAGGAATTGAATTTTTGGGCCCCGCCCCCTGAAAATACCCAAAACCCCAAAAGGGATTTTATTGAAAATTTTCCTAAGGCAGTTATAACGCTTGCTTTTTGTGAAAACCTTGCTCTCAAAAACAGTGTTGGGTTTTCCCGTTCTTTAGTGTCGGCCCTTCTTTATAAAATTTTTTCGATATTTTTCCCTTTTATTTATTCACTTGGGGCCCTTTAATTGGCCCTGGGTTTATTTAGTTACCCTTTTCTAGTCTTGTGTCTTTTTTTGGTTCAAAGATTTTTTTTAGCCCTTTGGGGTTTTCTTTTTTTTAAAAACCAGGCCCTAAGTTGGCGTCATCGCCCAAAAGAGTTTTTTTTTTTCTTTTTTATTTGCTATCTATTTTTCCCCTGGGGGGGGGGGGGGAAAAATTGTTTGTTAATTCGCCTCGATCCTTTTTAAAAGCATGCCCAAGGGGCCCTCTATTTCTCGCAGGGGGTAGGGGGTGGGGTTTTGTTTAGTTTTAACGCTGTTTCTTCTGAAAAATGGAATTCTGCTTCTATTACTTTTTATTAATTCCCCTTCTGATTGTTTTTAATTCTTTAATTTCCCAGGGTTTTTGCATTTGGTTATCTTTTGGGAGTTCTTCCCAGTGGGGGTTTTTTTTAAAAAAGGGTTTGGGCAACTCCCATCCCACTAATTTTGGTCTAGAAATGCCAAGGTTTTTTTTGTTTCCTTTAAACACTGGGCCCTTTGTATAATTTACCCCTTGGCAAAAAAATTTTTGATGGGTCGGGTTTTTTAAGTTGTAAGCCCCCCAGTTTCTCCTTGATCGCTCTTTCCCAAACAAAGGGAACCATCTTCAAATTAAAAATCTTTTGGGTCTAAAAATTTGGGAGGTTTTTGGCCTAAAACTTTTGTAAAATGTTTCCGCCCGAAACTTTCTTTAATTCACCCCGATTGGGGAGCGCTGACGATGCCTTTTGTCAAAGGGATCATTTCAATCATGTCGTCCTGGCCCCAAAAACATCAAAAATTTTTCTTGGGCCTTCAATTCCTCCCCATGTTTTTAAATAATTAACTTTTTATTTTTTTTTAAAAAAAAAATGTCAAAGCATTTGGCTCGATTTTTGGGCCCCGGGTAAAGAAAGCTGAAAAAACCCCCTTTGGGGCGTGCGGGGAAAAAAAGGGAAAATTATTCCCTGTTCCAAATAATCCATTACTTTTGTTTGCGGGATCAAATTCTTACGTTAGTTTCCAGACCTAGGAGGAAGATTTGATTTTTGCCAGGCTCTGCACGGCTTTTTTTAAAAAATAAAAACCCCGTTTTCCAAAAAACAAAACCAAAACCAAACAGTTGCCCAAAATTTTGGGGAGGGGGAAATTCTTAAAAAAAATTTTCTGAAAAATTGGGGGGCAAAAAAGAAATTTTTTTTTAAACAATGCAGAAAAATTTTTAAACCTTTTTCTGATTTTATGGCAAACCCCGGGAATGAAAGGGAAAGACTTGCTTTTTAAAGGGAAATTTGGGCAAAAAGAAGCACTAAAATTAGAATAGGCGCCAAACCGCCCAGGGGGCTAAAAGCAGCAAAAAGGCTTAGCTGTAAGTTATGCGTATGGGAAACGCTTTTTTCCCTTTTCCCCCAATTTTGGAGTTTTTAAAACGCATGCCCTTCCTTTTAAGGGGCATTAAAAGACAGAAATTTTCCCCCATGAACCAACCCCTTTTTAAAGGGTTTCAAACGTGTTATCAAACAACAGGGCACCGAAGCAAAGGGACAGCATTTCTGCATCCGTTAGAGTTTGACCCTTGTTGCAACCCTGATTTTGCAAAGCTGAAAGGGGATCAATATAAGTTTCCAATTTGCAATATAATTTCGAAAACGTTTCCCTCATTTATAAAACATATCCTAGAAGGGAGGGCCCGACACTATATGGAAATTTTTGTTTTAGGGGTCTCACAAGATCGCTTTTAAAAGGGATTTTTTTGCTGTGGGGAAAAAATTTAAGAACCATTCCAAAAAGGAAGTGAAAATTTTTTTAAAAACCAAAAATAACGAAAGTACAATGTTCGATTGAGGGCACCCTAAACCCAAATCTATGCTAGCGGGCCTTTTAAACCCTTAAACAGCATTTTTTATGAAATAAAAAAACTGTTTGGGGGTGGGGGGTTAGAAAAACCCCCAGTTGACCTTGGGGTCTTTAAAAAAACTAACCTTCACAGTGAAAGACCCTTTATGATTATTTAACAAAAAAAATACGGTTTTGGATTGCCTAAAGGGAACGGAGGATTAAAACATTTTCTTGGGGAAACGGGGGGTGGGGAAAGGGAGAACGTAAATAAAAACATTCAAATTGAAAAAGAAGAAGAAAAACCGATAAAACCCCTTTAAAGTACAATTTGTTTTTAAAAATTTGATGCGAAAACTGACTTTTGAAGGTAGGCCCGATTACAAGATATCCCAAAACTAAATTTTTTTTTATTTTATAAAAACAAAGTCTGTTTAGGTTTTTTCCCAAAAGTTTCCTACAGCACCCCCAAAAAAAGAGATAGCAGGCAATTTGCTGGGTGAAGTAAAAACCCTTTAGATTAACAAAAATTACACAAATTTCAACAAAAATTAGGCGGACCTTTCAAAAAAACAGCAAAAACCCAAAAGAAGGAATTCTGCCCCTTTTAATTTCTGTTAAATTTTTTCCCAAAACTGGAGCATCGACTATAAGCGCTTTCTTTAGCAGGAACGAGTGTTTTTGGGCTCTTAGCCCGGGCAAAGGCCCCCAAACCCCCGGGGTTTACCCCTTTGGCGGGTTTTTCTTTAGCTCTCGGCCCGGGGTTCTTTTTTAGTAAAGGGGCTGATAGCCCAAAAAAAAAAAAACTAAACTCCAAAAACACACAGCCAAAGGTTTTAATAAATTAAAGGCTAAACTTTGCTCGTTCAAAAAGACAATAAAAAAAAGCGCTAGCTGACTCAAACATACGGATGAAGAATTTAAAAAGTTTTTCAGGCCGATTTTGAGACTTCAAAAGACAAATGTTTGTTTTTCAAAAAGGCAAAAGGGCCCAAGGGTTTTTCTCAAAGCCAGAAACCCCAGCAGATAAAAAAGGAATGCTTAAAAAAAGTAAACGAAAAAATTTAAAATCGTTCAAAAAAGCTCACATTAAAAAATGCCCCAAAAGGGGGTTTATACTTTAGTTTTTTGAGTCCCAAACGCCCAAAAAAACCGTTGATATTTGGGTTTTGATTAAGTATTTTTTTTAAAATTTTAAAAAAATATTTTGAGTTAGAAAAGAGAATCAACATGGCAAGTTATTAAAAAGGAAAGACGAATTTTTTTTAAGCAATTTCAAGAAAATTTTTCCAAAAAGCACTGAATTATTTGATTTAAAAAGTCATTTATCCCGCAAAACGACGGGGCAAGTGTTTTGGGAATGCCCCATTTTTCAAGTTCCCCAATAAACTAAACAAAAGACCCCCCATTTTTAAAATAAAGTTAGCTGTTTTTAATTGAAATATGTAAAATAAAAAGAAGAAAAACTAGAAGTTGGGTCTCAAAATAAAAGCAACTATTTTTTCCTCTTAAAAGACTTTAAAAACCTGGTTGGGCCCGCAACTGCTTGCACTTTGACGCTGTTTCTGGGAAAAAGCCAAAAAGAGGGGCCCCTGGGTTTGGGCCGAGGCGAAGTCCTAGAGGGTTGGGTTAAAACAGTTAAATATGAAACCCATTTTTGGGAAAACTCCCATTCCACTACCCCCGCATTTGTCGCAAAAAAACCCGTTTCTAAACAAAAGGAAAACAGACAAAAAAAGGGGGTTTTTTTTGGGGGTTCTTGCAAGGGTGCATTACGCCCGAAAAAAAGCAGAGGGGTGTCTAACTATCGCCCTTAAAAAATCAATGATCTTTAATTTTTAGGGAAAATCCTTTCCCGGTTTTCGGGATTCCTTTTATCTGTTTGAAGGGAAAAAAACAAAACCCATAATGTTAATGTTTTACCACATGGGAAAGAGGAAAAAAGATTTGGTGCCAATTAAAATTCCAAAAAACAGTCCCAAAGATTGGCGAAAACCCGAAAAAAATCATGTTGACTTACTATGATGTTTTCACCGCGGGGCTACCGAATTTTTCACAATTTAAAACGCACAAAGAGTAGTTTTAAAAACGGCTTCCTTCAAAGCATTTTCCATAAACAAGAAATTTTGCAGAAAAGGGTTTTAAAAATAATGCCATCTGTTCAAGCCCCGAGCGAAATAAAAAACACTGTATTTGGGGCTTCAGTTGACTGTAATAAAAGAACTAATTTTCGCCCCAACTGGATCTAAAGTTTTTTTTTAAAAAACTGGGAAAAGGAAAGCAAAAATTTTCCTTTCGTTGTTTTCGCAGACTTCGAAAACACTCATTGTTCCTTTTGAAGGGCAAAACGGCCCAAAAAACTTCGAAAAACGTCTTTAAAGAGTAATCATCAGTTTTTTTTCATTTTTTCCTTCATTATTTTTCAGGCGGAAAGGCGCTCATTCCACCCAAAATTTTTTTAAGGACCAATGTTTCAGAAACATTCTTAAAAAGCCCGCCGCAAGTGGTAATGACTGTTTTAATTTAAAATTTAAAAAATTATTTAAAAACATAATGGCGCCCGAAGACCAACAAAAGTATGACTCAGCCCCGCAATTTTTTGGGTTTGCGGGTTTTGAGCTTTAAAGCCCCCGAGTTTTAAACCCCACAGGGAAGAACCATGATCCCCATTAGTGGGAAGTTTAGAGGGAAACGGCGCATAACAAATGCAATTTCAAATAAAATTTAAACCAAAGACATGGAAGCTGCCCCTCCCTTTTTTCATAACCCTTTCGAGGGGGTTTCGACTCTCATTTTTATTTGCAAACAGTAAACCCGCGCCTTCAGGGTTTGCATGCCCTTGCACAGTCATAAAAAAAGTTCAGGGTTTCACTTTTAAAAAAATGCTTTCACCTCTATTTTCAAAACATGATGGGGTAATTAGAGGGCCCGGGGTATTTTCCTTTAAAACCTGCCCCCAAAAACGGAAAAATATTTTGATCAACTCTCGTTAGAAAGGGTTTTTTTACCCTTAAAGGAAAAAATTTAAAAAGTTGGGAAAGGGTTTTATGAAGAACACTTCCTCCCCAAAAGGGGCGTTTTTTTTTCTAGTCTTAAGAAAGGACATCAGTGATTCTGATTTCCCCCATGCTCAAGGGGTGCGTGGCGAGTTTGGGTTGTAAAACGATGGGAGACTATCATGATTCCTACTTTATGGCTTTATACATTTTTTTTTGGCGGACACTTTGAAAAAAAAGAAAGACCCGCATGGGAAAAATTATAGGCCCGGGGTCCCGCCCATTACAAATTCTTCGCCCCCGGGTGGGGGGGGATGCTTTCCTTTAAAATTTAAATGGAGTACAGATTTATTTATTGTCCCAAATTTTCCAATGATTTCCCGTGATTGAAAACGGGCTGCGTTTGGGGGAATTAGTATGGCGTCGCACCATTTTCTTTTTAAGCAAAAAAACAAAAAAACTTGGATCTTATGATCCGAGGGAAAAGGTCTAACTATCTCAAAAATTTAATTTCAAACAACTGTATGGTTTTGGGGGAAAGGCGCAATCGCTTCCATTTTCGCAACTTTAAAATGTACACGGGGAAAAAAAATTTTCAAAAGGATTAAAGGGGTTTTAAAAGTTTTTAAAGCCTGATCAGCCCGCGTGGTTTAAATTTTAGAAGTTTACTTAGAAAAATCCTCTTTAACTCCATGACCTGCATAATGCTAAACCTTAGCGCAGAAAAATCCTAAAGTTGGGTCCAAAAAAGGGCCCCCTAAACTTGTGCCCAATCTTCAAGGCAAAAAAAAAATTTTGCTGTCATTTCAGACTTCTGCAATTTTATTTAAGACATGGATTTAAGTTGACAGGGGTTTTATCGATAATTGCTTTTGATCAAGAACAGTTCAGAAACCATACATTTATGAAGAACACTGATCCAGAACCAAAAACCACGATGCCTTTAGAAAAAGACTTTTTTTAAGCTGAAAGAACAACAGTGTTTTTTTAAAAACTTTGGGGAAAAACCCCCCCAAGCGGGAAAAGATTTTCAGAATGGGCACCAAAAAAGAACGAAGCAAATTTAAAATAATTCAAAACCTAAATTTTCGGACTTTTGAAGATTTTTTTGATCAGCTTTTTGGCATAAGATTGAAAAAAAAAAAGTAAATTAGAAAACCGAAATTTTTTGGGGTTTTTGTTTTTTGAATTTTTCAAAGCTTTTGGGTGTTAAGTTTCTTTAAGAAATACTTTAAACCCTGTATCCCCGAAATCCAGAGTTCTTTACCGATTCAGATAGTTTTGTTATTGAAAATTTTCCCCTGAAGAAATCCCATAAAGACATGGAAAAGGAAAAATACCCAAAAGGGCATTCGGGGTGGAAAAAAAACATTGATTACCCTAAAGAAATTTGCCTTTGTTCAATTTCTAACAAAAAGGTTTTAGGGAAAAAATGAAGGATGAAATTTTTGGGGAAAAGGGGATCAAGAGTAAAGTGGGGGTAAGGTCCCCCCAAAAAAAGTACAGTATTTTTTAGCCAGGAGAAAAAACATTAAAAAAGCAAAGGGGAAAATTCGCAACGTTTTGCAGTCAAAAAATAACACCTGCAACTACAAAAAATCTGTTTTTGGGAATAAGACTTTTCATCTGACAACGTAAAAATGCGAAACTAAACTACATGAGAAACAACACAACATTGGAACAAAGTCATTTGATGAACAAACACAAAACGGGGGTTTGGTTTAATTTCCAAATTTTTATATCAAAGGGGACTGGAGAACCGCATAAAAAAGGGGGGGTTATATTTTTTATAACTTTTGTTATAAGTTCAATCAAGCTTCATTTCCCAATTTTTTAAATCTTTTCTCCTTTTTTTGCTTGACGGTTTGTTTTTTTTTTTTATTTAAAAATATTCCCTTTTTTTTCCCAAATTTTGGGGGTTTTAAATTGTAGGTGATCTGGATGTTTAGCATGCATTGATTAATCCCGAAAAATGTTTCCTTTTAGCATTACAAAGCCCTGAAATGATTCCCGTATTATTTTCAAAGGGCTCTTCCTTTACCATTCTTGTTTCGTTTTGCACTTTTCCCTTTGAGCTTCCATTTTAAAAAATTTAAAAATTTTCGTTAAAATTTTTTAAAACGGGGAATGTTTTTTTTGGCGGAAATTTTTTGGGGTTCTTCCCTTTTACAAAAAATCTTGAGGGCTGTTGTTTTTTGTGTCAGTTTTCGTAAAAAAACCCGGGCGGTTTTATTTTTTCAATTCCTTTTTTTTTTTCATAGGGGGCAAAAAACTCCAAAATGGGTCTGTTGCCCTGATGCGGTGTCCCCTTTTGCTTCTCCCGGTTTAAATTTAAAAATACCCTTTCTTTCAAACCCAAAAGGGAATAGGTTTTTCTGGGGGTACTGGGGGTCTTCAGCAACTTTATTGTTTTTCCCTTTTTATTGCTTGTATGGTTTTTTGCCCCTTTTAAAATTTTTCTTTTTTCATGGCCCCGCAAAAATGGGGCAATCTTCTAAACCTTTTTGTGTTGCGAAAAATTGTCAATCAGCTCTCTGTGATACTGGGAGGAGAAAAGTCCCTTTTGGTAACTGGGTTTTTTAAAGTTTTCAAATAAAGCCTGTGATCTTGAACTCCGGAATGCCTCTTTTTTAAAGGGAACTCTATGTTTTAACAATAATTGTTTTAAATTTGGGCCCTTTTAAAATTTTTTCCCCTCGTCGACTTGAATCATGCCGGGGTAAGTTTTAAAAGGGCCTCGTTGGGGTTATCAGTTGTAAGCGACCCCGCAACAAACAGAGGCCTCTTTTGTGTTTTTGGTTTTCCCCATCTTTTTATCTTGAAGCTATGTCAATGACTGTTTAAATGCGTAATTAAATCTTTTTTTGTCTTTAAACCCATCAGGGGTAAATATAAAAAGATCCATTTGATGGGGGTCGTTTGGAAATTTTGTTCACAAAGTGCGGGCTCTGTTTCCCTTAGGGGCATGAAATAAATTTGCCAAATGCTTGTTTAGATAACCATTCCCTTTTTCTTTTTTGTTTAGACTCCAGCGCTTGGCTTTTTCTTTTTTTGCTGTGATTTCCCTTCCAATTTCCCCTTTTGGTGAATTTAAAAGATTTTGTTTTATTTTTTATTCAGCAATATTTTGCCAACAAAATAAAAGACGTATTTAAAAAGACAAAAAAACCCGTTTCTTGAAACTTTTTTTTTTCTGATGGGTTTATAAAAGTCACTTTAATTTTTGGTGGGGGAATGTCTGGGGGCCGGTTTTCCTGGTTTCTAGATAATATTCTTTTTTTTGCTTGGGCCATTTTTAAAAGTGTAAGCTGCATGCCCCTGTTTTTTAGGGTGGTTTATTAATTTAAAAACCCAACTGCTCAAAAATCTCTGCCTTTCATAGGGGGTCTTGTGCAAACTGCTTGTTTCCTTTTCCCTAGTTTGTTTTTCTTTTTCTCTCCCGTCATCCCGCAGTTTAAAAAAAAAGCAAAATTTTTCCCGCCGCTAAAAAAGCCCCCCCGATTCACCACGCGCCGCCTATCATTATTGCGAGTGAAGGGCCCTTTTTTTTTTAAATGTATTTTTTTCCCTTAAAAATTTATTTGTTGGGAAATTTTTCCCTTTTCTTAAATAGAAAATTTTTTGTTTGGGAACCCAAGCTGCAAAGTTTGCAATCAGCCTTTTCGGGAAACCTCAAAATCTTTGTTTTCCAAGATCTGCGGGGGTTTTTTTTAACAAACCCTTTTTTCCCAAACATTGAGTATCCCAACACTTAGGCCCCAAAAAACAGCAGGAAAGGTTTACAAGGGTTTGCAACAGTTTTTTTTTTGGTGCTCATTTTTTTTAGAAATTAAAAAATTTTAATTATTAAAAAAACAAAAGAACTTTATTTATCTTTACAGCTCAGGGGGGCCCCAAAACCCTTTTGAAAAAATGAAAGACCAATTAATGATCAAGCTTTATGCCCAAAAAAGGAGGGTGTATTCTTTGGCAGCTTTTGGGAAAAAAAAAACGTTCCTCGGAAAATGAATTCAGCATTGAACGATTCAACGATTCGCCGAAACATTATAAAGTTTCAAAAAAGGTATGAAGCGCACTGGGGTTTGAGAATGGTAAAAAAATGGGGGCAAACGGGTCTTATTTTTACAAATAAACTATCAGTTGAAATTTGGGTCCATTTTATTTTTGAACAAGTTTTTACGATTAAATTTTTGCAAGATCCATTTTTTAAAAAAGACAATTTGAGTCTCAAGGGTGTGATTTATATTACAATTTGAACATTTTTTATCGCCATTAATCATGGGATTAATTACTTTTAATTTAATAAGGAAATTTTTTTTCCCTTTAAAATGAACAGCTGGGGGAAAAAAAATCGAATCAGAAAACAGGTGGAGAAAGTAACCCCAAACCCGAAAATCAAAAGAAAAACTGAAACCAAAGGGGGGGGACCGTGAAAAAAATCCTCAACCTGGGGGTTTTTTAAAACAAGGAAAAAAAAATTTGCAGAGTGGAACCCAAAAAAAAAAAATTAATGTTTCAGCATCCCGAAAAAATAACGCCCCCCACGCCAGAACAAATTTGGTTTTAAAGCCGGCTATAAAAATTCCCTGCGATACAAACCTTTTCAGCACCAAAGTCTTCGGAATATTAACTTAAAACTGTAGCCAAATTTTTTGGGGCCATTGCTGCTTTTTTGGGGGGAGTTATTTCGGCTTTAAAATAAAAAAAACCCATGGCAACGAAAAAAAAGCAATTAAAAAAATCTGAGCCACTAAAAACCCGAAAAAGACAACCCGCACCCAAAACCGCCAAAAAACAAGCATTATTTTGATCCTTTGAAATTTAAAAATATTTTAAAAAACTTAATTTTTTAAAATTTTTAAATTTAAAAAAAGTTTAATTGGCGTATTATAAAAAGATGGTTTTCAATAAATAAAGACATGGAGTCCCATAAAGGGATTTCCATAGACCAGAATTGTAATCAATTTCGGGTTTTCTTTGGATGGTTTTTAAACCCTTCCCTTTAAAATTTATGCAAGAACGTGACAAGACATCCTCAACGATGCGCGTTTTTTTTAGGCGTGTGTGTACTAAAAATTTGGCCCTTGCTATTTAAAATAAAAACATAGATTGTATTTTTTTGATTAAAATTTTTAAGGGCTTGAATAAGAAATTGAATAAGAACCCCCTTTGGGTTTTCTTAGAGGATGACTTTAGGGGGGTGACTTTAGGAGACACTTGAGGATGACTTTAAATAAAAACTTAGAAGTGGGCTTTTGGAAAAATTAGAAGGGGCTTGGGGTGCTTAAGGATGACTTGAGGTGACTTTAGGACAACTTGAGGAAGAAATTTAAATAAAACTTAGAAGTGACTTTAGGGTGATTTGGGGAACAACTTGAGTAAGAACTTAGAAGTGACTTGATTAAAAAATTAACTTTTGAAATTTTGGGGGGCTTTAAAGGGGACTTTAAAAAAAAATTATTTAAATTTTTTTTTTTTTTTTTTTTTTAATTTTTTTTTTTTTTTAAATTTTTTTTTTTTTAAATTTTTTTTTTTTTTTTTTTTTTTTTTTTTTTTTTAATTTTTTTTTTAAATTTTTTTTTTTAATTTTTTTTTTTTTAAATTTTTTTAATTTTTTTTTTTTTATTTTTTTTTGAAAAATAATTTATTCCCCCCTTTTTTATGCAAAAAAAAATTTCCCCTGAATTTTAAAAATTTTTTTTTTTTAGATCAGTGGGAGAGAATTGATTATTAAAAGTTGGGGTTTTTTTGTTTTAAATTTTCTAAATTTTTTTAAAATTTTAAAAATTGTACAAAGTAGCTACTAAAAAGTACTTTTAAAGCACAGTTGTTTTTTAAACCCCTTTTAAAAAATTCGGGTTTTAATTAAAAAAAAATTTTAATAAAAACCCCCCCAATTTTGAAAAACCATTTTAAAATTTTTTTAAAAACTTTTTAGTTTTTTCATTTTTTATATTAATCCAAAAAATGTAAAGTTGGGAAAAGGGCCTTTCGGGGGGTTTTTTTTCTTGTTTGGTGGGGGTTTGGAAAATCTTAAATTTTGGGCCCCCTTTTCTGCCCCCATAGTGGGCCCTTCCCTTTTTTGGGGTTTTTGTTAGGGCACTGGCGCGGGTATAAAAAGCCCGCAAAACCCCAAGGGGATGTCTTGGGGCCCTGGCGGGCTTTAAAAAGCCCCAAACCACAATTTGTGGGTTTCCCCTAGGAGGGGCCACTGAAAAAGGGGTGAGAAATTGCCCCAAATTTTGACAAAATGAAAATAGGCAACCCGTGTAGAAAAACCACTATTTTTAAGGGATTTTCCCCAAAATCTTGCATCTAGCCACATTTTCTGTGATCCTCTGGTCGGGTTGGGGGGCCCCAGGGGCGCCCCTTGGGTTCAAGTTTGACCCTGGGTGAACAGGGAAGTGGCTGATGGAAAAGTTTTTTCAAATTTTTTTTTTTAAAAAGGTTTGTAAATTAGTAAATTTAAAAACGGAAAACCCCACACAGCTTTTTTTGTTTGTAGGGTCGTTTTTTTTGGTTACTTTTCAGAGCAGGAATACGGCTTTTAGGGCCCCTTACTTTTGGGGATTACTGTTCTCTGAAGTCTCAAGTTTATTTGTTTTGCCGAACTCGGTGGGGGGAGTTTGTGCAGTTTGACGGTAAGTTCCGATGGGGCGAAAAAAGTTTGGTAATTTTCTAAAAAAAAAAAAAACAAATTTAAATTAAAACCCCCCCCCAAAACCCCCAGGGTTTTTGGGAATTTTTTTTCCCATTCTGTGTTGCGAGAGTTGCAATAAGCTCTCTGTGATACTGTAGGGAGAAAGTCTTTCGTGCTAACTGTTTGTTAAAGTTTTCAACTAAAAGCCTGTGATCTGGTGAACTCCCGGTAGGCCTCTTTAATAGTAACTCTGTGTTTTAACAATAATTGATTCACTTGCTTTAAAATTCTTTCACATCATCGACGTGAATCTCATGCGAGGGAAAGGTAAGGGGCTCGCTGTGGTAATATCAGCTGTATGCCAACAGCAACTGCAGAAGCACTCTTTTGTTCTTGCTGGTTAATGGTTCTGCATCTTTGTATCTTGAAGCCATGTCTATGACTGTGAGTGGCGTACTTAAATCTTTTTCGGTCTAATCCTATCAGAGGGTTAAAAATATAGAAGATCCAATTTGTTGGGTGTCGTTTGGGTTGTATTAACAAAGTGTGGTCTCTGTATTCGTCTTGGGGCAGAGTAAAAAATTTGCCAAATTGCTTGTTTAGATAAACATTCCTTTGCTGTTTGTTCATGGACTCCTGCCGCTTGCTTAGGCTTTTGTTATTGCTGTGATACCCTTCTCAAATATCCTTTGGGTGAATAGATTGATTTTGTTAATTTTTTATTCAGCCAATATATGCGCAACAAAATACACGACAGTCATACCAACAACAATAAACCGATTTCTTGCATTCTTTTGTTTTCTGATGGTGATAAAAGTCACTGAATTTAGGTGGTGGGCAATGTCTGGACCGGTTTGCCTGTTACTAGATAATATTCTTTTTATTGCTTGGTCAACATTTTTAAATGTGTAAGCTGCAGCCCCTGTTTTATTTCAGGTTGTCATTAATAAAATCTAACTGCTCAAGTGCTGCCTTATAGGCGTCTTGTGCAGCTGCTAGTTCTCATAGCTTTGTTATGTCTTTTGCTCCTCGCGTCATCCCGCAGTTTACTAAATGCGAAATTACTTCCGCTAAGCAAGCGCATTCACCCAGCGCGCTATCATTATTGCGAGTGAAGCCATATTTTATAAATGTATTTTTTTCTTCAATATTATAATTGTCTGGAATTATTCCTTCCTTGAACTAGAAAATCTTTCGTGGCAACCGAAGCTGCAATGATAGCAATCAGCTATGCTGAATCCTCAAAAGTCTAGTTTGCCAGATCTGCGGTTTTATTTTTAACAAGCTGTTTACAAGCATTGAGTTATCTACACTTTGCCCTCCAATAAATCAGGCAGAATGGTATACTAGGTTGCAACGTTATTTCGGTGCTCATTTTTTAGAAAATAAAATAATTATACTTTAATAAAAACATGAACAGTGGATGATCTTACTACAGCTACAAGGCGGCCTAAAACCTTCCTGAACTTATGAATGACCAAGTTAATGATCAAGTATTATGCCCAAAAGGAGAGGCTGTATTCTTTGGCCCCCAGGGCGACATTTTTTTTTGTTGGGGACTCAAAACAATACAGTTCCTTCGGAACTGGAATTCAGCTTTAGAACAGATTCAACAGGATGTCAGTCGCAAGACATTATAAAGTATCTTAACAGGTATGTTTTGAAGCGCAGCTTGGGTCTAGAATGCGTGAAAAGTGTGGGGGCAGACGGCTCTTAGTTTGTACATAAACTAGTCAGTAGATTGCTCCCATGATTCCTGAACAAGATCTTCGTATGAATTTAACGAAGATCCAGTTTTAACAAAGACATTGCCGTCTCTAGGATAGTGAATCTATACTACAGATTTGGAAACATTGTTATCGCTTTAATCATAGGATTAATAATTTTAATCTATAGAATTTTTTTTCCCTTCAAAATGAAACGAGCTTAGAAACTCATCAGAACGAATCAGGTTGGAGAAGTAACAAGCTAGAAAATCAGCAGTAAAAGACACTGAAACCCAGGTGGGGACCAGTGAAAAGAATCCTCATCTGGGCGTGGTTAAAGCTGGTAAAAAATTAGCAGAGTGGAACAGACAAACAAAAAATATTGTTACTGAATATAACTCATCATGAAAACATAACGCCGCCAGCGTCCAGAACAAGTTGTTCATGCCGCCTATAGAAACTCCATGCCGATACAAAGACCTACAGCACAAAAGTCTCATGGAAATATTGAACTTAAAACTGTTGCCATTTTTGGCGCATTGCTGCTGTGGGGGGCAGTTATTGCGGCTATAAAATATATAACGATGGCAACAGAAACAAAAGCAATCAATAAAATCTGAGCACTAAATGCAAGAGAAGACACCAGCAGACGCCAAAACCGCCATAACAAAGCATTTTTTGACCATATGAAATGTAATAAGATTTAAGAACTTAATTTTAAATTTTTAATAAAATATAGATCATGGCGTAATATAAAATGATAAAAGTCAATAAATAAAGACGATGGAGTCTATAAAAGATTTTCCATAGACCGGATTTGTAATCAAATGCGGTTGCTTCGGCTGTTAAAAACTTCCATAAGATCTATGCAGAGAAACGCTGAGCAAGACTTCCTCAACAATGAACGTTTTTTTGAGGCGTGTGTGTACTATATTAGACATCTGCTATTTAAGGATAAAACATAGATTGTATTTTTTGATAATTATAAGACTTGTATACGAACTTGGTTGTACTTAGAGGATGACTTGAGGATGACTGTGGATGACTGAGGACGACTGAGGATGACTGAGGTATGAATCCTTAGAAGTGAACTTAAGTAGAAACTTAGAAGTGACTTGGGGTGACTGAGGATGACTTGAGGACAACTTGAGGATGACTTAAGTCAAGAACGTAGAAGTGCTTGAGGATGATTTGTGACAACTGAGTAAGAACTTAGAAGTGACTTGTTTAAAAAACTTAACTATGGTTCTTGAGAGTGCTTAGGCGACTTTAAAAAATAAATTATTTTTTAAAACCAAAATTTTTTTAATTTTTTTTTAATTTTTTTTTTTTTTTAAATTTTTTTTTTTAAATTTGTTTTGTATTTTTTTAAATTTTTTTTTTTTTTATTTTATTTTTTTTTTTTTTTAATTTTTTTTTTTATTTTTTTTTAATTTGTTTTTTTATTTTATTTTTTTATTTTTTTATTTTTTTTTCTTTTTAAAAAATTTTTTTGAAAGTAATTTATCTCCTTTAAGTATGGCAAAAAAATATAATTACTCCCTCTGGAAGAAATTATCTATTTCTTGATCAGTGAGAGAAATTGATTATGAAATGTTGTGTTTTTGTGTTTATTTTGCTAATGTCTTTTAATATTATAAATATTGTACAATGTAGCTATAAAAAGTTACTTTAAGCAACAGGTGTGTTTATCCTTTAAAAGTATTCTGATTGAATAAAAAACAATTTTAATAACACCCCCAATTATGAGCATAAACACCATAAAATTATAAATGATTTCAGTTTGTACAGTATATCTTTAATCAAAAAGTGTAAAGTTGGAATATGCTGCGTTGGTTTTGTGCTTGTTGTGTGGGTTGGAAAAGTCTTAATTTGGCCTCTCTCTGCCCTATAGTGACCCTTCCCATTTTCGATGTTTCGGTATAGGTCCTGGCGCGGTATAAACGCCCGCACAAAACCTCAATGTGATGTCTTGGGTCACTGGCCGTGGCTATAAAACGCCCGCAAACGACATGTGTGTTGTTCTAGGAAGGGCCACTGAAATGGGGGGGTGAGAGAATTGCCCCAAATTAGACAAACTGAAAGTAGGCAACCAAGTGTAGAAATACACTTATTAGAGGCATATTCCCAAACTATTCGCATCTAGCCACATTATCTGTGATCCTTGGATCTGGCTGGGCCTAGGGCGCCATAGGGTCTCCAAGTTAGACCATGGGTGATCAGTAATGTGGCTTGATGCGAAAGAGTTTTGCATTTTTTTTTTATTTAAAACGTTTTAGTTAAATTAGTATTGAAAACGGATACCTGCACAGTATGTTTGGTTTGTAGATAATGTTATTTTTTATTTATGAAGTTTTTACTTGTCGGGAACAGGGAAAGGGGCTCATCTGGGTTACTTCGCCCGAAACTGGGTGAGGGGAGAAGTGGCCAGAAGCCCCTTTCCCTCCATGATCTCTCCCGCCTTCTTGGTGTGTAGAACAAGTAAACAAAGGGTAACAATCGGAAACGAAACAACCTCCCGCTTTCATCCCTTCAACAGTCTAGATTGGAACTCAAGAATATTGTTTGTCTTATTTCCCCAGCCCCCTATAGCCTAACCTTCACCTTAACCAAAAACCCCAATCCTTACACCCGCACACTCGACACCAACATATACCGGTACACATATGTCACGCACACGTTATTTCTGAACTACCATTACTCCAAATCCTATGGACCGGCCCGATTAATATCGCCGATCGGTGACATTTGCATAGAATTGAAGCTTGTTGAAGCACAGGTACATCCAAAGCACAACGGTCTCTTTACAGGCACACATTTATTGGTGGAGCTTTCAACGGGATATTGAATTACATTTTCATTTGACTTTGAAAAATCTTATTTGTACATCTTGTATTATGTAAAATGCAATTTTAAAATTACTTTTTGTACACAGAGGGCAGTTCAGGAACATGGCGCGCCTACTTAACAGGAGAAGGAGCTATATCACACAAACGATGACACATGATCCCGGTGTACGTCCTAGAAGATGATGTGCAAAAGTCGAATTATTGCAATCGTTTTGTGTAATCGATTTCGAAGCAACCTACCCTCGCGATTTTTGTAATTCTGAATAAATGTTTGAATCAACGTGATCCAATGTTTGTGGGGGAATAAATGATTTTAAGCACGCAGCTGCCACTTACGGTGACATGGTTAAAACCTTTGGTAAGGAAGATCATTCCTTTACCCATGGGTAAAAGAAATAATCAGCAGACTCAGAACAGTCAGGGAAGTCCTTGGATGGCCTGTTTAGTAGAGGATTTCATCTGCAGTAACTCAGATAACGTTTCTTACAGATGAATTTGGATTCACATCGACATGTAACGTCTCATTATCCTTCTCTGTGGTGATCCGTTTTCAAGTGTATATAAACTGACGCACACGACACAACAATGCCGCGTCCTCTTTCTTCCTCTTCCTCACTTCTCACTGTTCTCAGGCAAAATGCTGCGTCCCCAGACTTGTATGTTGTGTCAAAGTGTCGCTTTTCGTCTGTGAAGGGGGCGATGAGGTATAGGTCGTTTTCATTCTTTAAGAAAATGTCAGTGGTTGTCTGTTTTTTTGTTGTTTGTTTAACAAAACGCCGATTACTGTTTATATTTTATTTATTGCTTTGTAAAACATGTGGGAACTGGTTACACAAAAAGTTTGAAGCAACAACATTCTTTAATACTTTTTTTTTCCTTGCAAGATCACATCAGTTTATATGAAAATTTACTGTCAGATTACATTGCTTATCAGACCTAACACGAAGCAGAGGCAAAGAACAATGAAAGACAGCTGAGAGAGAGTGAGAGAGAGCGAGGAGAGAGCAGAGAGAGAGTGAGAGAGAGAGAGAGAGAGATGAGATGAGAGAGAGAGAGAGTGAGATGTAGAGAGAGAGAAGCCTGAGGAGATGAGAGAGAGGAAGAGACGAGGAGAGAGAGAGAAGAGAGAGACGGCTGCAATAGAACGAAGAGCACTAATAAATCGCGCTTCAAACAGATCATAAAACAACCATAGAAGACTGGATAGTGAGCAATGTGAAGGATAAAAGCCTGAACAAAAACATGCCAAAATGGCATAACAGATAGTGAGACAGTTTACAATACAGTTCACACAGAGGGTCACCATCCAGAACAGTCAGGGGTTTTCTGTGGACCGTTAAGAACAAGATCTTTAAGCGTGAATTGATTATGCACGACTGTATAAGTAGATCACAATGGCGATCGGGTGTTAAACCGTCCTTAGTCAACAATGAAGAATATTGGTCTGTCCATACAGAGTCAGTGGATAACAGCAGTTACAATCCGCACCATGAGGAAAATAGCTGTATGGACAATATAACTGTACACAAATACAGGTAGGGGAACACCTTGTCAAGGTCCTGAAAATTACCTTCACATGATCTGGTAGACTGGAGAATGTCAGCACCATAAACCAGTCGGTGGTCATCAAACTCCCAAGAAAGGTCACCTATCTCCTAATGTCAGAATTAACCCTACGATCAGCCTTATCAGCTACTGTAGTAAATGATGTTCAAGTACATAGTTTCAACAGACTGAACCACATGCAAGTAAAACATTTTGCTGAACAATGAGTAGAGTGTGAGCTGGACGAAGCACCCAGACAAATCAGATGCCGAATTCTTTGTGAGAAACACCTACAGCATACCACCAAATCATACATGTTTTGTGCTTGTTTGTTGGTTTGTTTTACATCCCCCCCCCCCCGCAAATCTGAATGCGCATGCAGTCAGTTGGACAATCATGAAGTTCAACTTCGGCAAGAACCTTGGCAGGGTCATAGAGCAAGCTCTGTGAAAGAGCTCCAGCCACTATTCTCTACACTATTCTTACAAATGCAGTTGAGGCAAACTGTCGACCCCTGGCCCTTTTTCCAGTATGTCTCTCATGACTAATGCTCTAGAAAACTAGAGACTAGAACCTGAACCACTAGTGCTTGGATCATTGGACGGGTAGGATCATCATCATCCTACGCTCTTGCTGATGGCATCAAGGGTTTGGCTGGACAAAAGGAAGAATTGCCCAGCTGTTGAACGCATGGACAACACATATGGAGCCAATCGATGCCGAGAAACATGATGAGAAACGACACGAAAGGGGATTTCATAGACATTGAAGCAAATGGGTCCAAACGCAAGATAGTGAGCCGGAGTTCTAGTGCTTGGGAGCAGGGTGTGCCAGATGAAGAGTCCAAACAAACAGTCTCTCGAGGAAGGTAAAAGGTCAACATGACCTCAAAAACTTAAAGCATCCGAATGCAAATAGTTTTCTCTTGAATTCGAAAGTGATAGGTGACTGCGCCCACACTTGTAAAATGTTGCTGGTGAACAGTTGATCCCTCACAGAAGACCTATAAATGACGAATCCTCGAATGTAATAAGATGTTCACAAATCTTTTGCATCTCTCTATGGTTCATGTCCCCAATGAAGCAGTCAGAAAAAGTATCAGGGCAGCCATAGGCCACTTCGAAGACCTGACGGACTATCAGTCAAGATACAAGGCAGCCATATGGACCCTTTGAAGACCTTCTGTCATCAGTCAAGACACAAGGCATCCAGGGCCCCTTTGAAGCTTCTTGTCATCAGTCAAGACCACAGGGCAGCATTTAGGCCCCTTTGAAGACCATGTCGACATCAGTCAAGACACAAAGGGCTTCCATAGGCCCCTTTGAAGTCCTTCTGTCATCAGTCAAGACAAAGGCAGCCATAGGCCCCTTTGAAGACCTGACGACATCAGTCAAGACACAAGGCAGCCATTGGCCGCTTTTTGAATACCTTCTGTCATCAGTAAGACACAAGGCAGCCACAGGCCCCTTGAAGCATTCTGGCTCGTCAAGACACAATAAAGGCAGCCATAGGGCCCCTTGGTAGACCTTTTTCATCCAGTCAAGACACAAGTCAGCCATAGGCCCCTTTGAAGACCTGACGACATACAGTCAAAGACACAAGGCAGTCTAGGTCCCTTTGAGACCTTCTGTGTCAGTCAAGACACAGGCAGCCACATAGGCCCCTTTGAAGACCTTTCATCAGTCAAGACACAACGCAGCCCAGGCACCTTTGAGACCTTTTGTCATCAGTAAAGACACAAGGAGCATAAGGCCCCTTTGAAGACTTTCATAGTCAAGACACAGGAAGCCTAGGCCCCTTTGAAAAACTTTCTGTATTCAGTCCAAGACACAGGGCAGCCATAGGCCCCTTTGAAGACCTGACGAACATCAGTAAGACACATGGGCAGCATAGGCCCCTTTGAGACCTTTCATCCAGTCACGACACAGGAAAGCCATTGGCCCTTTGAAGTCCTGCCCCCCCCCTCTATCAGTCAAGACACAGGGCAGAATTGGGCCCTTGAAGACTTGAACAACAGTCAAAGCACAGGGCAGCCATTAGGCCCCTTTGAAGACCTTTGTCATCTGTCAAGTCACAGGGCAGCCATAGGCCCCTTTGAAGACCGACAACAGTAAGCCACGGGCAGCATAGGCCCTTTGAAGACCTTCAGTCAATCAGTTCAAACACAGGCAGCCATAGGCCCTTTGAAGACGTTCTGTCTATCAGTCATGCACAAGGCAGCCATGCCCCTTTGAAGACCTTCTGACATCAGTCAAGACACGGCAGCCATAGGCCCTTTGCTGACCTGACAAGAACAGTCAAGCAACCAGGGCAGCCATAAGCACGCTTTGAAAACCTGACGACATCAGTCAAGCACAGGCAGCCATAGGCCCCTTGAAGGACCTTTAATCAGTCAAGACACAGGGCAGCCATAGTCCCCTTTGAGACCTGACGACTTCAGTCGAACACAAAGGCAGCCGCAGGCCTCTTTAGAAGCTCTTCTGTCATCAGTCAGGGATACAAGGCAGCATAGGCCCCTTATTTGAAGACCTTTCATCAGTCAAGACCAGGGCAGCCATAGTCCTTTGAAAGACCTGACTACATCAGTCAGACACAAGGAGCCATAGGCCCCTTTGAAGATCTTCTGTCATCCAGTCAAGATACACGGCAGCCATAGGCCCCTTTGAAGACCTTGCTCAGTCAAGACACAGGGGCAGCATAGACACCTTTGAAAGGACCTGACGAATCAGGTCAAGATACAAGGCAGCCCTAGGCACCTTTTGAAGACCTGACGACATCAGTCACGACACAAGGCAGCCATAGGCCCTTGAAGGACCTTCTGTATCAGTCAAGACACAGGGCAAGCTAGGCTATAGGCCCCTTTTGAAGACCTTCTGTCATCAGTCAAGGACATAGGGCAGCCATTGGCCCCTTATGAAGACCTTCGGGACACAGTCAAGACACGAAAACTTAAAAATGCTTTAGTTGCATGCAGATCACAGAACATGTTCTTTCTTTCGTTTTTCATTCCCTTCCATAACCCTTTTTTCTTCTGTATGGGTTCACAGGCCTGCTCTTTATTGGCATTCTTTTCGCACGTCCTTTTAATTTAATTTATTATTTATGTGTCTATCTATCTATCTATCTTATCTATCTTTCTATCTATCTAGCATCTATCTATCTATCTATCTATCTATTATCTATTATCTATTCGCACTTTTTGTTTTTTTATTATTTTTTTTGAATTTTCTATTTATTTGTTTTTTCATCGCCCTTTCCCTCCCACCTCATTCTGTTCATTGCACATGAAAAACCTGTCTACATATTACACTTGACACTTCAGGTGGTCCGGGTTTTATCCTTGCTCTAGTAATGTAGAGCTGAGTACACATGAGTGGCTTCAGGGTCAGTGGGTCTCTTCATGCAGCGCCTTGACATACCTAACGATCTACTCAATATTCACCACACTCGCGCACCTCCGCTTTCCCCTGATTATCTCACTTGCGGATTCTATGTACCAAGCTCGGTACTTGGGCCCACGTGCCTTCTCTGTTTCTGGCCCACTCTCCTGGAACAAACTTCCACTCTCAGTCGTCAAACTGCCTGCTTTCTCTTCTTTTAAGGGTATGCTCTTAAAATTCAACCTCTTTCTTTTCCTAATGGTCCTCTCATGATCCCTCTATCCCACTGCAGCCTTGTACCTCTCGGTGTGGGAACTGGACGATGTGAAATATTTGTACACAACTCTTTTTTCCCCTCTCTTTTGATGGCAGTTTTGGTTAGCCATAGGGATATGCATGTTAGTGTGTGTGGAGTGCGGTGTGTGGTATGCGCGCGCGCGGCGTGGTGTGGTGTGTGTGTGTGTGTGTGTGCTGTGTGATGGTGTGTGTGGTGCACACAGCAATATTGTAATAATGCTTCTTTGCAAATAGTTGTGTTTAGAGTATATTGTCTAACAGCTGCGCGCGCGCGTGTGTGTTGTGTGTGTGTGTGTGTTGTGCTTGTGTGTATGTGTGTGTGTGTGTGTGTGTGTGTGGCTGGTGTGTTTGTGTTCTTGTGGGTGCACACAGCAATATTTTTGTACATAATGCTTCTTCTTTAAATTAGTTGTGTTTTGAGCTATATGGCCAACAGTGCCGCGCGCGCGCCGAGCGCGTTTCTGTGTGTGTGTGTGTGTGTGCGTGTGTTGTTGTGTGTATGTTAATGAGTTTCTTTTGTACATGATTCTCCTTTTCTGCTTTTTGTTTAAAGCCATAAATACATGTGCATTTGTGTGTGGGTGTGTCTGCGTGAGTGTGTGGTGTTTGCATTTTTTTTGCTTTTTTTTTCGTGCGCTTAGAGTTGATTTTACCAAGATTTCGCGTCTATACCAACAACACATACTATTGTTATCATCATTGTTGTTTTGTTATTGCTTGTTTATATTATTATTATTATCAAGTTCTGTTAGTGGTGAAAATTAAATATTCTTCTGCGTTTTTTTATAGGGACCTGTTGATTCATGATTTATGAAATGCATTTGGATACATTGTCTAGGTTTATTTTTGTAGGAGAGTAGGTTCCTGTATTTTGTAATTATTGTTTTTTACTGATTGTACAATGAGCTGTTACAAAACATACTTGTTCAATCGTGGAAATATTTAATATTGTTGAATGTAGGGGAAAATATCCATATAAGAATGTGCTTTTCAGTGACCTTTGTGTGTCTATGTAGTGTATGTGTATGTGCGTAAGTGTGTGGTGTGATGTGTGTGTGTGTGTGAGAGAGAGAGGGTGAGTGAGAGAAGAAGGGAGAGAGGAGTGAGTGAGGATATATAGGTACTGTCTTGAGCTTTAATTTCATCGCGGTGGTCTGATTGTTCCCTTAACAGGAGGCGATTTTCTCAAAGTTAAAAAAAACTATTCATAGTTACAAATTGAAAAACATATGGGGCGACTTACGGTGTACAAATCGGAGTGCATCTATTCACAAGAGAGAGAGAGAGAAGAGAGAGTGAGAGAGAGAGAGGAGGAAGAGAGAGGAGAGAAAGAGAGAGAGAGAAGAGAGAGAGAGAGAGGTAGAGGGGGGGGGGGGTGGACATTAATTCATGGATTTTGTTTTTTATGTTTTCCCCCTCTCATAGTTCCCTGCCAGTATTCTTACTGTGGTTGTCAATTATGAAGGTCTGAGGAATTATTCTGCGCTGCTTTTGTTGCTTTCTTATATTACTGAATATTGGCGCATGTGTTTTGTTTTCACTTACAGTAACACATGTTTTCCTACTAGATGGAAGGTTTTTTGTATGTTTGTTTGTTTTGCTTTATTTCTTGTTTGTTTACTTTTTTCACAAGCATCTTTCTTAACTCAATGTTTAAATTCATATGCACCTGTCTGCCATCATTATAGCATTCGGTTTGTATTCCAGAATGCTTTGATTGGGGACAGTTGTGCATAAAGTGTTTCACGAGAAAGAAGAACGATGTATGTCATTTAAATTTAATGGTGATATTATCCAATGTAGCTGGTTTGTGAAATTGTTGTCGAGACACATAAGTTCTTTAGCAGCATCTGTGGGTTAAATGCGTGTACAAACTTCTCGCCAAAAAAAAAAAAAAAAAACACAGGCTGCTAATTGACGACGTGGTTTTAGCATTGTGATTACAGTTTAGTCATAGGACCATGTTCACTTAACTAGTTTTTCAAGATGGTCATTTTGGAATGCAGCCAGTTATCGTTTGTTGGGCCGTAAATAAGCGACTAACTCACTGTCAATAAAATCATTTATTGCATCCTCAAAATGTTTGCCATTTTGACTCCTCTTGGCTTATACTATCCTTCCATCTATTTTTCTTCTTTTCATCTTTTCAACACGCTTTCTCGTTGGAATCCTTTTTTGACCTATAGACCCAGATAGGATTATGGTCATTGCGGTCGAAACCTTTTCAGGCAGACCAAGTAGACTCGTTACAAATACAAACTGACCCAACATGAAGCTTTTTATCACAATTACTTTTCATAAGTTCTAATATCTCTTGCTCCGTGTTTTCATTAATTTCTGAAGTGTTTTATTATTGTTTTTCCGGTTTTCTTCGATGATTTAAGTGTTTGTCTCGGATATTTTAAGAGTATATCCTAAAACATTTCTTTTTTTTCTCTCTCTATTGCAGAAAGAGGGTCTGAAAGGGTGTAATCACATCTCTTGTTATACTGGGGCCTCGAAAAAAAATCCATTTTGCAGGGCATTGTCAGGAACGGAAGAAAGGGCAGGTGGTGGTGGGGGGGGGGGGGGGAGTCGGGGCAATATTTAGGAATGGGACAGGCTTGACTTTGGCGATTAAGAGACGATGATAATTGAAGATGATGAGTAGGATGTGACGATGATGTTGTTGATGATGATGATGATGACGACGACCGACGAACGACGACGTTTGATGACGATGATGATGATGATGATGGTGGTCGGTGGTGATGGTCGGTGGTGGTGGACGGTGACGGTCTTGATCTACCTTTGTATTCTTTGTATATAAAGGGTTTTATTAATGTTCGAGACAGCGGTTATAGTATTGCAAGAGAAGTAATTTATCGAATTGTTTACAAGTTAATTAAATTTCCATGAAAGTTCGTGTCAGTCTGGTAATACACTTTTTGTGATTCCGTGTTTTATCACTTTAACATAGCAAACGGCGGAAAATGGCATGGTTACTGTCACCTCAGCAAGCAGTTCCTTACGGTAATAACTTTAGCCTGTTCTCGTCGCCAGTACCTTTTGTCCTCTTTGACGTGCACCGCTGAGCCGGTTCAAAGCTCAGTTACTTTCCAAATGATGTCTCATGGATTTTAGCAATGGCCTCCTTGGGTAAGTAGGTGAAACTAAAATGGAAATTTTATTATGATCCTTAGAAACCTCGTTGTAACAATTCTGTAGTGTTGATTTCTTGTGGTTTGGATAGAAGAGTGTAAGTGAAAGTATGAATGTCAGTTTTTGTGACAGGGGAGCAGGTGTAATGGAACCCATCGATGATATTGTTTTCCATGGCATATAATACTTACGTGATCGTTGTACCAGTGTGCTGATAGGGGGGGGGGGAGATGGGGCGGGGATGCAAGTTACGACAAATATTTCCATCTTATGTTAACATTTGGTGTATCACATTTCAGGAACCAAAAAAGAGAGGGGAGTGGAGAGAGAAGACAAGGGGAGTGGCAGGTGGAGTGATTGATGCAGAAGCTTGCTGTGCTTTATGCCACACTCTTCCCCTTCTGCGGTGTGTGTGGTGCCTCTCATTTTCTGTCTTGTGTACAAAAACACTGAAAGGGAGTGTATTACATCTCGTCACAAAGTTCATTTAGAAAAATGCAAACTTTCACTTTGCACACGATTGATGTGACTAACCAATTGGTTTTCATTCCAAGACACTCATCTGATCATTTTCTAAATGTGACATAAATACGTGGGTCACATAGAGATGACTGCATCAACGTCGTATTCAGTCAGATGGAGTTCCTACCATGGGACAATCCTGATAAACATTGTCAGCGCAGAGTGGAAACCATTGACAGTCAGATAAAAACAATCTGCGTGTGTGGCTGATTCTGATTGGTGGACAGCTAACGAACATCACCTTGGCGGATGTTCTACATACATGAGCTTCAGGACCGTGTCAACCTGTGGTCTTTTGCTTTGTCTCTCGCTGATGAGCTGTATTGAATGCGTTCATTGCTGTTGACGGCGAGCAGCTGTATCTGCAGTTCCCACAAAGGAATCGGTCGTCGGTCCCAATTTTTTACTTTCTTGGACCAACAGAAAATCTGATTTTCTTGTAGTTCATGTTTCATCTTCTCTGTCTGATCTGCCATTATCGCCTCAGAGAGATGCCCTTTGTGTGTTTACATCCATCAGATTTCAGACTCTCCTTCGTACAAGACAAATGGCAGTCATAATTAATTGTTGTGAGTATTGTATTATAGGTCTCTTTTCATTGTGTCTTCCGTTATCGTATCGGGTGTGTGTAGACCTGTTACTGCGCGTGGTGATGTAAGGCCATGAGGAAGGGAACCTTTTTCAAATACTCATTAAGAAGTAATTGATTATTGTCAGTTTAGTATTTGGTGTGGGTTACCTGGGATTGAATGATTGTGGTGACGACAACAACATACTGACGGTCGTGAAAATTACGTCAGACAGAGACGTGGAGATCTGAAACCTCTTTTTTCATCTCACCCACAGGATTGGTTCTGGACTAAGATACTTCTGGCAAACTCCATCTTTTTTATCGCCTTGTATATCTCCCGTGGCTGTCATTAATTTCAGCAGCTTGTTCTTTCCAGAAGTGATTCTGGTCGACCGTCATCACAACGTCTCTCTCGTGGGTCTGGGGGTGGTGAAATGTTCTCGTTCATCAACTTTACGTTCAATTTCTTTGTCTATTACGTGATTGGGGTCTCGTACCGGAGCACCCCACCCTGGTCGCTGCTGAGGGAAGCATGCAAAAGCAACCAAAACGGAGGTGGGAGCACATTAAATGCAGGAAATTGAACAAAAATGTGATTAACGGACCCGTAACGTTAACAATCGTTCATACAACCCTCTGTGTCTTGATCCAGCAAAGTATCACATGATGAAATCAGTTACTATCGACAACGGACTTGTCCAGAGGAACATCGCCCGTTTCTTTGTCCCATTGCATCGCAAAGGTCCTTGGAGGGAGAGATAATCACAAAACAAAGTTTATTTGATTTTTCAAATCATTTTGATAAATATACATGTTAACTTCTCAGTCTGTTTTTATCCCTAGTGATGGCCAGCTAATCAGTTATTGTGTATAAACATGACTTTATTCTCTGTAAAAGTGCAATCACAGGACACAGGTGAAACTTCGACATATTACAAAGCTTCTTAGTCGGAGCCTGGCATGAGATCGTATCCGTCAACTTAACGTTTTAGGCACATGTGTGCCGTATCGGTTGCTACCGGTGGAAATGCAGGACATGTATAACCATCGCATGCGCACATATGTGAGAACTGGAGGAATAAATAAAAGAGTGATGATATTTGAAGTACATTCGGTTACTGTATAACTACCCCACCCGCACCACCACAACTTGTCCCCTTCTCCCCCAACCCCCCCCCCCCCCTTTTTTTTTTTTTAGTGTTCATGTTGGATGCCATCACACATTAATGATGTCGGAAATTGCGTAAGATATTTTATGACGTACAATTCTTTCGCCCTGACTGTCACAAAGATGGATATTACATTGTTGCATTGTTTTTGTGTTTTTCTCTTGAAAAAGGGCCACGTGGCCGAAAATTAGATTGAGTGGTCTTGTGATTTTGCGATATTTGGAATGGTTCGGGAATCGACTGCTGATAATGAGCGCCAGAGGCTGCTCTTCGGCCGCTCTACAAGGGTAGGCAGCCCGTTGAATGAAGGATGGGATTTGTTTATTGTTAAAGCGCTTAGAGCTTGGGTCTGTAAAACGAGGATAGACGCTATATATAAATACCCTATATAATATGTGTGAGGTTGTTCGCGCAGTTCACTGGTTATCTCTCGAATTGTCTGTAACCGTTGTTGATAAAAGTTACCAGCCAAGCTATCTTAGGATCCTGTAGGTTCGCAAGGGCTCAGTTTTAGTACCCCTTCTGTTACTTATTTTCTGATCATAGACATTACAGACGCATCGGATCGACGATAACATTTTGCATACGATGCCAGTAATCTTTCTCACCATCAATAACTTAATGCACAGGCCACACAGGGAAAAAGAACAGTACTGAACATCAAGGGAAAACGGCGCCTGCGCACTTATCCATCTTGACTATCATTATGGAACGTCAACTAATGGGCTCCACTGCAACACACACCAATGGTACATGTGTTATCGAAAGTTTATTCTGGCCTGTTACAGGACGATTTTGTAAGAAGACAAGGTAGTGACTCATCGTGGGGAGAAAAATATAGATTAGCGCTGCCAGGAACTCGGGTTGAAGAGTCCCGGGTGTAACGATCCATTGAACTCCCCTCCACTTTTAACTCCCTGGAGTTAGATTAGCACGTGCCAAATTTCATCTCCCCAGAGTTAAAATTGTCCCTGTTTTATATTAACTCCCCCACCCAAAAACATTCAGTTTTAGGTGTTAGTCACGATATGAGAAATTAACATTTAAATACACTCCCCCGCCCTCCTTCTACCCCTCGCTCTATCTGGCTGCTCTCTCTCTCTCCTTCTCTCTCTCTCTCTCTCTCTCTCTCTCTCTTCTCTCGCGCTCTCCTATCTCTCTCTCTCTCTCTCTCTCTCTGTTTTTGGGTCGTCTTATTGGGTCTGATGCCCGTGTTGTCTCTGTCTGTGTGCCCCCTCTCATGTCTGTCTTTTAATAAATCTTACGAATGTATAAAGGCTCAGTGATGGAAGTCTCGACCTCCTTTCTTCTAGCACGGCAACAACCATGATGAAGAAAGGTTCATGAAATGTGTGTTGGGTCTGTGTGTGTTAAAATAAAACGGGACCCTGATTACTCAGATGTTTCTCAGCTGATTCAATTCAGTTTTGCTTTGAGAAGTGGTGGACAATCCCAATGTGATTTGAAAGTTAGGTCCTTTTAGTGGATGACCTGGGCAGCCTTATAGTTTTTTTTCAATCTCTGTAATGCTTGCTGTAGCAAAAGCAATCTAACCTGACCATGGGTGACATGGCCAGCCAGCACCTAAGATGAAAGGCCCTTCTAGCTTGACCACTTCTGAACCGATTTTATTCGAATTTCAGCATAGTTTGGTGTTGCCATTAAAATTTACATCTTCACACAATACAAGTACCTGTTTTATGACGGGTATTCAGCATCATGTACTCTTGTTACACCACTAAAAAAGTCTAAAAATGTGAGTGCGCACGCATGTGTGTGGGGTGTGTGTGTGTGGGGGTGGGGTGTGTGGTGTGTGTGTGTGTGTTGTGTGTGTTTCGTGCATGCTTGTGTGCATAAGTGTGTTTGTATAGTACATTTGGCCGACGTGCCCAGAATTACCATCTCCACCCCACCCCCACCCTGTTTTCAAATTATAGAATGATGACGGAAATATGTTTTGAAAGTTGTTTTAAAGCATTCCCTTACGATGCGAATTTCACCGGGAAAAAAAATCTGAAACAATCCGAATGGGGGGGGGGGGGGGGGGGGGGGGGGGGGGGGGGGGGGGGGGGGGGGGGGGGGGGGGGGGGCCATTTTCGGCCAGTACCAAATTTTAACTCCCGGGGAGTTAAACTAGCCACGTGCACAGATGACCCCCCACCCCCCTCTTCCCCTCCCCCCCCCATTTTCAAATTGTAGAATGATTGGAGAAATTATTTTTGAAACTTGTATTAGTGATGTCTTACAAGCAAAATTTCACTCCGCACTCTGAAAATCTAACACTAAAGAATCTCGATAAAAAAAGGGGAAGTGGGGGGAGGGGTGGTCATATTCGGGGCTGTACCATTTTAACTCCCAGGGAGTTAAAATAGGCACATGCCCAGAATGACACCCCCGCCCCCCCTTTCCCCGCTCCAATTTCACATTATAATTATTTGAGCAAATGTTTTGAAACTTGCATTAGTGATTTCTTTACCAAAGCAACTTTCATCCAGCACTCTGAAAATCTAACACAATAAAATCTCAAGGAATAAAAGGGGAGGGGGGGGGGTCATTTTCGGCTTTACCATTTTGACTCATGGGGATTTAAATAGGCACTGCCCGAATGATCCCTCCCTCCCAACCCCGTTTTCAAATTATAGAATGATGAGAGAAATATGTTTTGAAGCTCATATTAGCGTTGCTTTAGAATGCGAATTTTACCCAGAAAAAAATCTGAAATAATCTGAAGGGGGGTGGGGGGCATTTTTCACCCCGTACCATTTTAAAAACCCAGGGGCAGACAGAGAGAGGGGGAGTAGGGGGTGAACAGTAGACAGAGACACTGAGAAAAGATAAACAAATACAGGCAGACAGAGAGACAAGCAAAGAGAGAGGGAGAGGGAGAGAGATAAACAGACAGACAAGCAAAAAGGCGGACAGACAAGGAAGGAGAGTGAGAGAGTGAGCGAGAGACTGAAAAAAGTTTGGGGGTGGGGGGAGAAAGACAGACAGACAGAGAGACGGGGAGGGAGGAAGGGAGGGTGTATATTAAATGTTTGTTTCTCATGACTTACACATAAAACTGAATGTTTTGGGGTGGGGGGGTTCATCTAAAACAGGGGGGGGGGGGGGGAGGGGGGGAGTCATTCTGGCGTGGTTTGTTTTAACTCCCGGGGAGTTAAAATTGGCACGTGCTAATTCTAACTCCCGGGGAGTTAAGAAGTGGAGGGGAGTTAAAATGGATCGTTACACCGGGAGCTTGGCGTTGTAAAAGTAACTTTCTCACTTTGTGATGGGCTGATGCTGTGTTGGCAGAATTCGAGCGTTGCCCATAACCCCTTCACAATAGCCGAGGAGAGGGTGTGGGGAGAGGGGAAAGGGGCGGGACAGGAAGAAGACGAACATGTTCGTCCAGCAAGGATACTCACCAATCCCCCTACACTTCCCTCACCTTGAAGTCGCTCTCCCCCTTTTTTTAGTGCGCGTGTGTGTGCCTGTGTGTGTGGGCACCAAACCAACAGTTGGGTTCCCGCGCAATCTCTGCAAATCTATTGGTTGCCGAACGATAAGTCCACAAACACACACAAAGTTCAGTTCAATGTTTTTTATGTTTTGTTTTGTTTGTTTTGTTGCTGTTTTTTGTTTCTTAAGTTTTTGTTATTGTTTTTTTCTTTTCGGATTCGAAGCCCTCACCCTTCTCCTTTCACACACACACACACACACTCACACAGCCGGCAGCAGACGGCATTCTAGGCCCTAGCGAGACAGACATGGCGTCAGCCGAAAATGGCACGTGATTCCCGTGAATTGACAACCTATGAAATATTCAGACCGCGACAATCGCGCCCTCTTCTGCATTGGACAGCAGCCCAGCAGGAGTGACTTGGATAGCGTGTCTTCAGGCGTTCGACAGCGTTATTGGCATGTTTTCTCTTGTGTACCGTACGGTGACTTGTTGCAGACGTGATGGACAGTGAGCGAGGTAAGACGCACAATAAGATTTTTCTGTTTTTTTTTTTTTTTCTTTTTTGATGGAGGCAGCCAACTTCAACGAGCTAGACTCTGCTTCGTGTTACTCGTCTTCCCCCGGAACATGAAGGCCTACTCTTACGTGCGTGCAAAATTTTTAAATCAATGCGTGCAAAAAAAAATTCAGACTATGCTTGTGTACATGCACATGACGTCGGTTTAGTCTTATTTGAAAGGCTTTTTGGCAGTGGACACCAGTGCCGAGGGAAATCTCGCTGAACCTTAAAAACAGCCTGGCCTCAACCGAACCAGCAACCGAAGGGATATGGGACCGCTCTACTACCTAAGCTGTTCCTGTCCCAGATGGATATTGCCATTTGCCTGCAATGGTTGATTTGGCTGTTTTTGCACTTGCAGTTGACTTCATTTTGCCATGGACCCAGTTTAGTCACAAAGCTGATCTTGCCCTATGACAGTAAAGTGTTCGTGGATGAGTTTAGGCGGGCACAAGACTTGCTACTTCGAAGTACAGGCGGTGAAAAAGAAATCTCCTCTTCTCGCTACCATTTTCCCCTGTCACGGTCAAATTCGTTGCTCGGTCCAAATCCGTTGCTGGTATACCAACATAGCCAAAAAAAAATGACGTCATTTGATGCCGCAACACACATCCGGGTCAAATCGTTGCTGGTGTCCCAGCTTAGCGAAAAATGACGTCATTTCATGTCACAACACACATCCGTTGTTGATAACAGCAGACATTTATTATTTTAGAAATAAACCTTCTAGTCCATGATTATTTAAATTAAAGTCTATATTTGGAAATTTCATCAAAAAGAGAAAATAAACGGTAGCGTAATAGGCTGCGTCATAAGCGCAAGAGCCCGATCCAACATGGCTGCAGGTGAGGGCAGATTCTCGAAAATAAAACAATACTTGGACACCAAGGAGTGTGACCCGTCGTGGGCTCGGTCCACAAAAAAATGCCATAAGAATGCAATCACGCCACTGCATTGTGAAAGGTAATGATTTTTTTTTTATTAGTTTGTAGTAAAGGGCAAATTTTCAGTTTCTGCAAAAGCAAGTCAGTGAAAGAGACTTTAAACTTCAAATTTTAGAGAATGTGTGTGTGTGTCTCTCTCTCTCTCTCTCTTTCTCTCTCTTCTCTCTCTCTCTCTCTCTCTCTCTCTCTCTCTCTCTCTCTCTCTCTCTCTGTGTGTGCGTGTGTGTGTGTGCGTGTGTGTGTGTGTCTCCTTGGACCCAGATGAAGTGTATGTGAGTGTAACTGAACTCACTCTCCCCTCTCTCTCCTCTCTCTCTCTCTCTCTCTCTCTCTCTCTCTCTCTCTCTCTCTCTCTCTGTGCGCGCCTTATCTAGAAATGATAAAACTATTCATAATCTATGTATTTATTTATATATAGCTTTAAATTGTAAGAAAGTTTCTCTTCCTAATTTCACTGAACTGTTTTTATTTAGAACTGGACTGAACTTAGGCCTAATCTTATGGTTTATTTTTTGGTCATGTTTATTATGTTTCACATCCCCTTTCAGAAGGAGTGTGGGTCTTGATGAATTAAAAATTTCAGACTTCTTTGTACGTCTCTCTCTCTCTCTCTCTCTCTCTCTCTCTCTCTCTCTCTCTCTCTCTTCTGACCCAGATGGAGAGGTGGTGTGCGTGTGCGTGTGTGTGTAAGGACCAAGTTATGTAAGTTGTGGGGA
>CM031620.1:34410981-34445981 GCA_018398815.1 Conus ventricosus
GGGGGGGGGGGGGGGGCGGGAGTGGACGAGGTTTACCCTTATTCGGGAGGTAGAAAGAAGAGTGGGAAGGGGTGGGGTGTGGGGTTTGCGGGGGGGGGGGGGGGGGGGGGGGGGGGAAGAATGGGGGGTGGGTGTGGGGAGCCAGCCACTCGGAGTGTGATATGTTAGTCCCGCGATGCTTTAAAGTGTCTCCGATTAAACCCCTAAGCTACGGACAGTTTATGTGGTTAAAAGAGAGGGAGAAGGTGGAAAGGAGGGGAGACAGGCACAAAGAGAGAGGTGGAGGAGGAGAATGAGAGAGAGTGAGAGAGAGAGAGAGAGAGAGAGAGAGAGAAGGAGGGAGAGAAGAGGGAGGGACTGAGAGAGAGAGTGAGAGAGAGGAGAGAGAGAGAGAGAGAACTGGAAAGACTCAAAAGACTAAACTTTATTCAGATAAAGGCCCCAGGCCCCTTACTGAAGGGGAATGCACATATAACTAAACAAGAGAAGAGACACACACACAGAGAGAGAGAGAGAGAGAGAGAGAGATGAGAGAGAGAGGAGGAGAGAGGAGAGAGAGAGTGAGGAGAGAGAGAGGAGAGAGAGAAGGAAAATCCGAGGGAAAAGTGAGGAAAGGGATGGGGAGTGCTAGAGAGAGAGAGAGAGAGAGAGAGAGAGAGGGAGAAGGAAAATCCGAGGGAAAGAGAGAAAGGGATGGGGAGTGCCTAGGAGAGAGAGAGAGAGAGAGAGAGGAGAGAGGAGAAGGAAAATCCGAGGGAAAGAGAGAAAGGGATGGGAGTGCCTAGAGAGAGAGAGAGAGAGAGAGAGAGAGAGAGAGAGAGAGAGGAGAGGAGAGAGAGAAAAGAGAGAGAGAGAGAGGAGAGGGGGGGAGAGAGAGAGAGAGAGAGAGAGAGAGAGAGAGAGAGGAGAGAGAAAGAGAGAGGACAGAGACAGAGACAGAGAGACAGAGACTGAGACAGAGAGAACAGAGACAGAGTGAGGAGCAGGAGGAGAAGGGAAGGAAAATGCGAGAGAGAGAGAGAGAGAGAGAGAGAGAGAGAGAGGAGAGAGAGAGAGAGGAGAGAGAGAGAGAGAGATAAGATAAGATAATGTTGCTTATAGCCCAGCCGACCGCAAAGGGCCACATCAGGGCTGGAGAGAGAGAGAGAGAGAGAGAGAGAGAGAGAGAGAGAGAAGAGAGAGAGAGAGAGAGAGAGAGAGAGAGAGAGAGGATAAAAGAACAGAAAGAGAGAAGTCACAACTTTCGTATCAAGATACTGGCCTAAAGCCACACCATCAGAGGGGGGGGGGGGGGGGGGTTATGGTGTCATGCGCCCCTGTCGGGAGGGGTGCGCGTGGAAAATGAACGGACAACGTAAAACGTTATTGTGAATCATCTAACTGTACTTGAGTCTTCTAGAGTTGAACTGTAGTGAAAAGGGTTCTGTCGTTGATCAGTTTTACCTGAGCGTCGTTCATCAAAGATTTGTATAAGAAAAGAGAGCCCTGGCGGAAAACTCAGGGGGAGCGCAGAGAGAGCAGAGAGAGAGAGAGAGAGAGAGAGAGACAGCAGCGCTTAATTAAAGAAGGAGAAAAAAAAAAAGAAAAGAAATGTTATTTTTGATTTTTTGAGACAGAAGTCTCAAGTTTATTTGTATTGCCGAACTCGTGTGGGCGAGTTTTGTGCAGATAGCACGGTAAGTTCCGATGGGCGAACAAGTTTGGTAATTCTACTCAAAAAAAAAATTAAAAAACAATCGAAACTTCAGAATGATTTCCAAATTGTACCCCGTTCGCACGTCAGGTAGGTAAGTGTTCGCTACCGGAGTGGGAATATCGTTGGTGAGTCTAATTTTATTCATTTACTGTAATAGAAGTTTCTTGTCTGTTTTCAGACGAGAACCTTGTTTTGTTGTTTTTTTCCCCTATGATTGGGCCACGAGGCTTGTTAAACTGCGGTGCCAGACAAGACTGATACAACCACTCCCTTGAGCTTGGAAGAACCTTATGATTACGTTTCATGGGTTGAAGAACACTACGCTCTCAAAAGACATATGTATATACAAAATATATATCAAAAGACACACATATATATGTATGTATATATATATATATATATATATATATATATATATATTATATATATATATTATATATATAATATGTGTGTGTGTGTGTGTGTGTTTTGTGTGTGTGTGTGTTTGCCTAAGATGTTTGTGGAAACAAATCAAGATTGTAAATGGGGTAGACATCCTTTTGTGACGTATTTGTAAGCCAGTGAAACACTGTGAAGAAAACCCGACATTTGTCAAAGGGTGAAGCGTGACTGATCAGCGTAATAGGAAAAATATAGTAATATGTTTTTCTTTTTTCTTTTTTTTTCAAAGTATGTCAAAGACGCCGCTAAATTTTTGTAATTTTTAAAGCACCTATTGTGTTATGGAACTGCTGTATTTGAATGACATGAAATAATTTTGTACCCTAATTGTGAAAAGGGACCAATAGCCACGAAAGGCGTTGAATGAATCTGTGATTTGTATTGGTGAAATTGAAATAAAGGAAATCAATATGTAACTGCTCTCAAGTTTTGCATGATCAAGTTTGTAAAAAAAAAGTACCTAAAGAAGATCAAGAATGTGAATAAAGCTCTGACATAATTATTTATATACCAGAGGGGAGAAAATCAAAAAATTATTCCTTGATCTTTATATCGAGTGATGGAGTCAGGCTGCGCTGCGTGCGGATGATCACGACATCTCTATGTATGCACGGTGTATGCATGTGACTACGGTCGTGTGGCAAATAGGTCGATTCGAATTTGAAAACAATTCATAAACTCTAGAGCACACCGGAAGGACATGCAACAGAGAAGCTTTTCATATGCAAAAAACTGATATTACCATCATTTGTAGAAGAAAACAAAATGCAGCAAAACAAAACAGGAAACAATCTATTGATTGATCAGCGGTTAACTGTGCGCAAGAAAAATAAAATTAGAAATGTACCAAAACTCACAAATTGGTGTTGTTCCTTCCACTAGTTGCATGAAAAATGTATGTAGAAAGACTGTCTCTTAAGGTTACTTTCCCATAGTAGCCTGGGTATGAGAGTGTTAACATAAATTAAAAGCAGAGAGGAGAGAGAGAGAGAGAGGGGGGGGGGGGGAGGTCGAAGACTTGAAACAGAGACCAGACCATGTCGTCTCTCGTGAAGACTAAACCACGAGAACAAAGGGAGACTCTAGACAGAAACTAGACCACGAGACCAAAGGTGAGGATCAAGACAAAGACTGGACGACGAGAACAAAGTCAGAACGCAGACAAAGACTAGATCACACAAGAATTGAGGGAGGCTTTGGACGGAGACCAGACCACGCGAAGAAAGGGAACCTCTAGACAGACACTAGACCAGACGAACGAAGGAAGACTCTTGACAAAGAATTTGTACCACGAGAACAAGAGGAAACTGTAGACAGACATAAGACCACGAGAACAAAGGGCACGTCTAAAAGATCAGACCACGAGAACAAAGGGAAAGTCTAGACGGAGATCAGACATGAGAATCAAGGGGGAACTTTTTAGACGGAGACCATACCACGAGAACAATGGGAAAACTTTAGACCGAGACCAGACTACGAAAACGGAGGAAGACTCTGGACAATCTAGACCACGAGAGCAGGTGGCAGTCTGGCCGGAGACTTGACTAGGATAACAAAAGAGGCTCTGGAAAGCTGGACTTCACTGAAGGCGTGCGAGAGTGCGTGCGTGCGTGCGCGCGCGCGCGCGTGTGTGTGTGTGTGTGTGTGTGTGTGTGTGTGTGTGTGTGTGTGTGTGTGTGTGGCGTGCGTGCGTGCGTGTGTGCGTGTGTGCGTGCGTGCGTGCGTGACAAACCAACCACAGTTTCCCATATCAAAAGGGTTTATCCTCTGCAAATATGAGAATAAGCGACGCAACAATTTGCACCGTGCCTGCCGATGTCCGTTCTTTTCTCTCTCTCTCTCTCTCTCTCTCTGGGGGTTTGTGAGCTGCTGTCTTCGCGAGAAGTCACTTGTTATCCTGTACTGGTAAATAAGAAGAACTGCGTTGGCTACAGATCGTTCCATGCGTCGAAGTTTGGCAGCAAGTTACACGAAGAGCCATGCCATCGGCTGCACTGCATTTCAGATCAGTGTGTGGCTGTTTTCATGCGGTCTATCGGGCCCTTCATGTTTAAACGTGCAAGGCAGAAGAGGGCCCTCTACTGCGCCATGTTGACACTGAAAGGAAGAAAAGACGGTGTCATAGTAGGATTGCTCTCTCTTATTTGTACTGGGGCAGTTTTCTCCTTCGCTGTGGAGACGTGGAAAGCAATCCGGGACCCAACCTTCTCGGGACCAAAGACAGCAAGGAAAGCATGAGGCAATCCCGACTGACCAGCACAAGGTCAACAAGCAGCAGAGTTAGTCTAGACAGGACGGACAACCCTTCAGGCAGTGCTTCCGGTGGAACAGCAAGTCAGCCTACCCTGTCTGACGTGATAGGAATGCTGAGCTCCTTGGATACGAAGCTGGACAGTAGGATTGGAGAAGTGAAAGAAGAGATCCGCATCCTCCATGAAGACTACGTGGGCATGAAGGACGAGCTGAGGGGGCTGAGGGAGGAGGTCGTCACGCTCCGTCAACAGAACGAAGATCTGCAGAGAAGGAACGATGATCTCGGCAAGAAGATTGAAGACCTGGAGAGCAAGACGGACGACTTGGAGGGGCGGTCCAAGAGGAACAACCTGGTGTTCTATGGATTACCAAGGAAGGACAACGAGACAACCGCTGAGTGTGAAGGTATTGTAAATGAACTTCTCACTGACAGGTTGGAGCTGTCTCGTGACATAGAATTCGACAGGGTTCCCCGAATAAACTCTAAGTCCGACTCCCCCGTGATTGCTAGATGCGTCTTTTATAAGCAGAAATTAGATGTGCTTAAGGCTAAAGGAAAGCTACGGGGAAGTCGGATTTTCATCAGTGAGGACTTTTCTAGTCGAGTTGAGAGAAGTTAGGAGGAGGTTGACACCGCATCTAAAGAGAGCTCGTGGTGAGGGTAAACGGGCTACCATGGTATTTGACCCCCTCCTGATAGACGGAAAGAAATACTCTGTTGATTCTGGTGACCGGCTGGTAGAAATGAGATAGGACGTTGGCCGGCCCAGAGATACTCATGGTTATTCAGTAGAGGGAACAAACTTTCAGTGTGCACCGGTTTTTCTGTCACAGTGTAGCGGGTTTAGCAGTGAACTTGCACGTGCTGATCAAGAGACGGGTGACCAGGTGTGTTGTGCCAGCGGTACAGCCAGCGTACAATGTGAAGATGTGCATGTTGACACTGAGCATGTGTTGAATGACTCGGCTTCAGACACAGTGTGTGACGCATTACATGACAGCGGGGGTGGGGTCTCTCCCGTGTTCACTGGAAGTCTTGACCCAGATCGCTCTGTTGTATATTTAAAAATTCTAAATGTTTTTCTTTTCTTCACTGGAATGTGAATGGTTTACTTTCTAAATTACATGATAAAGAATTTGTATCGTTTGTTTGTTCCTTCGATTTCATTTGTTTTGTTGAAACATTTTTGGAAGATTTTCATTCGTCAATATTTATGGGATTTTAAGAAATTCTGTAAGCCTGCCATTAAACTTACAACCCGTGGAAGGCGCTCTGGTGGACTCGTTTGTCTTGTGAGACACGAGCTCTGTTCATTTATTGAATTATTGGATATTCAATCGGATTCTTGTTTTGCTTTTGTGATTGATAAATCTCTTATGTGTATGAACAAAAATATTTTGTACATCTGCGCTTACATACCACCGGCAGACTCACCTTCTTATACATATGCTGGCAATGACAATGGAATAAGTATGCTTGAAGAGTTTGTGAGTGATTGTTTACTTTCTGTTGATGATGCTTATGTGTTATTAAGTGGGGATTTTAACAGCAGGACTTCAAATATTTCACATGATTTGGAAGACGATGGGTTGCCTTTGGCCATAATCATTTAAGTGATCCTGTATGTACGAACAGGAAGTCCGAGATACTGTGCTGAACAACTACGGTAAGATGTTGATTAATATGTGCACTGCTTTGAATTTGAATATTGTGAATGGTATGTGTCAGGGCGATTTCGACGATCGCTACACATACATTTCTGAGAGAGGCAATAGCGTCAATGATTATTTTATAATGTCACGTGATTTGCTTGCAAAAATTTGTTAATAATTGTGAACTGCATGTGTTAGAAAGAGTTGAATCTGACCATATGCCTGTAATGATGAAATTCAGTTTTTTCTAATGAAAACATAAATAATGTAAAAATGAATATTGGTAGATGTTTAATGGAGAAGTATGTAAAGGAATGATACTTATGCCAGTACTTTTAGTGATTTCAATGTGCTCTCCTGAAATTCAGGAGAGAATAGAAATGGCGATTACAAAAATTGGTGTTGATGTTAACGAATCTTTGAATATATTTAACAGTTGCCTAAAAGATGCAGCTGAATGTATGAAAAAACAGTTTAACATAAATGCAAACAAAGTTGTGATGACTGGTATGACGTTAGAGTGTCGTAACGGTAAAAGAAAGGCCCGTAACCATTTAAATAAATATCGTCGCACTTTATTACCCCCTGATCATTTTTCTTACTGTGCAGCCAGGCGTGAATACAAGAATCTGTTGAAACACAACGTTAAACAGTTTAACAGTAATTTAGTAGAACATTTGGTTTCTTCTGTGAATGACCAAAGGGAGTTTTGGAACTCAATGCGTAAAATCAACAATAAAGGAAAACAACCGTCTAATAACATTGGTTTGGAAGACTGGTTTCAACATTTTCAGAAACTGCTTGAAAAAGACGTTGACACAGATGATGTTATAGATGAGGAAGGCAGTGGAAATGTTCAACATGATTCTAGTGATGATAGTAATTCCAGTAACGATTATTTCAATCGTCCAATTTCAAGGGATGAAATTATGATGGCCTTAAGAAACTGAAAAAATCATAAAGCTAGTGGCCCTGATAGTATTATTGGTGAAATGGTGAAAAATGCATGTAAGTCTAATTTGATATTGGATTTTGTTACAAAGTATTTCAATTCTCTATTTGACAGGGGATTTTTCCTGTGCTGTGGACAGAATCAATAGTTCTTCCTTTATATAAAAAGGGTAATGTTGATGATCCTAATAATTATAGAGGAATTTCTTTGTGTAATGTTTGTAGTAAATTGTACAGTACTGTTATCAATGCAAGACTGCAGGAGTGGGTGGAGGAAAAGAACCTCACAGGTGAATGCCAAGCTGGATTTAAACGAAATTACTCCACGATAGACCACATGTTCACTTAATGGCGTTTGTGCAAAAGCAGTTTTGTTTAAATCGTAAATTATACGTCGCTTTTATTGATTTTGAGAAAGCATTTGATTCTGTTAACAGGAGTATATTATGGCGATTTTTGTTTAAAAATGGGATAAGAGGTAAATTGTATTTAATGTGTCATGAGCATGTACGACTCTGTAAAAGCTAGAGTAAGAAGTGGCGGATCTCTGACTGATTATATAACCTGTACAACTGGAGTTAAACAAGGGGATGTTTGTAGTCCCATTTTGTTTTCTTTGTTCATTAATGAATTAACGAAGAAGTGACTAATTCTGGACGACATGGAGCAAAATTCATAAATGATTTTTTGGAAATTTTCATTCTTCTTTTAGCTGACGATGTCGCATGATGTCTGAAACGATAGTGGTTTACAAACCAGTTGAACAGTTTAGAAAGAGCTTCCGCTTCACTTCGATTAAACATAAACATGAATAAAGCAATATAATTGTGTTCAGAAAGGGTGGATATCTTGCAGCCAGAGAAAGGTGGGTATATAATGGAACTGCTATGCCCGTTGTGAATGCTTACAAATATCTTGGCATATATTTTTCTACACGTTTAAACTTTACCTTCGCTTGTAAAGATCTTGCAAGTAGAGCTAAATATGCATTATTGTGTATACTGAAGAAATTGACGATGTTAAATAATGAATCTTTGACTTATTTTTGAAATTATTTGATGCTCAAATTCAACCGATGTTACAATATGGTGCTGAAATATGGGGTTTTGATTCTGCTGCTATGCATATTGAGAAAATCCACCTGTATGCTCTAAAGAAATTTATTGGTGTTTCATTGAAAACACCGAACGATCTGGTATATGGAGAGACCAATAGATACCCCATACATTTTTAATTTCAGTGGTAAAGTGTATTCGTTACTGGCTAAGAATAACACAAATGGAACAACATAGATTGCCATACAAAGCCTACACTATGCTTTTAGAGTTAGATAACAGGGGAAGAAAATTGGACCTCTAATTTAAGACTAAAATTGTATGAATTCGGATTTGGTTTTGTGTGGGAAAACCAGGGTGTTGGTGATGTAAATGGTTTTATTCGTGTGTTTCGGCAAAGATTGATTGACTGTAGTTGGCAGAGGTGGAACTTTGCATGTTGAAGACGCTCTAGGTTTTCTATTTACAGATGTTAAATCCTGTGCATTGCATTCCTACCTATTTGTTAATGGCTATTAATAAACATTTGAGACATGCTGTGACAAAGTTTAGATTGGGTATTTCAGATATCTTTGCACATTCTCAACGATATAGAGTTGTAGGTGATCGTATGATTTTGTGTCCATTGTGTCACGAATCGCAGGAAAATGAAGTTCATTTTGTTCTTTTCATGTCCAGAATTAAGTGATTTAAGACAACAGTATATCCCTCCTAAATACTTTAGACATCCATCCTTGTTTAAACTAATCTTGTTAATGGCATCGACAAATGATAAATAGTGAAACAGTTTGCTGTTTATTTGTACAGAGGTTTTAAACAGCGTAACTCTATGTAGCTTAAAGCTGCTTACATCATCTACTAGAAATGTGTCGTGTAAAGTTGCTCTGTGTACATCCCCCTTCTAAGGGGCTATGGCCTTTACGAATAAAAGACTTTGTCTTGTCTTGTCTCTCTCTCTCTCTCCTCTCTCTCTCTCTCTCTCTCTCTCTCTCCCCTCTCTCTCTCTCTCTCTCTCTCTCTCTCTCTCTTTGAGCTAATTCATCAGTAAATAAAGAAAAATAAAAACTTCTTGCACCCCCTTGTTTCACATCATTGATAGAATCAATGTGATTAACGAACTCTGTCCCACATCGAAATCTTGTTTTCATAGCATCACGCTTTCTTTTCAGACATCTGAGAGAAAGAGACAGACAAAGAGAGAGAGAGAGAAGAGAGAGAGAGAGAGAGAGAGAGAGAGAGAGAGAGAGAGAGAGTGTGTGTGTGTGTGTGTGTGTGTGTGTGTGTGTGTGTGTGTGTGTGAGAGAGAGAGAGAGAGAGGAGAGAGAGAGAGAGAGAGAGAGAGAGAGGGAGGGTCGGGGAGGGAGGTCAGGGGGATAACTGACAGACAGAGCTAGAAATACATAGAAGGTGGGGAGCCAACAGACAGACGTACAGAGAGGTAGAGGTACAGACCGACATTTCAGTAAATGACAAACAGCCAACAAAAAAAAAATAGAAAGAAAAAAAAACATGAATACGGAGGAAAGAAAGAACAAAAATAGTGAAGCAGACAGAGCTGAGTTTCAGAGGGAGTTTTCTTCCTATGGCGATAATGTAGCACCGTTAAGCGAAACTATCCATAAAACAACATTCACAATTGCCTGTACCCATTCACGGATGTACCTTTAAACTGGTACGTGCAACGTTTCTGTTTTAGATATTGTTTGTTGTAGGCACGTAACATTTCATTTCTATAGATTCAATAGTATAAACTGATTGTGATACCCGTACGTATAGTTTCTTTTTCTTTCTTTTATCTTTTATTCTATTGAACGATCAGTTTTCTCTACATTGTTTAGAAACAATGTAACTTGAGATTTCTTTTAAATGGGAAGGTGAATAGCTCCAATATAATTATAATGCTTCTGTGTGCGAGGTTTGGTCTGGAAAAAGCCAAGCATCGACTGAAGACGCTATTGAAATTACGAACGCGTCTGTTGTGATTCGTTCAAACTTATTTTTCAATTTAGGGGAGTGCGCCTCCGTTTACCACATAGTGTATGCATATAAACTTGTATTCATTTTCTTTTATTTATGGAGAGAATACGCATAGACGTTTAACTTTCCAAAGTTACCGAGCTTGATTTTAAGATAATTTCAGGGCACACGTGTTACTGGGCGTTTTCAAAAACACCTCATTGCTCGAGTCCCTCGAGTGGCCACAGGCCTCGTACTCTTATAATTCATTCGCATGCGGGCGTGTGTATAGCGAAAACGTTTTATTCATGATAACTGAAACTGTTCTTTGACATCTTCTGCGAAAGTAAGCAAAATGGTCGGACCAAAATAGGTTGAACGCCCGAGAGTTCATGCATCCAGACTCCATCAGTTTTCATAGCAAGTACGAAACATGGAAACAAAAACAAAGTCGACGTTTGCTTTTTAAGTTTCGTCTGCTAGTTTTGGACACACACTTCAGGTTTTTCTAAGCATGAGGAGACACGAGACCGATGTCCGTCCATCGGGCCAAACTGGGTACACTTTCCTTTGGACTGAGTGCCACAGCGTACCCGCAAGAATGCTTAGAATGCCTCGAGTTATCATCCTCAATTATTTCACAAAGTCAGATCGCACAGAAAATGACACGTCATTGATGTAAATATACAAAGAATCATGGATCAAGAACGGATCCTGGTGGAACACTCTAGTTCATTGCCTGCAGATTTGGTTTGGAAGTACTGACATAATCATGATAACAATAATAATCATAACTGCTATTGGTTTTTATGAAAAGAACGAATGAATTGTCGTGTACTTTCAGACAGGCCATGTAAAGCGAGCTTCTTTAAAAGAAAAGAGATGGTCTTGAAAGCCCTGGCTATATCTACAAATATAATAAATCCTTTAAATAACTTCATCGTAGTTAATGTTCAAATCTCACTAGTCCATCATTCACGTAGCTGAAGTGTAACAATTATGACTGTCTACAAAACCTAACAGCTTACGATGCGTTAGATTACATTTATTCGTATGGATTGCCAGGAATTATTCATGTGTTTTCCGAGCGGCTTTAGGAACGGCAACATAGACACTGTAGTTGCAAGCGTCGGAAGTTCTCCATAATGTTCAACTGAATGATTTTTGCATGATTGAAGCATTTCAGAAAATTCTCTCTCTCTCCTCTCCTCTCTCTTCTCTCTCTCTCTCTCTCTCTCTCTACTCTCTCTCTCTCTGCCTCCCCCCCCCCTCCCCAATCCATTCCATCCATTTATCTATCTGTCTGTCTATTTATCTGTCTGTCTGTCTGTCTACTTATCTATCTACCATTCTATTTGTAATTCTATATACATGTCAACCTATCTATCTGCCTGTCCGTCTGTTTTTCGCTCTGTCAATCAATCGATCTGTTTATTTTGTTTTTTGTTCTTTATTTTGTTCTTGTTTAGTGTTATTACTTATATATCTCAAGTCAACTTTTGTTTTTCAGATAGTCCCGAGAGAGCGGAGGACTTGATTCCGTCCATGGCTGCCGGTCAACTGCCCACAACAAACACCGTGGAGGACACAGATGGACAGAAGAGAAACGAAAGGAAAGGAAAGAACAAAAGGAAGAAGGCAGGACGGAGACGGGGGACGAAGGAAGCAGAGCGAGTGAGCAGATGAGCGGAGTAAGCCAGTTTATTTCTTCTGGGACACCCTCCTCTCTCCCTTCTCCCCCCGTCCTACGCAAGGACTTGATTTTTTTTTTTTTTTAACCAAACAATTAGAGTAACTCATCTTCCCATGATGAAATAATCGCACGGCCATTGCTCCAAAACGAATGCTCTTTACGACACCAAATCGCCTAGCAGAAATGTCAACACGGAGCACAGGGAACAACAACAACAACAACAACAACAACAACAACAAACACAACAGAAAAAAAGAAAGACAGAGAGAAAAAAAAGAGAAGAAAAAAAGTAAGGGACTGTACGATTTCGTGTTCTTGATCTAAAATTCTGTGTTCTTGATATAAAATTCTGTGTTCTTGATCTAAAATTCTGTGTTCTTGATCTAAAATTCTGCTGTATTCTGCTGTCTGCTGAATTAAGATGGAAAGAGGTTATATTACGTCTCTCCGTCATTCCTTCACTGTCCTCCCCCCCCCCCTTCTCTCTCTCTCTCTTCTCTCTCTCTCTCTCTCTCTGACTGCGTTCAGTAAAACATCTACACCCACCATGCCTCCATAACCTTACACAGAATCTGTCAGGGCCTACCTTGCTGACTGCAGGGGCGGATCGGATTCTAATGGAAGGTAGTGGGGGGGGGGGGTCCAAACTGAGACCAGAGTCCAAGTGGTGGGGGAGGGGGGGGGGGGGGTTGCCGATGCCCCTTTGGGGGTTTAAGGGCTAAGCCCCATTAAGGGAGTCTTGCTTGGAGGCAAAACCCCGAAGACTCTAAAGATAATGTGCATTTTTCTTTATGTACGTTGGAGGCCTGTTCAGGAAGATAACAAAAAAGTGTCTGTTTACTCAAACTGCACGTGTAAATCAACCCCTGATTTTGAATGTCTTTGGAAGAAAAAAAAAATGAAAGGGGAAAAAAAAGGCCGTGGAGAAGGTGGGGGGACGGAGGGCGTACAAGCTCCATGGATACCTACCCCCCTACCCCCCCCCCCCCCCCCCTTCCCAACTCCTGGATTCGCCTCTGGACTTTGATAACCTTTTACAAGCCCTATCGACGGCTTCATTTGTCCTATGACCTACACACTCTGAGAGTTCTAAAGGTAGGCTCAAAACCATTCGGGCAAAGAATATTTTCTGAAAGTTCCAAGAGTAGTGTAAAAAAATCCTTCCAGAGAAAGTAGTTTTCCTTCCACGCCCCCCCCCCCCCCCCCACCCCCACTCTCTCCTCTCCCCCAATCACTCCTCCATACCCTCGTCCCTCCTCCTCCTTCTTACCCTACCCATTTCCACCACCTCCGCCTCCCCCACCCTCCCCCACCCTTCATGTGTAATAGGTCTCCTCACGCCTTCCGTCGTGCAAATTCCCCCCCCCCCCCCCCCCCCCCCCCCCCCTTCCTTTTTTTTTTTTCCTTTGAAGTCGCTCTGGGAACGCATCTGTTCAAAGCTTATTTTCATACTTAACGGTCTCTTTCGCCTCCCGCCCCCCTCCGCCTTCCCATTTTGGAATTTTACTTTGCTATACTGTGTGTGTGTTGTGTGTGTGTGTGTGTGTGTGGTGTGTGTGCGCGCGCGCGCGTGCGTATGCGCGCGCATGCTAGCGCGCGCATGCTCAAGTTTATAACTGATCTCTTGAGAGCCTGAGGCGGAGACGATCAGGCTTTATCAAGGGCACTATTCGTTCCGTTTGATCGTTCACTCTCCCTCTCTACGAACGGTTTTGAGTTAAAGAAAAAAAAAATTAAAATTAAAAAAACAACAACGAAAATGTCATAAAAATCTTATGTGGGAATAGATGAATGGCAGGATGGATAGCAGCTAGTGTCCACTGTGGGCAGTGTGTACGGTGGTCTCACTACCCAGTCACAGACAGGAGTACAACGAAAACAACTGGTATAGTATACATGGACACACACAAAAAGAACAAAAAAAGTGTAAAGTGTCTAGAACAAAAGCAGCTGAACTGACCACGATAGCAGAAGACTGAAAGACAGAACTTAGGTGTTTTTTGCTTGAGAGAGAGAGAGAGAGAGAGAGAGAGAGAGAGAGAGAGAGAGAGAGGAGGAGAGAGGGGGGGGCAAAAAACGTGATCGCCAAGAAAATATGTGTGAACGATGATCCTTAAAGCTACAGCCATGTCATTGGAGTTTTGTTGTGTGTAGGGTTTTCTTTCTTTGTTTACGTGTGTTTTTGTTTCTTTGTTTGTTTATCGAATTCTTAATGATCCTTAAAGAACTAAAGGAATTAAAGACTGTTGTGTTCAAACCTGTGGCAGACACGAAAGACCAGAGCTACGGATCGACGCACAGGCGCGAGCACTCTGGAGACACACCGGGAGTGGGCGACCTTCACATCAGTTCCGGAAAAAAAAATAGAAGGAAAGAACAGGAAAGTAAGCAAGAAATATATATATATACGTCTATTGGAGTAAGAACATATGATGTCTGTTTATTAAGATAGATAGATTGACAGATAGAAAGAAAGACACATAAACAGTAAGATAGATAGATAGATAGATAGATAGATAGATAGATAGTTAGTTTAGATAGATAGATAGGTAGATGTATTTCTTGTATGTAGGCTACCATTCATATTCTTATACATTCATGTGTACATGTGTACGTATTAATCTATGTCTTTAATTTTGTGTGCGTGTGCGTGTGTGTGCCTGTGTGTGCCTGTGTGTGTCTGTGCCTGTGTGTGCGGGCGCGTGCGTGGTCTGCATATGTTGATATTAATGTCCAAACAAGAATAACTTCACAACCGGATTTTATGTCTGAACAAGAATAGCTTCGTAACCGGACTTTCTGATCAGCAAAGATTTCATAGACTTCTTTTAAATATCAGTGCCAGAGAAGTTATACTAAATGCATAACAACGTGAAAGAAATATGTATATTATTTTCATAAATATTGGGATCCCCTCTCGATTTTCCCGACCAAAAAAAACAAACAAACAAAAAACCCTCGAAATGTAACTATTGGAATGGGAAATTGACTAGAAAACCGGGTTTATTACGAACACTCAATCATTATCCAATCATTCTTATTCGAATTTTGCATTTTCCGGCAGTCTGTTTGTTTTCAAATTCAGCAGGGCACTCGCAACTACGCAGATTTGGATCTCCCCTCACAGTCAGTTCAGAAGGGGGGGGGGGGGGGGGGGGGGGGGGGAGGAGAGAGTTATCAATCTCTCAGGGGGAAGCAACTGTAAGTACATACTGAAGACGTTCGCTCCCTTATGCGCATTCTGCCGACAGACGGACAAACAAACAAACAGAACTGGGCGAAGACATAACCCCTTCGCGGCGGTAGCAATGAGTGATTGAAAGTGTGTTTGAGAGTCACAGTCATTTTGCCATTTGACTTTTTTCCCCCCACAATTCACAATGATTCTGATTTTTACGTGCAACCACCATTCCCAAGCTGCCATACGTTTTGATGACTCTCGCCACTCGCCAAGTGCGCTGGTCATAGGATGCGTTCACTTTGAGAGTACTTGGGTGGTTCTCATATCTTTAATAATGGTGTGTACTCGTACACTTTAGACAGATGAAGCTGAAACAGAAGAACGTGTGTGTGTGTGTGTGTGTGTGTGTGTGTGCGTGTGCGTGTGCGTGTGTGTGCGCGTATGTGTGCGTGTGAGGAGAGAGAGAAGAGAGAGAGAGAGAGAGAGAGAGAGAGAGAGAGAGAGAGAGAGAGAGAGAGAGAGAGAGAGATGTAATTACACACCCTCGAGTGTCGCTGCAAACCCCCTTGATTTTGATGCCAGTCCTTGAAGTTGCTCAATTTGCTTTACGCGAATGATACAATACTGGTGTCTGACTCTAGGTTAAGCGCCGGAGAGACCTCTACCTTCAGTATCGCTGCCATCAAAGGAATCTGGATGTTCATGAGAGTAAAAACAAACCTAGTGTCTCATGCCCGTAGAAACCCTACAGCACTTTTTTTTTTATAATCACCATCATTATCAGCTGGAAGTTTTCATAAATACCTTCAGATGATTATTCATCGAATTTTGTTTTTGAGGGGGAAACTTCTGTAGAGGCAAAAAGGTAATTCTTTACAGATCAAAAAAAGATGTCCCTCTCTACCACACTTCATTTGTTTTTTTTTCACAGGAATATGTTTACCTTTTTAACTCGATGGTTGCGAGTGTGTAGTCTGGTAGTCATGAAGACACATGCGGTACTTGATCAGCGGCAGATTAAATTTCTCAAATGTTTGTTTGGATTGTGTCGAAGTTTTTAAAGACACGATTTCTGGTGAACGTCTTTCTACTTGTCAGTTTTCGCAGCTTGCGCTATGATTAGGTTTTTTGAGTGATTTGTTATCAGATTACAAGTATCTCCGTGAAGTATTCCATTACCGTGTAAAACATCTTGTACAGTTTATGCATAAAACGTATGCGTTCATTTTACGCTTCAGATTCGTTACAAATATATCTTTACAATTCACAATGTACTTGATTGTGCGTTTGACATACTTAGAAATATTTGCTGCAAGTGCTTGACTGTGTGAAAGTATTTATGATTTACTCTGACGAAAAACGCCAGGATAATGGTGTGATGCCATTGAAAATAGAGCTATGAGCATGGACTGATTCTGTACTTCGATTCCTCCCCCCCCCTCCCCCTCACACCCCCCCCCCCATCACCCTCACACACACACACACCACACACACACCACACACACACACACACACACACACACACACACACTTCTTTCTGTCACTTCCTCCCATCTCCACGTCTTGGACGTGTTCTTCGTCCTTCCCCTTATCGCCATCATCATACCGTCATCGTCCATTTCCTCTGCTTCTTAATTCCCCCCAGTTCTCTTTTCTTTAAATTAAATTATGTGCAGAGCGGATGGCAAAAGACATTCCTTTTTTCCACAGCCCCCTTTCTCTCTCCCCTCCCCTCTCTCTCTCCTCTCTCTCTCTTCTCTCTTGGGCGCGCGCGCGCGTGCTACATTCTACGTGAGTACATAAGTATTTTTCGTGTGTGCGCTAGCGCGCGTATATATGTGTGTGGGGGTGGGTGGGTGTGCGCGCGTATGTGCGTGCGTGCGATGAGTATGTGTGTGGTGTGTGTGTGTGTGTGTGGGTGTGTGTGTGTGTGTGTGTTTGTGTGTGGGGTTGTGTGTGTGTGTGAGAGAGAGAGAAGAGAGAGAGAGGAGAGACAGACAGACAGACAGAGAGAGAGAGAGAGAGAGAGATGATGACTGAGAGTGTATGACACACACAACACACCACACACACACACACACCCCACGCACGCACGCACGCACGCACGCACCCCACGCACGCACGCACGCACGCACGCACGCACGCACGCACGCACGCACGCCGCACGCACACGCACATATGAGTGAGTATGCGAGCGGTGTGTGTGTGTGTGTGTGTGTGTGTGTGTGTGTGTGTGTGTGTGTGTGCGTGTTGTTTGTGAAGATATATGCAGGTGCTTTAAACTAATCTACTGATATACGTCGTTGATCGTGGAGAGATGTTCACTTTCGATTGCTTTATCCATGACGTTTTTGATGTTGTACATGGCCTATCTCATGTTTAATGTTTATTGCTGATCAAAAGCCCTCCAATAAAGTATCTGAACAGTCAGAAAGGTCACAATGTACGTGTATTTTAATTATGGTGTGTGTGTGTGTGTGTGTGTGTGTGTGTGTGTGTGTGTGTTTTGTGTGTGTGTGTGTGTGTGTGTAGATGGGGAGGGTGGGTGGGGGTGGTTGGGGGCTGCTCTCGGTCTTGAATCTCTCTGTCTGTTATCATCTATTACCGTCTACCCCCCTCCCTATCCCCCACCTGCTCTACGTCTTGTTTTGACTGTCTTCTGGTCTGTTTTTTCTTTCCCCCCTCCCCCTCTGTCCTTTCTTCTCTCTGTCTCTCCTCTCTCTTTTGTCTCTCTCTCTCTCTCGTCTCCTCTCTCTCTCTCATTGCCTCTTTGACACAGAGGGAAGAGAGGAGAGGAGAGAGAGAGGAGAGAGAGAGAGGAGAGAGCATATGCTGAAAGAGGTTCCTGTCTGGCACTAGCCTAACAAAAAAAAAAAACACCCTCGATCTTCTTGTACTCGGTCAAATGGGGTCAGGACACAGTCGTTCGCATGAGACGACAAATGACATTCCATGTGCACCATGCACCCTGCACCCGCACCAACACACGAAACGAACAAACAAACAAAAGAACAAAACATGGCAACATGGGCGTTGTAAATGGGGTATATGGACTTTTCTTTCTTTTTTTTTTTTTTTTCCTTTCTCTCTGTTTGAAAGCACAACAATTAAACGTAAAACTGATCAGTAACGGCATTCTTTTACGATGACGATTCAAATTCACATACTAGCAACTCAAACAGCACAATCATTCTTTTTTCACTAAACGTGGCCTAAAGATGTAAACCTGGCAACCGTCTCGGGCTAAGAAAACCCCAAAAAATACCCGAGGGGTACCACTCGGAATCTTAAATGGGTAAAAAAATTTGTCACAAACAAGGATGTTGACGAAAAGCTTTGTCAAGTACCTAGGATTGAGAAAAAAAAAAGTTTTCATGTGTGTTTCTACCAGAAGGGCTTACATACAAAAAAAAAAAAAAAAGCAGAACAAACAAAAAAGGGGGGAGTGGGGGTAAATTTAATCTACTTTGACAGGAAAATGGAAAACACAGAAGAAACAAAAAATCGGTGGCACTGGACTGGTGACCCACTTTTACGGGGAGTGACCAGGTTTTTATTCAGTGGGTCTGTTGTGACGAGGAAGTTAGCAGCATAATTCATTTGTAGGCCTCCGTCGGTCATAGTGATCATGGATAGAGTGTATCTGTCCGGGCTGTCTGCTCGACCTGAGCAGCGTCGCCTGTGGCTGTAGAACCCATGCGACGTGGCAGTCTCTGTACAGCGGTTACATCTGTTTGTTGACACTGGTTTGTGGCTGTCATCCCTTTTCTGCTGCAGCAGCTGTCAGTGCGTCTTCGCCAATTCAAGGGTGTTCCTTGAGAGTGCTTCTCCAGCTGTTGCGGTCTGCTGCGAAGTCCTCCCCGGACTCAGTTGTTGATTCCAAGCGCCTTCATGTCTCCTCGCAAAAAGCTTTACATCTCAGCTGTGGGGGGCCAATGCCTCTCTGCCCTGCGCCAAGCTCTCCATGAGGGCTCTTTTGGGATGCGACCATCCTCCATGCAACGAACTGCCCAGCCAACGTAGCCGACGCTGTCTCAGCAGGGTATACATGGTAGGAATCGTGGTCAGCGAGTGACAGACTTCGGTGTTAGTCACCCTGTCTTGCCAGGAGATGCCAAGCACAATGTAATACAAAACAAGATGCACAGCATATAAATGTACTCCCAGTTTAACCTGAATACGCGTGAGAAATATTCCATGAAGAGGAAAAACCGTTGGGCTGGTGTAACCGTTAGTAATGGCTATTCTGGTAAACATCGGCCATCATAATGAACATACAAATTTTTTGAAAGATCGGCCAAGTACTTTCTGAGACTTTCCATAAAGAAGAAAACCATTATGGGCCGTTAGTAACGACTATGACGGTAAACGTAAACATTGGGCATCATCCGTGACCCATAATGAACATACAAATTTTCGGAAATATCGGCCACATACTTTCTAAGATATTCCATAAAGAAGAAAAACCGTTATGGGCCGTTATAGCCGCTAGTAACGGCTATAACGGTAAACTAAAACATCGGGCATCATCCGGGACCCATAATGTACATACCTACAAATTTTCAGAAAGATCGGCCAAGTACTTTCTGAGACATTCCATACAGACGAAAAACCGTTATGGGCCGTTATAGCCGATAGTAACGGCTATAACGTTCAACTGAAACACCGGGCATCATCCACAACCCATAGTGAACATACCTACTAGTTTTCACAAAGATCGGCCGAGCACTTTCTGAGATATTGCATGAAGAAGAAAAACCGTTACAGGCCGTTACAGCCATTAGTAACAGCTATAACGCCAGAATAAAACATCGGGCATCATCCGTGACCCATAATGAACATACCACTTTTCAGAAAGATCGGCCCAGCAGTTTTGTCTGGAGCGAGTGGAACACATTTTGACCACCGACGGACGGACGGACGGACGGACGGGGGCACACACACACACACACACACACACACACACACACACACACACACACACACACACACACACACCAGAGCATTTCTTCGTTCCCGTTCTAAAGTACTCCCTGTTCTATAAGAACTGGGAGTAAAAAAAAGTGTCTATTTCCTATCACCCAAGAAAGCGCGGACACTCCACTGTCACCCTCATTCCCCTCGTCACCCCTCTTTCCATCACCCTTCTTCTCCGTTACCGCCACGTCTTCCCCACGAAGAAGTCCTACTTGTTTCTCTGGGACTGTTCCCCACTAACTCGGGAGAGAAATGAACTTGCGCTTAATCAGAAGTTGATGATTCTTTTATGTTTGATATGTTGTTGGTTCCTTTATTTTTTTTTTCTCCCGTCTTTGATCGGTTTTGATACTAGAAGAATGGTGGACTTCTGAGATGTAAGATATTACTATTATCATATCATCATCATCATTATTATTATTATTATTATTATTGTTGTTGCTTTTATTATTAAAATCGTTATTATCATCATCATCACCATTATCATTATTGTTATTGTTCTTATCACTGTTTTTTTTTATCATTATTGTTGTTGTTGTTGTTGTTGTTGTGATGTCTGCTTTCCGGGCAGGTGGAGAGAGTGGGATGAGTGGAAGGGGCAGGGAGGTGGACAGGTTACGGGACGGATATGTCAAATGACTACAACAGAGGTCATGAATACTGACTTTGGAAACATCCAGAATTCTGAAAGTGGGTCCTCTCCCTCCCCCAGCCTCATTCCTTGCCTACATCCACTTCTCGCCTGTCCACAAGCTAACGAACATGCACTCACGCACTCTGCTGTCCTGGTGATGGACATCTGTCATTGCTGTCCTTCACACTGTCAGTCAGAACACTGTTTTAATTTTGAACTGGTTGCTTAGTTATTACCATCAGAAATTTCCAACACTTTACACAGTTTTCACACGCAAAATCGAACATATTTCTAGAAATGGTCATGTTTCTCTCTCTCCTTTTTTTTTCTTCTTTTACATCGTTATCAATGCTGAGCCATGAGAATGAGGATGATGAAAATAATGCTACGGATTTCCATTCCGGTCGGAGACTGCATGACAGGGCTGTACTCGCATGATAATTATATCCCGGCGTCAACCAGGCCCGAGAGATACAGACACCTGCAGTGTTGGTCAGGAATTTGAGCAATACTGTCAGAGACGCATCTATTTTAGCGGATGAAACTCGTCCCAGTCTTCCCAGCTGAGTCCGCTGGGAACTCAACTCTGGCTAGGAGCCGATCGGAGCAGAAAAATTCCTGCATGGCTCTGATGGGAATCGAACCCACGACATCCCAGTCGGGTGTCCGCGACGCTAACCACTTCGCCACGGCGGCTGGTTATGCTCAAGTTTCTCCAAGAACAAAAGAATGTGAATAGTTTTTGTTTGTTTGTTTTGTTGTTGTTGTTGTTGTTGTTGTTTTTGTGGGAATGCCCCAGAGCGTAACTCTGCTTCTGCACCGTCTTCACTGGTTGCCCAACAGCTAATAAGGTCAGCTGTATGCTTTCCACGCTCTCCTTTAATGTCATCTTTGCTTTTGCCTCTGACTGTCTGTCGGAATGACTTCACACGGTGCATCAGCTCTGCTCTCCCTCTGTCACTCGTCTCCTGCAGCAGCCCACTAAACACAAAGAACAACGGTGACAGGTGTTTGTCTTTCCCAAGCCTCGGCTACGTGGAGCAACCTACCATCTTGTCTCTCCAGCACTCGGATTCCTTCACTACGTTCACCACAGCCTTTAAAATCACATCTCAATCCGCAGTAAACAGAATAAAGAATCTTTGCTTATATGTTGATTGAATGAGTTGGGTCAAGATTGTTTGTATATTATGTTTATCCTAACTGTATATATACACATATATACATACATGCATGGGGTTGGATGGTTTCGGCTTAAAAACCCTCCTTGTCCACCGAGCAGTAAATGGGCCCCTGGTTCAGTTTGGGGAAGGTAAAAAACGGCGGAAAGCGAGGGGTGGGCTCCAACCTCCGTCATGCTGTGCCCCTAGACACGGTGAATCTCTGACGGTTGACTGCTCCCAACAGATACGCTGTGGGAACCTTCTTCTTTAACGTATTCTTTCGAAGCGTCGTGACTGTCATCATCGTCGAATTTATAAATGGTCATTGTCAAACCAACACACAAAATGAACACACGAAACAGGGTGGAAGACGAGCTTACTTTGTTAAGAATTCAGGACATGAAAGTGAATTCTCCCACTGGTGGGGACGTCACAGATTAAAAAAATAAATAAATAAATAAAAAAAGTCAACACTGTTGACGGCTGTCAATGACATTTAGAAACATCTCGAGCGGAGGTAGTACACAAAATATCAAACAGCACATTAGTTGTGATAGTTAATGTGATCCTATCGATTCGGAAGGCACAATTTCAATGAACAACTGAAAAAAAAGAGTCTGAAATATCGGTATATTCATCAATAATGTTAAAACATCGCCCTGAATGACACCAGTAACGAAGAAAGAACAGCCATCCATAGCAATTACAGTTTGAAAAAAAAAATCAGGTTGTTCAGAATTTACAGTTAACTCGGTGGAAAACAGTGTTTTTCTGTTTTTTATTCGAAAACTTAACTCCATAGAAAACAGTGGCTTTTTCTGTTTTAATCGAAAACTGTGTTCATAATACAAAACATTTAAATGGTCATCCTATTGCTGTTTCTGTTCAAACTCTTCTTCTTCTACATCCTCTTTTTCTTCTTCTTCTTTCTTCTTTTCTCTTCTTCTTCTTCTTCTTCTTCTTCTTCCCTGCTCTTCTTCTTCTTCTTCTTCTTCCTTCTTCTTCTTCTTCTCTCCGTTCCTCCATGCTACAGTGTACCTCTTCTCTTCCTTTTCCTCTTTCTTTCTTCTCATTCCTCATTTTTTCTCTTGCTTTTTACTCTTCCTTCTTTCCCCCTTCCCTTGTTTTTCGTTCCTGGGTAGCCTTCAGTTCAACCATTGGTGAGATTCTGAATAGTGTGACGTTTGTAAAGCCTTATCAGGCAGCCGTCTTCGCGAAGGATGCCTACCACGATGCCTTCGTTCATTCGTGCGCTTGTGAACGCTGTGTGAGTGAGTGAGTGAGTGAGTGGTGTGTGTGTGTGTGGTGTGTGTGTGTGTGTGTGTGTGTGTGTGTGTGTGTGTGCGTGCGTGCGTGCGTGCGTGCGTGCGTGCGTGCGTGCGTGCGTTGGTGCGTGCGTGCGTGCGTGCGTGCGTGTTGTGTGTGTGTGTGTGCATGTGAGTGTGTGTGCGCGCGCGCGCATGCGCGTGTGCTTGCGTGCGATCCATTCCACCGGCAAATAAAAGCCTGCCACGGGACTCGAACCCATCATCCCCCAGCCCGCAAGCCCAAGACGGCCAACTACTGCACCACAGCAGCACACGTGAAACCTAGAAGTTATTATTTTCTCAGATACCGTCGGTGGCAGAAAACCCGATGTCGCACGGACGTTCGTTGATGACAGGACCTACCCCTGGTCTCTATGAAAGCCTTGCAAATCAAAGATCAAGTCACGTCATGGCTAATTACAAATTTAGGAAAGGACAATTTGTAGAACCCCGCCACTTCCTTTCATTCTTCACCAAAGTGGGTGCAATGATCAACCTGGTGACCGCATGAATCACCATGGTAAATTAGGATCAGAGGTCAGATATCAGGGGCAGAGTATGGTGTATTAAGGAACTCTCCTGGACAAAGGAGATCTTGGATCTTACATCCAAAGTTCATCACACTTTGTGATCATGATTTTCTATGGTGAGAGCCACCTTCTCATCAGATGTCATGGTCGTGGGTCAAATGTCGAGGTCATGACTTTACATTGAAATGAAAGTAAACATTTTTTTTTACATCGAATCAGAATAAGAACTATAGGCCGGAATAGTTCAGTTGGTTGAGCGCCGGACTCGTAATCCAAGGTTGGTTCGAATCTCCGCCGGGCTTTTCGGCACAAGATGATTTTTCCCTCGGAGTTAGCATTAGTTCTGACTCCATTTTCCATACAGTCCTTCGAATGAAACTATAAACCGAGGTTCCGTGTGTGAACGCACGCATCACATCTTGCAATACACGTCAAATCCCATCACCAACTTTCGGAAGAGAAGGCCAGTTTGGCCATTGGTATGGATGACCCGTTACACATAGCATGCATCTTCCCCAAAGATGGAGCATGGCTGCCTTAATGGCGGGATAGAAAACGGTCATACACACAAAACTCCACTCCCTTTGTTGGGTAGATGGGATTAATACTTGTCTTTCCATATAGGGAGTGTCCGCAGGAGTATCAGCCTGCGTACGCAGAATAAGAAGAAGATGATGATGAATTAGATTGGTGTGCCATGCCCATATTCTTGAACTTTTGTAGTCAGAAGGATGACATTACGTGGAAATACAAACATCAACTTGTGGATCAACTTGTGTCTGTGGATTTCCACAAAACAACGACAAACGTAGCAGGGGGAACCAGTTTTCCATCCTCTGTTCTTATCATAAAAGCAGAAATCTTGTGAAAACACAAGAAAATCTACGTCAAAGTCGCAAGGCAGGCAAATGCTCCCATACTGTTAACGATGTGCTCTTGATGAATAGTGGAGATCAATACAATAATCTTCATTTTCAGTACACCAGCCACCGACAGAAGACAAGACCATGAGCCAAAGACCTCGCCTAGCGAACGGGGTTGTAGGCGTATCAGCCTATGATCTCATAAAACATCTCGGGATTTCTGGTAAGAACATGACTAAGACCGTATATGCAATGGCAGAGGCAGCTGATGAGAGCTGCGGCTGGATCTGATCGAAGAGGAATTAAAGGAGAAAAAAAAAACCGTCATAAGGCGTTAATTTCCCAACATACAACGGGAGTCCTATAGTTACATGGGTATGACATCCGTTTAAGAAGGCAACACCTTGAGACGCCCACCCATGCAGAAGTTTGCCGATCTGAATCCCGGTAGCGGCAAGGGAAAAAACAAATCTGGCAACAGGAGAGCATGTTGGAGTCATGGCCTGCATGCAGACCGTTCCCCTTCGAGTGTACCGAGGTCAGGGCCAAAACACTGGACTGAGGGAGGCGGGAGGGGCGGGGGGGGGCGGGGGGGGGGAACCACGGAGAGCACCAAGCAAAGCGAAACCATCAGAAGACTTTTGAATAGGAAGTAGAAACATCAGATAGAAGTGTGATGAAGATACAGGAGTCACCCGAAGAGGAGGAGATTTTACAATACTCCCGTGAAACACTCGTGGAAGTGGTGATAAGGAATTCGGCATTGCAGCATCTCCACGCAGAACCCTTGAAACATGGCGGACAAGCCGTGACCGAAATCCTCACCGCCATCTACGACACAAGATGGCACAGTAGCAAAGTAGCCTGCATCGTGGACTCCATCACCAGTCGTAACCCACTCCACGAAAGGAAATCTCCAACACTGTCAGAACTACCGCACTACCGCCCAAACATTCTGAACAGACCGATAGATGATCACATTCTTGTAGCAGAAGGCTGGATTCCCCGATAGCAGAAGTATCGTTGAACAGATCTTTAATCTGCGCTCCAACACCAGTGGGGATTCCACCATGTCTTCACAGACTCGCTCAAAACATTCTGAACAGACCACAGCCGAACGAAGGTAACATTCCTGTTGCAGAAGGCTGGATTCCCCGATAGCAAAAGCATCGTTGAACAGATCTTTAATCTGCGCTCTCTCTGCGAAAAACAAGTCCAACACCAGTGGGGATTCCATCATATCTTCACAGACTTCAGTGTCTGGCAGGAGGCACTAGAGGCCAAAACAAAGAAATTTAGCATCGCGCGAATGCTAGTCAACACCATCCAACTGACCTCTCCAAAAGCTGCAAGTGCAGTGCTCATACTGGGTGGTACTGAAAAGGGGTTCCACACTTCAGCTGGAGTTCGACAGGGCTACCACCTGTCTCCCACTCTTTTTAATGCATTCCTGTGACGCATCATGCCTCATGCATTCGCCTTTGAGGATCGTGTCAGTACAGTCAACACCGCATGACGAATCACCTGGATCCTTCGCTTTGCAGGTGACATCGATGGCCTGGCAGGCAGGGAAGAACGAATGTGTCCAACTCCTTGAAAGACTGGCTGAAATATCAACAAGATGTGGCATGGAAGTTACCGCATAAAAGACCACGTCGACATTTAAGTTATCCCCAACATGACTTCTACCATGACTGTACAGGGACAGAATGTAAGAACCAAACAGCGATCCACACCAGAACTCCGCTCAAACGCAGCAAAGACGACGACATCAGTACCGCCCGGACTGACACCTGTTTGGAAGTACAAAACCATCTCCATGACACACAGGACCAGGCTCCCGCGCGCTCCTGATCTATCCACCCTCCTGTTTCCATGCGTGTCACATACCCTCGCAGCCAGTCTGGATAGAAGGATCCCAGCGAAATGCGTGTTAACAGCATCAGAAACAGTAACATACCACTAGCGGATAAAAGTACAGCAGACATCGAGCCACATGAAGACCTGCTGACGGTTCAGACAGGAGATGACGTCAGCATCGCCATGCTGACTCTTGTGACACAGTCCCGTATAGAGGACTGTTCAGGAGAGGGAGACGGGGTGGGGGGGGGGGGGGGGGGGGGAGGAGGGGGAAAAATGGATCGACAACACTGCAGAATGGACAAGGAAAACACTGCAAAGACCCCGGCCTTGGCACACACCAAGGCACTGGAGGAACCTGATGGAGTTTGCTGACGTGCGGCGCCCCGGTGACTCTTCATGGAGTTCATGGACAAGGTGAGGAACAAGGCTTGACAAGAATTCAAAAGTTTTAAACACGTAGAAGAATAAATTATCGATATATTCTTCTGATTAAAATAAAGTACTTCGGGTTATTGGTGAACGAGATTTGTTTATTCACTCAATCATATACCGCCCACACATTCAGCTTCTTACCTGCCCTATCCTAATCCGCACACGTCACATACGAGAATTCAAAAGTTTTAAACACGTAGAAGAACAAATTCTCGATATATTCTTCTGGTTTTAAGTAAAAAGTACTTCTGCGTAAAATGGTGAGCGAGATTTGTTTATTCAATCAATCGTGTATCGCCCACACATGCAACTTCTTACCTGCCCTACCCTACTCTGCACACCTCACACATCTACCTGGCTCATCATTCACTTACCAATTCTCACATACCAACCTGTCACATGTTAAATTGCTCAGTCGCCTGCCCACCCCACTGATAACTTTTAACTTACTGATTAATTCAGTTTTTAAGTACATGGTTAAACTCCATGATTACTTCATTTAATACATGATCACTTTATTGTAGGATTAGTTCCTATGGCTCATCTCTCTCTATTTACAGGTTGCATGCACAACTTGCAGCATACAGACTAAACAGCGCGTCACCAAAATGTCTTGTTTGAACTCATCGCGCAACGTTAAAAATGACTGGAAAAAAAGGGCAAACGCCACTTACAAATCATCTGATGTCTTGTCAAATACCGGTAACAATAATTGATGCTTAACTCGAAAGATTTGAGTAAGTATTTTCGTCTTCGTCGTCGTCGTCGTGGTTGTGTGTTTGTGTGTGTGTGTGTGTGTGTGTGTGTGTGTGTGTGTGTGTGTGTGTGTGTGTGTGTGTGTGTGTGTGAGCGCGTGTGTATGTGTGTGTGTGTGTGTGAATGTATGCGTGCGTGCGTGCGTGCGTGCGTGCGTGCGTGCGTGCGTGCGTGTGTGTGTGTGTGTGTGTTGTGTGCGTGCGTGCGTGCGTGCCTGCTTGCCTGCCTGCCTGCATGCCTCTGTGTGTGTATGTGTGTGTGGGAGTGTGTGTGTGTGTGTGGGAGGGTAGGTGTGTACGTGTACTTCACTTATGGTTCGCGCCATAAAAACGTTTTGTCCAACAAATGTCACAACATTTATACACAAACGTCACCCACCTAATTGAAGTTCAAAGAAACAGAACGGCTTCCCACATACGCTATTCCTCCATCACAGAGATGAAAATCGATGGACATCGTGCCCAGGCTGAAAGGGTACACTTTAGTATTGCACACAGGAATATAGATGTCTGCCAAGCTGATGACTTTCATTGGAATGGGTCAAAGAACTGGACAATGTGCATCATGATCATGAACACCCACATACTCACACCAATCAACGCACGCAAACGTAACACGAGAGAGAGAGAGAGAGAGAAGAGAGAGAGCAAGAGAGAGAGAGGGAAAGAGAGAGCGAGAGTGAGGGAGGGAGGCAGACAGACAGACAAAGACAGTCAGCTGACAGACAGACAGACAGACACACCACACACACACACACACACACACACACACACACACACACACACACACAAAACACACACACACACACACACACACACACACACACACACACACACACACACACATACATAGAGAGAGAGGGCGGTGAAGAGAGAGAGAGAGAGAGAGAGAGAGAGAGAGAGAGAGAGAGAGAGAGAGAGAGAGAGAGAGAGAGAGAGAGAGAAAGAGAAGAGAGAGAGAGAGAGAGAGAAGAGACTGATGAGGGAGAGAGAAAGAGAGAGAGAGAGAGAGAGGGAGGGAGGCAGGCAGACAGACAGACAAAAACCAGCAGTTAGGCTACACACACACAACACACACACACACACACACACACACACACACACACACACACACACAGAGAGAGAGAGAGAGAGAGAGAGAGAGAGACAGACAGACAGACAGACAGAGAGACAGACAGACAGACAGACAGACAGACAGACAGACAGACAGACAGACAAAGTTCATGCGATAGGGAAAAGAAAATTCCCACTTCCTGCGGATCACAAATGTTTTCATTTTCTTCCTTCCTTCATTGCTTTCTTTTCTTTGTGTTCTCTAAATCCCTCTCCATCCATTTTGTACTGGGGCCCCCATTCACTTTCTTGCTCATTATTTTCACTACACTCCGAAAAAAGAAAAAAGACCAAAACCTTAGGCACGCCCACACTTCAAGACACATGCAAACTCATGCACACTCGCAAACAGAGCAGCATCAGTAGTACTGGTGCTGCTACTACCACAACTACTTCCGGTACGCGTACCGATCACAGACAGATACAAACGCATGACACTTAAAAAGAGCAGCAGCAGTAGCACTGGTGCTACCACTACGACAAGTACTTCTTCTGCCACTGCCTCTGCTGCCAGGCCTGTTGACTGCTATAGTCTGTGGGACCAGACACTGAAGTGGAATACTGTGTGTGTGTGTGTGTGTGTGTGTGGGGTGTGTGTGTGTGTGTGTGTGTGTGTGTGTGTGTGCAACTGCGCTTTGCGCATGTAAAAGAAAATCATGGTAATGCGGAAGTTGTTGCTGGAAAGTTCGCTTTGGGGTAAACAAAAAATCAGATAGTGGGGGGAGGGGGGGGGGGGGGGGGGGGGGGGGGGGGGGGGGTCGGGGGGGTGGCGCTACACTCTTCCTGAGGTCTTGGAAAGGGCCAGCATCCCCAGCATCTACACTCTCCTTCATAAATCCCGAGCCAGATGGCTGGCCACGTCGTCAGAATGCCAGACAGTCGACTGCCGAAACACCTGCTGTACGGAGAACTGAGTCAGGGCAAGCGCAAAGTTGGGGGGCAGAAGAAACGTTTCAAGGACTGCCTCAAAGTGTCCCTCAAAGGTCTGAACATCAGACTGGGGGGGGGGGGGGAATCGTGGCGCTGCACACGACCCGGCACACACTCTTCCCGCAAAGAAGGGCCCGGAATTCAAAAAGACAAGTCCATGGTGACGATACAGCAATCGGCCAACAACATACGACAGTGCAATAACTACAACACGGTAAAATACAACACAATGCAGAACACGTAGCGCAGCACAAGAAGTTGAAACACAACATAATACAATACAATATGGTACTACTACTTCTACTGCAGCTATTAACAACCATGACGAACACAACGGTAACAACGACAGCAAAAACCAACGGCAGCAACAGCAGTAACAACAACAGCAACAACAAAAACAACAAGAGCAAAACATCAACAACCAGGAGGGCTGTCGGGAGAGCGTACACCTCTGTCAAGATCCCACAGATCCTGAATCTGTCCTGCGAGGTTGGCCTACTACCTGATCGCAGCTGTTTGCCCGCTGGCAGCCACCCTGTGTGTGCTCAACTGTGATCATTTGACGCAATCAGCCGTGACGTGTGGTGAACAGACAGCCCACACGTGGACAGCAGGTGGACACAGAGCCATTCAAACCAACAGGAAGATGTGAATGCCCGCCATCTCGGGGTAGCACTCCACCCACGTCGCTCAATTCCGGTTCCCCCTGTCCACAGCCACAGCCTGACCCGTCGAAACACGGCTCCGGCACCGGCAATCCACAGGGAGCAGTCGAGTCGTCATGAAGCGACCCACCAGAGGAGACACTGCACCGTGCCTTAGAGGTAAGCAGAGGAGACACTGCACCGTGCCTTAGAGGTATCAGAGGTAGACACTGCACCGTGGCTTAGAGGTAGCAGAGGAGACACTGCACCGTGCCTTAGAGGTAGCAGAGGAGACACTGCACCGTGGCTTAGAGGTAGCAGAGAAGACACTGCACCGTGCCTTAGAGGTAGCAGAGAAGACACTGCACCGTGCCTTAGAGGTAGCAGAGGAGACACTGCACCGTGCCTTAGAGGTAGCAGAGAATACACTGCACCGTGCCTTAGAGGTAGCAGAGAAGACACTGCACCGTGCCTTAGAGGTAGCAGAGAAGACACTGCACCGTGCCTTAGAGGTAGCAGAGAAGACACTGCACCATGCCTTAGAGGTAGAGAGAAGACACTGCACCGTGCCTTAGAGGTATCAGAGAAGACACTGCACCGTGGCTTAGAGGTAGCAGAGAAGACACTGCAACCGTGGCTTAGAGGTAGCAGAGAAGACACTGCACCGTGCCTTAGAGGTAGCAGAGAAGACACTGCACCGTGCCTTAGGGGTAGCAGAGAAGACACTGCACCGTGCCTAGAGGTAGCAGAGAAGACACTGCACCGTGCCTTAGAGGTAGCAGAGAAGACACTGCACCGTGTGCTTAGAGGTAGCAGAGAAGACACTGCACCGTGCCTTAGAGGTAGCAGAGAAGACACTGCACCGTGCCTTAGAGGTAGCAGAGAAGACACTGCACCGTGGCTTAGAGGTAGCAGAGAAGACCTGCACCGTGCCTTAGAGGTAGCAGAGAAGACACTGCACCGTGCCTTAGAGGTAGCAGAGAAGACACTGCACCGTGCCTTAGAGGTAGCAGAGAAGACACTGCACCGTGCCTTAGAGGTAGCAGAGAAGACACTGCACCGTGCCTTAGAGGTAGCAGAGAAGACACTGCACGTGGCTTAGAGGTAGCAGAGAGACACTGCACCGTGCCTTAGAGGTAGCAGAGAAGACACTGCACCGTGCCTTAGAGGTAGCAGAGAAGGCACTGCACGTGGCTTAGAGGTAGCAGAGAAGACACTGCACCGTGGCTTAGAGGTAGCAAGAAGACACTGCACCGTGCCTTAGAGGTATCAGAGAAGACTTCGGTGGTGCACTGTGGCGCCTGTTCTGATCCAGCAGACGTAGGACACCACCTACTAAGCCCCCTCTGGACGACAAAAATTGCTTAGTCGCGGAGCAAACGGGAGTGAGCTCTCCCACGTCCGTCCGGGCGACATTTCCCCTTGAATTTGCCGATACCGGTGCCCCCCGACAGAATAAAACCCAAGACCACGGACGTGGAGAAACTGAAGTCACTATGACACCCGGGGCATGAAGGGCCGCAGAATTTTGAGGCATTTTTCATCCATGCTCATCGACGGGGATGAGGATGATGAATATGAATAAGGCGATTTTCTATTCCAGAGTGAGACTGCAAGACAGGTCTGTACTTAACGCTTACTTTCATGGTATACCCAGGCACGTCAACTAGCCTCGAGAGACAGAGACACATGCAGTGTTGTCAGGCAGTTTGAACAACACTCTCAGATAAGAATCCTTTAAGCGGATGAAACTCTCCTGTGTGGTCCCAACTTCCAACTGAGCTCATTTCATAGCACAACTCAACTCCGTGTAGGAGCCGGTCGGGTCAGAAAAATCTCACAAATACATGGCTCTGGTGGGAATAAACCCATGCCCTCTCAACCGATAGTCGGCAGCTTACCACCTCGCCGCGGCGGATGTAGGCGTTGTTCATTGTGCTTTGATTTTTGTGTTTATTGCGACCACCCCCCCCCCCCCCCACTTCACACACACACACACACACACACACACACACACACACACACACACACACACACACCACACACCTCACATTTGACTAGACTTTAAGTGATGATCTGAGGGCTTTTCTTTCAATAACACAATACGACAACAAGAAATCCCGTGTGCAGTGGGCATTCACATTAGCGCACCTAAAAAGAACCACGGCAGTCAAGAAGTTTTCCTGGGCTGTTGTTCGAGCTCTATGATCATAGCCCAGCCCACCACACAGCGCCTTCTAGGGCTGTCACCGAGATGGGGAAAAAACCCGTCCCATCCTGAAAATAGAACAAAAGAGGAAAATAGTATTCATCGAAGTGCAACTTATCATAACCATGATGAATAAACGGTTGGCACCCCAAAGGCTGATCACACTACGTTATGCTGGGGCGTCGGCCGTTCTGCTTGAAATGCTGTGTGTGTGTGTGTGTGTGTGTGTGTGTGTGTGTGTGTGTGTGTGTGTGTGTGTGTGTTTTGTCTGTCTGTCTGTCTGTCTGTCCGTCCGTGGTCAAAATGTGTTCCACTTGCTCCAGACAAAAGTACTGGGCCGATCTTTCTGAAAATTTGTAGGTATGTTCATTATGGGTCACGGATGATGCCCGATGTTTTAATGTACCGTTATGTCCGTTACAAACAGGTATAACGGCCCACAACGGTTTTTCTTCTAAATGGAATATCTCAAAAAGTGCTTGGCCGATCTTTCTGAAAATGTGTAGGTAGTCAATGAAATATTGTGAGCACAATTTCTTCCCACAGACAGAGAAAACAGGACAGCAATTCTGCGTGTTCGTTCTTACGGAAAAAAATGGGAAATATGCTACAGTAGATAAGTCTTCTTGCAATCAGATTGAATCATTCTTTATTGAGTCATGAGTAACATTCTTTCAAATCTTTCTCTTGTCAGATTTCTAGGATGACAACAAATATATACAGCAATCTTGCGTCGTTGGCTTATCGCAAAGGAAAAAAGCAATCGCCGGTGTGTATATAATACTGTGCAAAATCGAGTCCAGCGACAGTATTTCCCTTGAAGCAATACTGCATTTTTGGACAGTACAATATTCATATGGACATTTTTCGTGAAAGTGTTCGCTGCATTTTTTCAGCAATATTGTCGAACAACATATTCACGTGAAATGCTATCGCTGCGATACAATCCAAGGCGAAGTAATATAACGACCCGGCAACACATGAAAAAGAAAGAAAAAGGGCAGCAGTGCATTTGTTTCGCAGACAAGCCAACAAGCGTGACCATGTCTTTCATCTTTTCTCTTCATTTATTCTGCAACTTGCATTTAATTTCCACCCACCCCCTTCTTCCCCCCCCCCCCCCCCCCTCTCTCTACCAAATCATCTGACCAATGCTGCTCCCTTCTTTGGCATTGCGTCACGTGCATGTTACTTAACAAACTACTAACCATTGTGAAAAGGCACATTTTCCTTTTTTTACAATTCAGACAATTGCTGCGATACACCTCGTCCAAAATGTTGCCTCTTCTACAAACTGTATAAGAAGCTTGGATTTTTACTATACATGTCCCTGTGTGAAATATCTTTGACTTGTCACCATTTTTAGTTTATTACTGAGTACCTGTTGACGTTGTTTTATTACTGAGTACCTGTTCACATTGTTTTATTACTGAGTACATGTTGACATTGTTTTATTACTGAGTACCTGTTGACATTGTTCTTGTGGTGCGGTGCGGGTTATACCCGAGAACATTCCATGTGAAGCTACACACACAGATAATTTGATATGAACATTCTAACGCCCTTTTCTTCTGTGCCCATAAACTCACGCATACATAAACATACAATTGCGAGTGTGTGTGTGTGTGTGTGTGTGTGGTGTGTGTGCGTGTGCGCGCGTGCGTGCGTCGTGTGTGTGTGTGTGTGTGTGTGTGTGTGTGTGTGTGTGTGTTGAAGAATTTATTAGTGGGAGAAAGCAAGAAAACAATTCCTCCGTCACTATATTAATGACTTGGCAAAGATTTGAAGGGAAAAACATAAAAGGCAGGGATGAGGGGGGATAAAGAAAATGAGAATGAAAAGTGTGGGATATATATGATATATTATAAAGTCCTTAACTGTATAAGAAATGCAGGCTAACAATTCCACTGTCGTTACAATATTACCTTGGCAAGGATTAGAAATGCAAAAATGGAGGGGGGGGGGGGGGGGGAGGGGGGGGGAGGAAATGGAACTGAAAAAAATGTGGCTTTATGTCATATATATATAATCCTTCACGAGCTACATATGATAGCCATCATATCCTATCTTGAAAACGGAATCACTCCTATCGCTTGCTCAGAGACCTTCCGTCCGCTGATCCGGACTCGTCCGTGAGAAACAGCTGATCATGTCGGTCCTCCCTTATCATCAAACGGAGATATACCACAGGCTATGTGTTTTATTCTCATTACCAACGGTTCAAAACTAGATCCCAACGGCTCGTCAAAGCGACACTGAAGGTTAAAAAGCAAAACGAGAAGAGGGCGCTGTGAGTAAAAATAAGTTGCTGAAAAAAAAAATCATGATGTAAAGAGTATTCAATGTAGCGGAAACTCTTTGAACCTACGCTTGAGGATTAAGGACACAAGGGAGGTCAAGCCAAAAAAAGAACAGTCACAGTTGTCAGCTCCGCTGTTTGATAACCAAAGCATCGTCAGTCACGTGAATTCTGATAGCAGCTAGAAATTGCGGCAGAACAGCCCTTTATTGGAACTCGTAAGACAGGCAACTTGTCACTGGCTGACCAGCAATAGCCTGTTTAAAAACATAAGTAGTGTGACTTGAAGGGGGGGGGGGGGGGGGGGTAGGGGCTGAAGTACAGGCGATCAATTCTTTCGTCATTACAGTTATGACCTGATCAATACTGAAAGAGGGAGAGAAACGGGGGGGGGGGGGGGGG
>CM031620.1:34455981-34493481 GCA_018398815.1 Conus ventricosus
GGACTGAGGAGAGATGTGGAGAGAGAGAGAGTTGCTAACTAATGAAGAAGAAAGAAAGAAAAGAAAAAAAGAAAAGAAAAGCAACCATGTCCATTTGATAAGAGCAGACTAGAAGGAGAGAGAGAGAGAGAGTGCAATGCGTTAATGCAGGAAGAAAAAGGAGAACAGATCGATGTTGATAGTCACTGTTCTATCTTAACCGGGGGTTCGACCTATACTTGGCCAGCGCCACTTTCATCGAAGACCAACGCCAGTGCCAACAGTCTAACCTGACCAGGTGCAGCAGACCAAAACAGTGCCAGCAGTTGTGTCGTGCTTGTGAAAGTGACAGTAGAAAGAAAAAGAAAAGAAAAAGAAAAGACAGTGATTCGTGAATAGTTAAGTCACCTGGCCAGGTAAAGTAGAAATCTAATTTATACCGGGTTAGTTAATGATGTTTAGATAAAATGATTTTGTTAAGTTCAGGGAAGAGAGAGATGTTTTATTTTGTTGATTCCATATGCATTGATGTTTCGTTCTATGAACATGTGTAGTAAAGTTATAGACTTTACTAGTGTTTGATGTGACGAATGCATGATATATGAATGAGATGTAAGCAAGCGATGAGTGTGTTTGGGCTGTGCGCTAGTCCTCCTCCATCGACATCACCAGAGGTTGACAATTTATTGGCGAGCCTGCCAGGATATTCTGGCCATTTATTATAATTGTTCAACTTCTCAGAGAGGAACCTGGGTGGATTCAAGTATTGTAATCCTAAGACAGGGGTGTCTTACTAGTTGTTCCCAAGATAGTTAAATACTAGGCTTGGCATTGCTTCCAAGATAGTTAATAACTAGCTTGGCATTTCAGCCCAGGTACTTATTTCGCACAGATTGCTATAATTCGCTCTCATAGTTGGGTCAGGCGCTGGGGCGTCTTATAAAAACTAATTACGTTGTCCCAAGCTAATTTATATCATTCATAGGATTGTGCTATTACGTCACTCGTGTCGGTAACCACCAGTTTGGCTGTCGTAGTAATAAAATCTTGTTCAAAAGAAAAAAAAAAAAAAAAGAAGAGATTAATGGCGGAAGAAAAGACATCCTATTGAACAACTTGTGAGCGTTCGCTCGTGATCTAGGTTACTCAGGAGTTGGTTGCGTGCATATTCGTTGAAAACCAACAAAAGATGGAAAGAGATGAACGCGCGGAAAGACGACGTGTCGCGGTAGAAAAGGAAAGAAACAGAAAGGTTAAGGATTCAGGCTAATCAGGAAGCGCAGGAAACAGAAAAATAAGGAAACGCAGGAAACAGAAGAATGAAGCAGGAGACAGAAGAATAAGTGGAAGCGCAGGAAACAGAAAGACTAAGGGAAGCGCAGGAGACAGAAAGAATGAAGCAGGAAACGGAAAGATTAAGGTTTCAATTAGAGTTAGAGAAAGTGAGAATACAAAGGGAGACCACCGAGGATGGGAGTTCAGTTTCCAGTGACTCTGTGCGCAGCTATGCTTGGCTCCCGACCCAAGTTGCCAAAATTCTCTGAAGGAAACCGATTCGATTGATGCATACATCAGTCGTTTCGAAACGTTTGCAACCAGTCAGGGTTGGCCTCCAGAAGAGTGGGCAGTCATTTTGTCGGCGTTACTGACGGGTAAGGCATTGCAGATTTTCACTGCGTTACCAGCAGAACAAAGTCCGATTTTGGTGCTGTGAAGGAGTCTTTAATGAAGGGATTTGACCTCACAGAAGAAGGATTCAGAAAGAAATTTCGTTCAGCTAGATTGCAAGCAGGGGAAACGTACACTCAGTTTGGTGCACGTCTAGATCACTATTTTGATAAATGGCTAGAGTTGAGTGGTACGAAAAAGGAGTTCACTGAATTGAAAGAGCTAGTTATGAAGGAAACAGATTTTGTCAGGTTGCGGCCCTGAGTTAACCATAATTTGAAAGAGAGACAGCCAGAGACAGCAGGAGAGTTGCTGAAGTTCGCAGAGGTGTATAGAGAGGCACGTTTGGGCACTAAGGTGCAGGAGAAACAGGTGCTAGGCACAGGTGAGAAGAGTGCAAGGAGACTAGGGGAGTTTTCTGCAAAGTCTGCAAACCCAGTGGTGGGGCAGAAGGAAGGGCAAAGGGACATTAGGTGTTTCATTTGTCACAAGAAGGGACATGTGGCGAGGGATTGTCGCATGAGGTTCCAGAAGGCAGCAGCCTTGCAAGAGGTGGATAAGGGTCGTCAAGGGAAACGAACTGCAGTGGAACCAAAAGGGATTCAGTCTGAAGAGGGTGGAGTGCAGCCTATGGCTAGCACTGGACAGCGGTCAGTGTCAGGGATGGAGGGCACTAGGCTGAGTGGTTCGTTACCAGTGGAAGAAGGGTGGATTGGCCAGCAGAGGGTGAAAGTGTTACGAGACACTGGTTGTTCATGCGGTTGTGTACGAACAACGCTGGTCGAGAAAGGGGATTTGACAGGGCAAATCCAGACCTGTACTCTAATCGATGGCACTGTGAGAGATTTTTCCAGTTGCTAAGATAGAAGTACGTACCCCTTACTTCTCAGGCGAGTTGTCTGCGTTGGTGATGGAGAAACCCCTTCACGATTTGATCATTGGAAATATCCAGGTGCAAGGGATCCAGGGGATCCTGAGTTGTTGACTGCTACAGGGGCAGCAGTTCAAACACGGAGCAAGAAGGAGGGAAAGGTTGATAAACCGTTAGTCGTTCCAGCAAGGAAGTCAGGCATAGATGTGTCGCCTGATGAGTTTAGAGCAGCGCAGGAACAAGACCCTTCGCTCGTGAAGTCTTGGGAGTGGCAAGAGGTGGAGAGAAACAGGAGGTTAGAGGAGGTGAGACAGAATTTCTTGTGAAGGCGGGCTGTTTGTACCGAGTGTTCACCAAGGGGAAGACAGGTAAGGTGACCACTCAGTTAGAGGTACCAGCATGTTATCGTGACACTGTCATGTCAGTGGGTCACGAGTCGCTCATGGCGGGTCATCTCGGCACCAGCAAAACAGCTGACCGAATCTTTGATGATTTTCATTGGCCAGGGGCAATGGCAGACATAAAGCGTTTTTGCATGTCATGTGACGTGTGTCAAAGGTCAGCCACAAGAGGGGTGAAGAGGAAGGCGCCTCTTAAACATCCCCTTTAATTGACACACCGTTCAGGAGAGTGGCTGTGATCTGATTGGCCCAATCTCGCCCTGTTCCAAGGTGGGCACAGGTATGAGACATGTAAGGTCGCAAGGAGAGTTTGCAGGAGGCTAGGGTCGTTCAGAAGAAGCAATATGACAGGAAGGTGAGGAAGCAATCCCTCAAGGTGGGAGATCAAGTCCTGGTACTGCTTCCCACGGATCACAACAAGCTGCTGATGCATTGGAAGGGACCATTCACCATCATTGAAAAGGTAGATCAGGACTACCGAATCGATGTGATTGGGAAATCAAAACTTTTCCATGCAAATTTGCTCCGCAAATATATTCAGCGTGAGACTCAGCACATAGGCGCAGCAGCAATCATTGATGGAGGTGAAGGAGACCCAGCAGAAGAAGGGGAGATTTTGTTGCCTGAGTTTCCCAGGAGAAGAGTCATACAGGGATGTGTACTGTATGAAGGGCTAGACAGTAGGAGACAGGAGGAAGTTAGGGGGCTCCTAGAACGGTATAGGGCGTCCTGACTGATAAACCAGGCAGGACAACTCTAGAAAACATGTACGGTGGAGTTAACATCGCAAAAACCCGTACATGTGAAAGCCTACCCGATCCCATATGCCACCAAGCAAGTGATCGAGGAGGAGGTAGAAAAAAGATGTTGGACCTTGGGGTGATTGAACCGTCCAAATCATCATTAGTGCACCCGTCGTCTTAGTGAGGAAAAAGTCAGGTGAGCATCGATTCTGTGTCGACTATAGACGTCTGAACAGTGTCACCAAGGTCGATGCAGAGGTCATACCGAACATGGAAGACCTGTTCGCTCAGATCGCCACAAGCAAGAGCCAGTATTTCACCAGGATAGATCTGAGCAAGGGTTACTGGCAAATAGCCCTGAGTGAGGACTCAAAGGAAGTCACAGCATTCTCCACTCCTATGGGGCTATACCAGTGGCGAGTACTTCCTTTTGGTTATGGTCAACGCGCCTGCAGTCTTCTCTCGGATGATGAGGAAGTTATTGACGGGATTGGAAGGCGTTGTGAATTTCATGGATGACATTCTGATAGCGTCCGAGACATGGAGGAGCATATGAGGCAGCTAGGAGCAGTTTTAGAGAGGTTGAGGAAAGCCAATCTCACAGCCAGACCAACAAAGTGCCAGGTTGGTTTTCCAAGCTGGAGTTCCTAGGTTTTGTTGTTGGAGGCGACACAAAGCAGCCAGAAAGGGGGAAAGGTGGAGAAGATGATGAATTCAGAGAGACCAAAGACCAAAACAGAAGTCAGGAGTTGCTAGGTTTTATTGGGTTCTATAGGGAGTTTGTTCCCAATTTCGCAGCAATCACGAGTCCTCTCAGTGATTTGGTCAAGGCAGGGAAACCAGCAGTGGTCGAGTGGTCAGAGCTGCAGAGCAAGCACTGCAGACGGTGCTGGAAAGACTAGGTTTCCCGTCCCATCTTGAAGCTACAGATATGTCCAAACCATTTTTGTTGCGGACAGATGCATCAGGCGGTGGGATAGGTGCGGTATTGTTGCAGGAGCACGAAGGGATCGAGTTCCCTGTGAGGTATGCTAGCAGGAAGTTGACAAAGTGTGAAGAAGGGTACGCAACGGTGGGAGAAGGAGTGTTTAGCTGTTGTGTGGGCCGTGCAGAAGTTCCACAAATACTTGTATGGGAAGGAGTTCGTGATAGAGACTGATCACCAACCACTCAAATTCCTGCAGGAGGCGCAGTTGAAAAACAGCAGAGTGCTGCGTTGGGCAATGGCATTGCAGCCCTACAGGTATCGAGTGCAGTACATTCCAGGTCGACAGAATGTCGGAGCTGACTATTTAAGTCGCGTAGTCTAGCAAGCTGCAACTCAGAGGAAGTCAGTCGTATCCGGGGTGCTTTGTTGATATATGTGTGATTACAGTTATGTTGATTGGATATGGGTTCATCCCCAGTTGGCTATGGTTCATATTTTTGTGTGAGATTTGTTCATGTAAATGTAGTTATGCTTGGAGCATACAGTCGCTTGTGTAGTGAGGCATTATTTGCAATAAGTGAGGATGGAGATTCCTCAGTGAAGTGTCATGGATCGTGATCATATGATATTGGCTCTTCAAAGTAGTTGTGAAGAGGAGAGATGGCAAATCCCAGGTACGGGGAATTGCATAGTGCGCACAAGAGCCCGTTATAAAATGAGTTAAAAATAACGAAAAGAGCGCCCCGTCAATTAACTCATTGAGTGGTATCACTAATGATATATTTTATAATTTATAAACGTTGGTTGTAAGATTTTTCAAACTTTGCAACGTGTAGCTGTGGTCAGCAAATTCGGTTGTTGTCTTTTTGTACCGTTGTTTGAGACATGCGGTCATGTCTTTTGCAAGGGGGAAATTGTCACGGTCAAATTCAACACAACCAAGTGTGGTCCGTCGCCGCCACTTCAACTGGACATAAGCCCCAAACGCAGACATCTTGGCGCCACGAAAGACGGCCATGGCTCATTGGCCAATTTAAGCACAGCAAGGAGACAGCAGACAGTCTGATTTGGCTGGACGACAGGTTTTCGTTAGGTTTAAATCAGACGTCGTTGGCCTGCCCAGACTCATCTGGCCAATTTAGAGTGACCAGTGTCCACGCAGCTAAGCACACGGCGCCAGTTACGTGGGAAAGGGGGAAGGTTAGGCGTGGTGGGGTGAAATTAGCTAATCAATTTAAAGACCATTGAACCACCAAGAGAGTAAGGCGTGTAGGCATGACTGGCATGATTTGAAATCCAATGGAATTAGAGGGAATAATTCGAGTATGGGTAAAAATACTGACCAATGGTACTCGCCCTTTTTGGACGATCGGAAACGCATAAGAGGATGTGAGAGTGAGAGAAGGGAGACACGAGAGGAGAACGAACAGAGAGACAGAGACGAGAGAGGTCGAGTGTAATCTACTGAGGAGAGAAAAGCAGAGAGATGAGGGGAGGAGAGAAGAGAACCAAGTTGAGAGATTAGCATGAGATAGTCTGCAGGGAAGGACTGAGGAGAGATGTGGCAGGAGAGAGAGTTGCTACCTAATGAAGAAGAAAAGAAACGAAAAGAAAAAAGAAAAGTAAAAAACCATGCCATTTGATAAGAGCAGACTAGAAGAGAGAGAGAGAGAGAGAGTGCAATGCGTTAATGCAGGAAGAAAAAAAAGAAAACAGATCGATGTTGATAGTCACTTTCTATCTTAACCGGGGGTTCGACCTCATACTTGGCCAGCGCCAAACTTTCATCGACAGACCAACGCCAGTGCCAACAGTCTAACCGACCAGCGTGCCAGCAGACCAAAAACCAGTGCCAGCAGTGTGTCGTGCTGTGAAATGACAGTGAAAAGAAAGAAAACCAAGAAAAGGACAGTGATTCGTGAATAGTTAAGATCACCTGGCAAGGTAAAGTAGAAACTCTATTTATACCCGGGTTAGTTAATAGATGTTTAGATAAATGATTTTGTGAAGTCAGACAAAGAGAGAAGCTTTTATTTGTTTGTTCCATATGCATTGATGTTTCGTTCTATGAACATGTGTAGTAAAGTTATAGACTTTACTAGTGGTTTGATGTGACGAATGCATATATAGAATGAGATCGTAAGCAAGCTGTGAGTGTGTTTGGGCTGTGCCTAGTCCTTCCTCCATCGACATCACCGAGGTTGACAGACGTACGCACAACATGCACTCACATATAAACATAAACAAGTTCTCCCCCCCCCCCCCTCTGTCTCTCAGGTTTTTAAAACCAGGTTTTAAAACCATCTCCTTTGTGTGTCTGTGGTCAAAACCTTAATGTTTCTCATTTTTTTTACTTGAATGTTCATTAACAAAAGCGTATTTTCATTGTCTTCATGATAAAATTTTGTCTAAAAATTACCTTTAACATTGCATAGTGTTTTTTGTCCTAACCCAGAAAATGGGTGGAGTCTAGCCAATTTGGCTGTAAATCTGATCAAGTCTGATCCACTAGGCAGATTTTTCTAACGGTTTTTTTTTTTTTTTTTTTTTTTAATGTTTGTTTCTTGGTTTAGTGGTCTGATGTACACGTAGAGCAAAGAATTTGTTACATGACATAGCTGTCCGACTCTCACGTGTACTAGGTCGCATTATTCCATTTACGAAATTTTTGCATAGGTTGTGCACACACACACACACACACACACACACACACACACACACACACACACACACACACACACACCACACACACGCACGCACGTACACACGCACACACGCATGCACGTGCACACGCACACACACGCACGCACGCACGCACACATACACACACGCGCGCGCGCGCACACACAAACACACACACACACGCACACGCACACGTGCGCGCGCGCGCACGCACATGCACGCCCATACCCTCAAACACTCACATTTACGCAAGCATACATAGACAAATACACGCCGAGAACAAATACGAAAACATGCACAAAAGAAAGAGAGGGGAGAGGGTGACAGAGAGAGAGAGAGAGAGAGAGAGAGAGAGAGAGAGAGAGAGAGAGAGAGAGAGAGAGAGGGGGGAGAAGGAGAGAGAGAAAGAGAGAGAGAAAGAAAGAGAGAGAGAGAAGAGACAAGACAGAGACAGGCAGACAGACAGACAGAGGGGTGACAAAGAGTAGTGAGAGACAAGAGACAGACAGAAAGGAGGGGGGAGACAGACCGACGGACAGACACAACGAGAACGAGAGAAAGAGGGTAGAGACAGACAGACAGACAGACAGAGGGGTGACAAAGAGTAGTGAGAGACAAGAGACAGACAGAGAAGAGGGGGGAAGACAGACCGACGAACAGACACAACGAGAGAGAGAGAGAGAGAGAGGAGAGAGAGAGAGAGTCGGGAGTTGGAGTCGGATGAATTTTATTCACCATAGGCCCGGGCCCCTTCCGAAGGGATGTGTGTGGTGTGTGTGTGAACATCATAATAAGCAGTCTATCAGAGACAAAAAATGGACAAGAAGACATCATCAATTTCTTAACATGTACCAATAACCATAAACACAGAAACAAAATAGCGAGAAAAAAAACAACCCAATGAAGTTTAGTCCTAAGACATTGCCAGCTCTCTTAGACTTGAATGCTTTATAGAGGGAACAGTGAAACATTTCGCGCGTCGTCAGAGTTTTGTGGGGACATTAGTCAACTGAGTGTGAACAAAGTGGGTTGTCGGAATACGTAGCTTTCACCAAGCTTTCACGAATACGAAGTGCTGGACAGTGTAAAAAAAGCCACACAGATGAAACAGAGAGAGAGAGGGGGGGGGGGGGGAGACAGAGAGGCAGACAGACAGAGACAGACAGACAGAGACAGAAAGACACAGAGAGACATAGGACAGACAGACAGACATATAGACTGACAGGCAGGCAGGCAGGCAGACCGAGAGGCGAGAAAGAAAGGTGAGAGAGACACAGAGGGGAACGGGGAGGGGGGGGGGAGTGGCCGACGAGAGAGAGAGAGAGAGAGAGAGAGAGAGAGAGAGAGAGAGAGAGAGAGAGAGAGAGAAGACGGATACGGATGTTTTATTCATACAGGTCATGGCCCCAATGAAGGGAGTGTTGAGATCAAATCTTTTCAGACTGAAATAAGCAAATCATCAAACATCTAGGCATCCACAATTAAAAGCATATCGATAGTAAACAACATACAACAACCAATGCCTAACTACATGCTATACTTCGAAATTTAAATGCCTTGTGCAGGAAAATAGCAAAACGTTTTACAGTAGTTTCATTTGTAGATGCCATTAGTAATGAAAGTCGAAATGAAAGAAGGATGTCTACAATATTTTTGATGAATGAACGATTCCTTAGGTCACTTGGAGCGGGACAGCACAACACAAAATGAACTTTCATTTTCTTCGGCACATTTACAAAGCGGACATGTCAGTTCAAGTTTGTTATGCTTCTTATAACGATAATAATGAACAGAAAGATCAGAAATACCTAATCTGAACTTTGTCATGATGTATTTTAAATGATTATCCATTTCAATAGATAAATATACCGGCACACAATGTATAGATCTGAACTGTCTATAAGGAGAGAGAGAGAGAGAGAGAGAGAGGAGAGAGAGAGAGAGAGAGAGAGATCTCGTTCGATCAGAATAATTAATCTCGACAGTTTGTATCACGGGATATTAAAGAATTTGGGGAAAATAAAGTAAAGAAAGGAACAAAATAGAACTCTCTCTTTTCTTTTGCAGAATGCAGAGAGGAGGAAAGCGAGAGGGATTCCAGAGGGTACAGATGTGGGAGAAGGGGGCAGAAATCTCTCGATCAAAATTACTGCCAGAAGAAGATAATAGAAGGGAGGGTGAGTAGGAAGGGGGATTATCCTTGTTTGACCAAATGCCACGGGGTACAGATGGGGTTGCGGTGGGGGTTGCGGGTTGGGGGAGGGGGAAACCATGGAAAGACGGAAGAAGAGGGGAGGGTGAAGGCTTTCACTATATTCTTATCCCATGGCCACCTCACTCGGTCGCTTCATTTGTTCCTTAAGTTTCATTTCTTTTGTCCCCCTCCACCCCTGCCCTCCCTTCCTGTCTCCCTTCACACATCAAGTACTAACCCATCCGGCTCAGAGAAAAAGAATCTTTAGGGGTGGGGGGTGGGGGCGGGGGGATATCAGCGAAAACCTTCTCCCACTCACCCCATCCCACCCCCACCCCTCCATAAAAGTCACTCTCCATGCGGACTTGGGGGTCGTGAAAGAGATCAGAAAACGCCGGAAGTTCTTGCTCTCATCCCGGGTATTAACAAGATCCATCGCCCATTAAGCGTCATCCTTCGCCGTAGGAGACTACACAGGAACAAGGGGAAATCACTTTCCAATAAACGCCACTCATCGGCACGAGTGCTCTTTTCTTTAGCGAGGGGGGTGGGGAGTGGGAAGGGGGGTAGGGGGGCTGGACGGAAGCGCAGTGGATTGTAAACGTTGTCGCCCTTTTTCTTTCTTTCATTCTTCCTTTCTTTCTCTCTTTCTTTTTAACAGTCCAAAAGCCCCCCCCCCCCCACCCCACCCCCCCACCCCCACCCGGAACTAAAACCTTTTTGACTTTTTCGCCATCAAAACTTGTCTTTTTTTTCTTTCCGCTTCTTTTTTTTTTTTTTTTTCCTTTTATAGTCCACGTTTTTTTCCACAACCCCTTTGATGAGTACTACCGTCGCCGCATGCTCTCTTAAGATCAAGAACAAGCAGACGACACTGGCTCATTATGCGGACCAATCAGGCAGAAACACGCCCACCCCCACCCCCTCTTTTCACACCCCCACCCCCCACACCCACGGACAATGATGATGATGGTCGTAGAGTTCCAAAAGCGGGCTGAGGCCCCCACACCCACCCTTACAAATGCGCTTGTTTTCTCACTGTTTTTATTTTATGCCCGACGATAAAGCCCTACCCTTTCCCTGTTCTTCTAGCCACCTTCTCCGACACATCAGCCCCACCTCCTTGTGTCCATAAAGTGACAAACCCGCCCGTCAACGGCGCCATGATGTACGGCGGAGCTGAAGGCCTATTAAAACTAAGTCCACGCAACAGGCGACAGGAGATAAGGAGTTGCTGAAGACAAAGAGAACTACACAGAGAGAGAGAGAGAGGAGAGAGAGCGAGCGAGGAGCAGCGAGCGAGCGAGCGAGAGAGAAGGGGAGGGTGAGCCAGCGAGCGAGCCAGAGAGAGAGAGGGAAGGGGAAGGGTGAAATGAAATTATACGTATACATATGTATATATGTTTAAGAAGAAGATGAGGAGGGGAAAAGAAGAAAAAAAGAGAGGAGGAGGAGAAGGAGAAGAAGAAGGAGAAGAAGAAGAAGAAGAAAACGGTGAAGAAGAAGAGAAGAAGGAAGGGACGGTGGAGAATACGAAGAGAAGAAAGAGCAGGAGAAAGCGAGAAAACAGTCTGACCAGTAAATCTCTTCAGTGGGTGGTTTATTTGTTTGTTTAATGTTTCTTGTGTTTGTTTGTTTGTTTGTTTTTCACAAAGAAAGAGAAGCGAGGGGGGAAAAACGAAGAAGAAGAAGAAGAAAACTGACAAGTCAGTTTCCCTGAAGAAGAAGAAGAAGAAGAAGAAGAAGAAGAAGAAAAGACTGACAACTTGGTTTCCTCATAGGCTTTTGGTTTAGCCTCCACCTTCACCTCACCTACCCATCCATCTATCCCCTCTCTCTCTCTCTCTCTCTCTCTCTCTCTCTCTCTCTCATCAGATAATAAATTTGAGAAAAGGAGACAGACAGACAAGGAGACAGACAGAGACAGCGAGAGAGACAGAGACAGACCGACATTCAGACAGACAGCAGACACAGGAAGGAAGGAGAGAGTAAATCGGGGTTAAAATGTCGAGTTAATCTTTTCGATTTTCGGTTAGCGTGTCCACGCGAGAGCAGGATAGGAATATGGGTGTTTTACACGTTGGTCGCTCATGAAGGAGGGAACAGAAGTTTTGGGAAAAGCAATAAAAGAAAAAGATTAGTTACACATTTAGAATATCTGTTAATAAATCATTATTAACATGTTCACTAGTACTCGAGATACTGTACTAAAGATTCTGAAGGCATTGTACCAGTAAACAGCAGACTGTTTTATAATCATGTTGTGTGTGAATGCCTCAAGCGGAGCGTACAGATCGTTCTTAACTGGACGAACTTTCAGACCGCCGTCTAATTCGCAACCATGGCGATCTTGTCTATGTTCGTACTTACTTGCTCTATCTTTTGGTTCTCGATCTAAGATCGGTGAAGTCCGCAGATCTCTGCGAACATGGGTTCATGGTGGAAAAAAGGGATCATCAACTTGTTCTGGGAACTGCTTGGGTTCGCGCAAGACTCTCCTGTAATGAAAATCAATTTGTGTCTACTCTCCAGTTAACAAAATCAGCCAGTGGTTTGTTGACCTGTATTTCTTTTTCTAGATTCATGTAAGTGAAACATTTTCGTTTTAATTCGGCAAACCAGTCGAGTTCACAATACTGTAGAAATAAACAGGTTGAATCTCGGACAAAGATACTGCTAAAACTCGACATGGCGGTCGATCCAAAAACACGTTCCGAGTTCAGGAGGTCTGATGACGTGTTACGGTTGAGCCCCGGCGAACAGGTTGTGTTGCATCCCTTGAGAAAAGATCGTTCAAACTTCAGTATAGAATCGGTTCTTAATTAGTCGTCGCTCGGTGAATATCGTCGAGATCGTTGTCTTCAATTCAGACACAGACTGTATTTATGGTTCGTCGTGTTTTTTTGTTTTTGTTTTTTGTTTGTTTGTTGTTGTTGTTTGCGCCATTTGGACTTGCGAACAAACGGTTCGTTTAATCAAGAATGGCCTTAACTGAGGCAAAATAAAAAGGGTGTCTATGATATGTTTGCTTCCTCAGATCCCAACGGCAAAGCAAAGAAACGTGACGTAAACCTATTTGGCTTTTCTTTTAATTTTCATCTGAAGGGCAGACCAAAAACTACGATCACTGCGCTTCTTATTACGACAATAATAATGATGGTACATTCCACACCTGTGCTTTGTATGATATGTTTTGCATCTCTCACCCTGACAACACACACAGATTAGTCGGAACACATGCATAACCGAACTGTATATAAACAGTACATTGATCACTATCATAAACACGGCATGAGGAAGAAGAACTGAAAGGAGGAGGAAGAGGAGGACCAGGTGAAGCGGGAGGGGAAGGAGAAGTCTAGCGCTTAGCTCGTTTTAGGTCTGCTCCCCACACCAGATTTCTTTCTCATATGAACCATATATACTGAGCTAACTTTTTATTTATTTATTTGTGCGATATGTATGCTCTAAATGACAATGCTCAATTTCAGAAGCTTACGGTATATATGCTCTACATGATAATGCTCAATTTCAGAAGCTTACGGTATATATTGCTCTACATGATAATGCTCGATTTCAGAGGCTTACGGTATGTATGCTCTACATGATAATGCTCAATTTCAGACGTTTACGGTATGTATGCTCTACATGATAATGCTCAATTTCAGAAGTTTACGGTATGTATGCTCTACATGACAATGCTCAATTTCAGAAGTTTACGGTATGTATGCTCTATATGACAATGCTCAATTTCAGAAGCTTACGGTATGCTCTATATGACAATGCGCAATTTCAGAGGCTTACGGTATGTATGCTCTACATGACAATGCTCAATTTCAGAGGCTTACGGTATGTATGCTCTACATGACAATGCTCAATTTCATAAGCTTACGGTATGTATGCTCTATATGACAATGCTCAATTTCAGAAGCTTACGGTATGTACGCTCTAAAGGACAATGCTCAGTTTTCAGAAGCTTACGGTATGTACGCTCTAAAGGACAATGCTCAATTTCAGAAGCTTACGGTATGTACGCTCTAAATGACAATGCTCAATTTCAGAAGCTTACGGTATGTACGCTCTACGTGACAATACTCAATTTCAGAAGCTTACGGTCAGCCTGCAAGAAACGTAAGTTCGACTCATCTCTTCGGCCGTCGTTGTAATGTGCATAAGTCACACCTCGAGGTATAAGCGCAACTTTCGAACACCCTTTTCCACAAAAGCTTCGTCGTTCGTTCTGTTCGTCTCTATTCTAGTAAAGGAGTTCAAGGTAAACAGGTACTGTACGTCATCTTTTAAAAGGGGAAGAAATTCTCTGGTGTTTACCCATGTGACGAGACGCCCACTAGAAAACCTGCTCTTACAGTTTGAAGATGTTCCTGACATTGGACACGAACACTTGACACCGCACTCTATGAGGACCTAGCGCTGAGATGTTTCCCCGGGTGTAATTGTAGAGTCTCTCTACCGAAGGAATTTCTTTTTTCTTTGATCGAACATTTTGTGGAAAATGGGCCATGTTTACAGGCTTTTTTTTACAGTGTGTTTGTAATAAACAGATCTTTAAATAGTCTTTTCCCCAAAAACAAGCATTTGGAATCGGTTTAGATGATGTGATTATCCTGATACAGCCTCCTGAAGTCGTCTAGACTGTAAACAACCTGCAAATGAAAAGCAGGCTTCGTTTGAAAGAGCAATGGTAACCTCCCCTGTTCCTTATGCATCACTGACTGGTGTCTGGGCGTTGTACTCTGTGCCTTTCAGTGATCCGCCGGCCGGCCGTTGTGGTCCCCGTGGTCGGCTGTGCTTTAAAGAACATATGACTTGATTGGAAAACTCTGGGCACCACCAGAAACAGTGAACAGAGAAACACTTCCTCTGGCATCGCTGCCCGGAGGTGGCGTGCGACGGCCTTCCTTCACAGCCAGAGTTGTGTCTGCGCTTGGAAAACGAAGCCCTGCCAGTGGTTTAATGTGTAATAGACTGTAGAATATAGTGGGGCTGCATTCTGCTGATATCGTCGTACGATGCATGCATGCAGTGTTATGTGGGGATTATCTTGAACAGTTCTGCTCAGATACTGGCATGCCAGCATCCACTGAAAGGGAGATAAATCCACTGAACGCGACTGCGTATGTGGCTATGTGGCGAGTGACCATGCATGTGTGTTCTCTCTCTCTCTCTCTCTCTCTCTCTCTCTCTCTCTCTCTCTCTCTCTCTCTCTCTCTCTCTCTCTCTCACACACACACACACACACACACACACATACACCAGCGCGTGCACACACACACACACACACACACACACACACACATAATATATATATATATATATATATATATATATATATATATATAATATATATGTGTGTGTGTGTGGTGTGTGTGTGTGTGTGTGTGTGTGTGTGTGTGTGTGTGTGTGTGTGTTTTCCTTTCCACACTTTCGTTTTGTTCCATTTACTGCCCTTCACTGGCTGCTTTGGGGGTGCTGTTGGATTCTTTTTTGAATCCTTGGTGGTGAGAACAGCACAGAATTATGGGCTGTGGTGTGTCTCTATTTGACACCAAGAGCACAGACACAATCGGCTGTGTTCCCTGATGAGTCGATCCAGCGGACGAAAGGCCTAGGAGCAGGCAATACAAATAGATCTGCCTTCGAAGAGGAGTACAATGGTTCCCTCACGCAGCTAGTGAAGGGTTTCTCATATTTATAATATATCCCCCCCCCCCTTTTTTTTTTTTTAAATCTTTGCCAAGTCATTACTACAATGACTGAAGAATTGTTAGCCTGCACTTGTTTTCTCCCACTACTTAATTGTTTAGCATTATATATATATATATATATTATATATATATATATATATATATATATATATATATAGAATGCTGAACAATTAAGTAGTGGGGGAAAACAAGTGCAGGTTAACAATTCTTCAGTCGTTATAGTAATGACTTGGCAAAGATTTGAACTTAAAAAAATAAAAAAATGTTCAAGTTGAAGAAAATGGGTGGAATATATTATAAATATGAGAAGCCCTTCACCAGCTGCCTGAGGGAATCATCGTAATCCCTCTTGAAAGCACATTTATTTGTATTGCCTGCTCCTAGGCCTTTCGTCCGCTGGATCGGACTCATCAGGGAGACACGGCTGATTGTGTCAGTGCTCTTGGTGTCAAATAGAGACACACCACAGTCCATAATTCTGTGGTGTTTTCACCACCAAGGGTTCAAAAAAGAATCCAACAGCACCCTTAAAGCAGCCAGCGAAGTAAATGGAACAAAACACAAGTGTGGAGATGAAAAAAGTTGCTGAAAAACTTTAAGCATTATTCAAACAATATAAAATATAGGGGACAATCTTTGAGCCTATATATATATATATATATAATATATATATATATACTCAGAGGCATAAAAAACGCGAAAACAAACTGTATAGAAATTTTGATGTAATTTGGCTACGATTCCTTTGAACTGGTAATAGAAAGTGAGAAAAAGCAATCGAACACCGCAAAAGTGTCCTTTCAAAGTTCATTCTGGTAGAAAATAAGGTCACATGAACTTGACCTTGACCTGTGTTAACAGCAGAATGTCAGTATCTGGTGTGACCACCTCGAGCATTGATCACAGCTGTGCACCTGCGGTACATCGAGCGCACCAGAGTGTTGGTCTGCCTCTGGGGGACTTGCCACCACACCTGGCCCACAGCAACAGCAAGCTGAGCTGCTGTCTGGGGTCTGGGGTTGAGCTGGTTCAACTGCCTCTGAAGGGCATCCCAGAAATGCTCTATTGGGTTAAGGTCGGGAGAACGGGCTGGGTGAGGCAGCAGATTGATGTTGTTCTGCCTCAGGAAGTTCTGCGTAGCACGGGCAGTGTGCGGCCTTGCGTTGTCCTGCTGAAACAGGTTCTGTGGATGCCGCTGGAAATGCGGCAGGATGTGGGGCCTCAGAACTTGGTCGATGTAATGAACAGCAGTGACCCCGTTACCACGTCCTGGACCCACATTCTGGAAGATGACTGGCCCAATACGGCGATTTATGCCGATAGCCCCCCAGATCATGATGCTTTCACCACCCCATGGGTCCCTTTCGGTGATGTTGGCATCCGTGAAGCGTTCCCCGCTCTTCTCCAGATCCGGATGCGGCCATCGCCTGGGTCGACGCAGAACCGGCTTTCATCACTGAAGAGGACTCGGCCCCAGTCCCGATGGCGCCAATGCACGTGGATCTGTGCCCACTGCAGACGGTTCTGGCGATGCTGGAGTGTCAGGATAGGTCGCCGGGCTGGACGCCTGCATTGGAGACCAACTGTGTTCAGTCGGCGACGCACGGTCCTGTTGCTGATTGGCCTGCCATGGTTGCCGACGGTGTTCCTGGCTGTGTTGGCAGCGGTTTGGTAAGGCTCCCGTCGATGCTGACGAAGAAGATGGCGGTCTTGGGCTGCTGTGGTGACCCTCGGTCTGCCGCTCCTCGGTCTGTCATCAGTGGTGTTTCTTGCTTGAAAGCGGTCCAGAAGGCGATAGACGGTGGAAATGTGGACTCCGAATGCGATAGCGACCTGCCTCATTGGAACCCCGGCCTGCAGTTGCCCCATTGCTATGCAACGATCTTGACGAGAAAGTCTCGGCATTATGTTGGCGCCTCTGGAAGGGATGATTTGAACTTTTTGGGGTTTGGAAATTTATAGCCCCACAATGGGGGCCACATTGAGTTGCAATTCACATTGATGCACGTGGCGTAGGTAGTCCACATGGCAAATGCACTCCTCGTGCCAAAACGCTGACCCGGCAACATTCACCCACTGTTACGAGGTTACAACCGGCCAAGACACCACGTACTGCTAATGTTGCACGTGCCAACGACATTGCTTACGTCCTGTTCACAATGTGAACAATCGTGCACTGTCTCTATTTTTTCGCGTTTTTTATGCCTCTGAGTATATATATATATATATATATTATATATATATATATATATATATATATTGTGCGGTAATACACAGAGCGCAGGTGACTGAAATCACATCGTCAAACTGGCAAATTGAAAAGACACTGAATGGTAAATCAACATAGATAACAGAATGTATTCAAGTTTATATAATTCACTCAAATTCAACAACGGGTTTTGTTGTTGTTGTTGTTTTTTGAAATTTAACAACCAGAAAATAATTTGCAAAGCTTGGAAACTGACTGAGCGCCAGTGTTACTTTCCAGCTATTAACTGTCTTCTTTAAATCTGCACACGTGTGGTGCGGCATGATCACATGATACACGCCTCATGTCTGCCGTTAATCACAGTCTGTACGAAAACGCTCTTCGCGGTCAGTTCCAAACCCGACTGCTGCATGCAAATTCTATCAATGGACAAATAGTGTGATGTTGCGGATTATGAATATACTTTTCTTGTTTAAAATCAGTTTATGACATCTGTAACACAGATGTTTGTTCCTTGCATCTGAGACTACATGCAATGAACGCATACAGCCATCTTGTAGAACAAAGCGCAAGTCTCCGCAATTTTTACTCTTGGCATTGGAAAACTGTCGCGTGTTTCCCAAACGCAGTTTCGACCAACATAATTTTCATGCATTTTAGCTGAATAGAAGTATGAAAATCATGTTCAGGAATCCATGTAGTACTCCACGAAATTATGCTTGAGTATATTGTCAGTGGAAGATGATTCCGAGGACGTCCAAAATCTAATCGCTCGAACTTTGACTTGCACAGAAACTGGATACATTCCAAATTCTCCAGAAATTTGTATAATCATAGCACTACGCTTTAGATTGAATAGAGCTTCACAAATATAAACTGCAGAGTGTTTCTAATTCTTACGTCACAACAGTTCCGTATCTCATATCCATATTTTTAAAAAAAAAGCAGTACAAACCATTGACTTACACAAGTCCAAATCCAATATCAATGCGTAGTTTTGTTCACTTCAAGCTAATTGTTACGATGAAAACATTGCACCCTCCGTTTCGATCATTCAGACTTTTTGTTACCTGTATAAAGCTTACCAGACCTGCTGGAATTAGTCCTAAAGTATAAGAATGCGTTAATGTTTCTATAGCTTCAACACCTCAATAAAACCCATTCAACGCCCATTCAACACAACTTGTTTGATCAACATTGAACATTAAGTTTATGTTCAGTACAACTCTTATGCAGCAACGCCTTCTGCAGACCAACATATGAACTGGCAAGCACGTGTATGTCATACGCATAAAAGCAAACTTCTTCTTCTGCGTACGCAGGCTGATACTCCTGCGGACACTCCCTGTATAGACAGGCAGGTATTAATCCCATCTGCTCAACAAAGGGAGTGGAGTTTTGTGTGCATGACCGTTTTTGTACCCCGCCATTAAAGCAGCCATACTCCATCTTCGGGGAAAGTGCATGCTATGTGTAACATGTCATCCATACCAATGGCCAAAATGGCCTTCTCTTCCGAAAGCTGGTGATGGGATTTTACGTGTGTGTGCAAGACGTTATGTGTGCGTTCACACACGGAACCTCGGTTTATAGTCTCATTCGAAGGACTGTATGGGAAATGGAGTCAGAACCAATGTTAACTCCGAGGAAAAAATCCCCTTGTACAGAAACGGCCCGGCGGAGATTCGAACCGCAACCCTTGGATTACGAGTCCGGTGCTCTACCAACTGAGCTATCCCGGCCCCATAAAGCAAACAAATGTAACTTGGTGAGTCTGGATCGGTTGACTGAAGATCGAACAACCTGGTTCAGTTCCCGGTTTCAACGGTGGCGGATTGGGGGAGGGGAAAGGGGCGGAAGAGGGGAGGGGGTACGACTGGTGCAATACATCTATGTTCATGTGTGTGTTGTGTGTGTGTGTGTGTGTGTGTGTGTGTGTGTGTGTGTGTGTGTGTATGTGTTTGTGTGTCATGTGTGTGTGTGTGTGTGTGTGTGTGTGTGTGTGTGTGTGTGTGTGTGTGTGTGTGTGTCATTCGCTTACTATCCTATCTGTATTTTCAGCTAGCTTTGCCATCTGCCTCATTCCCCTAGAAACATGCATTTTATAGCAGTACGTGCGTGTAGGCCCCTGAAGCTTCTTCAACTGCTGGGTGCACAATGCTTCATGTCAATTCCATCTCTCGATTTCACTTTCCACTGTTTGACGCTGGATCCTTGAGTAAACCAATAATATTACAGCATGTTGATTTTTCAAACTTACTTCAGCGCTTAGGTCAATGGAGAAAATAACAATCAGCTCCTACCTCCGTTAGAAGTTAAGCGGTCGTAGAATTTGTACAGAGAGTTCTCTGTCTTCTGTCTTGTTCGGGTGTTCTGTTTCACCGTGTACCCCACCTTGACTTGCTTCGGGTGAGAGCCACCCCTCCCACTTCTCTGGAACCATTTCCACACGTGACGGAGTCTTCTTGTCCGCTGATGGTTCATGGGCGTCAGGATTTTACACTGGCGTTCTTCTCTTCCCATGTGGGCGATGTTTTCCAAGCTCCGAGAGTACGGCTGTATGGGTAGAGATGTCTGCAATATTTTGGAATTTTACTCGCACCGTTCTTCAATCGTCTGGCTAGCACAAGCTGTAGGGGCAGAAAGGCAGATAAAGACGTCCTGTGGATGATGATCTCTCATGATCAGTGCACCAAGACAGAACGGTCCAAACACCATTCAGCGACGTGTTCTGGCAAAGGAAGGCATCATTAAGTCTTCGGTATGTCAATGATTTAGCTACCAAGTATCAATGAATATGCCTTCGTTGATGGTGATGGTGTTTTTTTCTTCTTCTTCTTCTTCTTCTTCTTCTTCTCTCTTTTTCTTCTTCTTCTTCTTGTTGAAAATTATTATATGTTTGTTCCTTGCAATATGAGTTTCTACTTCTTTTGTTCTTCGTTAAGGGGTCCTTTGGGGCCCCGCAAAAAAATTTGGGGAGTTTCCCCCCTTTTTAAAAAAAAAAAAAATTCCCTGACATGGTGTTCGGTGGGGAAAACCCGGGGGTTTTTTTATAAAATTACCCCCAAAAAAAAGAAAAAATACTTTTTTGGGGTCCCCCCGGGAACGTTCCCCCAAAGCCCCCCCCCCCCCCCCCCCCCCCCCCCCCCAACCAAAAAAAAAAAAAAACCCCCAAGGAATTCAGTTGGAATAAAGAAATGCGGCGCAAATAAATTAAAGAAAAATCCCTTTAGGACGTACAAGGCAAGAGCGAGGGGGAAAAAAAAGAAGGAAGGAGGGAAGGAAGGAAATTTTGGGCACACGTGTAAAAAAAGGGGGCGGGGGGGGAAAAAAAGAGGGGAAAGAAAATGCCTGAAAATTTCAAAGGTTTTGGGAATTTTTTTGTTTGAAGGAACAAAAAAAAACCCTGATACAACTAGGTATTTCCCATGATCCAAACTGCAAGTAAAAAGTTCAATTCAATGAGTGAAAAAAAACCAACCCTGTTGAAATTGTTGTTTTTTTTTCATTGCAAAAAAAATCGTTTTCCCCCCCTTTTCCACACACACAAAACCCCACAACCCCAACCCCACCCACACAAAACACACACAAAAGAGCAAAACCAAAACATACACTGACCCCAAACAAAAAATAACACCCAAAACAAAAAAAACCCCCCCCAAAACCCCAACCAAACAACAAAAACAAAACAACCAAAACCCCCCAAAAAAACCATAAACCCGACACAACAACAACCGCAAAAAAAACCCCCGAAGGAGAAAAAAAAACTCACCCAAAAAAAAAAAAAAAAAAGGGAAAAAAAACCAAAAAAAACCCAAATTTTCAAAACAACAAAAAAACCTACACCAACCACCCACCCCCAAATACAAAAAAACCAACAAAAACAACACAAAGCACCCAAAACCCCCACAAAAAACCCCCACACACACACACACCACACACACCACGCACCACCACACACACACACCCACACACACACACACACAACCACACACCACACACAACCACACCACACCCACACACACCACACACACCACCACACACACACCACCACCACAAACCACCACACACACGCACACACACACCACACCACACACATAAAACCCCCCACACACACAAACACCACACACAAAAGCACACACACACACAACACCACACACACCACACACCCCACACAACAAAAACCCCCAACACAGACCACACACACACACACCACACACACACACCAACCACCCAAAACCACACACACCACAAAAAAACACACCACACAACACACAGACACACACACACACACACAACACCCCAAACACAACCAAAACCCCCACACACACACAACACGCACGCACCAACACACACAACCCACACACACACACACGCACCACCACACCCACAACTCACACACACACACACCCACACCCCACACCACACACACACACCACACACCACCCCACACACACACACACAACCCACACACCCCACACAAAACACACACCAAACACACACAAAACAACACACACACACCACGACACACACACACACACACACAACACCACAACCCACACACCCCACACACACAGACAACACACACACACACCCCACACACAACACAAACACACACACACAAACCCACACACCACCAACACACACACACACACACACACACACACACAGACACAACACACACCCACACACACCACACACACAGAAAACCCACACACAACACACACACACACACAGACACACAACACACACACACAACACACCACACAACCACACAACACACACAAAACCCCCAGCCCCACACACACACACACACACACACCCACACACACACCACAACACAAACACCACACCCCACACACAACACAAACACACACACAAAAACACCACCCACACACCACACACACAGAAAACACAAAACACACAACACACACACCACACACAAAAACACACACCCACACCAACACAAAACCCACAGACAACAACACACACACACACAACACACAACCCAAAAACACACACACACACACACCACTACACAACACAACCCACACACACACAAAACACCCACACACACCACCACACACACACAACAGAGTTTTTGCATGTAATGGAGGGGAAAAGGGATAGGGGGGTTTAAAAAAAGAGAAAGAGGAGAGAGAGAGAAGAGAGAGAGGAAAAAGGGGGAAAAAGAGGGAAAGAAAACAAAAAAGGAGAAGAAAAGGGGAGGGAGAAAAAGAGAAAAGAAAAGAAGGAGGGGGGAAAAAGGGGGAAAGACGAGAGAGACGAAAAAGAGAGAGAGAAGAGGAGAGAGAGAGAGAGAGGGGGAAAGGGAGAGAAAAAGCAGAGACAGAGACAGAGAAGAGAGAGAGAGAGTTTTGGTTGCACGAGTGCATTTTGGGGAAGAGAAAAGACGGGGGATTGTAAAAAAGGAGGAAAAGAAAGAGAGAGAGAAAGAGAGAGAGAAGAGGAACAAAAAAATAGGGGAAAAGGGAAAAAAAAACAGACCAGACAAAAAAGAAGGGGAACAGGGGGAAGAGGAGAGGAAGAAGAGAGAGAGAAGAGAGAGAGAGAGAAGAAGAAGAAGAAGAAGAAGAAACATACCGCCACACTTCTATGATTCCCCCCCACACATTTTTTCACGAACAGAACCCCAAAGAGAACCTCCCACCCCCCAATCCCCCCCCACCCAAACCCCCCCCAAAAAGCTATGGATGATGGTCAGAACCTCGGCAGCTTTCCCGTCTTCAATCCGTGCTGCCAAAACGCGCGCGCGTAACTGCATGCCAAATTTTGCGGGGCAGGGGGTGGGGACGGTTCCCAGCCTGGACGTCCCTCCCACCCCCCCCCCCCCCCCCCCCCCCCCCCCCCACCCCTCTCTCTCTCTCCTTTTTTCTCTCTCTCAAGCTCTTTTGTTCCACTCGCGTGTGGTCAAAAACCCCCAAAACAGCCAACCCGCCCCCCTCGCCTGCGCGCGCCGCTTTGCCCATGAATGCACCCTTTTTTTCCTTACCCACCCTCACCACCCACCCCACCCCACCCCGTAAAAATGACCACCACTGATTCCCACAACCCAACCACCCTTTCCTTTTGGGTGCCCCGGTCCTGGGGTAGGTCAGGAGGATAGAGAGGAGGGGGAGAAAGAGAGAGAGAGGAGACGAGAGGGTTTTTATGACCACTTTCATCTCCGCTACTTCTTGTATTCGCCCCCAGTAGTATTAAAAAACCCCCCGAAAAAACCGACCCGGGGGGTCCTGGGGGGGGGTGCGCCCCGGCCCGTGTTTTCAGCGGTAAAAGGGGCCGGGCCGACCTCCGAGAAAGGGGGAGAGAGAGAAGAGGGGAAAGGGGGGGGGGCCCCCTTGTTTGGGGCCAACAATGGCGCGACTTTAAGGGACATTCCCGCGTCCCTGCCCGGCCCCCAAAGAGGGTTTTTTTGGAGGGGGGGGAGTGGGGTGGGGTGGGGGGGGGGGGGGGAGGTAGGAGGTGGCTTTGAGGGAATTAGGTGATTGGGGAGGGGGTTTTCGGGGGTGGGGGGTGGGGTTTTGGGGGGGGTAAAAGGGGAAGCCAGGTTTGGGTTCGGGGGGAAGAAATAAGGCGTGATTTTAGGCGGGCGGTTAGAAAGCGAGATTGAAGGGGGGGGGGGGGGGGATGGGGGGGGGGGATTTTTAAGGGGGGGTCGAAGAAGTGGGAGGGGGGGGGGGAGGTGCGGGGTGAAAGGGGAAAAAGAGAGAGAAAACAAGGGGAGGGAACACGAGGGGAAACGAAGAGAACAAAAGGGAGACAACAAAACCAAAGGTTTGTTGTCGGTCGCAACCCCCAGTTCCTGGGGGATTAGCAGGGGGAGGAGCGGGGGGGGGGGAGGGGGGGGGGGGCTGTGGATTGGAGGGGGGGTTACGCGGAAAAAAGGGGGCGAATGGGGGGGGGGGGGGGAACCAGAGAGAGAAGACAAAGGACGACAGAGAGGAAAAAAAGAAAGAGAAAGAGAGAGAAAAAGAAGAGAGAGAGAGAGAGAGAGGGAGGGGAACCCCTGACAAATGACAATCCAAACCCAGGAGTCAAACCCTTTCCCCCTTCGGTTTTCAAAGCATGCAGGAGGGTTTTCACACTTCCCCCGGGGTTAAAAGCCAGGGCCCCAAGCAAAGCTCGATCGTTTCGACGGGGTGCAAAATGCCGGGCATCAAACGTCAGATTTCGTCAATGAACGCTCAATCACTTTTTTTTTTTCTTTTTTAAGGAACTTTGAACAAAACACGCAATCATCCCTTTTAACCCACAGAAAAACCCACCTCTTAAAATGCCACATCAGGGCCGACAAAAAACAGGGCCATACAAACTAACAAAATTTGAAAGAAATTCAAGTTCTTATTGTTCGGGTCGCGCATGTCGTCTTCTTCTATCACATTCTTTCCCTCCGGTTCACTAAAACCCCCCCCCCCCCCCCCCCTGCTCCCCCCACCCTCTTCCCCCCCCAATCCCCAATTTCACCCCCACCCTTTTCTCAACTCCCACCCCACCCCCGCCCCCACCCCCCCCCACCCAATTCGTAAAAATAATCCGGTAATAATATTTGTTTCCCACCGCGTTTTTTCCTCTTCAACTTTTTTTTTTAATACCTATTCTCCACAGACTTAAAAGATAAACGAACTTCCCCCAATATTTTCAGCCAAAAACCCCTTTTGACCGCATCACCCCTCTCGTTTAACCCCTCCTCTCTCACTCGTTCACCCCAAAAAATAAACCAGACGGGGGGGACCCGGCCCCCACAAACAGGAAATTTCCCTCCGAACATGACTTAAAAACCTTTGCAAATTTTCATGTACGTCTGGGGTGGGTTGATGGCGAGGGGGGGGGGGGGGGGGGGGGGGGGGGGGGGGGGGAATTCGCTGTGTGGGGGACCGACCCCCTTTCCGAAAAGCCGACATCACTCCAAAAAAGAAAAAAAAAAAAAAAAAGGGTTGGTTGGGGGAAAGGGGTTAACCCCGGGACGTGTGACCATAAAATGATACAAGGTGATCGCATCTTCCCCTTCCCCCAACGAAAGGAAACGTAAAGGGAAGGGTTATAGAAGAAAAGGGTGAGCCTTGTGGAACTAGTCCGCCCCGTCCATGGGGTTTTTTCCTTTTTCCCCTTTTAAGTTCCGTGCCACTTTCGTTAAAACCAGGAAGAAGCAGAGAGAGAGAGAAGAGAGAGGAAGAGGAGAGAGAAGAGAAGAGGGAGAGAGAGAGAAAGGGAGAGAGGAGAAAAGAGAGAGAAGAGAAGAGAGAGAGAAGGGACAAATGGGGGGTTTGAAAATAAAAAATCATTTTCAATTTTTTTAAACTTTAAATTCACAAAACCAACCCAAAAAACCTGATGTCTTCCGTAAAATGTTACTTTTAAAAAAAATAAAAATTTTCTCTCTCTCTCTCTCCCCCTTTTTTTCCCCCCTCCTCCCCCTCCCCCTTCCCCCCTTCTCCTCTTTCTCTTCCCCCCTGGTTTGACCCCCACCCCCTTAGTGTGGATAATACTAAAGGGGTTTTTTTTTTTTGTTTTTTTTTTTTTTTTTTTTAAAAATAAAAGAGAAAAAATGAAGTAACAAAAAAAGGGAAAAGGGGAATAATGGGGGGGAGAAAAGGGGAAGGAAGGGGGGGGGGGGGGGGGGGGGGGGGGGGGGGGGGGATGAAAGACGAATCGAATGCCTTTTTTCCCACCGAGCGCCGTAAATCCCCTACCCCCACTCGGGTCGCTCCTTTCTTTTTTTTTTTTTTTTTTCCCCCACTTTTTTTTCCGTTCCCCTTTTGGTTTTTGGGGTCGTGCGTGGGGGGGGTGCGTGTGGTGTGCGTAGTGCGTGTGTGTGGGGTGCTGCGTTCGTCGTGCGTGTGTGTTTGAGTGGTCTGTGCTTTTTTTCTATATCAATGCTTTCTTGGGTCGGGAACGCAGGGGTTTCGCCCGAACACACCCCTAAAAACCCCAGATGGGACGCTTCTCCAATGTTTGGGGGGTTTTTTTGGGGCCTGGCGGGCTTATTGGTGTAAGATCTGTCCAGGGGCGGGAGGGGGGGGGGGAGGTGTTGCCTTATGGGTTCTTCAACTACGTTAAAATTTGTCTGCTGGTACGCACTTATCGTTTTTTTTTTTCCCCATCAGTGAGGGGAAGACTTTTTTTTGTTTTTTAGCTTTGTGTTGTGTTGTTTTGTGTGTTTTTGTTTGTGTTGGGGTTGTGTGTTGTTTGGGTGTTTTTGGGGGTTTTGGGGTGTTTGTGGTGTGGTGGTGCTTGTTGCGTGTGTTTTTTTTTTGTGTTGCAGCCTTGAAAGGCCTTGTCCGGGAAAATTATAGCGGAAAAAACCGAATAAAATGGCTAAATGTTCGCTTAAACGAGGGGGGTTGGACCTTGGTCTAGGGATTTATTTTTTTTTTTTCTTTCTTTCTTTCCTTTTTAAACGTCCTCGTCTTTCTTTGTTTCTTCAATCCATTTGGGTATGTTTTTTTCCCCCCCCCCTCCCCCCCCCCCCCCCTTTTTTTTTTTTTTTTTATTTTTCCCCGCGTTTATTAACATTTCTTTTTTTCTCTTTTTCCCTTTTTTTCGCCTTTTTTTTTTTCTCTTTTTTTTTTCTTTTTTTTTTTTTGCGAACATGTATTTTGGGGGGGGGAAAACAAGTTTGGGGTAAAAATTTTCCGTCATTACGGGAATGACGGGGCCAAAGTTTTAAAAAAAAAGGAAAAAAAAAAGGGGGTGGGGGAGAATGAAGGGGGGAAAAAAATAAAAACCCCAAATAAAAATAAGTTAAAAAATAACCCTTCACAGCGGCATATGGGCACCATCCAATCCCTCTTGAAGATCTTTTCAATTGTCTGCTCCTCGCCTTTCGTCCGCGGATCGGACCCCAGCGAACACGTGATTTTTTGTGCTCCCTTGGCATCAGGCTGACAAAAACCCACCCACAATTCTTATTTTCTCACCACCAAGGTTCAAAATAAATTTCTTTCTTTCTTTTTTTCCCCTGCAACCGGGCTAAAATTTTTTGCGGACACTGCCTTAAGCACCCCCGTGGAGTTTTGTGTGTATGAAACCTTTTTTTTTTTTTAGGGGGCCGCCCTTTAAGGCAGCCCATACCCACTTCGGGGAAGGGCTCTATGTTTCTTTCTCCTACCCGCCAAAACCTTCCCTTTTTTTTCCTTTTTGGGGTTTTACGTGTATCAAATTTTTGTGCGGTTCCCAGGGAACCCTTTAAATTTTCTTCAAAAGGGGGTTAAAAGGGGAAGGGGTAAACCAATTTTTCTCCGAGGGGGAAAAACCCCCTGTACCAAAATTCAACCCCAACCCCTTAAATGGGGGCCCTACCAAACTATTTCCGGGGTTTTCTTTCTTTTACCTTTCATTTTCCCTTCAGTTTTTCTTCCCTTTTTTTTTTTTCCTGTTTCTTCGACCGTAATGGGCCCCCAAAACATGATTAAGGTTAATGGCGGTTCCTCATAAAACCCCCCAATCCCATAACTTCAAGAAACTAAATGTTTTTTGAATCAGGCCACATCATAAAAACACTAAAAGGCAGGGAAAATTCCCCCGGGTGGTGGTTCACCGTGACACTAACCGGCAGTTCTTTGGGGGTTGTCCCGAGAGCTACACTCTAAGCTAGATAGGGGGGGTTTTTCGGAGGAACGGAAAGGCGGGTTTAAAAAAAAAAAAAAAAAAAAAAGTTGGGGGCAGCTTTTTGGTTCATCTGCAATTCGGGGGCCCAAAATTCGCCGTATCTTTTTCCCTCCATGGACAGTTCGGCCCAGTCATTTGGTGGGGACATAAGACTTTCCCTTTTTGTTCTGTCTGTTTGTCTTGTCTGTCTTCGTTGTTCCCCTCTCTCTTCTCTCTCTCTCCCCTCCCCCTCTCCTCTCCTCCCTCCCCTCCCTCCCCCCTCTCCCCCCTCTCTCCCCTTCTCCCCTCCCTTCTTCTTCTTTTTCCCCCCTTTCTTTTCTCTTCTCCTCTTCTCTCTTCTCTTCTCTCTCTCTCTCCCCCCTCTTTCCCCCTCTCCCCTCTCTCTCTCTCCCCCGCAAAAAATTTTTGATTCTCCCTTCCCCCTGGTTCGTTTTTTGTTTTGTCCCCTTTTTTCCCCCTTTTCTTTTTTTTGGGGGGGTTTTTTTTCTTTCCTCTCCCCCCTTTCCCTCTTTTTTTTCTTCTTCTTCTTCTTTTCTCTCTTTTTCCCCTCCTTTTCTCCTCTCCCCTCCCCCCCCCCCCCCCTCCCCTCCCCCCACCCCCCCCCCAACCCCCCCCCCACCAACCTCCCACCTCCCCCTCCCCCTCCCAACCCCCTCCCCCCCGAAATTAACCGCACATTTTTTCTTTAATTAACCCTCTTTTTTGAGAAAACCTCCCATCTTGGGGTCTTATAAATCCCAGCACAACCCCAATATCCACCCTTGTTTTTTGGTTTACCCCCCCTTTCCAACCCCCCCCGTTTCCCCCCCCCCCCCAAACCCCCCACACACACACACACCACACACACACACACACACACCCACACTCCCCCCCCCCCCACCAAAAAACCCCAAAAAGGGAAAAAAGACGCAACCCCGCCCACCCACCCCAAACCACCACACCAACACCCACCACCCCCAAAACCCAAAACACCCCCCCCAAAACAACACCACACACCAACCAACCATGACACCCAAAACCCCCCCCCCCCCCAACCCCCCCACCCCCCCCCCCCCCCCCCCCCCCCCCCCCCCCCCCCCCCCCCCAAAAACCCCCCCCCCCCCCCCCCCCCCCCATTTCCCCAAACCCAAATTACCCCCCCCCCCCCCAAAGAAAAAACGTCGGGGGGGTTTTATTTAAACACGAGAGATCAAAAGGAGGGGGGGACGAAAAGAGAGATGCGGGGGTGTGTGTGTGTGTGTGTTGTGTGTGGGTGTGTGTGTGGGGGTGGTGCGTGCGTGCGTGCGTGCGTGGGGGTGTGGGGTGTGGTTGGGGGGTGTGTGGTGTGGGCGGTGCGTGCGTGGGGGGGGGCGGTGGTGGTGGTTTTGTGTGTGTGGTGGGGGGGTGGGTGCGTGCGTGCGTTGGGGGTGGTGGGGTGGTGTGTGTGTTTTGGGGGTGTGTGTGGTTGTGTGTGTGGTTGGTTGTGTGTGTGTGTTGGGGTTTGGTGTGTGGGGTGTTCTGTGTGTGTCTGTGTGTGTCATGTATTGCGGCGTTTTCGTATGTTTTTGGGGCGTGCTGCTGCGTGTGTTGAGCCGCGCGCGTGGTGTATGGGTGTGTAAAAGTGGTGGACAGACAGACAGCAGACGTGGCAGGAGAATAAAGCTAATTTTGACTTGCTTAATTGGAAGAAAACAGAAAAAGACGCGACAGCAAAGGGGGTTGGGTGGGGTAGGAAGCAAGACAAATGGGGTTTTTGGAGACCACCATCTCAAAAGACACCGAAAAGTATCGGGGTCCCGGGCAGGGGGGCAGACAAAAAAAAACCCCCCCACCCCACCCCCCTCCCCCCCCACCCCCCCCCCCCCCCCTCCCCCCCCCCCCCCCCCCCCACCCCACCCCACCCCCCAACCCCCACCCCCAAAAAAACCCTATTCTCTCCCTTTTTGATAGAACCCCATCCACCGACGATACCAACTCCCCCCTTCGCCAACCCCTTTTTGTCCCCCCACCCGCCCGACGCGCAGTGGCCGTGTGTCCCCGTCCCCCCTCCCCTTTTCCCCTTCTTATGACTGTGACGGGGAATTTCTAACCCAGGGGGCCCCCCCCCCCCCCCCCCCCCCCCCCCCCCCATCGACCCACCCCCAAGAGAGGGGGAGGGGGCCCCCCCCCCCCCACCTCTTACCCCTCCCCACCCACCCCCTCCACCCCCCCCCCCCCCCTCCCTCCCCTTCCCCCCCTCTGCTATTTTTGGCAGTAAACCGAACCGGTGCCAAGACCCCAGAGAGAGAGAGAGAGAGAAAAAGAAAGAGAGAGAGAGAAGAGAGAGAGAGAAGAAAGAGAGAGAACAAGAAAAAGAAGGGCGAGGAGAGAGACGAGAAAGAAGAAAACAGAGAAGAGAAGAGAAAAAGGGAAAGAGACGACAAAGAAAAGAAAGAGGAAAGAAAGAAGAGGGAAGAGAAGAGACAAGAAGAAAAGAAAGAGAGAGGAGAGAAGAAACTACTGATCATCGCATTGTGGTGCTTTCTGTTTTAGGATAGGAAAAAAAGGGGGGGGGGGGGGGGGGGGGGGGAGTTATCCCAGCTGATTTTTTCTTTTTTTTTTTTTTTTTTTTTCCCTTTCGTGATGGAAACGTGTATCTGCCGACAAAGGACCTTAACCCCACCCATTTTTTTGCGGGGGAAAACTGCTGTTCCCGCACCGGGGGGGAAACATCGGGGGCAGGGGCCATTTTTTTTTTTTTCGGTCCCTCGGGTATGTTTTTTCATGTCGGGTTAAAACGAAAGGCACCAAAACCCAACTAGTCCAGGGGCCTTTTTGTTTTTGGCCCCAGGGGTTGTAACACGGGTCAAACCGTGATATTGGGGTGCTTTCGCCCAACAAAATTCCATTCACATTGCTTCGGATTTCAAATTACGTTCGAAAACGCCAAAAAATATAAAATTTTAACGAAAAATAAAAAGTTTGGGTTTTTGGGGAAAAACCTTGACTAATTATCAGGCCTTCCTCATTTTTTTTTTTTTATTTAACCCCCACACACACACACAAAAAACCACACACACACCACCCCGCAAAAAACCCCAAACCAAACACACAAACCCCCACCACCACCACCCCTCCCCCACACTCCAAAACCCCAACAAACCCCCCCCACCAACCCACCCCCAAAAAACAACCAAAGCCCCCCCGCGGGGAAAATAAAAATTTTCATGGGACAACTCTTTTATCCTTTTTAGGACCAAAAACTAAATACAAAATTTCAAATTTTACCCGGGTATTGCCAAAATACTTTATAATTTTGGATTGGTGGACTTTTTTTGTTCTTTTTTTTTTTTTTTTTTTTTTTTTTTTTTTTTTTTTTTACTTTAATGATATCGTGAAATTTTTTCTTGCTTTTCATTTTTTGGACTTGTTCTTTTGAACAATATTGTTGTTTTACCGGAAAAAAAAAGGAAGTTAGTTAAAACCTACATCACAACCCGGGCAGGGGCTGGCCATGAAATTTAAAAGGGGAGAAAAAAAATTAAAAACTAACAAATACTGGTCACAAAAAATAACATTTTTAGTGGAAAGACAAACCCACAAATAGGGAAAAGGGTCTGGGGTTAAAAGATTTCAAATACAAATAACCGAGTTTTTTTCAAACATGTCCGAAACAAAGGGACAATTTTAACTGTAATTTTAGTTTTTTTTTTTTTTAAGAAAAGGCTTGTTTTCCCGGACCCCCCCCCCCCAACCCCCCCCCCCGGGGGGAATGAAGAAAACCGGACCCCACCCCTGAAAAGGATTGGGGTGTGATTTCAGGTTTAGGGGCCCCCCCCTCTTCTCTCTCTCTTTCCCCCCTCTCTCTCTCTTTTTTGGTCATGGAATAGGTTTTTTTTCATGACGGGGTGAAGAAGGTCGTAGTGTACCCCCCTCCCCACGGTGGGAAATTTACTCTCGTACCTGGAGTCGTTAGCTTTTTGTGTGCAATATCCTCACTGCATCACCAATCGCCCGTCGGTGCAACCAGTACTAGAGAAGGGAAAAATTTAAGTAAGGGCCGGAATAGTAAGCATAAATAACGACCAGTGGATACTTCTTGCGTCACAACACCAAACAAATTTAAACTTTGCCACGAGCAGTTAATTTCGTTCTTTTTGTTTGGGACGTTTCCACAAGTGAATTAAAAAGTGACATTTTACCACACACACACCCACACACACACACACACAACACACACAACACTCTCCTCTCTCTTTCCTCTCCCCCTCTCTCTCTTTTCTCTCTCTCCCCACACACACCACACACACACACACAAATCCCCACACCCCCCCAACCACACCCCCACCACCCACCAACCACACACACAACCCACACCAAAACACACACCAAACAACTTTTTCCCTCCCTTTGGTGTTTTAAAATTTTTATTTTGAAAGTACTCAAATATGCCGGGGACAATAGTAGCCTGTCAATGTCAACGGCAAAACTGTCACGGCACAATGCATGCAAAAAGAAAACCCTTTTTTTTGCTGCGTAGACCTTTTTTCCCGGAAACTAACTGGGGTCTACTCACCCTTTAAAAATCACACCTTTCTTTGCCCTCAAATTTCAAAACCAGGGTCACGCAATTGCTGAACACCTCGACCGATGAACTACAACCCATTTAATTTCAGTGAATCAGCGGGAATATTTTTACGGAAAAAAAGGTTTTGTACCCGGGGTTGCGATTATTTGTGATTACCGATTAGTGTAATTTGAAAAAATGTGCTTAAGGGGGTTTTTAAAGGTAAGTTTAAACAAATTTTATTGTTGTGAGGTCTATCAGAAAACTTTCTGTTGCATTGGCGTGAAAAAAGTCAAAAAACAGAATACGCACTTTTACTTTTAAAAAAAACAAACCAACCGAGATACGACAGTGGTTGTAACAATTTCCCAGAAAACCACCTTTACAAAACCCAAAACCCCCAAAAAAACAAATTTTTCCCTCCCCAAATTCCTTAAAAAATCACCCAAAATTTTTTTTTTTTTTTTAAAAATTTTTTTTCTCATCCAATCCTTTAAAAAAAAACACTTTTTAAAATTTTTAAAAATTTTTGTTTTTGGAAACCCTTCCCCCAAATTTTTTATGCCCCCTCTCAAAAAATCAACATCCAACCTTTAATATAAACAAATTTCCAATTTCGTTGCAAATCCCAGGAATTGCTTTTTTAAATCCCCAGCCCTATATCAAACCTTACTTTCCCAAATTTTAAAAACCATGTCCAAAGCTTTTCCAGTATTTCCCAATTGGCTTTTTAACCGCCCTTTCCAAAAACAATCCAATTTACACTTTGAAAACCCTTTTCCCGATCCAACGTTTTAATTTAAAAACCGGAAACACTTTTTTTTTTCCGTGGGCGGGGCTTTTTTTTCCCCTTTTCTGTCCGCCGCCCTATTCCCCTTGTTCGTGCGATGTGTGTGTGCGGGGTTATGTGTGGGTTTTTTTCTTCTCCCATTTACAAAGCTTTACAGACCCTGGGATATTTATATCACAAAATGCTCGTTGTCTCCTGCTTCGGCTTTTTTAACATTATTCTGTGTCAGCAATGAAATGACGGCACTTTTAGGGCCAGTCAAGGGCTTTTTTCATCTATGAGCATGGAAAAGGGGGTATATTAGAACAATATCCTTTTTAGTCATTACCCCTATCAACAGACCATTCGCGAATCAACAGCCCGCACATAATTCAAAAAAAGAGAGAGAGAAGAGAGAGAGTGACAGGGGAGATTTATAAGAGAGAAGGGCAAGAAGAGAGGGGGGAGAAGAGAGATCTACATTTCGTCTGTCTTTCTCTTTCTGACGCACCACCCACACAAACCCCCCCACACACACACACACACAACAACCACACACACCCCCCAGCACGCCCCACACACACACACACCCCACAAAACACACACCCCCACACACCACAGAAGGAAAAAGAAGGAGGGAAGAAGGACAAAACACACAAGAGAGACGAAAAGAGGTTTTGTGGTTGTGTGTGGTGTGTGTGGGCTACTGATTCACTGAATTCCGTCAAATTTCGATGGTATTTCATTTTCCTTCCCTTCGCTGTGACCCCAAACCTCGTCCATTCATCTCTCACAGTGGAAAAAGGGTTTTTAAAACTTCCTTCACGATTTGTGATCACCCGGGTCTTTAAAAAAGGCATCATTTCGAGCGCGTGCGGTGTGTGGGTTTGTTGTGGTGTGTGTGGGTTTTGTGGGGTGTGTGTGGTTTGTTGTGTGTGTGTTTTGGGGGTTTGTGGTGGTGTGTGTGTGTGTTATGTGTGTGTTTGTTTGCGCGCGCGCGCGCGCGCCGCGGTGTGTGTGGGGTGTGTTTTTGTGTGTGGGGTGTTTGTGCCCCGCGCGCGGGTGTGTGCTTGTTTGTGTGTGAGTGGTGTTCGGCGCCCCGCGGGGCGCTGTTTATTTAGATATTGGTTTTTCCCTCCCCCCAAACCCCCTTTCCCCCCCCCCAAACCCTCCCACCCGCCACCCGCTGTAGCCCCCCCCCCCCCCCCCCTCCCTTCTACCCCAAACACCCCCCCCCCCACCCCCCCCTCCCTCCAAAACCCCCGTCCCCCCCCCCCCCCCCCACCCCCCTTAAGTTCCTCAAAAAATCGCCCCACCCCTCACCAACCTGCGCATGCTGAATCCTTTCAGCGGGGCACACACACAAAAAACAACCGTTCGACACACGCTTGTGTTCCTGACGACGCTAAAAAAAAAGAAACAAACAACAAAGAAAAACCCCAAGGGGACAAAGCTTTTTTAAAACTCGCCCCCCCGCCCTTCTTCCCCCCCAAAGGGTATTTGCATTCATTTTAAGTGTGAAGTGGGGGTTTTTGCGCTCTTTTCCCAAAGCCCGTGATCCCCCTTTTAAGCCCTGGGGTATTGCCGAGGAAACTCTTTTAAAAATATTTTCCTGAAAGGGTCATCATTTTTACGACGTCCAATCTAGGTGATTCATTCTTTCGACGGCTCGTGTTTCATCTGGGGTTTTTTTTTTTTAAGCGGAAACTTTGACTGCTTGGGTGTGTGTGTGTGTGTTTGGTGGTGGTTGGGGGTGGGGGGTGTTCCCCTGAAGACATTAGATGGGAGGCCCTTTTTTTTTGTTTTTTTGTTGTTTTTTTTTGTCACTTTCTTTTTTAGAAGGTCACAGTTTGGGGTTTTTGGAAATCGTTCAAATCGAAGTTTTTTTTCTTTTTTTTTTTTGTTGTAGTTGTTTTATTTGGGGGTTGGTCGTGGGCGTGCGTGGTGGTGCGCGTGGGGTTGGGTGTGTGGGGTGTGTTGTGTTGTGTGTTGTGTGCCGCGAGCGGCGCGCGCGCGCGCGCCCGGGGGGGGGGGGTGTGTTGTTTGGGGGTGGGGTGTGTGGTGTGTGTGTGTGGGTTTGTTTGTGGTGTGTGTGGGGGGGTGTGGTTTTGGGGGGGGGGGGTCCTCTCTTCCTGATGGCATGGGTTTATTTTCATGACGGGGAAAGAAGGTCGTGATTACCGCTCTCGCACAGGTCGAAAATTACTTAACGCTACCTGGAGTCTGTTAGCTGTTTGTGTGCAATATTCTCTCACTGCATCACCAGATCGTCCAGTCTGCGTGCAAACCAGCTACGTAGAGAAGGAAAATTCAAGTAAGGCCGGAATAGTAAGCAGTAATAATCGACAGTGGAGTACTTCTTGCGTCACAAAAACCAAGCAATTCAAACGTTGCACGAGCATGCTTAATTTCGTTCTTAGTCTGTTGGCACGTTTCCACAAAGTGAATTAACGTGACATTCTACACACACACACACACACACACACACACACACACACACACACACACTCTCTCTCTCTCTCTCTCTCTCTCTCTCTCTTCTCTCTCTCTCACACACACACACACACACACACACACAAACTCACACACACCACACACACACGCACACACACACACACACACACACACACACACCACACACACACACACATACACACACACACTTTTCCGTCCCTTTGGTGTTATAATTATTATTATGAAAGTACTGGCGAAATATGTGCGGCGACAATAGGTAGCCTGTCAATGTCACGGCATACTGTCACTGGCGACAATGCTATGCTGTAACAGACACCCTTGTTTGCTGCGTGAGACACTTTTCTTCTCCGGAAACGTATACTGCGTGCTACATAACCTTCAAGACATCAGCACACGTTTCTTGCCGTCAAATTTCAAAACCAGGTCACTGCAGATAATGCTGAACACGCTCGCACACGATAGAACGTACAACGCCATTTAATTTCAGTGAATCAGCGGCAATATTTCGACGGAAAATAGCTTTTGTACCCGGAGTTGCGATTATTCAGTGATTACCGATTAGTGTAATTTGAAATGATGTGCTTAAGGAGGTTTTGAAAGTGTACAGTTATAGACAATTTGATTGTTGTGAGGTCTATCAGAAAACTTCTGTTGCACTTGCGTGGTGAAAGAAGTCAAAAAGGCAAGAATACGCACATTCACTTTAAAACAAACACAAACCAGACCGAGATACGACAGTGGTGTGTAGTACAATTTCCACAGAATCACTACTCACACACATTCCACCATCCAAATCCCAATATTTCGTCATCCAATTCCTTAGAAAATCACTGTCAAAATCTTTCGTTATCCAAATTCCTAGGGAAATTATTGTCACACTCACCTCATCTTCATCATCCGAATCCTTTGGAATCAAGAAACACTCTTAAAATTTCGTTGTGCAAATCTTCATGGAATCGCTGTCACACTCGCATCCATCGTCCTACTCATCAAAGGGACAATCGTAACATTCACAGCATTTCCACATATAATCCAAGTGAGTCGCGACCGCATTGACAGAATTATGTCAAATCCGTAGGCAATTGCTTTTATACTCGCAGCACCTCATTATCCAAATCTTACTGGAATCCAGTGTATTCGCTACACTCATCGTCCCAAAGCTTTTCAGCTCAGTTCCTAATCTGGTCCTACTTCAACCTGTCTATCCTTCTCCACGGAAACACTCCACATTCTGTACATCGTTTGAAGCCTTTGTCCCGTCATCCGAACGTTCAATGTAGACACTGGAACACGTTTTTCACGTGCGCTTTTCGCGTGGCTGTCTCGCCGCTATTACCTTGTTCGTGCGAGTGTGTGTGTGCGTGTGTGCGTGTATGTGTGCGATTTTTTTCTTTCTCCCATTTACAACGCTTCACAGACCCTGGAGTATTTATATCACGAAAACGTGCTCGTTGTCTCCTGCTTCGGCTGTTGTAACATTCATATCTGTGTCATGACAATGAAATGACGGTCACTTGAGGACCAGTCAGAGGACGTGTCATCTATGATGCATGGAAAAGGCGGTACATGATTAGAACAGATATCCTTCTAGTCATTAGCCCCTATCAACAGACATTCGCGAATCAAGCAGCTCGACACATATATTCACAGAGAGAGAGAGAGAGAGAGAGAGTGACAGAGAGAGAGTGATAGAGAGAGAGA
>CM031620.1:34498481-34500981 GCA_018398815.1 Conus ventricosus
AACAAATATATTTCTTAGATTTTTCAGTAAGAGCAACTCCTTGGACGTTAATATAGCCACCGTGGGTCTGGAACAAAAAACAAACATTAAAAATAAAAAGGGAGTGTGTAGCTTAATCGGTTTGTTGGGTGAAGGTTTCTTTTCTTTCTTTCTATTTTTTTTTTTCCTTCTTTTTTTCTTTTTTTTTTTCCTTTTTTTTTTTCTTTTCTTTTTGCTACTTTGTGTGTTTTTGGTGTTTGGTTGGTGTGTTTCTTTTTGTTTTCTTCTTTTTTTTTTCTTTTCTTTTTTTTTCTGCTCATGAATGCTTTCTTTTGTCGCCTTTGTACTCCCATCAGATGTTAGTCGCACACTACAGGAATCACTGCAGACTACAGCTTTAAGGTCTTTTCTTTTGTTTTGTTTCCGTTTCTTTTCAAGGAAAGGTTCAGTTTGGGATGGCTTGATCAATAGCTAAGTAAGACGTGCGAATGTGTGTGTGTGTGTGTGTGTGTGTGTGTGTGTGTGTGTGTGTGTGTGTGTGTGTGTGTGTGTGAGGAGAGAGCGTGCGTGCGTGCGTGCGTGCGTGTGTGTGTGTGTGTGTGTGTGCGCGCGCGCGCGTGCGCGCGCAAGACTCTCTCTCTCTCTCTCTCTCTCTCTCTCTCTCTCTCACTCTCTCTTGTCTGCTGTTCTCTCTGTCTGTCCGTCTGTCTGTCTGTCTGTCTCACACACACACACACACACACACACACACACACACACACACAGCACACGCACACACACACACATACACACACACATACACACATACATACACAAATGGTTTTATGGAAATGCAGATGTTCACGTAGTTCATTCATATAAATATTTGGGAATGATATTTTCAACAAAATTAACTTTACGTAACGCATGGGAAGAATCTGTTAGAAAAGGGGAAAAAAAAGGTACCATTGAAATTCTGAAATCCCTAGGAACACTGACTCGTACAGACGATGGTATATTTTGGAAAATGTTTGATACACAGATAAAACCTCTTCTTACATATGCAGCTGAAATTTGGGGCTTAAATGAGAATTCACAAATGGAAAAAGCGCACACGTATGCTATGAAGCGCTTCCTTCAAGTACCAATTCATTCATCCTACACTGTTTTATATGGAGGGATGGGCAGATACCCTCTGTATATGAGTACAATTGTGAAATGTAATAAGAACTGGTTGAAGATCTTGAAGCTACTTCAGTCCCCGTTTGAGCATGCAAGCCCATGATACGATGCTTTTATAGATGGAAAATGGTAAAGAAAACTGGGCTCATACAGTAAAGAAAGTTCTTTCAGAACAGGGTTTTGGAATCGTTCTTTCAGAACAGGGTTTGGAATCGTTCTTTCAGAACAGGGTTTTGGAATCGTGTGTATGACCCAAGAAGTAGGAAATAAGTAACAGTTCATTCCAGATTTTAAAGACAGGCTGATTTGTTCTTTTAAACAGAACTGGCCCTAAGATATGGAAAGTATAGAAAAATAACGCTGGTTTTTCTCATGTAGAAAAATGTGTTTCAATCTGAAAAGTTTCTCAATGTTATAACAGATAAATGGCAAAGAATAAATTACGCAAGATTCAGGTTGAGAACCTTTGGCTTTAGTGCGAAAAAAAGATGGTTTGAATGTGAAACACCCAAAGAATCTCCTTGTCCTGCATGTAGACACATTATTGATGACGAAGAACGCTTTCTGTTCCACTGTGCTGCTTATAATGAAGTGCGGACAAATTGCTCATTTCCAGTTAGATATAGCGAAAAGACAAGATTTCGCTGTCGTTTTAATCATCAATGACGAACTTGTAATTAAATAAGTGTCGAATCTATTGCGGAAGCAAAAAAATTAACAGATGAAGATAGTCAAATTTAAAGTAAATGCTTATGAGAGATAAAAGAATGAATAATATCATCATCGCATGTAGAGAAGAGAAGTAAGATACAATATCATCATTTGATTGAGTGGATGGTCGAGTCAGTCTTAAAAATTTCTTTCTTTTCTTTTTTTTCTTTTTTTTTTTTTTTTTTTTTTTTGCTGCCCCAACCTCTGTGCCACCTCAGAGGCAGGGGCACCCACGCCGCTCATTCCGACACCCCGTCCCACCACAGCCCGTCGGCCCCGCCGCAGCCCCGGAAACCGACAATCCACAGGAGCAGCCCAATGTCAAGTCGTCAAGAGGAAAACCCGCCGGAGGAGACACGTACTGCACTGCTGCCGAGTCATTTGGGTGATGTTCAGTGGGCCTTTCAAAATCTAACAACGCAGGCCCACCACCTACTAAGCCCCCACTGACACAATAATTGCTTAGTCGCAGAGCCGGCGTGAGGAGCTCTCCCCCCGAGGGCGCCACCACGTCCGTCCAACGACAGCCCCCATGGACTCGCCGAAAACCGGGACCCCGACGAACCAAACCAAGGCCACACGTGGAAAGGACATCAAAACCCGAGGTCACCATGAACCAGGGCATGAAGGGCCACAGAATGTGAGACAA
>CM031620.1:34505981-34528481 GCA_018398815.1 Conus ventricosus
CACACACACACACACACTTTACTTCTTGCAAATAATCAAACTTAAGTTTTCTGTGTTACACATCTCTGTCATTAACTTCAAAAGACATACTCAGATACTGGGCCATGGAATCAAAGTCACCACATTTCAGGGTACAGCGTGGAATCCTTCATCACTGCATTTCAGGGTACTATGGGGAATCCTTCATCACTGCATTTCAGGGTACTATGGGGAATCCTTCATCACTGCATTTCAGGGTACTATGGGAATCCTTCATCACTGCATTTCAGGGTACTATGGGGAATTCTTCATCACTGCATTTCGGGGTACTATGGGAATTCTTCATCACTGCATTTCAGGTACTATGGGGAATTCTTCATCACTGCATTTCAGGGTACTATGGGGAATCCTTCATCACTGCATTTCAGGGTACTATGGGGAATCCTTCATCACTGCATTTCAGGGTACTACGGGGAATCCTTCATCACTGCATTTCAGGGTACTATGGGGAATTCTTCATCACTGCATTTCAGGGTACTATGGGGAATCCTTCATCACTGCATTTCAGGGTACTATGGGGAATCCTTCATCACTGCATTTCAGGGTACTATGGGGAATCCTTCATCACTGCATTTCAGGGTACTATGGGAATCCTTCATCACTGCATTTCAGGGTACTATGGGGAATTCTTCATCACTGCATTTCAGGGTACTATGGGGAATTCTTCATCACTGCATTTCAGGGTACTATGGGGAATTCTTCATCACTGCATTTCAGGGTACTGCGTGGAATCCTTCATCACTACATTTCAGGGTACTATGGGGAATTGTTTATCATGGCATTTCAGGGTGCTATGGGGAATTGTTTATCATGGCATTTCAGGGTGCTATGGGAATTGTTTATCATGGCATTTCAGGGTGCTATAGGGAATTGTTTATCATGGCATTTCAGGGTGCTATGGGGAATTGTTTATCATGGCATTTCCGGGTACTGCGTGGAATCCTTCATCACTACATTTCAGGTACTATGGGGAATTGTTCATTACGGCATTTCAGGGTACTATGGGAAATTGTTCATTGCGGAATTTCAGGTACTGTGGGAATTGTTCATTACGGCATTTCAGGTACTATGGGAAATTGTTCATTACGGCATTTAAGGGTACTATGGGGAATTGTTCATTACGGCACTTCAGGGTACTATGGGGAATTGTTCATTACGGCATTTCAGGGTACTATGGGAATTGTTCATTACGGCATTTCAGGGTACTATGGGAAATTGTTCATTACGGCATTTCAGGTACTATGGGGAATTGTTCATTACGGCATTTCAGGGTACTATGGGGAATTGTTCATTACGGCATTTCAGGGTACTATGGGGAATTGTTCATTCCGGCATTTCAGGTACTATGGGGAATTGTTTATTACGGCATTTCAGGTATATGGGAATTCTTTATCATGGCATTTCAGATACTATAAGAAATTCTTCATCACTACGTTTCCGGGTACTATAGGAAATTCTTCATCACGCCATTTCAGGTACTATGGGGAATCCTTCATCACGGCATTTCAGGTACTATGGGAATTCTTCATCATGGCATTTAAGTGTACCATGGGGAATTCTTCATCATGACATTTCAGGTACTATAGGAATTCTCCACCATGACATTTCAGGTAGTGTGGGGAATTCTTCATCATGACATTTTAGGGTAGTGTGGGGAATTCTTCATCACGGCATTTCAGGGTACTATGTGGGATTCTTCACCATGACATTTCAGGTAGTATGGGAACTGTTCATCAAGGAATTTCACGATACGATGGGGGATTCGTCATCGCGGCATTTCATGGTAGTATGGGGAGTTGTCCATCACATTTCTGGTAATATGGGGAATTGTTCATCGCGACATTTAGGGTACTACGGTGAATTTTTTCATCACTGCATTTCAGGGTGGTGTAGGGAATTCTTAATCACTGCAATTCAGGTACGTTAGGGAATTCTTCATCACCGCATTTCATGGTACTATAGGAATTCTTCGTCACTGCATTTCAGGTTCTATAGGGAATTCTTCATCATGGCATTTCTGGGTACTATGGAGAATTCTTCATCACGGCATTTCAGTTTACTATGGGGAATCCTTCAAGGAATTTCAGGGTACTATGGGGTATTCTTCATCACAACATTTCAGGGTACTATGGGAATTCTCATCAAGGAATTCAAGGTACTAATGGGAAATTCTTCATCACGGCATTTCAGGGTACTATGGAGAATAGTTCATCATGACAGTTCAGTGTACTATGGGGAATCCTTCATCACGGCATTTCACGGTACTGTGAGGAATTTTTCACAACGGTATTTCAGGATCCTATGACAAATTTACATCATGGCATATCATTACAATTAGAGAAATTCTTCACCTCGCATTTCAGGATGCTATGGGGAATTCTTCATCATGGCTTTTCAAGGTACTGGGGAATTCTTCAGCACTAAATTTCAGGGCACAGTTGGAATTTTTTCATCACGGCATTTCAGGATACCATGGGAATTTCAGCATGGTATACCAGAATACTAAGGATAATTCTTCATCAGGGCATTTCAAGCGATGAGAATTCATCATACTAAATTCCATTGTGCTGTGGCAAATTCTTCATCACGACATTTCAGGATACTATGGGAATTCTCCATCGTGACATTTCAAAGCAATGTGAGAATTCCTCATTGCTAAATTTCACTGTACTATGGGGAATTCTTCATCACGGTATTTCCGGATTCTATGAGGAATTCTTCATCATAATCTTTCAGGGTACTAAGGGAATTCTTCACAGTAGTTTAGGATACAATGGAGGATTCTTCATCACTACATTTTAGGGCACCGGAGGAATCCTTCAGCTCGGAACTTCAAGATGCCATGGAGAATTCTTCACTGTGGCATTTCAGGGTACAGTATCTAATTCTTAACGTTGCCCATCTCCTCTCTTAAGTTTTCTGATGCATGCTGGGTTTCTGTTTCCACAATCTACCGAATACTGACATGATTACGGTATCTGATCATCGTGGTTGATCTTTTGTATGCATGTACAAACGACGGAGAATCCATCCACTATCGGCTCTACACACAGACTGACCACGGATATGGGGAAACTTCTGCTTCACACTTCACCCAACACACACTGCCGGACTAGAACCCACAATCCTCAGAGTGAGAAGCAAGTGTCACAAATCTTCAATAACGCTCTTCTTTACGTATGTACACACGACGGGGATTCATCCTCTATCAGCTCAACACAGACTGATCAAGAAGATGGAAAACTCCCGCTTCACACTTCACTCAACGGGCTCTGACGGACTTGAACCCACAACCCTCAGAGTGAGAAAACTTTCAACCAATGCATGTGTCTTACATACCCCGACCCTCACAGCAAGGGCCAGCGAGCTTCTGTTGTAGGAGAAAATCCATTTGAATGTTTCTCCTAGTGTATGTAAACCACCAGACTTCCAGGAGCCACAGACCTCAGTCACTGACAAACGGATCGTGGATTCGTCCGGCAGAATCATTCTGTGCATGAGGAAATACCCCAGTCAACATGTCGTTCAGCAGCTCACACTTGGAAGACTAGAGAAGTGCTTGTGGCCGCACGCCTTAAACACGACTTGTCTTTACAGCGTACGCAAACACAACTGCTCCGGCCTTCAAGGACTGTTCAATGTTCGAGTTACAAAATACTGCCCATTCGTGCTAGAAACACTATCACACACACACACACACACACACACACACACACACACACACACACACACACACACACACACAAAACTACGACTGCGTACAGAAAGGTGGTGATCTGAACCAACATTACAAAAATTGGAAAGATCATTTTAGAGGAAGGTCTCTTGATTTTTTCCTCCGCAAAGACCAACGGATTTCTTTAGAAAAAAAAAGGGGGGGGGGGGGGCGGCGGGGGAGGATAATTTATGTATAGATGTTCTTGGGCCTAAGATTGATTCGTCCAAATCAGTAGTAGGGAATGTCAAAACAAAGTCGTTGAAAGTGATGGACTGGAAGAGGAAGAGGGTAGTGAAATTTGCTTGCCTAGCTGGTTCAGCATATTCTCCAGTCTCCTTACCACAAAAAGACAGTGTTTACAGCGTTCGCAAAAAAACAAAAAAAAAACAAAAAAGTAATATCAATCGGATCGTACGCTATGAACACAACGGTAATGTTTTTGACATAGCATTATCTTAGTGCCTGAAGAAACTACTCCGCATCTCCTACAAGGAGCACAAGACCAACGACTATGTGCGGAACCTGTCACCAACCTAGTTGGGCCCCATGAACCACTACTGACAACCGTCAAACGACGGAAGAATGCATGGTTTGGCCACGTCATTCATCACAACACCCTCTCCAAAACCATCCTTCAAGGTACCGTTGAAGGAGGGCACAACAGACGGGCAGAGAAAGAGCTGGTCCGACAACATAAAGGACTGGACCAAAATGACCATGCCAGATCTCCTCACGACAGCCACCAACAGAAGAGCCTGGAGAGAAACGCGGCTGCCTCATCACATCCCCCCAATGACCCCAGCGGTCAGGGGAATGACCGACTGACTGACATTAGACCCGAATCGGGGAACCGCTCCAGACTGTTATGGTTTGTCCCTTTGTCACATGTCATCTTTGTACTAAATTTCCTTTGAACCCATTCCGTAGTTTTTGTGTAATCACGTTGAACGGGTCCGCCCTTACATCCGGATCTGAACCACGGACCACGAACAAAATTTCATGAACTCCTCTCCAGATGACATTCTATCTTTTCACCACTTTTTTTTTTTTTTAACGTCGATGCGATAGTTTGGGCATCAACTTGCAGACAGACACTCCACCAGACGCCTCAACTGCGGGCGGAAATAGAATTTTCCTACTGGAAACAATGAATGTGTGCAGTGTCTTATAACATCTGCAGAGCGCCTATCAACACACACATACACACACACACACACACACACACACACACACACACATACACACAGAGGACGTGGAGAGTCATGGCAGCTGAGTACTCCTCCTCCCCCTCAACCTCCTCCTCCTCCACCTCGTACTCCTCCTCCTTCTCCTCCCCTTCAGACTACATGGCTGGCCTTCTCCTCCTCTTTCTTCCTCCTCCTCCTCCTCCTCTTCATCCTCCTCCTCCTCCTCTGATTCCTCTGAGGATTCCTGGGCATGATGCTCCACGGGCTGGATGGCGGACTGGGAGGTCCTTCGTGGATGTCGTCCGGGTTGTAGCCAGCGATGGTCAGGTAGGTGTCCATGTTGTAGCGGTTCTCCACCATCCGCGCCGCCGGCTTGACTGGCTCCTCCCTTTGTGTTTTTTTCCTGCGGACAGAATTTCGTCATGTGTGTATGAGAAGAAGGGTCGGGACAAATACAGTGATGGAGAAATGGGACGGAGACAGCGGACATAGTCGCGAAAGGGAGGCAAGCAATGTAGTCGATAGATTGATAAAGAATTACTATGATGGGGGGGGGGGGGGGGGGGGGGGGAGATGAACGAAAAAGAGAGAAGGCAGCAGATATTGAAAAAAAGAAAATACGAAGAGACGTAACCAAAAAATGTGTTTTGTATACTCATATCTGTTTAGTTGCTTTGTGTTTGTAAGGTGTTACAGTAAAGGAGTATACACTTTTTTGCTTAACGTTTTCTTGAAAAGAGAACCGTCTTTGAAGAATTAGAAAACAAACAGACAAACACTTCCAAATTACCCTACATCCACACCTGCATGAAAAGACACCTTGCGTGGGCGTACATACATACACACATAAACAGGCTAACTCACACACAGACATGCACGCACACACACATTAAATGCACGCGCGCGCTGATACACATGCATATTTGAACCACACACAAGCGCGCATGCGCACATCATACACACACACACCACCTCATATCACTCTGAATGTGGAAAAAACACGTAAAACCAAAAGACCACACACACCACAACAACCCCCCCCCCCCCCCCCTCTCTCTCTCTCTCTCTCTCTCACAACCCCCCTCACACACACACAACCATCCTCTCTCACACACACACACACACACACACCACACACACACAACCCCCCCCTCTCTCTCTCCTCTCTCTCTCTCTCTCTCTCCCCACAACTCCCCCCTCGATCTCTCTCTCTCTCTCACACACACACACACACACACACACACAACACACAACACACACAACACACACACACACACACACACACACACACCACATACAACCCCCCTCTCTCACACACACACACACACACACACACACCACACACACACACATACACACACACACACACACACACACACACACACACACACACACACACCTATGCATGAAGGCCGAATAGGCGCAGACCGACAGGAAGCTGAAGAGGAGCATGCTGGCCAGGAGGCCAACGGAAATGACGACAAACACCTTCCAGCCCCGGCTGTCGCAACATCCGTTTTCGCCGCAACAGTTGGGCCGATCGCTACTACACGTCTCCAGTTTGGTTTCCGTGGTGACATGCCTCACCATTTGGCCGCTGTAGGCGAAACTCTCCCTCAGCCGCACCTAGGCAAGATTACGGCGAAAATTCGTTTTGGTGAGGCTGTGTTCTTTGCTCAGTGATTCAGTTTCCTACCAATTGTCTTTCTTTTAATGATTAATGTTTCTGCGCATATTCAGTTCAAACTGAATTGTTAAAAATGAATGTTTCCTTGTCTGAATTTGCGAAAATATTGATGCATCATGTATTCAAGAAAAACTGAACCTTTAATGCCAGGTTGCAAAAAAAAAAAATCTTTCCTATGCGTAGTTTCATGTCTCATTTGTCTGTCTCAATTCCTGATTTACTTGCAGTCTACGCTGACTTAGATTACCTAGGTTTGATTGCGAGAAAATGAAAGTGAGTGAGATTGAGTGAGTCGAGCTGATGAATAAGAGATTAGGAGAAACGGGCAGACACGATGGTGCTCTCCGAAGGGAGAGCTCACTCAAGCGCGGTTCCGCTACTAAGCAATTACTGTCGTCCAGTAGGGGGCTTAGTAAGTGGCGTCCTGGTAGTTAGATCAGTACAGGCGCCACTGAACACACACCGAAGTGACTCGACAGCAGTGCAGTGTCTCCTCCGGTGGGTTGCTTCTTGACGACTTGACACTGACTGCTCCCTGTGGAGTGCCGATGTCTGGGCTGTGGCTGTGGACAGGGGTCGGAACGAACGGCGTGGGGGTTATGGCACTGAGGTGGCACTGGAGATGGGTAAGGTAAGGTAATGTTGTTTATAGCTCCAGCCGACCGCAAAGGACCACAAACCCGGGCTGACGGGAGATGGGCAGAACAAAAGAAAAGAAAAGAGAGGAGAGAGAGTGATGACACACGTGCTTTCTTTTTGCCTCTAGTGTCACACTTTTCCTCAACGGTTTAACAGGCCGGACTCCCTCTACACAGCGAGAAAAACAAAACAAAAAACAATAACAAGAACAAGAACAACAACAACAACAAAAAACTATCACTCACTCGCATTCAATCACGATGTGTGTGTGTGTGTGTGTGTGTGTGTGTGTGTGGTTGTGTGTGTGTGTGTGTGTCGCGCGCGCGCGCGCGCGCCGCGTGCGTGCGTGCATTTGTGCACGCTGCATACTGAAACATTTAAGTTTTACACCAGTCCGTGTGAATGACACCGCGCGCGCGCGCGCGTGCACGCGTTGGCGCATCGAGAGGAAGAGAGAGAGATGGGAGCAGCTAAAATGCGGGAACTTATACAACGGGAAGAATATACAGCCTCAGCGACTCAGTTGGTTACAACGTTCTGTTCCCCACCGACAAACAGACATAATTCACAGGTCAAAATGGCTTGAACTGGTTGCAACTGCATCGATTCTGTTTGTCGTGGAAGCGTTCTGTACTTTTATAACGAAGGTGCATGATTATATTGCAACTAAATAAATAAGTAGATAAATAAATAATCATAGGCCAAATCTGGATCCTTCTGGACAAGAAGAGAGAAGAGGAGGGTGTGATGGGATTGTGGGAATACGCAATATCAAATTGCTATGCGTACACTGGCGCAAAAACTACTCCCCCCCCCCCCCCCCCCCCCCCCCCCCCCCCCCCCCCCAACTCATCCAAACCCTTGGTTTTTATGCCTGCTGGATATGTACCACCTTGCGTGTAAATCTGCCGATTTGGCCTTTCGACAAGTTGATTGGTGAACAATCGCGTTTGCTTCCAATGCTACACAAAGATACAGTCGATAAAAAGACACAGGTGTACTGGATATGCATATTTACCATCTCACAGGGCGAGTAGGGTTAGGGTGCCATCGGTCACTCACAATGCCATTGCTGTAACCAGCGTCAACATACAGATGTGACCATTGTGACAGAGACTGCCACTCTCGTATTGGTCTCCACAACCACAGGCGACGCTGCTGGGGGCGAGCATACAGCCCGGACAGATATCAACCTTAGGTCGGATATACTCTATCCATGGTCAGCTATGGCCGACGGAGGCCTACTACCTATAAAACCCATTAAAATTTGAACAAATACGGCACTGATACAAAGCTGACAAAAACAGGCCACAGTAGCAAGATCCGAGTCTCTTTCATTTAAATGGTTGTAACCGTGTTTTCAACAACAAAAATGTCGCAGGTATTATTACATCATCATCATCATCATCATCATCATCATCATTATCATATCATGAATGCTTATATAGCGCCTATCCTCGCTACAGACCAAACTCTACATGCTTTACAATCCACACTAATTTTCACAACGGGCTGCCTACCTGGGTAGTGCCGACTTTAGAGCTAGCTGCCAGCTGCGCTTCATTCAGTCGTTTCCCGTGTCTTCCAGTCAATGTTGTTCACATCAATTTCCTTACTTCCTTCATTCTTCTTTCCATTTCTCACGCAGGGTGCATGCTATGTATAACGTGTCATCCATACTAACGGTCAAACTGGCCTTCTCTTCCGAAAGTTGATGATGGGATTTTACGTGTGTGCAAGATGTTATGCGTGCGTTCACACACGGAACCTCGGTTTATAGTCTCATTCGAAGGACTGTATGGGAAATGAAGTCAGAACCAATGTTAACTCCAAGGGAAAAATCCCCCAGTTTCGAAACAGCCCAGCGAAGATTCGAACCCGTAACCCAGGATCACGCAGATTTACGAGTCGGACGCTCTATCACTGAGCTATTCCGGCCCCAGGCAAAAACCCCATCAGGTCAGCCGGTTATAAAAACCTTATCCCTGGAGGACAAGTCTTAAACAAAATGTTGCCAGGACTTGACCAGGTTAAAGAGACTGGAGCCCATTTAGGTCAACGGTCACCGAGGTTTGAAATCCAGAACTTTATACAAACAGTAACGTTAAATTCTATCACTGCATGTTTCAGTGTAGATAGTTTAAGTCCTCTTGCCCCTCAATCCATTCACTTTCCTGGGACATTTCCTTCTGTTAGCTAATTTGCCTGCCCCTCACGGTTCACATTCATAGCATGCTGTTACTATTTCTTACTATTCCCATCTCTACAGGTTTGGTCAATACAATTTCACCTATCATTCCCATCTCTACAGATTTGGTCAATACAATTTCACCTATCATTCCCATCTCAACAGGTATGGTAAATAGGCCTACATTTACAACAGCTCATAGGTACAGTTTGGTTACTAAAATTTTTATACACCAGCGATTTTATTAGTAAAAAAACTAGATTCATCACTACACTCCCCCAAAACATTTTGACAGTAGGAAATCACTTTCTTTTTTTTAAATATTTAACTGTTGATAAGGCACGTAAAATACCTTTGCTGATGTCACAAACATGTTTCTATCAATGCCTTTATTTTCCTGATGACATTAAAACGTTAGCCTCTAATTGTCATTTGCCATTAATTTTCTGTTGCATTCCTTTACCTTTTTAATAATATTTTTTTTAAACAAAAAATCGTATTAAACAGCTAAATTCAAGAGCAGCTTTTCCATTCTAGGTAAACTACTGATGTTGTATTTTGTCTTGGGGAAAAAAAGTTACTTCGACCTCAATCCTCAACGTCGGTCCAGTCTAGTTTTTGTTGTTGTTGTTTTTTCCCCAGTGAACCTGAAGGGAAAGAAGTCAGTTAGATGAACATCTGGTAAGTTGTTCAGGAAGGGATCTAAATCAAAGGGCCATGACGCTATCAGACTTTTAGTCACTAACCGGTTGTAGCCGTTTTAGATGAAGCGATTTGTTGTAATTCTGGGAAAGTTCTTCCGGAATGTTCGGTCACTTATACTTTACCAGAACACTACAGAAACGGAAATGTGTTTACTTAATTCAACCCCAAAACATCCCACCTGTACTGATTCCAGGCAAAGTGAGTGAGACGTTGGATATATTTCAATCGCATTCCTTCAGTTTCAATATTTTTTGCAAAAGAAAAATTTGTACCTAACTGCAAAATTCATAAACAATCTTCTTTTCTGAATGAGTATTGCTCATGTCCTTATGTATTTTTGTCTTGGAAAATGAAAAGCTGTTCGGATCTAAATCCCTGATGCCAGTCAAATTTGGAATTTTTTTTTGCAGGGAACATGACGGGAAAGAAGTCAGTTACATGAACATGTAAACTGTTTTGGAAGGGAGAGAAATAAAGCAGTCACGACGCTTTCAGGCTTCCAGTCACGAAGATATGACTTGATTTGTTGCAATTTTGAGAAAGTACTTGCTATTTAAGAGACGTGATGAAGTGGAAATGTGTCTACTTCATTTGATACCAAAACATTTAACCTATGTTGATTCCAGGCTAGGCGAGTGAGATACTGAATGTGTGAGTATGAAAGGAGGAGGACTTCGACGGGGTAGTACTTTTTTTTAACGGAATATTACTTTTATGTTTGAATACACATGGGAGAGAGAGAGAGAGAGAGAGAGAGAGAGAGAGAGAGAGAGAGAGAGAGAGAGAGAGAGAGAGAGAGGAGAGAGAGAGAGAGAAGAGAGAGAGAAGTATTGTTGGTTGCTGGTGAGCCAACAATTATGGTACATTTTGAGACGGAAATAACCTCGTTTAATTCCTGAAAAGCTACTTATAGCACCAAAATTCCTCTCTTTCAAACAGGAATAACTAGTTCCTGATAACCACCTGCCAGCACTGGAAAAGCTGAGAAGACAAGAGCTCTGTAAGGTCAGTTATACTCACCCTGAAAACTGGCGCCGTTGACTTCACGAGCTTATTGTTTGGGTAAACGAGCATATCACCCCCAAATCAAAGCAGTGAAAACAAGAGCAGCCCGCTTTGTTTACAACAGGTACCACAAATATGCAAGTGTCCAACAAATGCTCAGCGAACTAGTGGACCCCTTAACAGAGCCGGAGAAAGGGATCGCACGGCTCGCTATGCTTTGCAAGATCAGGCATGGTTTGGCACATGTGGATTTTGGGAAAAAGCTTTCTGTCTAATAGAAAACCCAACTGGGGGCTGCAACCTCACGTGACAGCAGATCACGCTCCCACCAGCCCCCAGTGTGTCCGCGATACAGATTAAAATTCGTTCCTGCCACGTACCATCCAGGAGTGGAACGGCAACTTGACAGAGCTGTCTTAACATCAGAGACTCTTGACCTATTCAGGTCAAGAGCTTCCAGCCTCCTGCAACGACTTTGTTCTGTTTTTGCTTCTGCCCCTGAAGTGTCAGAATAATCAACTTGATGATTGTGGACACTTAATGGATGATGATGAATAATGGTGTGTGAAAAAACAAAGCCCAAAATCCGCCGCTATGCCCACCCACCCATTGCCCCTTGTGGTCCCCCCCCCACCCCCCCACCCCAACCCCCGTGGTAGTCATCGGATTAAATTGTATGGATTAAGCAGGGAAAGGGGTTTGTGACAGTCTATCGGTTCCACGTCATAGTCTTACAAACAGCGTGAGTGTGGACAATACAACCTATTCGGTTGAAAACTGGAGGGTCTAGACCTTGCGAGTCCTCCCCCACTCTCTCTCTCTCTCTCTCTCTCTCTTCTCTCTCTCTCTCTCTCTCTCTCTCTCTCTCTCCAGAATTAAATTCGTAGATTGTGCTAAAACACGCTGCATTTTGTTCCACAAAAGACAAATATGCGTTTTGGGGTTTTTTTCTCTTCAAATGTGCAGTCTCTTGTGCAAGAAACAAAATGCAGTACAGTTGAAAAACTTCTGGCCAAAAGTAGCTTTTCTTTTATCACGATAACAAAACCCCTGCAGTTATGCTTACAAATCCTCCTTCATTAGTTCAAAATCATGAATATCAAATACATGGCCTGTAAGGAAGCTACTTTGTTTTAACCTTTCCAACACGTGGTTTTTTCTGTGGATGTTGCCAAACAGTGTGTACAAATTGATGTGATTTGTCTCCAAACATATCTGTCGTGTGGGGTCAAGATCGTTTGAAATGCAACGTTTTCAAGATTCGAATGCTGGACACATGCTTTTAGCAGCTCGTAAAACGTATACTGTAAGCTGTCTTTCCTTAATTCAGTACAGTCGTGATGTCAAATCGAAAAAGAGAAGCTAGAAACAGCGAGAGAGAGAGGAGAGGAGAGAGAGAGAGAGGAGAGGGGAGAGAGAGAGAAGAGAGAGAGAGAAGAAAAGAGAGAGAGAGAGAGAGAGAGAGAGACAGACAGACAGACAGAGAGAGAGACACAGAGAGAGACAGAGAGATAGAGAGCGAGCGAGAGGAGAGAGAGAGAGAGATGAAGGAGAAAGGGGGGAGAGAGTGAGAGAGGAGAGAGAGAGGAGAGAGGAGGAGAGAGAGAGATGGGCTATAGGAGTAAGTGACCGGTAACAAGTTGCCGGTACAGGAACGCACCGGCAGACGGGCAGACCACGCATCATAAGGGGTCAGCCGAAACCCTCAAATCCAACACAAACATTTGTGCGATTTATTAAATTTAACGAGGTTTCTTCCTTCTGCCTGTGTATGTCTGCACCCTATCTGGACACTGCACGGGCTTCCAAGGGATGGTGCAGGGTTGCTTCCAGCTGGTTTGTTCGGAAGTTGAGGACAATACCCCTCTGGGTCCCACTCGCACCTTCGGGTGTTGTTTTTTCTTCTTGAAGTGGTAGATATGAGGACTGTATCCGCTTCTCCTTCACCCACTCATTTCTCCTACGAGGGTGATCCCATTTAGAGAGGGACGGTATCCGCCTCTCCTTCGCCCACTCATTCTCCTACGATGATGATCCCCATTTAAAGGGATGGTATCCGCTTTTCCTTAACCCACTCATTCTCTACGATGGAGATCTCCATTTACAGAGGATGGTATCCGCCTCTCCTTCGCCGACTCATTCTCTACGATGGTGATCTCATATACAGAGGAAATATCCGCCTCTCCTTCGCCGACTCATTTTCCTACAATGGTGATCTCTATTTACAGAGGACGGTATCCACCTCTCCTTCCTGACTCATTCTCTACAATGGTGATTTTTATTACAGAGGACGGTATCCACTCTCCTTCGCCATCATTCTCTACGACGGTGATCCCCATTTAGAAGGACGGTATCGAATTTTCCCTTTGGGCCCCCTCATTTCCTACAGGGTGATCCCATTTAGAGGGACGTACCGCCTCTCCTTTGCCGCTATTTCCCACGATGGTAAAACTTCATCTAAAGAGGACGGTACCCCCTTTTTCCCTTCTCCCCCTCATTCTCTTACGATGGTGATCCCATTCAAAGAGGATGTAGTCCTGCCGCTTTTTTTCTTAGCCAAACCATTCTCCTACAATGGTGATCTCATTAAAAGAGGACGGGGTCTCCATTTTCTTCTCTTCCCCTGATTCCTCCCCTTCCCTGACGTCCCACCACTCTGTCCCAGGACGGGGAAATAATCGTGATGGCAATTGCTTAAGTGCACTAAGTTAATGTATTATTAGTCAGGCTAAACACAACGACACCAAGGTTATCTTTGCACGTCTACACGCATATGCACACATCACTCATGCGCCCATCAAACTTTGCCTCTCTCTAGAAATGGGATGTCACGCAGTCGTTTCTCTCCTAACACGTATACCCGAGCACAAAAATACAATTTCAGGCTACTTATAAATCAAACATGAAGAAAATCCAAAATTACCAAAATGAAATGGATCAAAGCATAAAAAAGATCAGTACTTTGTCTAATCCTATCCCGGTAATATAATTAAATGGCTTCTTTACCTGGCCGAGTTTTCACACACTACACAACCCGCTTTCATCACACCACACCCAACAGTTAATTGTATAATTCGCTTCAAGTCATCTTTCAGCACTGCTTGATGGTGACGCCCATTGGTTGACTGGCTCCAGGTTTCAGGACCTTGGTCATTCGTGGTCGTCTCTGGGGTCTCGACGTAGAACTCTTCTTCTTTCGTCTCCTTCACCCCACTCTCTGGGATCAATTACAGTTTGTCTTCTTTTCACCCACCTCTGGGCTTCAAACTTAGCTTCTTCTCTTCCAAGCTTGTCCTTTAAATATTACCCCCTAAGACTTTTTTGCTGTCTCTTTCTATCTCCCAGACACGATTCTCTCCTCCTCTCTCGACCCTAATCCTCCGTCTGTGCCCACCGTCTGTCCTCTCTCCTCCTCTGTTCTTCTCTATCTCTCCTTCTTCTTCACTCTCCTCTCCTCTCTCCACTACGCCTCCTCTCTTTCTTCCCGTCTCCCCTCATCTCGCTCTTCGTATCTCTCTCCTCTCTCTCTCTCTCTCCCTCTCTCTCTCTCTCTCTCTCTCTCCCTCTCTCCCGTCGTGTGGTTTCTCCCTCCTCGTTGTTCCCCTCACTTTATATAGGGAGGGACACAAAGAATTCCCTACCGCCATGCCTTTGGTCCATGCTGCTGTCTCAAACCCTCTGTTCACAAGTAACCTGAATTCTCCATTCGCTACATCTTCCACACATTCAGCATTTACACACATCCCTACTTAATTGATTAGCAAACAACCCTTGGCACCCAGATGGACATCGAAAAATATATTCCCGCCGACTTCGGGGGGTTCACGTTAACACAGTAATTAAAGTCTTAAAGAGGGCGACGACAAAACGTCCACGGGCGCATTCAAACCATACCAGCCTGACAACAAACCAACACAGTGCCCCACGGCAACACCATCTGAACGAGCCAAAGACCCGCCTGCTCTTCAACGACTGTTTTACAAAGCGACCTCAGCTGACTGAGTATTAGCGCCCACTTGTGAAGCATCGCGAGGTCCTAGTGGTTACATTCCTCCCCCTTTTCGCTATCGGTAAGGTCCGAAACTCGGAGAGGTCCCTTACTGACTACCTTAGTGCCATTTGTCACCTGCAACGCACGTTCGTCCTCCGCCTGACACAGTTCTACTACCTAATACCGTGGTGCGATGGGTAAGGCACACTGGTTAAATAATGGGTATCTTGCCTATTTTGGTACACGTACAACATTTCCTCGCGCTAAAGCGCGTTCAAGGTCTTTTGTGAGAGGTCCACTCCCTTGACAAACTCTCAATCTCCTACGATGGTGATCCCCATTTACAGGAGAACGGTATCGCACCTCTCCTTTCGCTCCCTTTCGCGACGCTCATTCTCCTATGAAGTTGATCTCCATTTACAAGAGCCGTACTCCGGCCTCTCCTTTCATTTCAGCCCACTCATATATTCTCCTCTCCTACGATGGGGGTTGATCCGCCACTTAGTCCACATCTCCTGAAGTGGGCTCGAATTCCATTGTAAATGAACTAGCGACAGACCATATCAGTCAGAGACCACTGTAGGACAGAACAATAACGGTGTAGGCAACTGCACGAGCCAACCACAAACCAATCCAACTACGGTATCATGCAGCATCGATCCGAACCCAAGCTTGACCTGTACAACCTCATCACCATAACATACCTCACTAAATACGGGGACTCCTTGCTCCCTGGAACTGCACCTCATACACCATGACTCCCCTACAGACTATATGGTCCCTGGAAGTGCAACTCATACACAATGACCCTCCCTACAGACTATAGGTCCTGGAAGTGCACCTCTCACCATACCACCTCACCACAACTATATGGTCCTGAAACTGCACCCTTCACCATGGACTGTTTCCCTAACTGACTTATGGTCCCTGTAACTGCACCTCGTCACCATGACTTGTCTTCCGCTACTGACTATGGCCCTGGAACTGCACTCATCACCATGACTTCCCTAATAAGACTGATGGTGCCTTGAACTGCACCTCAATCAACAATGTACTCCCTACAGACATGGTCCTGGAACTGCTACCCCTCATCACCATGACTTCCCAATAGACTATGGTCCTGGAACGCAACCCTCAATCACAAACCCATGACTCCCTAACAGACTATGGTCCTGGAACTGCTCCTCATCAACATGACTCTCCCTGCAGACTTTGGTCCTGGAACTGCACACCTCCACCACCATGTGACGCCCTATAGAACTAGGGGTCCTGGAACATGCAAAACCTCATCACACATTACCTCCCGCTATAGATTATGGGTCCTTCTGGAACTGCAACCTCATCAACCTTGACTCTGGACATCCCCTACAGACTATGGTCCTGGGAACTGCACCTCACACACATGACTTTTGTGCCCTACAGACTATGGTCCTGGAACTGCAAAACCTCATCAACCATGACTTCCCTAGTAGACTTTATTGTCCTGGAACTGCACAGCCTCACCTCCATGACTCCCTACAGACTGTGGTCCTGGATCTGAACCTCATCACACATGACGTCCCTACAGAATGTGTTCCTAGAACTCTCACGCTCATCACCACCCGCAATGTTCCCTACAGACCTATGGTCCCATGAACTGCAACCTCACCACCGATGACAAACCCTATAGAAGACTTATATGGTCCTGGAACTGCAAACCTCACCTCCATGACACCCTAGAGACTATGGTCCTGGAACTGCAACCTCACACCCACCATTGACCATGTGACACCCTTAGATACTATTGTACTGGTACTCACCTCACCACCCTGACTCCCTACAGAACTGTGGTCCTGGAACTGCTCCTCATCACCATGACAGACCTCCTAGAGAACTATGGTCCTGGAACTGCAACCCGCATCTCACCATGACTTCCGTACAGACTGTGGACCTGGAACTACTCACCTATCACCATGACTTCCCGTACAGACTATGTCCTGGAACATGCACCACATCAACATGACTCACTACAGACTATATGGTCCTGGAACTGCCCCTCACTCACCCTGACAACCCTATAGACATGGGCCTGGAACTGCAAACCTCATCACCATGACTCCCTATAGACTAATGGTCCTGGAAAAACTGCACACCTCATCACCTCACCATGACTCCCTATAGACTATGGTCCCTGGAACTGCGCGCCTCAATCACCATGACTCACTATAGACTATACTATGTCCTGGAAACTGCAGTTACAAACCTCCATCAACCATGACTCACTACAAGACGTGGTCTTGGAAACTGCTACCTCATCACCATGGAACTCCCTACAGACTATGGTCCTGGAACATGCTGCACCTCATCACACCATGACCCCCTACAGACTATGGTCCTGAACTGCCACCTCATCAACGTGACGCCCTACAGACTATGGTCCTGGTACCTGCACCTCATCACCATGACACCCTCCCTACAGACTGTGGTCCTAGATCTGCACCTCATCTAAAATAACCCATGACTTTTTCCCCAACAGACTGTGGTCCTGGAACTGCAACTCATCACCGTGACATCTCCCTACAGACTGTGGTCGCTAGATCTGCACCTCATCACCAGACTCCCCAACAGACTTTGGTCCTGGAAACTGGCACCTCATCACCATGACTTTCCTACAGACTAGGACTGTGGTCCTAGATAGATCTGTCACTCATCACCATGACTCCCTACAGACAGTTGTCCTGGAACTGGAGACTGCACCTCTCAAACCATGACTTGTCCCAACAGACTGTGGTCCCTAGATCTGCACCTCATCACCATGACTATCCTACAGCAGACTGTGTCTAGGAACTGAACCTCAATCACCATGACTCCCTACAGAGAGTTGGTCCTAAGATCTGCACTCTAGATTCTTGCACGCTCATCAGCACCAATGACTCCTACAGACCTGTGGTCCTGGAACTTGCAACCTATCACCATGACTCACTACAGACATGGTCCTGGAACTTGCAACACCTCCATCCACCGAGACTCCTACAGACAATGGTCCTGGAACTGCACCTCATAGACCGGTGAACTCACTACAGAATATGGTCCTGGAACTGCAAAACCTCGATCAACCATGACTCACTACAGACTATGGTCCTGGAACTGCACGCTCACACCGTGACTCCCTACAACTATGGTCCTGGGAATTCTGCACTGCACCTCATCATACATGACTCTCCCTGTAGACTATGGGCCTAACTGCGCCTCATCAACACGCATGACTCCCTCAGACTATGGTCCCTGGAACTGCACCTCATCACCATGGACTCCCTACAGACCTGTTTTGTCCTGGAACGCACCTCAATCACCAAGACTTCCCCTACAGACTGTGGTCCTGGAACTGAACCCTCATCACCATGACTTTCCCTACAGGACTGTGGTCCAGGAACTGAACCGTCAATCAAGGGTCGATGACTCCCTATAGACGAGACAGTGGTCCCCTGAGAACTGAACCTCATCACTCATGACTCCCTACGACTGTGGACCTGGAACTGAAGAACCTCATCACCATGACTCCCTATAGACTGGTCCTGGAACCTGAACCTCATCGACCATGACTTGACGATTTTCCCAACCAGACTATGGTCCTGGAAACCTCTGCAGCATGTGCACCTCATCAATCACCATGACTCACTACCGAACTGTGGTCTGGAACTGAACCTTCACACCATGACTTGAAGGTCCCTACAGACTGTGGGTCCTGGAAACTGCACCTCATCACCATGACTCCTACAAAGACCTGTGGTTTCTGTAAATGCACCTCATCACCATGACCTCACGTACAGACTGTGGTGCCTGGGACTGAACCTCATCACCTGACTCACTACAGAGACTGGTGAACCTGGAACTGAACCTCATCACACCATGACTTGTCACTAACTCATGTCTCTAAGACTGTGGTCCTGGAAACAGTCCTGCACCTTATCACCATGACTTTTTTTTTTTTATCCCTAACAGGACTGTGGTTCCCTGGAACTGGAACCTCATCACGCATGACCACAACAGAACTGTGGTCCGGAACTGCAATCTCATCACATGACTTCATGACCTCCCTACAAGACTGTGTCCTGGAACTGAACCCATCAACATAGACTCCCTACGGACCGTGTCCCTATTACATTTTGTCTTTTGTGCTGCTCTGGTTAATCTGGATGTCTATGTCTCAGTTTGAAGAGAGAGAGAGAGGAGAGAGAGAGAGAGAGAGAAGAGAGGAGAAGGGAGAGAGAGAGAGAGGAGAGAGAGAGAGAGAGAGAGACATAACAGACAGACGGAAACGAGACAGACAACTGACAGACGACAGAAAACAGAGAGAGAGAGAAGAGAGAGAAGTATTGTTGTTGTTGTTTTGTGTGTTTTTGTTGTTGTTTGTTGTGTTTCGTCAGTTATTGTTTGTTTGTTGGTGTTCCACGGGTGGGTATAGGTTTTGTAGTTTTGAACTTCGTTGAAATAAAATGCGCTAATTTTGGGCTTGAGGTTTTAAAATCTCTTCTGAAAGTGCTTTTTTTTTTTTTTTTTCCCCCATTTCAGCAACATTGATTGACTTGTTTACCTTCAACAAAATGTTTTACATAGCTGCACGCACGTGCGTGTAGGCGGGTGTGTATGGGTTTGTGTACATGCTAGCGCGTGAATGTAAACAAGAAATCTTTCTCTGCAGTCTCTAGACATTTTCCAGGCAAAAAGAAAATTTTTTTTTTTTTTTTTTTTGGCTATCAGTTTCTTAATTCTACGATTTCCTACCTTTCTTCTGTGAAGTGTTCCACTTGAATCATCATCTTCTGCGTTCCCTTTAATTGCTTATTGATTTCTTTTATTTCTTTTCTTTCTTATTTTATTGTGTTGTTGTTGTTGTTTTGTTAGACTTTGTTTAGCATTGTGTTCATTATATCATCTCGTCATGTATACATGAATCAGACGATGTGACGCCGCCAACATCTGATGTCTAGTCTACGATTAGACACTGACTCCAGTCATTCCTTATTATTATTCCACGTGTCTAATGTTTGTAAGGCAGCATATCTGGAAATACGTAAGATCAGTTCAATCAGACACTGCCTTTCCACTGAAGCCACAAAAACTCTGGTTTGTTCCCAAGTTCTCTCAAGGCTGGACTACTGCAACAGTCTCTTGGCTGGCTCACCAAAGTACCTACTCAATAAACTGCAGAAGGTTCAGAATAGCGCTACCAGGCTTGTTTGCAAAAGTGTCTAAACGTAAACATGTCACTCCTCTGTTGCAGTCCCTCCACTGGCTTCCAATCCAGAGGCGAATTGACTACAAGCTGGGTTCTATCTGTTTCTCTTCTGTTTCTGGTACTGGACCAAAATATCTTTCCGACATCCTCCACATCTACACCCCATCCCGCCAACTTCGTTCCTCTGCCGACAGTCGCCTCTTGTGCATTCCTTCTGTCAGAACAAAATCTTTTGGTCAACGTTCTCTCTCCTTCCAAGGACCAACTGTCTGGAATACACTTCCCATCAGTGTCAGACACCTACCTTCACCCTCTTCTTTCAAATCTGCTGTCAAAACTAACTTCTTTCATCAGTCGTAACCCCCCCCCCCCCCCCCCCCCCCCAACTTCCCAATCCACCTTGAGTGGGTTTTTGCGTGCATGCGTGAGTGCCAGGTGGTTTGTGTTGCTTGTGCGTGCATGCCGTGTTGATGTGAGTGCCTGCGTGTGTGCGTGCAGGTGTCTGAGACGTGGTGTGTGTGTCATGCGTGAGCACGTGTGCGCGCGCGGTTTTGCGCGCGCGCGTGTGTGTGTGTGTGTGTGTCTGTGTGTGTGTGTGTGTGTGTGTGTGTGTGTTGTTGGTAATGTAAAGCGCTTAGAGCCCTAAATTATAGAGAATAGGCGCTATAAAAATTAACATTATTATTATTATTATTATTATTATTATTATTATTACTGCGGCCTCAGGCAACGGTTTTCAATGAATTTCCATCCCACATCGCCGTAATTGTCGTCTGGGCACTCGATCGTCGATCTGACTGGTGGCAATCCTCTCACGTCTGCAGAGAGAGAGAGAGGGGTAGGATGGTGGTGTTGGTGTGTGGTGGTGGGTGGTGTGGGTGGGTGGGGGGCGCTAATATGATCATCACCGTGCTAGAGAGTTCTAACGCCTCCGGTATGACATGAACGTCCTGATGATGGCTGACCTTCACCTTTCCGTGCGACCTCTGAACCCTTTACATTTTATTGATCAGGCATTACGTAAACTTGTAAAATAAACAAGTGAATAATTGAAAGAATGATTGACTAAATAAAGAAATGAATTAATGAACAAACAACTGAAGAACAATTAAACAAAATAAATGAACACATTAATGAATAAATGAATAAATAAATAAATGAATACATAAACGAATAAGAGGATGATGTGGCAGGGAGTGGAGTGGTGTAGGGTGGGGGCGTGGGGGGGGTGGGGGAGCGTGCCTGCCCTCAGAACACGGAGGAAACATCATAATCAGCTGGATGTTTCAACTGAATGAAATCTATCGTTTAAAAGGCCACTCCTATTTGTCAGATTTGACGGAGAAACAGGGAGGGCGTGGTGAAAGAATCAGTGTGTGTGTATGTGTGTGTGTGTGTGTGTGTGTGTGTGTGTGTGTGTGTGTGTGTGTGTGTGTTGTGTGTGAAGGGGGGAGGGAAGGGAAGGGTGCGTGGCGAGGAAGGAGGAAGGGGGGGGGGAGTGGAGAGGGGGGGGGGGGGGGAGCGCGACAGAAGGGCGCCTGTGGAGAATGCAAGAATGCCTAAACATCTTTAACTGCGTACATATGCACTGATTGCCATGACGTTGTTCTGGGAAGCGCTGGCTTTTTATCTATGTATTTAATTATTCATGTTTATTATTTATTGTGTGCGCGCGCGCGTGTGTGTATGTATATGTATGTGTGTGTGTGTGTGTGTGTGTGTGTGTGTGTGTGGTGCGTGCGTGCGTGCGTGCGTGCGTGCGTGCGTGCGTGCGTGCGTGCGTGCGTGCGTGCGTGCGTGCGTGTTTGCGTGTTTGACATAAGGAATGTTACCAGTTCGTTACACATCACGCAAAAAAAAAAAAACCTACTAAGTGCGGGACAGGTGGAAGAGAGGAGTTTGTGTTTTAGCATCACTTTATACTGAACTTCAAGCCCTTTGTTTTCTGATCATCTAGCTAGATGTGCTTATCAGAGTATGATATACTTCTCATTTGCCTTACTCAAGAAATATTCATCGGTGTCTTCAACGTCGTCTACTCATCTCGAGTGTTGTTTATCAGGACCCAGTTCATAACCGTCAGTCCAACATTCCAAACTGTGCCTTGTGTCATAAAAGCAACA
>CM031620.1:34533481-34555981 GCA_018398815.1 Conus ventricosus
ACGGACACCGCCTGTATAGACAGGCAGTGGAGTTTTGTATGACGTTTTTTATCCCGCCATTAAGGCAGCCATACTCCATCTTCGGGGAAGGTGCATGCTATGTATAACGTGTCATCCATACAAATGGCAAACTGGCCTTCTCTTCCGAAAGCTGGAGATGGGATTTTGACGTGTGTGTGTGCAAGATGTTGTACGTGCGTTCACACACGGAACCTCGGTTTATAGTCTCATTCGAAGGACTGTATGGGAAATAGATTGGTTGAGTTTAAGGAGCAACTCGGTGATTACAATTTCGATTTGGACCCAAAAGTGTGATGACGATATAAAGAAGAAAAATCGTTCGTTATTTTCAACGAAAAACTCATCTCCGAAATAATGTCTATGTCACGGACAAAAATAGAAAAACCGAACTCGTGGTTAGTCGCCAGCCAGTTTGTTTGGACATAAGCTCCAACTCAAATATCCTGGGCGCCAGGTAGACGGCCTCATGCGTCGGGCCGACGCCTCCAAGCATCGCCTCAGCCAATTTGGGCACAGCGAGGAGACTAATCCTAATCCTCTACGGAGACGGTACGGTCCAGCCAGACGGACTAAGTAGCTTGACCGACGCCTCGATGTCTGCCCAGACGGATCTCAACGCCTGGGCCAGACTGATCTAGCCAATTTGTAGGACCAGTGTCCACAATTAAGGCGACGTCGCCGGAAAGGGAGAGGGGGAAGGTATTGTGTAGTGGGGGTGAGATCTAGCTAATTAATTAAATGACCCAATGACCACTACAGAGAGTAAGGCGTGTAGGCGTGACTGTCATGATTTGAATATCCAATGGAATTAGAGGGAGGTAACTTCGGGTACGAGGCGGTAAAAATACTGACCAATGGTACTCGCCCTTTGACAGATGGGTTTTAGGATAAGATAGGAATGCGTGAGTGAAAGAGGGGGAACGAACAGACAGACAGAGAGAGGAAGAGGTTCTGGGTGTAAGCTCTGCAGGAGAGAAGAGCAGAGAGATGAGGGGAGAAGAGGAGAGAACCAAGTTGAGGCATTAGCACGAGATATAGTCTGCAAAGGAAGGACTAAGAAAGAGATGTTGAGTGAGAGAGAGAGTTGCTAACTGATGAAGAGAAAAAGAAAGAAAAGGAAAAGAAAAGAAAAGCAACCATGTCCATTTGATAGAGCAGACTAGAAGAGGAGAGAGAGAGTGCAATGCGTTAATGCAGGAAGAAAGAAAGGAGAACAGATCGATGTCTAATAGTCACTGTTCCACCTGAACCGGGGTTCGACCTCATACCTGGCAGCGCACTTTCAGCAGCAGTCCGACCTGACCAACGCCAATGGTCTAACCTGACCAGTGCCAGCAGTCCAACCTGACCAGTGCCAGCAGTCTAACCTGACCAGTGCCAGCAGTTGTGTTGTGCTTGTGAAAGTGACAGTGAAAAGGAACAAAGAAAAAAAAAGAAAGAAAAGACAGTGATTCGTGAATAGTTTAAGATCACCTGGCCAGGTAAAGTAGAAATCTATTTATACCCGGGTTAGTTAATGATGATTTAGATAAATGGTTTTGTGAAGTTCAAGGAAAGAGAGAATGTTTTATTTTATTTGACTCTATATGCATTGATGTTTGGTTCTATGATCATGTGTAGTAAAGTTATAGACTTTACTAGTGGTTTGATGTGACGAATGCACGATATGAATGAGATTGTAAGCAAGCTGTGAGTGTGTTTGGGCTGTGCGCTAGTCCTTCCTCCACTGACATACCCGAGGTTGACAATTTTATGGCGAGCCTGCCAGGATATTCTGGCCCATTTATTATAATTGTTCAACTTCTCAGAGAGGAAGCTGGGTGGGATTCAAGTATTGTAATCCTAAGACAAGGTAGTGTCTTACTGTATGTCCCCAAGATAGTTAAATACTAGGCTTGGCATTGCTTCCAAGATAGTTAATACTAGGCTTGGCATTTCAGCCCCAGAGTACTTATTTCGCACAGATTGCCTATAATTCGCTCTCATAGTTGGGTCAGGCGCTGGGGTCTTATAAAAACTAACTACGTTGTCCCAAGCTAATATTATCATTCATAGAATTGTGCTATTGCGTCACTCGTGTCGGTAACCACCAGTTTGGCTGTCGCAGTAGTAAAATCTTGTTCAAAAAAAAAAAAAAAAGAAGAGAGATATAATGGCGGAAGAAAGAACACCCCTATTGAACAACTTGTGAGCGTCGCTCGTGATTTAGGCTACTCGGGAGAAGAGTTCGAGCATTCGTTGAAAACACAACAAAAGATGGAACGAGATGAGCGAGCGGAAAGACGCCGGGTCGCGTAGAAAATAGCATTAGCAGAGCAGGAAAGCGTTTAAGCTAGCGAAACGCAGGAAACAGAAAGATTAAGGATTCAGGCTAACGACAATCAGGCTAAAGCAACGCAGGAAACAGAAAGACTAAGGGAAGCGCAGGAAACAGAAAGATTAAGGATTCAATTAGAGCTAGAGAGAGTGAGAATACAAAGGGAGACCACGAGATGGTAGCTCAGTTTCCAGTAACCCTGTGCACAGTTATGCCCCCCGACCAAAGTTGCCAAAATTCTCTGAAGGAACAGATTTGATTGATGCATACATCAGTCGTTTTGAAACGTTCGCTACCAGTCAGGGTTGGCCTTCAGAAGAGTGGGCAGTCATTTTGTCAGCGCTATTGACGGGTAAGGCATTGCAGATTTTCACTGCGTTACCAGCAGACCAACAATCTGATTTTGGTGCTGTGAAGGAATCGCTGATGAAGGGATTTGACCTCACAGAGGAGGATTCAGAAAGAAATTTCGATCAGCTAGATTGCAAGCAGGTGAAACGTACACTCAGTTTGGTGCACGTTTGGATCACTATTTTGAGAAATGGTTAGAGTTGAGTGGTACGAAGAAGGAGTTCGCTGAATTGAAAGAGCTAGTTATGAAGGAACAGATTTTGTCAGGTTGCAGTCCAGAGTTAACCATACATTTGAAAAGAGAGACAGCCAGTGACAGCAGGGGAGTTGCTGAAGTTAGCAGAGGTGTATAGGGAGGTACGTTTGGGCACTAAGGTGCAGGAGAAACAGGTGCCAGGCACAGGTGAGAAGAGTACAAGGAGACCAGGGAGTTTCCTGCAAAGTCTGCAAACCCAGTGGTGGGGCAGAAGGAAGGGCAAAGGGACATTAGGTGTTTCATTTGTCACAAGAAGGGACATGTGGCGAGGGATTGTCGCATGAGGTTCCAGAAGGCAGCAGCCTTGCAAGAGGTGATAAGGGTCGCCAGGGGAAACGACCTGCAGTGGAACCAAAGGGATCCAGTCTGAAGAGGGTGGAGTGCGGCCTATGGCTAGCACTGGACATCAGTCAGTGTCAGGGATGGAGGGCACTAGGCTGAGTGGTTCGTTGCCAGTGGAAGAAGGGTGGATTGGCCAGCAGAGGGTGAAAGTGTTACGAGACCTGGTTGTTCATGTGGTGTAGTACGAACAACGCTGGTCTAGAAAGGGGATTTGACAGGACAAATCCAGACCTGTACTCTAATCGATGGCACTGTGAGGGGTTTCCAGTTGCTAAGATAGAAGTACGTACCCCTTACTTCTCAGGCGAGTTGTCTGCGCTGGTGATGGAGAAACCCCTTCATGATTTGATCATTGGAAATATTCCAGGTGCAAGGGATCCAGGGGATCCTGAGTTGTTGACTGCCACAGGGGCAGCAGTTCAAACACGGAGCAAGAAGGAGGAAAAGGTTGATAAACCGTTAGTCGTTCCAGCAAGGAAGTCAGGCATAGATGTGTCGCCTGATGAGTTTAGGGCAGCGCAGGAACAAGACCCTTCGCTCGTGAAGTCTTGGGAGTTGGCAAGGGTGGAGAGAAACAGGTGGTTAGAGGAGGTGAGACAGAATTTCTTGTGAAAGGTGGGCTGTTGTACCGAGTGTTCACCAAGGGGGAAGACAGGTAAGGTGACAACTCAGTTAGAGGTACCAGCATGTTATCGTGACACTGTCATGTCAGTGGGTCACGAGTCGCTCATGGCGGGTCATCTCGGCACCAGCAAAACAGCTGACCGAATCTTTGATGATTTTCATTGGCCAGGGGCAATGGCAGACATCAAGCGTTTCTGCATGTCATGTGACGTGTGTCAAAGGTCAGCCACAAGAGGGGTTGAAGAGGAAGGCGCCTCTTAAACAGCCCCTTTAATTGACACACCATTCAGGAGGGTGGCTGTTGATCTGATTGGCCCAATCTCGCCCTGTTCCAAAGGTGGGCACAGGTATGAGACATGTAAGGTTGCAAGGGAAAGTTTGCAGGAGGCTAGGGTCGTTCAGAAGAAGCAATATGACAGGAAGGTGAGGAAGCAATCCCTCAAGATGGGAGATCAAGTCCTGTTACTGCTTCCCACAGATCACAACAAGCTGCTGATGCATTGGAAAGGACCCTTCACCATCATTGAAAAGGTAGATCAGGATTACCGAATTGATGTGAATGGGAAACCAAAACTTTTCCATGCGAATTTTCTCCGCAAATATATTCAGCGTGAGACCCAGCAGAAGAAGGTGAGATTTTGTTGCCCGAGTTTCCAGGAGAAGAGTCATACAGGGATGTGTCACTGTATGAAGGGCTAGACAGTAGGAGACAGGAGGAAGTTATTGACGGGTTTGGAAGGCATAGTGAATTTCTGGATGACATTCTGATAGCATCTGAGACATGGGAGGAGCATATGAGGCAGCTAGGAGCAGTTTTAGAGAGGTTGAGAAGAGCCAATCTCACAGCCAGACCCACAAAGTGCCAGATTGGTTTTCCAAGCCTGGAGTTCCTAGGTTTTGTTGTCGGAGGCGACACAAAGCAGCCGGAAAAGGGAAAGGTGGAGAGATGATGAATTCAGAGAGACCAAAGACCAAAACAGAAGTCAGGAGTCTGCTAGGTTTTATTGGTTTCTATAGGAGTTTGTTCAAATTTCGCAGCAATCACGAGTCTCTCAGTGATTGGTCAAGGCAGGGAAACGGCAGTGGTCGAGTGGTCAGACGCTGCAGAGCAAGCACTGCAGACAGTGCTAGAAAGACTAGGTTCCCGTCCCATCTTGAAGCTACCGGATATGTCTAAACCGTTTTTGTTGCGGACAGATGCATCAGGTGGTGGGATAGGTGCAGTATTGTTGCAGGAGCATGAAGGGGTCGAGTTTCCTGTGAGGTATGCTAGCAGGAAGTTGACAAAGTGTGAAGAAGGGTACGCAACTGTAGAGAAGGGAGTGTTTAGCTGTCGTGTGGGCCATGCAGAAATTCCACAAATACTTGTATGGGAAAGAGTTCGTGATAGAGACTGATCATCAACCACTCAAATTCCTGCAGGAGGCGCAGCTGAAAAAACAGCGAGTGCTGCGTTGGGCAATGGCATTGCAACCCTACAGGTACCGAGTGCAGTACATTCCAGGTCGACAGAATGTAGGAGCTGACTATTTAAGTCGTGTAGTCTAGCAAGCTGCAACTCAGAGGAAGTCAGTCATATCCAGGGTGCATAGCTATTTTGTAATAATATGTGTTGATTACAGTTATGTTGATTGGATATGGGTTCATTCCCAGTTGGCTATGGTTCATATTTTCTGTTGTGAGACTTGTTCATATTTCCTGTGTGAGACTTGTTCATGTGAATGTAGTTATGCTTGGAGCATACAGTCGCTTGTGTAGTGATGCATTATTTGCAATAAGTGAGGATGGAGATTCCTCAGTGAAGTGTCATGGATCGTGATCATATTATATTGTACTCTTCAAAGTAGTTGTGAAGAGGAGAGATGGCAAATCCGCAGGTAGGGGAATTGCATAGGTGCGCACAGAGGTTATCAGAAAATGAGTTGAAATAAGGCAAAAGCGCACGTCAATGATAACTCATTGGAGTGGTATTCACTAATGATATATTTTATAAATTATAAACCGTTTGTTGTAAAGTATTTTCCAAACTTTGCACGTGTAGCTGTGGTATCAGCAAATTCGGTTGTTGTCTTTTTTGTACCGTTGTTTTGAGACAATGCGGAGCATAGTCTTTTGCAAGGGGGAAATTGTCACGGACAAAAATAGAAAACCGAAACTCGTGGTTAGTCGCCAGCCAGTTTGTTTGGACATAAGCTCCAACTCAAATATCCTGGGCGCCAGGTAGACGGCCTCATGCGTCGGGCCGACGCCTCCAAGCATCGCCTCAGCCAATTTGGGCACAGCGAGGAGACTAATCCTAATCCTCTACGGAGACGGTACGGTCCAGCCAGACGGACTAAGTAGCTTGACCAACGCCTCGATGTCTGCCCAGACGGATCTCAACGCCTGGGCCAGACTGATCTAGCCAATTTGTAGGACCAGTGTCCACAATTAAGGCGACGTCGCCGGAAAGGGAGAGGGGGAAGGTATTGTGTAGTGGGGGTGAGATCTAGCTAATTAATTAAATGACCCAATGACCACTACAGAGAGTAAGGCGTGTAGGCGTGACTGTCATGATTTGAATATCCAATGGAATTAGAGGGAGGTAACTTCGGGTACGAGGCGGTAAAAATACTGACCAATGGTACTCGCCCCCTTTGACAGATGGGTTTTAGGATAAGATAGGAATGCGTGAGTGAAAGGGGGGAACGAACAGACAGACAGAGAGAGGAAGAGGTTCTGGGTGTAAGCTCTGCAGGAGAGAAGAGCAGAGAGATGAGGGGAGAAGAGGAGAGAACCAAGTTGAGGCATTAGCACGAGATATAGTCTGCAAAGAGAAGGACTAAGAAGAGATGTTGAGTGAGAGAGAGTTGCTAACTGATGAAGAGAAAAAGAAAGAAAAGGAAAAGAAAAGAAAAGCAACCATGTCCATTTGATAGAGCAGACTAGAAGAGAGAGAGAGAGAGAGTGCAATGCGTTTAATGCAGGAAGAAAGAAAGGAGAACAGATCGATGTCTAATAGTCACTGTTCCACCTGACCGGGGTTCGACCTCATACCTGGCAGCGCACTTTCAGCAGCAGTCCGACCTGACCAACGCCAGCGGTCTAACCTGACCAGTGCCAGCAGTCCAACCTGACCAGTGCCAGCAGTCTAACCTGACCAGTGCCAAACAGTTGTGTTGTGCTTGTGAAAGTGACAGTGAAAAGGAACAAAGAAAAAAAAAAAAAGAAAAGACAGTGATTCGTGAATAGTTTAAGATCACCTGGCCAGGTAAAGTAAAATCTATTTATACCGGGTTAGTTAATGATGATTTAGATAAATGGTTTTGTGAAGTTCAAGGAAAGAGAGAATGTTTTATTTTATTTGACTCTATATGCATTGATGTTTGGTTCTATGATCATGTGTAGTAAAGTTATAGACTTTACTAGTGGTTTGATGTGACGAATGCACGATATATGAATGAGATTGTAAGCAAGCTGTGAGTGTGTTTGGGCTGTGCGCTAGTCCTTCCTCCACTGACATACCCCGAGGTTGACAGTCTAGTGAAATTGTACACATCAAGGCAGTGTGGATAAAACGAAATGAGAAAGGGAGAGTACTTACGTAATCGGAAACCAGAACAACATAAAGAGATATAAAAAAAAAGAAAAAAAAAAAGAAGAAAAAACTGCTAACACTGAAAGCGGAAGCCAAAAGGGATTACTGTCCGTCCTTTTGTGTCACAGATGTTTCCAGTTACAATGATGTACGGAAAGTACGACAAAAATGGCATCAAATTAAAAATGCTTTGAAACTGCCCGGCCATCAGATTAGACTGGATAATGATCAAATTACAAGCAATGTAGGTTTTCTAATACAATGCCAACATCTAACCTTCCGCAAAAAAAACAACAAATGACATACAGAGAATCTGAAGAGGTTGAAGATGAATGTAATGAAATGCTACCTCACAATGCTCATCACTCAAATGCCCCAGGTTTTTTGGTTTGTTTGTTTGTTTTTTACAAGAAGAAGCTCTAGACGTATTTTCTTTACTAGGCAATAAAAAACAAACAAACAAACAAAAATAGCAATAACCAAAAAATGTCAGTGGGTTTGGATATTAAATCACATGAGATGTTACATTTACCGGACAAATAGGTAGCCTTTCTGCACTTACTGTTTCAACAGTGCTGGAATGGAGGTCAAATGTATGTGGCGCGGGGTCAATATATAGTGTTAACACTTAAGAGTTATTGCATTGACTTCCACACTGGAGAGTTGACGGAAAGAATCGTTCCTGACAGTATGGTGTGCGACTGTGAAAGGCAAGCGTTATTCAAATGAACTAACCTAGCTTTCGAAATGGAAAATCTCAGATCAACAAGCAGATCAAAGGCCAGGTTGCTAGGGGGAAAAAATGTTTCAGCCATTTCCTTTGACGTGAAGAAAGCTCATGACAGTGTCTGGAATTCCAGATTTTTTTTTTTTTAGATTTCCAATCAGTCGGGCTTTCTGAAAAAAAAATCTAGGCGGTAGTGGGTCATGCTTACTTAACCTGAAAAACGGTTGAAATGGGGATAAACAGGGTTTGGTAAATGCACTGCTACTATTCACTATTTTCATTCATTACCTTCCCGAAGTGACAGCCATAAATTCGACGTTTGTGAAGTATGCGATAATAATACATGTGAACAAAAAAGTTAATGTCACAAGATTCACATGAAATATTTCGCCTGCAGTCGCCTCACTTTGAAAGCAACCTTAATATGACAAGTATACTTTCAAAAAGAACATCGTTGAACAAAATCATATCAGCATTACTTGAAATTATATTTAGTCAGCTTCTATGGCATTGGCATTTGTTGGCATCATCTTCACCTTTCTATGATTCTAATGTAGGAACTTACAATTTTCGAAATTTATGACAACTCCCAAGTTCATGGCGAGAAGTCTTTCAGTGCCAAATTTCAAGAAGCAGAAATAGAATTACAAACTAATTTACAGTATCCAGAAACAGCACACAATATGTCATCGCTAAATGATATTAGGACTTCGAATTTTCTAACAGAAACAGGAATTGATATGAAAGCCCTAGCCACTCAAACGTTGATTACCACATCAGATACAAAGAGCGGAGTTTGATCTTGACCAAAAAGTGGACATCTCAACTTTTGGCGTTCAACAGTGATGCCACCTTTATGAACATCATCAAGAGCACGTGCACGCTTACACTGATGGATCAGGTCTGGGTTGTCATCAGTAGGCAGGAGCATTTTTTTTTTTTGTTTCTTTTTAGTTCCAGCGCTTCAGAACAATCATTCCTTTTAGGTCGGTAAAAACAGGTTCGTTTTCGTTGCGGAGCAAGTGGTAGTTTCAATGACGTTGTAAGATCCTGTCAGATCTGCCAGTGTCTGTATCCCCAAAACCTCATTTTAGTGGATTTTCCATGTGTTTTCTACGCTTTGCAACCCATTTACGATCTTGTCGGTAGAATAGGAATAATTGGTAAAATCAACTCCAAATGTCATCAGCTGATCTTAAAAGAGGCCAGTGTCATATTTCATCTGGATAGCATCGCGTTGCGGGATTCGGGGTCATCATTTGCTGAGCAGAGCAGCAAAGAAAGGGGCAAAAGATCTCGTAATTCAGCGGAGTTATTATGGTGTGCGTGCACGCGCGCGCCCGCGCGCACGTGTGTATGTGTACCTGTGCGTGCTCAGGCATGCGCGACAGCGCGTTTGTGTGTGTGCGTGTGCGTGCGTGTGTGTGCGTGTGTGTGTGTGTGTGTGTGTGTGTGTGTGTGTGTGTGTGTGTGTGTGTTGTGTGTGTGTGTGTGTGTGTGTGCGTGTGTGTGTGTGTGTGTGTGTGTGTGTGTATGTGTGTGTGTGTGTGTGTGTGTGTGTGTGTGTGTGTAGTGTGTGTTGTGTGTGTGTGTGTGTGTGTGTGTGTGTGTGTGTGTGTGTGTGTGTGTGTGTGTGTGTGTATGTGTGGTGTGTGTGTGTGTGTGTGTATGTGTGTGTGTGTGTGTGTGTGTGTGTGTGTGTGTGTGTGTGTGTGTGTTGTGTTGTGTGTGTGTGTGTGTGTGGTGTGTGTGTGTGTGTGTGTGTGTGTGTGTGTGTGTGTTATTAAGAGCCCATCCGACCGCGGGCGAGAGGAGGGGGTGGGGGGCAATTATCAGGGCTGTTATCATGACAAAAGCGATTTCATATTTGTGTGTTAGAGAGAGAGAGAGAGAGGCGGAGAGAGAGAGAGAGAAGAGGGGGGAGGAGAGAGAGAGAGAGAGAGAAGAGAGAGAGAGAGAGAGAGAGAGAGAGAGGGGGGAAGAGAGAGAGAAGAGAGGAGAGAGAGAGGCTGAGAGAGAGAGAGAGAGAGATTGAGAGGAGGAGAGAGAGAGAGAGAGAGAGAGAGAGAGAGAGAGAGAGAGAGGAGAGAGAGAGAGAGAAACATGACAACGACAACAAAAACAAAAATCCCTTCTAAAAACAACAACAACAAAAAAAACCATCTGCTTTCTGTAATATCCTAGGTCAAATGAAACTTAATGACCTCTTTTATAACCACAAAACTCACATCTGGTGGACATCTCTTAACGGGTCTGTTATGAAGCGCTTGCATTAATTGTCATGCAAATCCCAACACTCTCATAACATCGTATGAATCACGGAGCCCTCTCTCTCTCGTCTTTTAAAAGATAACGAACGTGTGTGTGTGTGTGTGTGGTGGGGGGGGGGGGGGGGGGGGGACGAAGAAAAAAAAAGAAAAGAAAAAAGAGGGTGGGTGGGGGTGGGGGGTGGGAGTGGGGGGGGGGAGTTGGGCCTGTGTTGTCGGTCAATTAGAATTGTATTTAGTGTTACAGTTTCAGGAATCCTGTTCCTGAAATATTACGTATCAACCGAATCTATCAAACAGAGTGCGAATGGCATGGCTTGTAATGTGTTGTATTACGGAGTGAGCGATATTAGAGTTCAGAATCAACAGGGTGTTGTGGCACAGTCTGCCGAATGTTGTTCAATCAGCAGTGTGGCAGTATGTCATTCAGTATTCTGTTAGCAGCCATGTGCTTTTAGCCGTTATGCCGCGTCAGCAGTCAGTATTGTTTTGTGCTGTCTTATAACGTTTGTGCGTGTGTCTCACGCGCTAGATGCATCATACGTGTGCATAAGTGTATGTTACTTGCGATACTTGTATGTCACGCGCGCGCTAGTTGTATGTGTGCGCGCCAAGTTATGTTACGCGCGCCAGGTGTATGTTACGTAGGCTAGATATATGTTAACGTGCGCTATATGAATGTTAGTCGTGCTAGGTGTGTGTTACGTGCGCGAGGTGTATGTTACGTGCGCCACATGAATGTCAAAACATGCTAGGTGTATGTCACGTGTGCTATGTGTGTGTTACGTGCGCTAGGTGTATGTCACGCATGCTAGGTGTATGTCACGCATGCTAGGTGTATGCCACGCATGCTAGGTGTATGTCACGCATGCTAGGTGTATGTCACGCATGCTAGGCGTATTCACGTGTGCTATGTGTGTGTCACGCATGCCAGGTGTATGTTACGTGCGCTCGGTTATGTTACGCGCTCTACGTACATGTTATGTTTGCGAAGAAGAAGAGAAAGGCAAAAAAAAAAAAAAAAAAAAATACGTAGTGGATATTAAATATATGCTGTGTAGTCTTATTCATACACCTTCCCTGGCCCAAAACATAGCAGACGTATTGTCTGTTTATTTGCTGTGTAGTCTTATTCATACACCTTCCCTGGCCCAAAACATAGCAGACGTATTGTCTGTTTATTTGCTGTGTAGTCTTATTCATACACCTTCCTGGCCCAAAACATAGCAGACGTATTGTCTGTTTATATGCTGTGTAGTCTTATTCATACACCTTCCCTGGCCAAAAACATAGCAGACGTATTGTCTGTTTGTTTGTTTGCGTTGACTGTTCGTGATGTCTGTCACTGTGAATATTGTTGATACTGTTGTTCTTGTGATATTCGTTTCATTACTAATGTTGTAGCTCGGTGTGTTGATATTCTTTTGAGAGAGAGAGAGAGAGAGAGAGAGAGAGAGAGAGAGAGAGAGAGAGAGAGAGAGAGAGGGAGAGAGGGGAGAGAGAGAGAGAGGAGAGAGAGAGGGGAGAGAGAACAGAAAGACAAAGACAGAGATAGAGATATACAGACAGCAACAGGCACACACACACACACACACACACACACACACACACACACACACAAGAGCAGAGAGAGAGAGAGAGAGAGAGAGAGAGAGAGAGAGAGAGAGAGAGAGAGAGAGAGAGAGAGAGAGAGAGCTGTCAATTACACATAAAGAGACGCTCAATTTGAGCTCACGAACACACACACACACACACAGACACACACACAAAACACACACACACACACACACACACACACACACGTATTTCATCACTAGCGAGAACAAAATCGATTTCCATTCTTTACTAGGACCGTAAATTGCAAAGCAGGCTTGACAAGTGGGTCGGCGCGGTTTGCATTACGACAACAAGACCAAGTCAAAGTAACAACTAATGTTTACAGGTTTGCATTACGACATCGACAACAAGACCAAGTCAAAGTCACAACTAATGTTTACAGGTTTGCATTACGACAACAAGACCAAGTTTAAGTCACAACTAATGTTTACAGGTTTGCATTACGAAAACAAAACCAAGCCAAAGTCACAACTAATGTTTACAGGTTTGCATTACGACAACATAACCAAGCCAAAGTCACAACTAATGTTTACAGGTTTGCATTACGACAACATGACCAAGCCAAAGTCACAACTAATGTTTACAGGTTTGCATTACGACGACAAGACCAAGTCAAAGTCACAACTAATGTTTACAGGTTTGCATTACGACAACAAGACCAAGTCAAAGTCACAACTAATGTTTACAGGTTTGCATTACGACAACAGGCCCAAGTCAAAAGTCACAACTAATGTTTACAGGTTTGCATTACGACGACAAGACCAAGTCAAAGTCACAACTAATGTTTACAGGTTTGCATTACGACAACAAGACCAAGTCAAAGTCACAACTAATGTTTACAGGTTTGCATTACGACAACAGGACCAAGTCAAAAGTCACAACTAATGTTTACAGGTTTGCATTACGACAACAAGACCAAGTCAAAGTCACAACTAATGTTTACAGGTTTGCATTACGACAACAAGACCAAGTCAAAGTCACAACTAATGTTTACAGGTTTGCATTACGACAACAGGACCAAGTCAAAAGTCACAACTAATGTTTACAGGTTTGCATTACGACAACAAGACCAAGTCAAAGTCACAACTTATGTTTTCAGGTTTGCATTACGACAACAGGACCAAGTCAAAAGTCACAACTAATGTTTACAGGTTTGCATTACGACAAGACCAAGTCAAAAGTCACAACTAATGTTTACAGGTTTGCATTACGACAAGACAAGTCAAAGTCACAACTAATGTTTACAGGTTTGCATTACGACAACAAGACCAAGTCAAAAGTGACAACTAATGTTTACAGACCAGGCGATCACCAGGGCTTACTACGACTGAAAGCAAGATAAAATCATAACGAAGCAAAGATCCAAAATTCCAATCCAAAACAGAATCAATCGCTGAAGGCGAAAGACCGAGCGATAACAACAACAACAATGATGATGATAATAATAATAATAATGATAATGAATAGTAATGATTATCACAAGAAGAAGAAAATGATTAATATATATATATAATATATATAAATATATATATATATATTATAATATATTTGTTAAAAATATTTCTAAAATTTTAGCACTTCATTTTAGAAATATTTTTAACAGATGTTGCTCCCTAGACGGTTGAGCTCTTTTGGATTTTTAAAGGACATTTTTATACTGTTTGATATATATATATATATTAATATATATATATATATATTTATATATATATATATATATATATATATATATATAAAACAAACGACAAAGAAAATAACAACAAGCATTATCATAACAACGATGATCATGATAATGGTGATAAATATTGGTGGTGGTGATGATATGATGATGATGATGATATAATAACAACAATGAAAATAATGTAACAATAACAATAACAATGATAATAACAATAACAACAACTACAACAATAACAATAACAGATAATAACAGCTACAATAACAACTACCAGTATTAAGTGAAAGCACTTCGAACTAAAGCGAGCGACAGAAGCAACAACAATAAAGATAATTTGTTTAGGCAACAACATTCCACCACTACTACGTATCACTGATAAGAGCAACAACAACAACAACAACAACTACAACAACAACAACGACAACGACAACGATTACAACAGCAAAAAAAATACAATGATGATGCAACCACTCTTCCTCCTACTAATATCAATCATCACCATCATCATCATCATCATCATCATCATCATCATCAATAACTACTACTACTGCTGCTACTGCCGCCGCCGTTTCTGCTGCTGCTGCTTCTACTACTATTACTATTAGTAATAATAATTCTAGTTGCAAAGCGAGACGACTGCAGGCGGAAATCTAAACAAATCTTAAATAAATGTTAGCGAACCGCCCAGAGAACGTGGACAACGCCTTCTTCCTTGCGCTGAACCCTAAGCGATCTGAAGCGATCAAGCTAAGTGAATTTCGTTGTTTTATTCGTTTATATATCACCTGACGAAGACCTAAGAGGTCGAAACGCGTTGTGTTTTGTCTTGTGACTCGTTTGTCCACGTTCTCTGGGCGGTTCGCTAACATTTATTTAAAATTTGTGTAGTAATAATAATGTTAACAATAATCACATATAATAATAATATAATAATAATAATAATAACAATGTAAATGGTAATAATAAAAAATGATTATAACAACAATATAATTAAAATACAGTATAAATGATAACAATGAAAATAATTATAACAATAATAGTAAAAAAAATGATAATTATAATAATAACAGCAACAATAATAATAACACTATAATGATAATAATAATAATAATGACAACAACAACAGTGATCATTACGGGGACTGCAGTAGAGCAGTTGGCTATACTAGCAATCGTAATTATAGTGTGAAAACTCAAGTCTGCTCTGACCTGCACACATTCTAAATCCCTGAAAAACATGTTCTTAATTATCTTTTGATTTTGTTTCTTCTCCATTGCATCACTGCCTATGTCTTACCTATCTAATCCTACGAAGCACGCCAACCAATACCTGCGTGAGCTACAATGACTACATTTTTTTTTTAAATAGCATTTGCCCTCTCCTCAACATGGGCCGGTTAGTCAGTTATTACGAGAAAAATAATATATACTAACACCATCCAACAACGGTTTTGATACCAGCAATACTCTCGTCGTCTCCATCTTCGCCAAGGAAGCGAGAGAATCCGGGTTTGTGGTTCAAATCTAGAACGGAACAGGCCTTTTCTCATCCCCCCCCCCCCTCTCTCTCTCTCTCTCTCTCTCTCTGTCTGTCTGTCTGTCTGTCTGTCTGTCGTCTCTCTCTCTCTCTCTCTCTCTCTCTCTCTCTCTCTCTCTCTCTCTCTCTCTTATGTGTGTGTGTGTGTGTGTGTGTGTGTGTGTGTGTGTGTGTGTGTGTGTGTGTGTGTGTGTGTGTGTACGACTCTTGTTTGATTGTTGGCTTTTCTTGTCGTTCATTTTTCGTTTTGCCAATTTTTTTTTGTTTGTTTGTTCTCCTCTTGGGCGAGGGCTGGATGTAAAAAGAAAAAAAGCATGAACTTGCTTATCTATTACCCTCGATAATAAAGAATTTGTCTTGTCTTGTCTGTGTTGTGTGTGTGTGTGTGTGTGTGTGTGTGTGTGTGTGTGTGTGTGTGTGTGTTCTCTTCTCTCTCTCTCTCTCTCTCTCTCTCTCTCTCTCTCTCTCTCTCTCTCTCTCTCTCTCGCTCTCTCTTCTCGCTCACGCTTCGAAATGTCTGATTGGTAGCCTTTCGAACGAGAGACAATAAACCGAGAGATACTGTGTGCAACACGCTCTCAGCACATAGTAAAAGAACCCAACGCACACGGCTACGAGAGAGTTGCCCTCACAGGCAAAACTTCTGTGACTGTTAAAGGTGGTACACAGACACGTACTCTGGCAGAAAACACACCTGGGTGGTGCTATCCCACGTGCTCTCCTGGCCCGGGCAGAACAGCCCCAATGCCACACAGAGACAGAGGGAGGACTTGGGGATGACGGAGAAGTTTTACAATACAATCGTCTTTGTGTATAATTATTATAATCGGCATCATCATTGCCCTCTCTTACTGACATTTTTACCAGATTTCGGAATTTCAAACATGTCGGCATCACACACACACACACACACACACACACACACACACACCCACACACACACACACACACACAAATGATCATGACGATAAACATAACAGCAATAAACTACCCACTACCATCACCCCACCACCATCACCGCCAATAATAATAATAATAGAAATAATGATAATGATAACAACAAGAGGAATATGATAACAACAATACTAATAATGATCATCATAATAACAGTAATGCTAAAGTATAACTAACAATAATAATGATAAATATAATACTATAAAATAACAACAAGAATAATAATAATCGTTATTATCACAATTATTTTTATTGTTGTTATCCTTTTCGTTGATGTTTTTGTTGTCGTCGTAATCGTCGTTGTTATCATCATCATAATTTTTCGGAATTTTACATTTGGCAGTATCAATAATGAAAACAAAAACACTGATGATGATAATAACGATGACGAAGATGACGACAATAACAACAGCAACAATGATATAATAATAATAAATAATAATAATAATATAATATAATGATAGTGATAATAAGAATAATCATATCAATAATAACCTAAATAATGATATGATTATAATGATTATGATAATCATAACAATACTGATATTAATAGCAATCATCATAAATCTTCTTCTCATCGTTATAATCATTAGGCCTATGGTTTTCATTATCATTGTTATTATTGTCACTATTATCATTATTATTACTATTATTAGTAGAATTATCATCACCATTATTGTCCTTGTTATTATTATTACGATTACTGCTACTACTTCCATTAACATCATCACATATCTTACCGACATTTTACCTGTTTTGGCACTTCAAACAAGTTAGTACAACTAAAACAACAATAAACAGCCTTCTCCTCTTTTAATCATCATTTCCATTGTCATAACCATCGTCATTATTATTATTATAGTTATCACAATTACCATTATTATTATTATGGTTATAATAGTAATTATCATTTTTGTTCTTATTATTGTTATCATCATCATCGTCGTCGTCGTCGTCGTCATCATCATAATCAACACCATCAACAAAATTAATTTTTAAAAAAAATAAAAAAATAAAAAAAGCTGAAAGCAGAACGCACACATCCTGCTCTGTGACGCATTCCCTGCACGTATTCTAAGTATTGGACAGATTTTCCTTTTGGCAAAATTCATTATATCTGCGTCCCTTCATAATAACTTGCCGATCCCCCGTCTCCACACACGATGTTTTACGGTGTTACAAAGATCCGTTAATAACTAGCCTACATCTCTGCTAGTAACTTCACGGCAGGACAGGCAACTAAAACACTGCTTTCCTAATGTAATACAGATCCGTTAAACTGGCCAGCATTATCTTTTTTCTCTGAGCATGGCAGACAGAGAGCCTACACAATGTTTTTATATTGTGATAATATTTGTTGCTGTACTATAATGCAATCATGAACAATAATATAAATGATTATTACTCTACAACACTAAGATCGGCGCTAACAAGAATAGTGAAAGTGTAAGAAATTGATCAAAATAACTCTTTTTTTTTTTCTTAATCAGGCGCTGCAGTCAGCTTTCAAATTAGCGTAATATAAGAAATGCTGGTAAATTACAAATCAACAAAGTAACAAACAAAACAATCTGAAAACTTACATGAACACAAATTTAGAAATGGGAAAGGGACTGCCACAGACTGCAGACCAACAGATGACAGGACAAACCACAATGCATTTCAACCTCTTGGGTCTTCTTCGGGCAAAAACAAATAACATTTAGGACAGTGAAAGCGAAGAACGAGAAACCACTTATCTTCTCATATTCGGCGCAAAATGGCTGGTGAATAAACCCTTTCACTGACCGATCCACTGATTGATAAATTGGCTGGTTAACTGATCTTTCAGATGGGGTGGGTGGGGTGGGGAAGGATCGGTGTGTGTGTGTGTGTGTGTGTGTGTGTGTGTGTGTGTGTGTGTTGGGGAGGGGGGGGGGGGGGGGCGGGCGGAGGGGTGTTATTCATCTCAATTTCTTTTTAAACCGATCCTGGTATTGTCCCACATTACTCTGACTTCTACGTGTTCAAAGATGTTTGACACTGTTCATATTCACAGATCTTCGACACTTGTGTTAACAGACCTTTAACACCGACATTTTCTTTCTTTTCCTTTTTCTTTTTCTTTATAACCTTTTACACAATGAAAATATTCACGGAGTGAAAGTGACAGAATTCTATATTCTATATGTAATTGTTATTATTGTCATTGTAATTCTTGTTATTATTGAGGTATGTGCACCTTCTCCACCACAAAGGCTATGCACTGACCGGCTAAATCCACTGCACAATTCTCTACGACATGCGAGCTGTGACGGGGTGCAACGAAACTATGGCACAGTGCGAAAACGAAGGCTACCTTTTTTAAACACATGCTTCTGAAGATACAGATATTTAGCATTACACACGCACAACACACATGTATGCACGCACACACAAACACACACACACACACATGCGCGCGCGCACGCACGCACGACGCATGCACACACACGCACGCATACACACACACGTGCGCGCGCGCGCACACACACGCACACACCATGCTCATGCATTCAGGCACGCACATACACAAATCAATAGTACTAATAGGTTCCCTGGTTGTCATACACATTAATCTGAAAACTGCATACGTCACGCCAAATCATGTCATATCAAGCACACACACACCACACACACACACACACACACACACACACACACACACACAACACACACGTGCGCACGCGCAGAATTCATATATTTATTATCATTATTAATATTACTGTTATTAAAAATAATAAAAACAGATTAATCCAAACAAGTTTTAAAACTTTCGGCGCTAATGCCTTCTTCATGGAGTACTGTGTAAATTAATATAATACAAATATAATATAATATACAAAAATATGATAAACATATAAAAAAAATGCAAAAGATATGATATACATCAATGTTCAATATTAATATGACATAAAGTAGTATAACATATAATAGAATGTAGTATAATACAATGCAATATAAACATGATATATATGACATGGTAAAATGTAATTTTACACCTACATTATACTGCACTGTTATTTGAAATAATATAATATGTAATTGTTGTAGATCTATCTTTCAGTTGTTCGATTATTTACTTATTTCCCCTTTTAGTTTCATGACTCATTTGACTCTTTTATTGGGTGACGATCAATTTATTGGACACCACACACACACACACACACACACACACACACACACAGAGTTTAATCACTCACTGATTTGTTAAGATTTTTTTTATATATATCTTAGTTTTGAAGTGTTCACACAAATAGTATTGCTCATATCCAAAAGGTATATAAATATAGTTCAGCAAACGGGTTATGTATTACTGACGTTTTATTTCACTGATTTATTTTCAAACTACTATAAATATTATGAGGTTGGAACTAGTGGAGGCTGTCTATATCGTTTAAACCAGACTGAATTTTTCTTGAATGTTAAAAAGCTGGGGGAGGGGGGGGGGGGGGGGAGGGGGGAGGGGGTGTCAAGATGGACAATGTCGTACGTTCTTGTGGTTCTTCGTACAATTAAATGGATGATCTAATTGCCGTCCTTAAAAGATACATGTAACTGTCACTTGCGAGTTCCGTTATGTGCTCCATCAATTAGTCAGTCAATTATTCAGTTTGTTCATTAGACGGCAAGTAATGATTCAGTCCGTCAATCAGTCAGTGTCTTATCCTGTTAGTCAGTTAACCGGTTGATTGGTTGGACAGCTGTCAATCCATAGAAAGATTACGTTATCAGATAGACTATTCATTTGGTTATTCAGTCAATTATTCAGTCAGTTTGCGTATCCACGTTCTTTCATACACAGTTAATGGTATGACAGACGTAAACCAGCAGAACGATTACTTGGTCAGATGCTCAATTATTTATTCAAACACGATCAGATACTCAGTTATTTATTCAAAAACTGTGTTAGCTTGCGTGTCGACATTTCAGCAAAGACAAAAAAAAGAAAAAAAAAAGCTTCTTCTAATCGAAGTTAATAGAAAAAGTAAGTGATATGTAATTTGCATATTTCTTAGCAGCTGTTCAGCTGGCTATTTAGTGTTATGGCTCTATTGGCTTACTTACACTTGGTTAACTGTGAAGCGAGAAAGCAGGTTACCGTAGTTCTATACTGATTATTTGTTCACGTTGTGCTGTTTACTTTTTGTTCTGCATACGTCTTTTTCTTAATTCAGAATTGCTTTCAATTTGTACCACTGACTAAGAGGGTCTCTCTCTCTCTCTCTCTCTCTCTCTCTCTCTCTCTCTCTCTCTCTCTCTCTCTCTCTCTCTCTCTCTTTCCCCCTTCGTCTTTGTCTGTCTGTTTGTCTGTCTATCTCTCTCCACTTTCTCTCCTCTTGCCACCACTGTTTCTGCGTCTACTCCTGCGATGATTCTGACTACGTCTACTCCTGCGATGATTCTGACTACGTCTACTCCTGCGATGATTCTGACTACGTCTACTCCTGCGATGATTCTGACTACGTCTACTCCTGCGATGATTTGACTACGTCTACTCCTGCGATGATTCTGACTACGTCTACTCCTGCGATGATTCTGACTACGTCTACTCCTGCGATGATTCTGACTACGTCTACTCCTGCGATGATTCTGACTACGTCTACTTCTGCTTCCTTACGTTTACTTATTTATTTGAATATTTCATCATCTCTTATGTTTGTTTGTTTTTTTTTCTCTTCCTATTTCCTCTGCTGCAATGATGTTCTCTTTTACCACTGGTACCTGAAATGTGACACATGCGAGACTATGGATTGTTTTCCTGCATCTGTTGTATGGATAGTTCACAATTTGTGCGTACTCGCTTGTTTTAATTAATTCCAACCTTCACCACCCTCGCTCCGTCACCCATCCCATCCCCCATCCCCCGGACTCCCTAACCCCCACCATACTTCACTCCGCCGCCACCCCCCAACAACCACCACCTCACCCCATCTGTATATACCCAAAGCATTCATTTGCTGCATGCGGGACAAACACGTGTGCGTTGAGAATAAACTACAATCCATACGCATGATTATGATATAAAGGGAAAAGGAAAAGAAATGAAAAAAAAAAACCCCGTGAAGGAATGAGTTTGGAACCTAGGCTACAGAATGGAGAATCATCGGTGGTTTCTGCACTTGAAAACAGTTCGCCTGGTTCAACCCACAGACAGAATATCATACTGAATTACAAAACAATAAACTTCTAAACTAACTTTCTTGAATCACGTGTGTTCAAAGACATCTCAGTATGTTCATGTGACTGGTGATGTGTATTAAAAATGTATGTACTGATGATTATTATTAAAGCTTTTTTTTAAACAAGATAACATTGACTAAGATCGGAGAACAGCAGCACTGACCGTGAACGTGTTAATCCCCTGTCATTAAGATCAATACAATGAAATTATATATTATGATCAATACCAACCCCCACTGTTATTTTCAAACCAAAAACATACAACCAATATAAGGTAAAGACAGAAGGTACATTAACAATTAAATCAATAAGAAGAGACAAAACTATCACAAAATAAACGTCTGTAAATATCCAGGGGTCAGAGAAATAAATGCAAATACATCTCCAGATCATTAAGGCAATTAAACACGTAAGGGCGTGGTCAACACCAAAAAATGAAAGATCATCTGCTTCGCGTCGGTGACTTACAAAATGTTTTGTACAGTGTGTGTTGACAAAATTGGAATCAACTGGAATAAAGAATGTGATAATGTTCTCCCATGTGACATGGTCTACATGTACCCATGTTTAAGGCATACCTTGTTTTAACAGCATTTTAAGTTTCCGCCTATACCATAGGGAACATACGTTGGGTGTGTACATGCGCACGTGTGTGTGTGTTTGCGCGGACGCGTGTGCGTGTACGGAGATGCAGAGGGAGTACTGATGGAGGCAGAAAATGTAACAGGGTGCACTTTTTAAGAATCAGAACAAGGCCTTTATATCAAGACCTTCCTCCAAGGCACAAGACATTAGACGTTATACCGGCTGTGTGGTGTGTGTCTGTGCCATTGTTATAATGTCGATTTTTTTTCCGAATGAATGCCAGCTTTGTGGCTTTTGTTCCTTCTTCTTCATTTTGTTAAAACACAATGCTTTAATTGTTGCAGCGGTCAGCCTTGGCCCATCACTTTCTCCCTCACAAACACTACATTGCGTGAACACACTTGAAAGAAAAATCATCATTTTCTCCCTCACAAACACTACACTGC
>CM031620.1:34573481-34575981 GCA_018398815.1 Conus ventricosus
GCGCTTAGTCCTTCCTCACTGACATTACAACCGAGGTTGAATTTTACTTCCTTTTTTTTTTCTTTAAAGCTCAAGACATAAACGTGAGACAGGCTACTTAATCACTCTCTAAAAAGGTGGTCATGACAGTACCGAAGCAAGAGATATTGTAGACTCGAAAAAAGACCGTTTTAAAACGATACCCGTTGACCGACCTAATTTTAATCGGAGACATACGATGACAAGTTACGACTCTTCAGATTCTGTCTAAAAGGGCCTCATTTACAGAAGTAATAACAATACATCGATCGAATGAAGACTCGCTACTTTAACTCTTGTCTGTTGATTGTTAGTTTTAGGGGCCCTTGGTTTTCGCCCCTTTTTACTGTCCCGAATGGCCCTTTGAGGTCGGCTTTTGGTTGTAAACAGCAGTGGTTTGTGGGTACTTCGTTTAAGTGGGAAAGATGCTCTTGTGTGCAGACTATGATGTCCGCTTTAGGCGATCTGCATGGCCAGACCATGCGTGTGTGTGTGTGGGGGTGTGTGGGGGTGGGGTGGGGTTGTGTGTGTGGGTGGGGGTGTGTGTGAGTGCGTGTATGTGGTGTGTGTGTGTGTGTGTGTGTGTGTGTGGTGTGTGTGTGCAGGGGTGTGGTGTGTGTGTTGTGTGTGTGGTGTGGTGTGTGTGTGTGTGTTTTACGTATGTGTGCGTGCGTGTGTGTGTGAGAATTATATATATATATATATAATATAATATTTATATATATATTAATATATATATATATATATTATATATATTAAATTTAAAAAAAGTAAAAAGAGGAAAATCTTAAACTATCTACAAATTTGTTTCGAGCGCGTTGCGCTGTCATCAGGATGGTTTTTGGTTTGCCCACCGCTGATGTTATATAGCGTGTGGGCTCCCGTTTGCGGTTGTTTGCACGTGCGGGTTGGCTGCACGTGTTTTTGGGGGGCTTTTCAGTTTTTGTTTTGGGTGTATTCACTAGTTTTAAGATTCCTCTTTTTACTTGTTTTAATTAATGTTGTCCCCAAGGGGTGAGCACTTAAAAAATTGTTTTAGGCATTAAATATATGATTTAATCGCTCCACCCCGTTGAGCCTGTGGCCTGAAGGATTTTAAAAGGAGGAAAACCAATTTTAGGCAGTCAACAAAAAATATACCGTTTTCTAATCCGCAATCTATATAAAAAAAAATTAATGACAAACAGAAAAGTTTGGTACATAATATGAGATGGAAAGCATTTTTTTTTCTGAACCCAAATGCAAAAAAAAAAAGGACAAAAAACACCTACGATTTCAAATCATGGCGATCACCACCAGCCATAGACGAAATGAAACCCTTTGAAGATCAAATGAAAAGAATGATAACCAATATTGAATTCAAAAAATCTAACAACGGTTTCAAACAACACTAAAAAAAAAAAAACCCCAAATAAAACAAGTAAAAAAATGAAAAAAAAAAAATTTGTGAAGGCTGAAAAACAGAAATTTTACTACAAAGGGAACCCAAAAGAAATCCAACTCCTTGCAAAACACCCAGAAAAACTAAAAAAAAAGCCGACAAAAATAACTGAAGTACCCGCATTAAAAAAAGAACTTGCAGACCCAAAACCTAGTGGGGATAGAAGCGACAGCAACAAAAGAAGTTTCATAACACTAAAAGCCCAAAAAGCCCAATTTTCATAAAACCCAACATGTAGACTAAAAAAACCCATCCAAATCTGAATTAGCAAAAAAAGCAAGAAAATTCGGGAAAAAATAAAAAAGAACGTAAAATCAAACTCTGAATCAACCCCTCGGGGAAAAAACACATACGAATTACCCAAAGGGTTCAAAAAAACTAAATAAACAAAGAATACAGTACTCACATTTGACTAGAATTTTACCCACAAGATGAGGAACTACCACCAAAGCCCTGAATTTTGCCAGAAAACCACACAGAAAAAAGGGGGTCAGAAAGGGAAATCATTCTCCCCCCAAGAAAACATTACTACACACAAAAAAAAACCCGGGATCGGAAAACCAACAAAACCCAAAACATTCGACGTAACCATGGATCATATGAGGGTGCAAAAAACAGTGAACTGGTCGACATTCAGCGGGCCAACTCAAGAAAAAAACTCGGAAAAAATCGGACTAACGAGACGATGGCCTTGCTGCACAAACCCAACAATCCAAAAACCATCGAAAACAAGAAGAAAGAACTTTTCAAAATCCCCAAAAAACCACAACAAAAGATTCCTTGAAGCAAACAAAAAAAATTAAACTATAACATAACAGGATCCAACAATCACATATATAAACCATACAAAAACCCAAACGATACACCTTTTTAGTACAACAAAAGTAACCCATCCAATCTGAAAAAAAAAACCCATCCCCCCAGGCATAAACAAGAGACATCAAACCTTCATGCAAGAGTGTTCAAAAAAGCAGAGTAAAATACCAGGGGGGCACTCAAACAGGGGTTAAAATTAAAAATTACAATACCCCCCAGAAAAAC
>CM031620.1:34580627-34588127 GCA_018398815.1 Conus ventricosus
CTAGCTTTTTGGGTTCCAAAATGTAGAGAAATAGCTCGTAGGTCCCTTTCCTCGCAGGATGCTTACAGCGGCTCATGGACTCCAATCAACTGATCGACTTTAGTCTACCACCATGCTGTCTTCTCTTGTGGCCCCTGTAATGCTAAATTCGCCGTTCAACCCACCACCAGTTAAGTCTCAGACGGGAAGAGTACGGGCAGACGACCAGTCTAACACTACACTATCCCACAAAACCATCACATGTTCAGGAAGGCAGCAGCGATGTCATTTTTTGGGACGTCGGGCAGCAGCGGGGTTCAAACTCTCGATGCTGGACTGCAAACTCTGTGCCCTAACACTGGAGCCAATCAAGTCCCCCCCCCCCCCCCCTCCCAGGCCTGTCCATAGAAGAAAAGTGTCGGTAAAGCACTGACTTTCAGACCCCAGAACACACAGGCGGAATGTCGGGGTGGGGGTCATTTATCTCCATGGTAGAGCAGTGAGTTCGCAAGCAGATATTCCGAGATTCAGTCTCGCCGACGACCAACATAACGACTGTCATTTTGCATTCCACATTTCCACGTGTTGTTCTTATGATATCAGTACAGTGTTAGAAAGACCACCACCCCTTACTCCCCCCCCCCCTCCCCCCCCCCCCCCCCCCGCCTATCCTCCATTTGACCTGCTCTCCCCCCCCCCCCCCCTTCTCCCCAGTTCTACTGAGATAGTGGTCCCCGTCATCAACATTACTAGTGGTAGCTGTGAACATGAACCATAAATATAACTAACAGTTACTACGAGTACATACATAGCGCGTATCATCAAGACCAAGCTCTAAGCGTTTTACAATGCACGCTCTGCTGTACACAACGGGCTGCCTACCTGGGTAGAGCCGACTGAAGAAGAGCTGCCTGCTGGCGCTACATTCAACTATTTCCCGCATCATTCAGTCTGTCAGCCGCTCAGTTTTTCATTTGTATATTTTCATTCTTTCGGTGGGTGCTATGTATGTATATACATGTCATCCATACCAACAGCCAAACTGGCCTTCTCTTCCGAAAGTTGGTGATGGGATTTTAGGCAAAAATACTCATTACATGAGCAGCCAAGGAGAGAGGTGTAACCAACAGAGACAGCTCTAATGATGAAGCTCTCCAGCAGTCTACAAGAGCTGGAGAAAACGTCACTATTCATCCACAAGGGCCGGGCTGACCGCACTGACCAAGGCGTTTCGCAAAGAAGAAGAATTACTCCCTTTTCTCGAAGGCTACATTCAATATGACAGACCCCTCACCCCACCCCCTTACCCTCCTCTACACACACACACCTGGCCCCCACATTTCCTTTTTTCTTTTTTTTTCCCCTTGCTTCTTTCTTTCTATCCTTCCTTCCTTTCTTTTATATTGTTTTCTACGTAACCGTCTTAGTCCATCATTTGTAAGAGGTGGTAGATTGAAAGATAGGATTTATCTCTCCCTGGTTCTCTGTCTGTCTGTCTGTATGTCTGTCTGTCTGTCTGTATGTATGTCTGTCTCCGTCTGTCTGTCTGTCTGTCTCTCTCTCTCTCTCTCTCTCCTCTCTCTCTCTCTCTCTCTCTCTTTCTCTCTCACTCTCTATTTCTCCATTTGCCCGGCATTTTCCGGTTGCAGCAAAAAGTTTTGCTTTTTTTTTCCTTTTTTTTTTTTTTTTTTTTTTTTTTGGGGGGGGGGGGGGTTATTTTCCTCTGAGAATGCCTTGTTACCTGGACTGACAGCCACCGTTGAGACAACCCTGACCACCCTGCTGACAATCCAGTCTGCGATTTCCGGCTGGAAAAAAAAACCAAACAAACCCTACAGTGGAAGGAGACAGACAGCACGGTCATCGTCTCACGACTCCACACTAAGCAGCAACGGTCAGAAATAATGTCCACAACAACGGCGGACCATATACTCTCTCGGTCGACGAACTCAAGTACAGCCAGAATGGCAGGAAGACAGAACCCACAAACCAGGCTGGACGTGATTGTCACGGTCAAAAATAAACTCAACCAAATTCGTGGTCAATCGCCACCAGCCCAGTTGGACTTAAGCTCTGACGCAAATATTCTGGGCGTCAGGCGGACGGCCCCATGGTTCGGATCCGGGCAATTAAGCAAAGGGGGAGGCTAATCCTCATCCTCCACAGAGACGGTCTGTCCAACCAGCCGGATTAAATAGCTGACCGACGCATTCACCTGTCGCCTCAGCCAATTAAAGGCTATTTTTAGCTCTCGTGGAGACAGCACTGTCTGCTAGACGGACTAAGCTGTCTGGCCGAATGTCTCGATTGGTCTGCCAAGCCAACGTCTTAGAGCCTACCCAGACTCATCTAGCCACTTTAGAGTGACCAGTGTCCACGAGTTAAGCCACACGGCGCCAGTTAAGTAGGAAAGGGGGGAAGGTAGTGTGTGGTGGGGGTGAAATCTAGCTAATCAATTAAATGACCAATTGACCACCACAGAGAGTAAGGTGTGTAGGCGTGACTATCCAATGGAATTAGAGGGAGATAACTTCGGGGTGTCAGGGGTAAAAATACTGACCAATGGTACTCGCCCTTTTTGGACAGATCGGAACACAATAAGAAGGATGTGAGAGTGAGAGAACGGGAGAACGAGGGGAGAACGAACAGAGAGACAGAGAGAGAGAGGTCTGAGTGTAATCTCTGAGGAGAGAAACGCAGAGAGATGAGGGGAGGAGAGAAGAGAACCAAGTTGAGAGATTAGCATGAGATAGTCTGCAGAGGAAGGACTGAGGAGAGATGTGGAGAGAGAGAGAGTTGCTAACTAATGAAGAAGAAAAGAAAGAAAAGAAAAAAGAAAAGAAAAGCAACCATGTCCATTTGATAAGAGCAGACTAGAAGAGAGAGAGAGAGAGAGAGTGCAATGTGTTAATGCAGGAAGAAAGAAAGGAGAACAGATCGATGTTGATAGTCACTGTTCTATCCTAACCGGGGGTTCGACCTCATACCTGGCAGCGTCACGTCGCCAAGCAGAACCACAGACCAACGCCAACAGTCTCACCTGACCAGGCGCCATCAGACCAAAACCAGTGCCAGCAGTTGTGTCGTGTTGTGAAAGTGACAGTGAAAAGAAAAAGAAAAGAAAAGAAAAGACAGTGATTCGTGAATAGTTAAGATCACCTGGCCAGGTAAAGTAGAAATCTATTTATACCCGGGGTTTGTTAATGATGTTTTAGATAAATGATTTTGTGAAGTTCAGGAAAGAGAGAATGTTTTATTTCATTTGATTCCATATGCATTGATGTTTCGTTCTATGATCATGTGTAGTAAAGTTATAGACTTTACTAGTGGTTTGATGTGACGAATGCATGATATATGAATGAGATCGTAAGCAAGCTGTGAGTGTGTTTGGGCTGTGCGCTAGTCCTTCCTCCATCGACTTCACCCGAGGTTGACAATTTATTGGCGAGCTTGCCAGGATATTCTGGCCCATTTATTATAATTGTTCAACTTCTCAGAGAGGAAGCTGGGTGGGATTCAAGTATTGTAATCCTAAGACAAGGGGTTGTCTTACTGTATGTTCCCAAGATAGTTAAATACTAGCTTGGCATTGCTTCCCAAGATAGTTAATACTAGGCTTGGCATTTCAGCCCCAGAGTACTTATTCGCACGGATTACCTATAATTCGCTCTCATAGTTGGGTCAGGCGCTGGGCGTCTTATAAAAACTAATTACGTTGTCCCAAGCTAATATTATCATTCATAGGATTGTGCTATTACGTCACTCGTGTCGGTAACCACCAGGTTGCTGTCGTAGTAGTAAAATCTTGTTCAAAAAAAAAAAAAGAGATACAATGGCGGAAGAAAAGAACACCCCTATTGAACAACTCGTGAGCGTCGCTCGTGATTTAGGTTATTCGGGAGAAGAGTTGCGAGCATTCGTTGAAAACCAACAAAAGATGGAAAGAGATGAGCGAGCAGAAAGACGCCGTGTCGCAGCAGAGATAGCAATAGCAGAGCAGGAAAGATTAAAAGCTAGCGAAACGCAGGAAACAGAAAGAATGAAGCAGGAAACAGAAAGATTAAGGATTCAGACTAGCGAAACGCAGGAAACAGAAAGAATAAGGGAAGCGCAGGAAACAGAAAGACTAAGGGAAGCGCAGGAGACAGAAAGAATGAAGCAGGAAACGGAAAGATTAAAGGTTCAATTAGAATTAGAGAAAGTGAGAATACAAAGGGAGACCACCGAGGATGGTAGTTCAGTTTCCAGTGACTCTGTGCGCAGCTATGCTCCCCGACCCAAGTTGCCAAAATTCTCGGAAGGAACCGATTCGATTGATGCATACATCAGTCGTTTCGAAACGTTTGCGACCAGTCAGGGTTGGCCTCCAGAAGAGTGGGCAGTCATTTTGTCAGCGCTATTGACGGGTAAGGCATTGCAGATTTTCACTGCGTTACCAGCAGACACCCAATCTGATTTTGGTGCTGTGAAGGAATCATTGATGAAGGGATTTGACCTCACAGAGGAGGGGTTCAGGAAGAAATTTCGTTCAGCTAAATTACAAGCAGGTGAGACGTACACTCAGTTTGGTGCACGTCTAGATCACTTTTTGAGAAGTGGTTAGAGTTGAGTGGTACGAAAAAGGAGTTCGCTGAATTGAAAGAGCTAGTTATGAAGGAACAGATTTTGTCAGGTTGTGGCCCTGAGTTAACCATACATTTGAAAGAGATACAGCCAGAGACAGCAGGAGAGTTGTTGAAGTTCGCAGAGGTGTATAGAGAGGCACGTTTGGGCACTAAGGTGCAGGAGAAACGAGTGCTAGGCACAGGTGAGAAGAGTGCAAGGAGACTAGGGGAGTTTCTGCAAAGTCTGCAAACCCAGTGGTGGGGCAGAAGGAAGGGCAAAGGGACATTAGGTGTTTCATTTGTCACAAGAAGGGACATGTGGCGAGGGATTGTCGCATGAGGTTCCAGAAGGCAGCAGCCTTGCAAGAGGTGGATAAGGGTCGTCAAGGGAAACGACCTGCAGTGGAACCAAAAGGGATTCAGTCTGAAGAGGGTGGAGTGCAGCTTATGGCTAGCACTGGACAGCAGTCAGTGTCAGGGATGGAGGGCACTAGGCTGAGGGTTCGTTACCAGTGGAAGAAGGGTGGATTGGCCAGCAGAGGGTGAAAGTGTTACGAGACACTGGTTGTTCATGCGGGGTAGTACGAACAACGCTGGTCGAGAAAGGGGATTTGACAGGGCAAATCCAGACCTGTACTCTAATCGATGGCACTGTGAGGGAGTTTCCAGTTGCTAAGATAGAAGTACGTACCCCTTACTTCTCAGGCGAGTTGTCTGCGTTGGTGATGGAGAAACCCCTTCATGATTTGATCATCGGAAATATTCCAGGTGCAAAGGATCCAGGGATCCTGAGTTGTTGACTGCTACAGGGGCAGCAGTTCAGACACGGAGCAAGAAGGAGGAAAAGGTTGTTAAACCGTTAGTTGTTCCAGGAAGGAAGTCGGGCATAGATGTGTCGCCTGATGAGTTAGGGCAGCGCAGGAACAAGACCCTTCGCTCGTGAAGTCTTGGGAGTTGGCAAGAGGTGAGAGAAACAGGAGGTTAGAGGAGGTGAGACAGAATTTCTTGTGAAAGGCGGGCTGTTGTACCGAGTGTTCACCAAGGGGAAGACAGGTAAGGTGACCACTCAGTTAGAGGTACCAGCAGGTTATCGTGACACTGTCATGTCAGTGGGTCACGAGTCGCTCATGGCGGGTCATCTCGGCACCAGCAAAACCGCTGACCGAATCTTTGATGACTTTCATTGGCCAGGAGCAATGGCAGACATCAAGCGTTTCTGCATGTCATGTGACGTGTGTCAAAGGTCAGCCACAAGAGGGTGAAGAGGAAGGCGCCTCTTAAACATCCCCCTTTAATTGACACACAATTCAGGAGAGTGGCTGTTGATCTGATTGGCCCAATCTCGCCCTGTTCCGAAGGTGGGCACGGGTATGAGACATGTAAGGTTGCAAAGGAAAGTTTGCAGAAGGCTAGGGTCGTTCAGAAGAACCAATATGACAGGAAGATGAGGAAGCAATCCCTCAAGGCGGGAGATCAAGTCCTGGTACTGCTTCCACACGGTCACAACAAGCTGCTGATGCATTGGAAAGGACCATTCACCATCACTGAAAAGGTCGGTCGGGATTACCGAATTGATGTGAATGGGAAACTAAAACTTTTCCATGCGAATTTTCTCCGCAAATATATTCAGCGTGAGACTCAGCACATAGGCGCAGCAGCAATCATGGATGAGGTGAAAGAGACCCAGCAGAAGAAGGGGAGATTTTGTTGCCTAAGTTTCCCAGAAGAGTCATACAGGGATGTGTCACTGTATGAAGGGCTAGACAGTAGGAGTTCCTAGGTTTTGTTGTCGGAGGCGACACAAAGCAGCCGGAAAGAGGAAAGGTGGAGAAGATGATGAATTCAGAGAGACCAAAGACCAAAACAGAAGTCAGGAGTCTGCTAGGTTTTATTGGGTTCTATAGGGAGTTTGTCCCAAATTTTGCTGCAATCACGAGTCCTCTCAGTGATTTGGTCAAGGCAGGGAAACCGGCAGTGGTCGAGTGGTCAGACGCTGCAGAGCAAGCACTGCAGACGGTGTTGGAAAGACTAGGTTCCCGTCCCATCTTGAAGCTACCAGATATGTCCAAACCATTTTTTGTTACGGACAGATGCATCAGGCGGTGGGATAGGTGCAGTATTGTTGCAGGAGCATGAAGAGGTCGAGTTTCCTGTGAAGTATGCCAGCAGGAAGTTGACAAAGTGTGAAGAAGGGTACGCAACAGTAGAGAAGGAGTGTTTGGCTGTTGTGTGGGCCGTGCAGAAATTCCACAAATACTTGTATGGGAAAGAGTTCGTGATCGAGACGGATCATCAACCACTCAAATTCCTGCAGGAGGCGCAGTTGAAAAACAGCAGAGTGCTGCGTTGGGCAATGGCATTGCAGCCCTACAGGTATCGAGTGCAGTACATCCCAGGTCGACAGAATGTCGGAGCTGACTATTTAAGTCGTGTAGTCTAGCAAGCTGCAACTCAGAGGAAGTCAGTCATATCCGGGGTGCTTTGTTGATAGTATGTGTTGATTACAGTTATGTTGATTGGATATGGGTTCATTCCCAGTTGGCTATGGTTCATATTTTTTTTGTGTGTGAGACGTGTTCATATTTTCTTTGTGAGACTTGTTCATGTGGATGTAGTTATGCTTGGAGCATACAGTCGCTTGTGTAGTGATGCATTATTTGCAATAAGTGAGGATGGAGATTCCTCAGTGAAGTGTCATGGATCGTGAGCATATTATATTGTGCTTTTCATAGAAATTGTGAAGAGAAGATGTGGCAAATCCGCAGGTAGGGGGATTGCATAAGTGCGCACAGAGGTCGTTATAAAATGAGTCGAAATAACGCAAGAGTGCACGTCAATGATAACTCATTGGAGTGGTATTCACTAATGATATATTTTATAATTTGTAAAACCGGTTGTTGTAAAGTATTTTTCAAAC
>CM031620.1:34593127-34595760 GCA_018398815.1 Conus ventricosus
AGTGGAAGTACTTGGAACAGAGAATAGATGGAGACGGTCAGAAGAAGAGCAAAATAGTTCTTGATGGTGAATACACGTGCAGGCCCAGTCAGAGTTGACTGCAACCAAGCAGAGATACTGGATGTTACTGTAATTATTGCGTCACACGAACACCAGTTCAAAGCACGAAGATGGGCTATGATACTGTAAGTTGGCGGACTTTGAGATTTTAACAGCTGTGTAATGTTGATTTTTTCCCCCAGTGAAAAGTGTAATGCAAAACCTGAAAAAAAAAAAAAAACAGACACGCAAAATGAAAATCGTGTATAAGAAACAACTGCAATTTTGGCACTAATATCATGCCACAGTATTAATAGGACAGCAACTCAGTAAGCATAAAACTTGCATCGCCCACGAGGTGTTATTCAAAGAAGACGCTGATCTGTGGGCAGAAACAATGGCCAATGCCTGTTTTCTCGAGAATATTGTCTTTCTGTTTGCAAAGTATTCATTTCTTTTTCATACGCTGTCAAATGGATTCGTTACAATAATCACTCTGATTACTATTATATCATATCATATTATATTGTAATATATCATATCATACTATACTAAATAATATTATACCATATTATATTATGTTATGTTATATATATATTATTTCATATATTGTATTATTAGGTTATGATATATTTTACTACATTATATTGTATAATATTACATCATATATGTCTCATTATATCATCTTACATTACATCATATTATATTCTTCTTCTTCTTCCTCGTTCGCCATCCCGTTAGATGAGCAGCCCGGTGTCCTCGATGAAGGCTGCCGTCCGTCGCAGTTCCTCCAGGGTGCCGTACAGCTTGGTTTCCACTGCTGTCGGTGTTGGCCAGTACTTTCTCCTGGATGCTGCATACGTCGTACAGACTTGAAGGATGTGGTCATTGTCATCATTATATTATATCATATATCATATCATATCATATCATATCATATCATATCATATCATAATTCTGCTACAAATTGTAAATCTGACGCCAACATTTTCCGACTATCCACAAAGACAATCATGAGCATCACGCGAAAATTTACTTACGGTGAATTAAAACGTGATGAAAAAAACCCGTTCCCGTTAAAACAAAATCAAAAATTAACATTTTGAGACGAATGACTTTCCTTGAAGTATGGACAGTATTCGGGCGAACAGAAGGGTCAGTGTTCAAAATACTAGCTCAAATCCCCAGGTTATCCATTTCAAGTGCTTAATGGCACCCTAGAAATAAATTGATCGATCGATTGATTGATCAATCGGTCGGTCGGTCAGTCGGTCGGTTGGTTAGTTGGTCGGTTGGTGATTGATTAATTGATTGACTTATTGATTGACTGATTGATTCCCCACGCGTAATTAATCAACTAATCATCCAATCAATCAAATGGTCGAATGCCTGATTGTTGGTTGGTTGGTTGATTAATTGATTGACTGATCGATTGATTCTCCATTCAATAGACCAATCATTTATTTGAGTTAGTGGTTGGTCTATGTACTCAACATGTTTGAACCAAGGAACAGCTTCGCGAAACAAGTATGATCTTCGAAGCTCCTAATGAACGTTACGTTTACTTTTTGCCTCCGCCAAGGACGGTTCTGCTTTTCGCTCGTGCCGTCTATCCGGATTAAAGAACGAACCCATGATCCGTTCAACCTTGGCAGAAGTCTGCGATCTCCTTGGTGTCTTTCTAATAGGAAATCATGATGGAGTAATCAAAAGATGTATTGAACGGACGGAGGAAAATCACAAATGAAGAACTCTGGCGCAGGGCAAGCCACAGACCCGTAGGCAGACCATTAGAACCCGAAAACAGAATGGATTGGGCCCATCTTGTGAAGAGGTCCACACAGCATCGCAAGACATGCACTGCACTGATCACCAGGGATAACGAAAAGAAGGACGGCCAGTAATAACATGACGTAGGACCCTGGAAAATGAGCTTCTCCTAAGAAGGACGGCCAGTAATAACAGGACGTAGGACCCTGGAAAATGAGCTTTCTCCTAAGAAGGACGGCCAGTAATAACAGGACGTAGGACCCTGGAAAATGAGCTTCTCCTAAGAAGGACGGCCAGTAATAACAGGACGTAGGACCCTGTCAACCTCGGTGTAATGTCTGTGGAGGAAGGACTGCGCACAGCCCAAACACACTCACAGCTTGCTTACGATCTCATTCATATATCATGCATTCGTCACATCAAACCACTAGTAAAGTCTATAACTTTACTACACATGTTCATAGAACGAAACATCAATGCATATGGAATCAAACAAAATAAAACATTCTCTCTTTCCTGAACTTCACAAAATCATTATCTAAAACATCATTAACTAACCCGGGTATAAATAGATTTCTACTTTACCGGCCAGGTGATCTTAACTATTCACGAATCACTGTCTTTTCTTTTCTTTTCTTTTCTCTTTTCACTGTCACTTTCACAAACACGACACAACTGCTGGCACTGGGTTGGTCTGGTGCGCGTCAGTGAACGTTGGTTGTCTTGTCTGCTGGCGAAGTACCGCCAGGTATGAGGTCGAACCCCGTAGGATAGAACGACATCAACATCGATCTGTTCTCTTCTTTCTTCCTGACATTGCATGC
>CM031620.1:34596760-34614260 GCA_018398815.1 Conus ventricosus
ACAACGGCTGCCTACCTGGGTAGAGCCGACTGAAGAAGAGCTGCCTGCTGGCGCTACATTCAACTATTTCCCGCATCATTCAGTCTGTCAGCCGCTCAGTTTTTCATTTGTATATTTTCATTCTTTCGGTGGGTGCTATGTATGTATATACATGTCATCCATACAACAGCCAAACTGGCCTTCTCTTCGAAAGTTGGTGATGGGATTTTAGGCAAAAATACTCATTACATGAGCAGCCAAGGAGAGAGTGTAGCCAACAGAGACAGCTCTAATGATGAAGCTCTCCAGCAGTCTACAAGAGCTGGAGAAAACGTCACTATTCATCACAAGGGCCGGACTGACCGCACTGACCAAGGCGTTCGCAAAGAAGAAGAATTACTCCCTTTTCTCGAAGGCTACATTCAATATGACAGACCCCTCACCCCACCCCCTACCCTCCTCTACACACACACACCTGGCCCCACATTTCCTTTTTTCTTTTTTTTTTCCCCTTGCTTCTTTCTTTCTATCCTTCCTTCCTTTCTTTTATATTGTTTTCTACGTAACCGTCTTAGTCCATCATTTGTAAGAGGTAGTAGATTGAAAGATAGGATTTACCTCTCTCCCTGGTTCTCTGTCTGTCTGTCTGTCTGTCTGTCTGTCTCCGTCTGTCTGTCTGTTTGTCTGTCTGTATGTCTGTCTGTCTCCGTCTGTCTGTCTGTCTGTCTGTCTGTCTGTCTGTCTGTCTGTCTCTCTCTCTCTCTCTCTCTCTCTCTCTCTCTCTCTCTCTTTCTCTCTCACTCTCTATTTCTCCATTTGCCCGGCATTTTCCGGTTGCACCAAAAAGTTTTGCTTTTTTTTTCCTTTTTTTTTTTTTTTTTTTTTTTGGGGGGGGGGGGGGGGGGGTATTTTCCTCTGAGAATGCCTTGTTACCTGGACTGACAGCCACCGTTGAGACAACCCTGACCACCCTGCTGACAATCCAGTCTGCGATTTCCGGCTGGAAAAAAAAACCAAACAAACCCTACAGTGGAAGGAGACAGACAGCACGGTCATCGTCTCACGACTCCACACTAAGCAGCAACGGTCAGCATAATGTCCACAACAACGGCGGACCATATACTCTCTCGGTCGACGAACTCAAGTACAGCCAGAATGGCAGGAAGACAGAACCCACAAACCAGGCTGGACGTGATCAAGAGTAAAACAATACTGTATCATCAACAGCGGCAGGTTTATCGGGGTCAGATCAATACTCTCCCCTGATCGATATGCTGGATGTACAGCACAGACTTCAGATTTTAGAGTATGAGAGTGTGACATCGATCTTCCAACACCCTGATATCAATATGAAATATTCATGGTCGTACCTCTCTCTCTCTCTCTCTCTCTCTCTCTCTCTCTCTCTCTCTCTTCTCTCTCTCTCTCTCTGTCCGGCGCGGTGACAGCCCTGATATGGATGGCCCTTTGCGGTAGGCTGGGCTCTAGGCACCATTACCCGCCCCCCCCCTCTCTCTCTCTCTCTCTCTGTGTGTGTGTGTGTGTGTGTGTGTGTGTGTGTGTGTGTGTGTGTGTGTGTGTGTGTGTTTGGAAATGTAAAAAAATGTGTGTATGCGTGTGTGTGTGTTGTGTTGTGTTGTGTTGTGTTGTGTTGTGGTGTGGTGTGTGTGTGTGTGTGTGTGTTGTGTGTGTGTGTGTGTGTGTGTGTGTGTGTGAGAGAGAGAGAGAGAGAGAGAGAGAGAGAGGGTGTGTGTGTGTGTGTGTGTGTGGAGATTGGGAGAGTGAGACTGAGCAGGGATTGGCGGAAGCGCGCGCGCGAGCGAGCATGCCTGCCTGTCTGCCTGCCTGCGCGTGCACTCGCCTGTGTGTGAAAGAGTATGACGCGAGCACGCGCGCGTGTGTGCATGTGCATGTAAACCTGAATACGCACGCGCGAGTGTGTGGGTGCTGGGCATGGCCAATATCGTTTTACGCGAATCTGTTCAAAGAGGCCGTGATGCAATATCAGGCAGTCCCTGACAGTTATAAGATGACAGATACGAGCCGAGTAGTCGGCCTTCAAAAGAAGTCATCAATGCCAGAAAAAGAAAAAAAAAAAGAAAGAAAAGAGAGAAAGAGAGAGAGAGAGAGAGAGAGAGAGAGAGAGAGGAGAGTGAGAGAGAGAGAGAGAAGAGACAAAGGTTTTATCGATACTTTAACCTACGCGTTCATTTGGAAGCTTATGTTTATTCCAGATCTGTCGAAGAAGCAGAACGATTATGGTTAATGACATAACGGAAAGAACCCGACGTATGAAATAAGGTGTTCAAACTACGGGTGTTTGAAGGTCCTTTATTCTGGTACTTTGTGTTTTCTCTCTCTCTCTCTCTCTCTCTCTCTCTCTCTCTCTCTCTCTCTCTCTCTCTCTCTCTCTCTCTCTGTCCAAGGGCTGATTATTAAAGGGCCGCTGCTCAAAATAAAAAGAGTGGAAAAAAAAAAAAAAAGGAAAAGAAGTGAAGAAGCACAACAAATAAATAAATAAATAAATAAATAAATAAATAAATAAATGAAAATGAAGAAAGAAAAAGAAAAGAAACGGAACAGAAAATGCAAAGTCCAAATTCCAGATTCGTTCACTTTTTACATCTGTTGGAAGCCGTCTTGTTGTGCTCCCTAGCAGTCGGCCGGGCTGGAGACAACTAACAACAATCGAAACGGAATCAAAACTTCTGCCAGTTTAGGGTTGGGGGACACAGCGCGGTGAAAAAGTTTCGACAAGACCAAACTACAAGGAGTGAAGACATCAAATAAAGAAATCTGACTGATGTTGATGATGTAGACGCACTTTCCTCCCTAGATCAACTTGGAGTTGTATCCCCTCGCTTCTCTTACCATTTTTTTTCTTGTGTGTGTGTGTGTGTGTGTGTGTGTGTGTTTTGTGGTGTGTGTGTGTGTGTGTCAAAGTTGGTCTCTATGAATCAATCAACAAAACAAAACAACAACAACAAAACCCAGATAGACAGATACAGAGACAGACAAAGAAACTCCGAAAAAGAAAAAGAAAAAAAAAATCAAAAACCACCAGACAGACCGGCAAACAGAAATGATAAAGCAACAGACAGACAGGCAGACAGACAAACAGAAATAATGAAGCAACAAAACCGAAAGTAAAACAGGCCGATAGAAGCACAGACAGACAAACAGAAACATAAAAAAACCTTTGAAGCGAACGTCTTTCCATAGAAATTCGAGTGCTTCTCCCAGGCACCAAATTCCTCTCGGACTCCTACACCATACGGTCAGCAAACTTGACCAGTGACACGTCACGAGACACGGACACCCGATCCCCACCCCTTCACCCCACCGCCTCCACCCCCTCCATCCCCAACGCCGGTCCAATCAGCCCCAATTCATAAAACTGGGAATCTAAGCGGGAGAAGGGGGAGTAACTGTCATTAGTCAGACGCTGAGTTACTGTCCGCCCAGTCGACAATCGCTACGAGTTATGTCCCGTGAAAGTGGACAGGAAGCGCGTGCCGGCCGCCAGATGGCGTGCACGAGGATCCACCTATCACGATCTGCGCTTGCTAGGGGTTCTTTTGGTAAAGGATAGGCGGTGTTTGATTAAAAGGGAACTTAATTGCTGGGTTCCAAACGTTTACAATGTGGTCTACTAATGATAATGATAATAACAGTACTGCTACCACTTCTACTAATAGTAGTGATGATGACGCTAATGATGCTGATGATGGTGATGATAAAGATGGTGGTGGTGATGATGATGGTGGTGATGATGATGAATGATGATGGATGGTGATGGTGATGATGATGATGATAGCCGCAATCACATTGATGATGATGATAATAATGATGACATTAACAATAATGATAACAATAATGAAATTAATGATAATAATAACAACAATAACAATAACGAATATGATAATAATGGTGATGATGATAATAATAGTGATGATGATGATGATGATGATGATGATGATGATGATGATGATGATGATGATAGCCTTAGTCACAACAGTCATAACATCATCATCATCATCGTCATCATCACCGTCTCATCATCGTCGTCGTCGTCGTCGTCGTCGTCTTTCATCATCATGATCACAAACATTTTGTAGTGCCTCTCACGCGCGCTTAAGACGCTTTTCATAATCACTTTTCACCTTACAAGCATGCACTTCACAGCTTTGATACACATATCTTTAATGCACCTTCACACTCACGCACACTCCCCACAGAGAAACATACACGCTAACACATTTCATATAGAAAAAAGAGGGGTGGAATAGTGGAAGTGGGGTGTGGAGGGGGGGGGGAGAAGAGTGGAGATGGGGGGGGGGGGGGTTAGTGCGGTGGGTGCACGTCAATGCCAAGATAGCGTGGCAACCCAGTCTAAACAGACAGCAACGAACTCTGCGGTGTTGCCGAACAAAGACAGGACTGTAGACATGCACGGGAAGGCATGACGTCATTCAGACGAACAGGGATTATCATGGGAATGAGAATTCCAAACCGATGGTGCATAAAAAGAAAGAAAAAAAGAAAAAGAGAAAAGAAATAAAGAAAGAATGAAGAAGAAGAAGAAGAAGAAAGAGTGTTCATCGTATGTTCCAGTGGAAGTACTTGGAACAGAGAATAGATGGAGACGGTCAGAAGAAGAGCAAAATAGTTCTTGATGGTGAATACACGTGCAGGCCCAGTCAGAGTTGACTGCAACCAAGCAGAGATACTGGATGTTACTGTAATTATTGCGTCACACGAACACCAGTTCAAAGCACGAAGATGGGCTATGATACTGTAAGTTGGCGGACTTTGAGATTTTAACAGCTGTGTAATGTTGATTTTTTCCCCCAGTGAAAAGTGTAATGCAAAACCTGAAAAAAAAAAAAAAAAAACAGACACGCAAAATGAAAATCGTGTATAAGAAACAACTGCAATTTTGGCACTAATATCATGCCACAGTATTAATAGGACAGCAACTCAGTAAGCATAAAACTTGCATCGCCCACGAGGTGTTATTCAAAGAAGACGCTGATCTGTGGGCAGAAACAATGGCCAATGCCTGTTTTCTCGAGAATATTGTCTTTCTGTTTGCAAAGTATTCATTTCTTTTTCATACGCTGTCAAATGGATTCGTTACAATAATCACTCTGATTACTATTATATCATATCATATTATATTGTAATATATCATATCATACTATACTAAATAATATTATACCATATTATATTATGTTATGTTATATATTATTATTTCATATATTGTATTATTAGGTTATGATATATTTTACTACATTATATTGTATAATATTACATCATATATTGTCTCATTATATCATCTTACATTACATCATATTATATTCTTCTTCTTCTTCCTCGTTCGCCATCCCGTTAGATGAGCAGCCCGGTGTCCTCGATGAAGGCTGCCGTCCGTCGCAGTTCCTCCAGGGTGCCGTACAGCTTGGTTTCCACTGCTGTCGGTGTTGGCCAGTACTTTCTCCTGGATGCTGCATACGTCGTACAGACTTGAAGGATGTGGTCAGTTGCCATCATTATATTATATCATATATCATATCATATCATATCATATCATATCATATCATATCATATCATAATTCTGCTACAAATTGTAAATCTGACGCCAACATTTTCCGACTATCCACAAAGACAATCATGAGCATCACGCGAAAATTTACTTACGGTGAATTAAAACTTGATGAAAAAACCCGTTCCCGTTAAAACAAAATCAGAAAATTAACATTTTGAGACGAATGACTTTCCTTGAAGTATGGACAGTATTCGGGCGAACAGAAGGGTCAGTCTTCAAAATACTAGCTCAAATCCCCAGGTTATCCATTTCAAGTGCTTAATGGCACCCTAGAAATAAATTGATCGATCGATTGATTGATCAATCGGTCGGTCGGTCAGTCGGTCGGTTGGTTAGTTGGTCGGTTGGTGATTGATTAATTGATTGACTTATTGATTGACTGATTGATTCCCCACGCGTAATTAATCAACTAATCATCCAATCAATCAAATGGTCGAATGCCTGATTGGTTGGTTGGTTGGTTGATTAATTGATTGACTGATCGATTGATTCTCCATTCAATAGACCAATCATTTATTTGAGTTAGTGGTTGGTCTATGTACTCAACATGTTTGAACCAAGGAACAGCTTCGCGAAACAAGTATGATCTTCGAAGCTCCTAATGAACGTACGTTTACTTTTTGCCTCCGCCAAGGACGGTTCTGCTTTTCGCTCGTGCCGTCTATCCGGATTAAAGAACGAACCCATGATCCGTTCAACCTTGGCAGAAGTCTGCGATCTCCTTGGTGTCTTTCTAATAGGAAATCATGATGGAGTAATCAAAAGATGTATTGAACGGACGGATGAAAATCACAAATGAAGAACTCTGGCGCAGGGCAAGCCACAGACCCGTAGGCAGACCATTAGAACCCGAAAACAGAATGGATTGGGCCCATCTTGTGAAGAGGTCCACACAGCATCGCAAGACATGCACTGCACTGATCCCCAGGGATAACGAAAAGAAGGACGGCCAGTAATAACAGGACGTAGGACCCTGGAAAATGAGCTTCTCCTAAGAAGGACGGCCAGTAATAACAGGACGTAGGACCCTGGAAAATGAGCTTCTCCTAAGAAGGACGGCCAGTAATAACAGGACGTAGGACCCTGGAAAATGAGCTTCTCCTAAGAAGGACGGCCAGTAATAACATGACGTAGGGCCCTGGAAAATGAGCTTCTCCTAAGAAGGACGGCCAGTATACAGGACGTAGGACCCTGGAAAATGACTTCTCCTAAGAATGACGGCCAGTAATAACAGGACGTAGGACCCTGGAAAATGAGCTTCTCCTAAGAAGGACGGCCAGTAATAACATGACGTAGGACCCTGGAAAATGAGTTTCTCCTAAGAAGGACGGCCAGTAATAACAGGACGTAGGACCCTGGAAAATGAGCTTCTCCTAAGAAGGACGGCCAGTAATAACAGGACGTAGGACCCTGGAAAATGAGCTTCTCCTAAGAAGGACGGCCAGTAATAACATGACGTAGGACCCTGGAAAATGAGCTTCTCCTAAGAAGGACGGCCAGTAATAACAGGACGTAGGACCCTGGAAAATGAGCTTCTCCTAAGAAGGACGGCCAGTAATAACAGGACGTAGGACCCTGGAAAATGAGCTTCTCCTAAGAAGGACGGCCAGTAATAACATGACGTAGGACCCTGGAAAATGAGCTTCTCCTAAGAAGGACGGCCAGTAATAACAGGACGTAGGACCCTGGAAAATGAGCTTCTCCTAAGAAGGACGGCCAGTAATAACAGGACGTAGGACCCTGGAAAATGAGCTTCTCCTAAGAAGGACGGCCAGTAATAACATGACGTAGGACCCTGGAAAATGAGCTTCTCCTAAGAAGGACGGCCAGTAATAACAGGACGTAGGACCCTGGAAAATGAGCTTCTCCTAAGAAGGACGGCCAGTAATAACAGGACGTAGGACCCTGGAAAATGAGCTTCTCCTAAGAAGGACGGCCAGTAATAACAGGACGTAGGACCCTGGAAAATGAGCTTCCCCCAGGCAGACGCTCCCGGCCGGCTGGTTCGGGACCTGGGGACAGTGTACTCCTCCGGGTCCATCGGCATCTTCGGGCGTGTCTTTTCCTTGTTTTCCTTTTGGCTGACTCTGAGGAAATACTGTCGGCGAGGAAAAGTCCTGTTGACAGCGGGAAAGACTGTAACCAAGGAGAGTCTTCAGACAGCACTTAAGACATTGTGGCAAACGCTGTGGCTGTGCCTGGGGTTGTACTGCTTTCACCTGTCAATAAAACAGCAACGAGTGGGGGAACTACAGCGGTTCACTTGGTGGTGGCATCCTCGGCCGCTGGGCTCTGCAGACATGAATTATGGGCCGGTACACGCATGGGGGAGCTTCCATCGACGTTCTGATGTGTTGCATCCGGTGGTCACACTGTGGCGTCTGCCAGGGAGCAGTTACGCCCCTTGACGTCTTAAGGAATGCCCTGTGAGTGCCTGCAGCCTATGTAAACACAGCGCAGGCTTCCAAGAGTGGTACAGGATTATTCTCAGTCAGTTGGTTTGGCAGTTGAGAACGGTACTTCTGTAGGTCCCGCTGGCAACCTTTGAGCATATCTTTTCCTCATGGCGAAGAACCATGGAAAATAAGCTGGTAACAGCCAGAACACCCTGGGGGGTAGGGGGGTGGGGCGGGGAAGGGGGCAAATCGGACAGCTCAAGAGCAGTCACGCTGGAGAACTGCGGTGAAGACCGCATGTTCCGGCGGGAACGACGAGGAATAAGTCAACTGATAGACATCGTTCATGGGAGGGATACACTTGGAGAACCGTTGTATTGTGTTGCGCTCCACTGTGTTGCATTGCACGGAGCTGTTGTCTGGACCTTCTGCGAAGATGTAGCGTACTGCATATTGCTTTGTATTACACAACCATCGTGCTGCAGCCTTTCATGTGGCAGCGGACCGCATTGTGTGGCATTGTTACGTGCTGTGCCATGGCGTGATGTGCCTGTACAGGTCGTGTTGTACTGCAGTATATTGCACAGCATCCTGTTGTCATTTGAGAGTGGTTCTTTGCCCGATTGCTTGCAGATGAATACTCACGTACGCAGTGTGCATAAACACACACTGAAGAATCCTGTTTACAGTTCCTCTAATATCCGTTTCGTTGTGAAAAAAGGTCATAGTCATGTAAATTTTGTACTGTCATATACTTTACAAGAGTGTGAAATTACCGAGTCAAAGAAGAAGAAGATGAAGAAGAAGAAGAAGTAGAAGAAGAAGAGAGAAGAAGAAGCAGAAGCAGAAGAAGAAGAAGAAAAGAAGAGAGAGAGAGAGAGAGAGACAGACATACAGACAGACAGACAGACAGACAGACAGACAGAGACAAACAGACAGTGACAAGACAGACGGACAGCAGACAGACAGACACAAGATAGACAAACAGACCTAGACGAAAGAGATGAAGTTGGAGACCTACAGACTCAACACACAGATAATGGAGAAGAAAAAATTAATGTAGAGACAAACTGCGATACAGGGACAGAGACAAAGGAAGGGGAAAAGGCAGAGAAGAGAAGGACAGAGACAAACAAACCCGAGACGGGTGGTGAATGTTTAAAGACAGATGGCAATCAACAAATGGATCGAGCGGCAGAGTGAGAACAGTGGAACGAGACCCTTACTATTTCATGACGTCTACACTCACCCACCCACTCAAGTCCACCCAAACCTCACCCCCGTCCCGTCCCCAACCCCCCCCCCCCCCCCCCACCACACACACACCCCACCTTACACAGAGATAGAGGGGAGAGAGAGGGGGGGGGGGCTATGGAAAGGAAGGAGGGGGTGACAGACAGATATGGGCCGAAAAGCTCGCTCAAAGTATACAAACAAAACAGGTGCTTGGTTGTATCTCTGTATGGTCTTCGTATGACCCGAAAATTAAACGATCCAGAGCACCACCTTGTTTTTCTTTCTTTTTTTTTTTCATTCCTTCATTCTTCTCTCCTACCCCTCACCCCAAACCTCCACGGTGAACCCCCCTTCATCACATTCCTACAACCCTCCCTCCCCGGCCCACTCAAACCCCCCCCCCCCCCATCCCCACCACCCCCCCCCCCCCCCCCCCCCCTCAACCCAATATTCATCCCCATTTACCTCAGAGCAGGGCCGATAAGCATTCAGGACACCAAGGGAAGCAACCCCCACTCTCAATTAAAGCCACCAAGCTTCTCGGGCAGTTACGAGCTCCTCCACCAATCAGGTCCCAGCTTCCAACTGCTTCCTGTGTGCACGCGCACCGCGGGAACTCTCGTAAACTCCCGCCATGAAATGCCGTGCGGCTGAGACTGATTTAGCTGGGGCCCACCGCACAGAGATGTATATAATGCTGTGCTGGGTACAATTTGCGTTGTGGAGGGAAGAGTGGTGAGGGAGAGGAGCGAGCGGGGACGGAGACGGGGTGGCGAGGGGTAGGAGGGGGTAGAGGGGTTTGGGAGGGGGTAGAGTGTGTGTGTGTGTGTGTGTGTGTGTGTGTGTGTGTGTGTGTGGCGGTGGGTATGGGACGGTGTGGGTGTCCAGCTCTCTCTTTCTCTATCAATTTCCGTCGTCCATCTCTCTCTCTCTCTCTCTCTCTCTCTCTCTCCTCTCTCTCTCTCTCTCTCTCTGTAAGCTGAAATCGAGGATCTACCATGGTGGGATGAAACACATCGCTCGAGTAAGCAACACCAACACTTCTCACTAAGCAACGAGAGAATCACAGTCTCATCAGTTACCAATTGCTCCTAAGTTGACAAGAGTTCAACGAATCATATAACTCGACAGATATACATGCAAGCAACAACAACAACAACAACACAACAACAACAACAACAACAACAACAACAACGCAGAGTTAAGAAAGACGAAGTTCAAATAAACTAGTCCTCAGTTCAGTTTCACTCCTTTTCAAACCTACTTACTCCTCGAAAGGGTCTTGATGAATGATGTTCTATGGGGCTTACGAATCAGGAGGAAAATCTGTTCCAGGTCATATACAGCCATCATGGTTCCCCCTGCGCCATAAATAGCATCACCATCTGAATGGTGGATGAAAATGTTCTCGCTGTCACTACCTTTCCCAGTCATATACAGCCATCATGGTTTCCCCTGCGCCATAAATAGCATCACCATCTGATTGGTGGATGAAATGATCTCGCCGTCACAACCAACCCCTGTTGAAGTAAGGGATGGAATCTGGCACTAGCCGAGTCACGCTTTACTCACATCAACGATTCGAGAAAACAAAAGGAGACAGAAAAGAAATGTACACAACTAGTCCGTTTCGTCCACCATACGCTAAAGGGATTTGAACCCAGTGTTCCGGATATACGGTCGACGCACTCCGCAGCTGGTACATGACAGGGTCGTGCTATCCCACAACAAACTGAAGCCACAGTCCGAGGAACACTCTGAGGAATTCATGTCTAAGCAAACTTTAACATCACTCATAACTGCAAGTTTTCTGTCTGAGAAAAACAATGACATCACTCAAGAAGTCAGACTTCCTGTCTCAGAGCAACATCACTGATTAAGACAGATATCCTATCTAAGAACAACTCTGACATTTCCCATGAACACCTTTACTTCCTATCTGAGGAGAACTCTACAGTACTGACGCAAACACACTTCCTGTACAGGACACTGTGACGTCACTCATTAATGCAGACTTCCTGTCTGTAGACAATTCTGATATCACTCAGGAAGACAGACCCCTTGTCTTAGGAATCTCTGTCAAAACCCATCATAACCCGTCTATGGACACCTCATTCATGACTACTTAGACTTCGACCTGATGACAACGCTGTCATCACTCATCACAACTCGTGTCTGATGACAACTCTGTCATCACTCATCACACTTCCTGTCCAATGACAACTCTGCCATCACTCATCACACTTCCTGTCTAATAACAACTCTGTCATCACTCATCACACTTCCTGTCTAATGACAACTCTGTCATCACTCATCACACTTCTTAATGACAACTCTGTCATCACTCATCACACTTCCTGTCTAATGACAACTCTGTCATCACTCATCACACTTCATTCCCAATGACAACTCGTCATCACTCATCACACTTCTTGTCTAATGACAACTCTGTCATCACTCATCACACTTCCTGTCTAATGACAACTCTGTCATCACTCATCATACTTCCGTCTAATGACAACTCTGTCATCACTCATCACACTTCCTGTCTAATGACAACTCTGTCATCACTCATCACACTTCCTGTCTAATGACAACTCTGTCATCACTCATCACACTTCCTGTCTAATGACAACTCTGTCATCACTCATCACACTTCCTGTCTAATGAAAACTCTGTCATCACTCATCATACTTCCTGTCTAATGACAACTCTGTCATCACTCATCACACTTGCTGTTTAATGACAACTCTGTCATCACTCATCACACTTCTAATGACAACTCTGTCATCACTCATCACACTTCCTGTCTAATGACAACTCTGTCATCACTCATCACACTTCTTAATGACAACTCTGTCATCACTCATCACACTTCCTGTCTAATGACAACTCTGTCATCACTCATCACACTTCATTCCCAATGAGAACTCTGTCATCACTCATCACACTTCTTGTCTAATGACAACTCTGTCATCACTCATCACACTTCCTGTCTAATGACAACTCTGTCATCACTCATCATACTTCCTGTCTAATGACAACTCTGTCATCACTCATCACACTTCTGTCTAATGACAACTCTGTCATCACTCATCACACTTCCTGTCTAATGACAACTCTGTCATCACTCATCATACTTCTTGTCTAGTGACAACTCTGTCGTCACTCATCACACTTCCTGTCTAATGACAACTCTGTCATAACTTATCACACTTCCTGTCTAATGACAACTCTGTCATCACTCATCACACTTCCTGTCTAATGACAACTCTGTCATCACTCATCACACTTCCTGTCTAATGACAACTCTGTCATCACTCATCACACTTGCTGTCTAATGGCAACTCTGTCATCATTCATAACTCTTTATACCCGAGGACATCTGTCATCCATCATCACTCTTTCTGTCTGAGAACAACTCTGTCATAAATCATCACTCAATCTACCACAGGACGACTTTGCAATGACTCGTCATTCTGTACGGTTTGATGAGAACTGTGTCATGACTGAATTTCCCTACCTGATGATAACTCTGTCAGTATTCACAATGTTTTTCTGAGAACAACTCTGTCATCACGCACATTTTCTGCCTGAAGACAACTGTCATGACTCACAATGTGTGTATGAGAACAACTCTGTCATGACTCACATTTTCTGCCTGTGGACAACTCTGTCATGACTCACATTTCTGCCTGTGGACAATCTGTCATGACTCACATTTTCTGCCTGTGGACAACTCTGTCATGACTCACATATTCTGCCTGTGGACAAACTCTGTCATGACTCACATTTTCTGCCTGTGGACAACTCTGTCATGACTACATTTTCTGCCTGTGGACAACTCTGTCATGACTCACATTTTCTGCCTGTGGACCAACTCTGTCATGACTCACATTTTCTGCCCGTGGACAACTCTGTCATGACTCACATTTTCTGCCTGTGGACAACTCTGTCATGACTCACATTTTCTGCTGTGGACAACTCTGTCATGACTCACATTTTCTGCCTGAGAACAACTCTGTCATGACCTACGCTGTCTGCCTGGGACATGCTAGGCTATGGCTCATCAAACGTCCTAGTTGAAGACAATTATGTTACGATTCATTACATTTTCTACCTGAGGACAATTCTGTCACTATATCTCTCTCTATCATGACGTAACACTTTATGACTGAGGAAAACTCTATATTATGGCTCATCAGAGTTTGTGTCTGAGGACACAACTCCTATTCATGATTCATTGCACTTTCTGCTTGAGGATAACCCTGTCGTGACCCATTACACTTCCTGTTGGAGAAACAATTCTGCCAGGCATCATCACACGCTCTGTCAGGGGACAAGCCTGTTACGACTCCACACACTTTCATTTCACCAGCGATCAGACACAGACTGCCATACTTAAGTTTTAGATTGGCTGGTTGGTTGGTTGGTTGGCTGGTTGATTGGCTGGTTGGTTTGGTTGTTGGTTGTTGGTTGGTTTGGTTGGTTCGGTTATTTGGTTGGTTGGTTTTTTAATGTCAACATTTGTGTTACTGTGTGTAAAAGGCTTTACCTGCCGAAACACGTCGTGTCTGCATTGTCCGATGTCCCTCTGTCGATACAGGAGACATAGAACTCTTGTCAGTGGGTCTGTCTTGGTAGGAATCGAGCCACGCCTTGTTCCCTGTGGATGTCGGGTTGGAACCCGAGGGAGCAGCCAAGAGTCTTCTCCTTTGGGGGTAAGGGTGGGTCCGTCAGAGGGTCGCTCGTGTCGTCTACTGGTGGCGAGTGAGTAATTTCTCAAGCGAGGCGCACTTCCGGTTCCGGATGGCCTGGGAACCTGCGGGCCTGTGTGCATTGTACGTGTGCGTTACTACATTGAGTGTGTGTGTGTTTTGTGTGGTGTGTGTGTGTGTGTGTGTGTGTGTGTGTGTGTGTGTGTGTGTGTGTGATAGAGAGAGATGTGTGTGTGTGTGTGTGTGTGTGTGTGTGTGTGTGTGTGTGTGTGTGTGTGTGTGTGTGTGCGTGCGCGCGCGCGCGCGTGTATGTGTGTGTGTCTGTCAGTTTGTCTATCTATCTATTTACATGAAAACTTCTTTTTCTTAATGTAAAGGCAGCGAAAGGAAAACAAGAGGCGAACGTGAGAATAAGAGAGAGAGAGAGAGAGAGAGAGAGAAGAGAGAGAGAGAGAGAGAGAGACAGACAGACAGACAGACAGAGACAGGGAGACAGAGAGAGAGACAGAGAGGCAAAACACCGTAAGAAAAGTCAGAGAGAGAGAGAGAGAGAGAGAGACAGAGACAGACAGACAGACAGACAGACAGACAGACAGACACAGGGAGACAGAGAGAGAGACAGAGAGGCAAAACACCGTAAGAAAAGTCAGAAGGAAAAGATTCTGCCTGAACCCACTTGCTGATGTCGGCTATTTGACACCATCGTGGCCTGAGGCCGGACCCAGTGAAGGTGCTGTCGTGTTTTCATTGCCGCGCTTGCTGACCGGGAACCTGTCCACATCACCCGAATTGACCCCCCGAAAGGTGGACAGGTCGTAAACCCCAGTCACATCTCTCAGCTATGGAAACGGAGTAAAATCGGAATTCTGTCATATATCTATATATATATATATCTCTCTCTTTTTTCACCAGATCGTCATTTCTTTCATTTTCTTCTCTTTTTTTTTTTTTGCGTGTGATTAAAGATAACAATTGTGTTCGTGAGTACAATGCAGTTTTGAACTTAAAAACAGCCTTTACATTTTCTATTTTTTCTTTCGTTTTTTCTGTGTTTGTTTGTTTGTTTTGTTTTTCTTTTTGTTAAAGATTTTCTTTGATCTCTTACACCGTAGTGTTAAACACACTAAGAGTAAAGTTATAATGGTGATGCGTCAAATCTCCGGTACCATGTACATGTTTCATAGTCACCGATTTATATGTACACCTAAAAGTGTTGTCACTGTGTTTCAGTGTCAAAAGCCGAGGTAAATGCTATCATTTACCACGAATCGGGACCAAATCATGGCACAATATTACTCTGTTCTTAAGATCAATCACTCTCTTTATGGAAAACGTTGTTATCCAAGCCAAGGAGCTGGCAATTAAAAACGTAATCTACTAGAGCTTACAGTTACTCTGTTCCTGAAAGTAATTATGTTCGTGAAAATCTGTAAAATGCAAGTTCAACAACAACAACAAGAACAAAATCTATTGCGGCACAGAGTTACTCTGTTCGTGAAATCAATTACTCTGTTCATGACAAACGTTATAATGCAACTTATCTTTGAAAACAAAATCTATACTGTGTTAAGAAAATCACAATGCCACTCATCTAATTTTCGGCCACGTGGTCTTTTTCGAGAGAAAAAAACACACAAAACAATGCAACTACGTGATGTCCATCTTTGGCAACTGGTCAAAGCAAAAAAAAAAAAACAACCAAACAAACATATACTGTGTTGTATACTGTGTTCGTTTGCAAAACAACAAGAGAGAGAGAGAGAGAGAGAGAGAGAGAGAGAAGAGAGAGAGAGAGAGAGAGAGAGAGAGAAGAGAGAGAGACTCACACTACTTATACGTCTGAATTTTACATGATGAACGTGACTTCTACGAAGTGATCGTGACAAAAGTCTTTGAGGCGTTCAGTGACGCTGGACCGTGAGCGCAGTCTGGCATAATGCGTTCGAATGTCACCGTGCCAATCAAATAAAGTGAACACGTAGATAATCCATGAATCTACCAGTATGAATATAAGAAAGAGAGGCAGAGGCCATCTGAAACCCAATGAGAAAGGCATGGAAGGCGGCGAAGACGGAGTGTGTGTGTGTGTGTGTGTGTGTGGTGTGTGTGTGTGGGGTGTGTGTGTGTGTGTGTGTGTGTGTGTGTGTTCGTGTGTGTTCGTGTGTGAGGGAGGATGGCGGACGGACGGGGATGGGGGGGGGGGGGGGGGGGGAGTGTTGACCTTCGCAGGGGCCAAACGGATCCTGAACCCGCCCCGTGGGACGGATCCACATTCAAGTTCAAAGCAAAAAGATAAATAACTAAAGGAATAATGAACCAGTAGGGTAACTCTTACTCCCATGGTGAAATAAATCCATGCCCATAACTCCAAAGGAATGCTGCTTACGACACCGAATCGCCCAGCAGAAATGACAGCACACAGCACACAGAACAAACAAGGAAACATCCCCTAAAAAAAAAAAAAAAAAAAAAAACAAACACGTAACATGCTTGCCTATATACCCTGTACTGGACACATCTACACAGCAACAACACCTGGAGAAATGAACAAATCCACATTAACATTTTATTCAAGACGGGCACAGCCTTTCCGATCTTGAATAGGCCAAAAGTCAGACAAGAACAGGGCCCGAACAAAGACAAATACAGGTCACCCCCCGATTTGACTGACATGAAGTAAATATGAATGAGGCAGAGAACATAAACAGTAAACAACAAACAAGTAGGGTATCTCTTGCTCCCAGGAGCTCCCAAATACACGCCCACAACTCCAAAGGGAAATGCTGCTTTACGACACCGAATCGCCTTGCAGATCTGACAGCACAGAGCACACAGAGCAATCAAGGAAAAAACCCCCCCCCCCCCCCCCCCCAAAAAAAAAAGGTGTTTCAAAGCTTGAATGCATAATAACTAAAAAACGAATAAAAAAATAAACACCGGTTTACAAAACTAGACGGGAAAAAAATTGGGCCCGAAGGAAAGCGACTACTTTAAAAAAAAAACAAAAAACCCATTTTTTCTCAGCAATTAGTTGAAAATAAGGAAATAAGTTTTTTTTTTCAAGGGAAATTCGCCGAAGGTATGGTCGAAAGAAGGGGTTCCGCAGTATTTTATCTTAAAGAACCGAAACAAAAGTCACACCATTTTTAAAGTCACCGTTTTTAAATTTATAAAAAGTTTTTATATTTCCCTGAAAATATGTACAATTTCCCGACCCTTTATTTTGAGGTGGGGATGGTAATTCTTCAGGGTGGAGAAAAGGGGCGAGGGGGGGGGGGGGGGGGGGGGGGGGGGGGGGGGGGGGGGGGGGGGGGGGTTGGGGGGGGGGGGGGGGGGGGGGGGAGTTGGTTTTTTTTCCCCCCCCCCTTTTTTTTGGGGGGGGGGGGAAGAAAAATTTTTAATTTTTTGGGGGTGAGCAATTAGAAACAGAGATAAAGTCCCGTAAAAAAAGAAAAACCCCCCGCAAAAAACCTCGAAAAAAAGAAAAGGGGAAGGATATACAAAACCGTTGCTGCGAACGCTCTACCCAAGCCCCATACAATAGAAAAAAGAATGTCAAAACA
>CM031620.1:34619260-34624260 GCA_018398815.1 Conus ventricosus
AGATAGATAAGTAAACACATACATAAGATATATGGATAAATAAATGAGTTACTTCGAAGAGAGCTCGTGAAACGCGCAGTCCAAAATGCTGGAGGGGGCCACTTTCTCTGGTGAAACGCGCAGTCCAAAATGCTGGAGGGGGCCACTTTCTCTCCCCTTAGTCACCAGCGTACACATTTCCACACTCCACATGCAAGCCAATGTTTCTGGCTTCAAACATCTCTTTACAGGGGAAACCGACAGGAAAAGAGATACGAATAGACGAAAACAACGAACGAATAAAGAAATGAATGAATAAATTGATTAATTAATTTCAACAATAAATACGTGAATGAATAAGTAAATAAATAAATAGATAGATAGATAAACAAACAAAAAATAAATACGTACATGAATAAATAAACAAAACGATCAACAAATAAACGAATTGGTCAATTCATTTAACCATAACCAAGAGAAGGAATAAATAAATCAAAAACAGATAGATACACAGAACAAAAATAATTATATAGACAAATAAATATTAAGTCAATAAATGCACAAATAAACAAATCAACAGAACACAGATCCTAAAGGATTAGGGACACTGAACAACAACGCAACAACGCAACGACAACAACAACAACAACAACAACAACAACGACGACGACGACCAGAAAAAAACGTGGGGTGAATGAACTAAATTTTATTTAATGCATACATTATCTTTTACTTTCACGCAGATCCTAGAGGTAGCTTCAACAAAATGTCATCGAAAATTACACGTGGTTCCAGATACACACATCGGGATGGCCTCACCAGGCTGACAGCTAATACAGTCAGTGCTCGGAGAACACGGCCAGTTGACGAGTCGATCGGTCAACTCAACACCGAGTACAAGCAGACTTTTCTATGCGTCTTCATCATGGTCACCACAACTTCTGCCGACCTCTGGACAGTCGTGGTTATTATCATTGAAATTCTCCTGACGGATTTCAATTACTTCATGCACAATGGAAATGTTCTATGGAATATGCGATTGATTCACAATGGAAATGTTCTATGGAATATGCGATTGATTCAAATACCATTTAAACCGGGAGGAACATAAATATGGCACAGCAAAAAAAAAATGAAGGGGAACAATAATAATAATGATAATAATGAAAACAACACCAACAACAGCAACAACAACAACAATAATGATAATATGATAATGATAATAAAGAAATAATAACAACAATAATAATGATACTCTGTATGCTCTGTCTCTGCTGAGCTCAGGTTACTTACCAAAAACAAACGGACAAACAACAACAACACAACAACAACAACGATCAACAGTTACACATTTGTTTTATATACAAACGCATACGCACACCAGCGCGTCAACATTCCAAATCCTTCCTCAACTAAATGGCCCAACCCTTTCACATTCAACACACACACACACACACACACACACACTGGCGGGAGAAGCACCTATTGTATACCATTAAAGTGCTAAAATGGGATGGATCCTTAGCTGGAAAAAAAATCCAAGTAATATTCATGAAATACAAATACTCAGACAGGTACAGATCTGAGTACGCAAAAATCTCAAACATTGAATTATGCGACGTTTAAAAAATTACCAAACGTTTCATACGCAACTGAGGAATGTTTGAAATGAATACGTTTTATACGTAACTGAGGAATGCTTGAAATGAATAAGTTTTGTACGTAACTGGGGAATGCTTGAAATGAATAGGTTTTGTACGTAGCTGAGGAATGCTTGAAATGAATAAGTTTTATACGTAACTGGGGGATGCTTGAAATGAATAAGTTTTGTACGTAGCTGAGGAATGCTTGAAATGAATACGTTTTATACGTAACTGAGGAATGCTTGAAATCAATAAGTTTTATACGTAACTGAGGAATGCTTGAAATGAATAAATAAGCACAACAATCCAGGAAGAAACGAATACGTGACTAAATGAACTTCATAAATAACACTTAGTTCAACAGTTTTTCTTTTAAAAGTAGACCTCTATGCCTTATATCAGAAATTATTTAGAAAAAGAATCTGAAGGAAGCAAATACTTTTCATCAATACTTTTGATTGAAAGGCAAAAGACCGAGAGAAGGAAAGACATTTCTACTTAAAATTTTAAGTAACTATAATAAATGAAACCAATTTTTCCTTTGTAAAAGAACAATTGATGCACTTATTTCATGTCAGATGGAGAATATTCACATAAAAAACATTAGGGAAGATATGCTGAAATAATAAAGTAATACATAAAAAGAAAAAATCAAAAAGAAACAAATGAATTATTAAACAAACAAACAACAAACAAACAACACACACACACACACACACACACACACACACACACACACATTATATATATATATATTATTTGTTAAAATAAGGTTTCTAAAAGTCAATCATCTACAAATTTGTTTCAAGCTGTTCGCTGTCGTCAGGATGATTTTGGTTTGCCCACCGCCGGTGTAAAAAAAGCGTGTGGGCTCCAGTTTGCGGTTGTTTGCACGTGCGGGTTGGTTGCACGTGTTTTTTGAGGTTTTCAAGTTTTTGCTTTGGGTGTATAGAAAACGTTACTGTACAGCAAAAATGAAACCTGGATCAAGAAAACGAACAAAAACTCAACATTTGATATAACCATGGGATCATATGACGGCGCAGAAACATGCGAACTGGTCGGACTATTTATGCTATCCAACATCAAGAAAAATCTTGGAAAACAAGTTGGATTATATAGAGACGACGGCCTTGCTGCACTAACCAACAACCCAAGAACCATTGAAAATAAGAAGAAAGAACTATGTAAAATCTTCCAAAGCCACAACTTAAAAATCACCATTGAAGCAAACAAAAAGGTAGTAAACTACTTAGACATAACACTTGATCTCAACAACCACATATATAAACCATACAAGAAGCCCAATGACACACCTATCTATGTAAACATCAAAAGCAACCACCCACCATCTGTATTAAAAGCCATACCCAATGGCAAGAGACTATCAAACCTGTCATGCAATGAAAGAGTATTCAACAATGCAGCAGTTGAATACCAAGAAGCACTGCAAAAACGTGGGTACAGCTACAAACTACAATACAACCCAGACAACAACACAAATAGAAATAAGAAAAACAGGAAAAGAAAAATCATATGGTATAACCCACCATACGAAGGGAAACTCAAAACAAGCATAGGGAAAGAATTCTTTAAAATTTTAAAAACTTCGTTCCAAAAGAACACAAACTACATAAAATATTCAACAAAAACACCGTCAAACTATCATATTTATGTATGCCCAACCTCAAAAATTTAATTGACGCATCTAACAAAATGAAAACCAACACAGCAAAGAAGGGTGAAGAAAGGAAAACTCTGCAATTGCCACACAAAAACAGCCATGTGCCTCCCTAAAGCAATAAATCTTACTAAACAAACATTGATACCAAGCCACTGTGACATCAGAAAAATAGAAAAAAGAAACATACATAGGGATAACTGAAAACCACTTCAAAACAGATATCAAACCACAAACATCATTAAAAAGAAAAATACAAAAAATCAAACTAGAACTAAGAAATATATTGGAAACTTAAAGCCGCAAAAATCAAACTACAATATATCGGAAAATCATAAAAAGGCTCATCATACAGCAACATTTCAAAGGTGCACAGTTTAAGAAAAAGGTTATACATCAACCATTAGCAACTTAAAACCAACAGAAAATTAAACTGCAGGAAATGGAAATCGTTGTTAGTGAATATACCAAAGCAAAAACCTGAAAACCTCAAAAAACACGTGCAGCCAACCCGCACGTGCAAACAACCGCAAACTGGAGCCCACACGCTATATAACACCGGCGGTGGGCAAACCAAAATCATTCTGACGACAGCAAACAGCTTGAAACAAATTTGTAGATGATTGACTTTTTAAAAACCTTATTTTAACAATGTTGCTCCCAAGGGGTTGAGCACTCTGAAAATCATTTTAGGAATTTTAATCACATTGATCTCTCTCTCTCTCTCTCTCTCTCTCTCTCTCTCTCTCTCATATATATATATATAGAGAGAGAGAGAGAGAGAGAGAGAGAGATCTATACCTTGTGTGTGTGTGTGTGTGTTGTGTGTGATCCGACCCCCTTGTGTGTGTGTGTGTGGTGTGTGTTGTGTGTGATCCGACCCTCGACCCTCTTTTATTTATTTCCTTTCTTTCTTTTTGTGCGACTATGTTTTGTTTCAGTTTGTTGTCGATGTTGTTGTTTTTGTGGAACGATATTTTTCAAAACCACGTCAGATTATAAATTGTTTAGAATGATTCATTGAAACGAAAAATAGTTTAGATAAACAGATGATTAGAAATAAACTTTCAAAATGACTAGATGAATAAATAAACGACTAAATCCAACAAAAAACAAAACAAAACACACACAAAAACGATGATTGCTAAACAAATTAGCAACATTAGATGGCCTAATACCTAAGTACAAATAAGAACGATTTTTGTTTTAAAAATGAAGAATTATGCGCTAAACTGCCAAATAATCAATTGTTTCAGTCAAATCATTCACACACAAAAAAATCCGGAGAGAAGTCATATTTACTGCTTTTTTTTGTTGTTGTTTGTTTAGGTTTGTCTGAGAGTTTGTTTCTTCATCGCCCCTTCCCCCCCCCCCCTCCCCCGCCCCTCCCTTTCCCGCCAAATTCGCAAATTCTACCATCAACGACACAAGCTATATACGGACATAACCAAACCTCCTCAAGAGCTGAGAGGATTTGAGTTTTGTTCAGGAATTAATTTGCCTCCTGGCCGCTTGTGCTTATCACGTACGTCGTGATGTCAGAGTGGGTAGCTGAATTTACACGACGTCAGAGTAGATTGCTTATGAATTCACATGACGTCAGAGAAAGGTTGCTGAATTTACGAGACGTCAGAGTAGATTGCTTATGAATTTACATGACGTCAGAGAAAGGTTGCTGAATTTACGCGACGTCAGAG
>CM031620.1:34629260-34644260 GCA_018398815.1 Conus ventricosus
TGAAGAGAGAGAGAGAGAGAGAGAGAGAGAACTTTTATAGTTTACTCATTACCAAAGAATGTTCTTTTGACAAGGGGGATGGGGTTAACAGGACAATAACAATCCCTCTTCCATTTCCTTCCAAACAAATAGCACACATTCGTTTTTAGTGTGTATCAAATCAAATGTTAACAAAAACAAATAAATTCGTCAGACATTTTCCTTATGTCTCACGCACGGGAGTAATGCAGTAAGGTTTTTAAAAAAAATATAAATTCGGAAGAACTGACTCGACTAACCATCCACTCAATCAAATGATTGACATTGTATCTTACTGAATCTCTCCACATGCTAATGAAACGATACTATTCGTTCAATTGCTCTGAGAGAGAGAGAGAGAGAGAGAGAGAGAAAAGAGAGAAGACATCAACCAATCATGAAAACAATACTAGAATGACCTGGGATTATGTAAAATCACTAACACGTGGATGCTTGGTTGGTTCCTTACCATATGTCCGAACTTGCGCATTCCTATAGTCCTTTCAAAAACGCTGTTTATGGTTGAGGATATTTGCCCAAACTGCAACACTGCTTTATATTTTGTGGCAACAAATTGAAGAGAGAGAGATGAGAGAGAGAGATAGAGAGAGAGAGAGATGGGAGAGGAGAGAGAGAAGAGAGAGAAGAGAGGAGAGTGTGTGTGGTGGTGTGTGTGTGTGTGTGCAACGAAAACGCGCGCTCCATTTGAGCGCATGGGCGCGCGAATGCGTGCGTGCGTCGTGGCGTGTGTGTGCGTGCGTGAGTGAGCGTGCGTGCCGTGCGTGTGTGTGTGTGCGTTTATTGTGTAAGTAATGTATATGTACGGGCGCGAACGAGCGCAGCGCACGCGTGTGTGTACGTGTGTGCGTGCCCGTGTGTGTGTGTGAGTTGTGTGAGTTGTGTGTGTGTGTGAGTGTGTGTGGTGTGCGTGCGTGCGTGCGTGCGAGCGTGCGCGTGCGTGCGTGCGTGCGTGCGTGCGTGTGTGTGTGTGAGAACGGTAACTCACTCCCAAACTTCGCGGAATGCCATGGCCATAATTTCGAGAGTGAGAGAGAGAAGAGAGAGAGAGAGAGATAGACAGACAGACAGACAGACCGGAGAGACAGAGACACAGAGAGACAGAGACAGAGATTGTCAGTCATGAATAAACATCCACCAAGCCAGTTATTTCGCTAGCGGCCGCAGCAGAGCAGGGAGGGAGGGGAGGTGAGGTGGGGGAGGGGGGGGGGGAGGGGGTGAGGGGCGGAGGAGAACATCAAGCAAGCAAAGCATTTACAAAAGGCGTGTGGGTGAGACTCTCTCCACTCTCCCCCACTCAACTCACGGGGTATGGTGGAGTGTAAATCTAGCTGAGTTGGCGGTGGAGATAACTAACTCCCAGCCTTCCGCTCGAGTCCTTCTTCGTCATACACAAGCCACCCCCACACCCACACCACCATCTTTTCCCCCCACCCATGTCCTCGTCTCCTCCCTCCCCCTCCCCCCCCCCCCCCCCCACGCAGGCGCAGGCAAGCGGGGGCAGGAGGGGGGCAGAGGGGCAGGGAGAGGGGTGGGGCAGGGGGGGGGGGGCAGGGGGGGGCAGGGGGGGCAGGGCAGGGGGGCAGCAGGGGGGGGGGGAGGGGGCAAAGGTCAGGGGCAGGGGGGCAGGAGGGGGGAGGGGGTGCAAGCAGTGGGCAGGAGTGCAGGCAGGGGGGGAGGGGGGGGGTGGCCGGGGCTCAGTCCAGGGCGCAGAGGAGGGGATAGTGGGCATGAGGGGGGGGGGGCAGTGGGGCCGGGCAAAGCAGGGGGGGTGGGGGGCAGGGAAAGGGGCACGCAGGAGGGCAGGGAGACGCAGGGGAGGGGGGGGGGGGGGGGGGGGGACGGCAGGGGGGGCAGAGAAAGGGTGGGCAGGCAGGGGAAGCAGGGAGCAGGGCAGCGGCAAGGTGCAGTGGGGGGGTCAGCGCAGAGGGCCCCAACAACCCCTCCACCTAACCGCTTCTCTATCTGTAACAGTCAACTCTGCGTTACTCTCTCTTTTCTCTCTCTCCCCCCTCCCTCCCTCTCTCCCTCTTCTCTCTCTGGGTCTCTCTTTCCTCTCTTGGGGCTCCCTCTGTGGTGTGTGTTTGGAGGGGGGCGGGGAGGGGGTTGGGCCCACTCCTCGTTCTCTCTCTCTCCTCTCCTTTCCTCTCCCAAGCACTCCCCCCCATCTCTTTCATCTTCGCTGCTCGGCTCCTCCGCGTCGTTCTAACTTCTCCCTCTCTCCTCTCCCGTGCTCGAGGGTTCGGCGCAAGAGGCCATAAAAGCGAGGTTGCTGATTGGCCAAAGATGTACGCGCCCGCCATTAAGTATCGACCACCCAATGGTGTAGTAGACTGGGGGGACGGCGGGGGAGGGTGGGGAGGGAAGGATGGATGTTGAAGGGGAAGAAGAGAGGGCGGTGAGAAGAAAATAAGAAGAGGGCGCGGGGAGGAGAAACGTGGCATGGCTGATGCCGGGAGTTGTTTCATCCTCCCGCCGCAAAGGTATTATACTTAGGTAGGTATAGATGATGGTTATCACAATGCTCTCTTGTCTCTTCTCTTCTCTGACCCCCCCCCCCCCCCCCCCCCCCTGCTTTTTCTTCTACCTTCCTTCCGGATCGAACGTTCAAAACAAACCAAAAAAAAAAAGTATCAAACTAACGGAGGGTAAATCAGAGCAAAATACGCTTCCGATGATGAATCAATGCCAGGTAGTTGTGAGTGAGTATGTGTTTTGTCAGGGGGCTTTTTTAAGTGTCGGCCGCCAATCCTGGACACCATAACTGGGGTCGGTGGGGGGGGGGGGGGGGGGGGGGGGGGGGGGGGGGGGGGGGGGGGGGGGGGGGGGGGGGGGGGGAGGGGGGCTACCTCTTCATAAATCACAAAGAGTTGCAATTACCCCCTACCCCCACACCCCCCTTCCTTGCACCATCCCATCCCTCTTACCTTCTTCCAACCTCTCTCTCTCTCCTCTCTCTCTCTCTATCTCTTCTCTCTCACTCTCTTCTTTTTAAAGTGAAGTGAACCCTTCCCTTTTCCGCTAGTTTCAGGTTTTTACCCCAAAAAAATCTCACCAAGTGAAGAGTTGTCTAATGTACCGGTAATTTATATATTTATTCTTTAATTTTGTTTGTTTATTAATTCATTCATCTCTGCTAACTACATAAATGACTTACACAGAGCACCATATCTCTCATACCATCTTTTTTTCTCACAGATTGTTTTTCCTTTTTTTTTTTTTCCTTTGGCAGCCGCTTAGGAATGTTTATATATTATTTTTGTTTTGTTTTTGTTTGATGTACACAAACATGATTAAAGGTTATAAAACGCATGACAGGAATAAATTACAACTCCATCGAATCATGGCATTCGATAAAGCACATTATACAGACAAACTTTGATTTCCCATTATTACATTTAGGTTTCAAGGTCGTGGACGATGTTGTATATATATATAATATAAATATATAAATATATATATAAATACTAAATATATAAATATATATAATATATATATATTAATTAAATGTTTGAGTGTGTGTGTGTGTGTGAGCGTGCGTGCGAGCGTGCGTGCCGTGCGTGCGTGCGTGCTAGCGTGCGTGCGTGCGTGCGTGCGTGCGTGCCGTGCCGTGCGAGCGAGCGCGTGTCAATGCACATGCATACACGCACCAACACACACCTACACTACACATACACTTAGGTACTCATTCATGACGTTACAAAACATAACCAATTAATCCTCTAGCATCTTAAATATATGGCAACCATTGTTTGCAGTAAGCATGAATTCATCTCCATCAAGTACATAAATTTCTCTCCATTTTATATCTATAGTCCATCTCCTCAAAAACATGTCTAGATTAGGTTTTGTTTAGTTTGAATCTACATTTATAAATGAACTTTTTTCCCCATTAAAAAATATTAGGTCTGGCGTAACATCGTTTTTGATTATCTCATCCGAACAACTAATCAAATCTTCCAACAGTAAGGGAAAGTCTTTCCCAGTGTGAACAGTTAACTTTCAGACATCCTTCAAGGAATTTCCAGAAATTACGGGTAAACCACATTCCCACAGGTATTGATTAGTGAGTCTTTCTCTCTATTACAAAAAAATGACATGTGTCACGGTCAATAATTTGCATACTTTTCAGCACACTTATTTGTTTACAACAATTCTGAGGCATTTTAATTTGGAACCATTTTAGTTTTAGCAAAAACACAATACCACTCAACTAATTTCGGCCACGTGGCCTTTTTCAAGAGAAAAAAAACAAAAACAATGCAACTATGAATTCCATCATTAATATGGGACAATAAATAGTGCATTGTTTTTTGTTTATTACTCTTGAAAAAGGCCACGTGGCCGAAAAATTAGATGAGTAATTGTGATTTTTCGATACATTTTCTTCCTTTGGAGGACTATTGCTTTTTGTTTCATTTTAGTTTTTTGTTTCTTTCAATTTTCTTATCCTTGTCAGTACCTCCTGTCCAGTCACTAGTCTATTAAGAACGTGTTCCCACTAAACAAGGGCACAAATGTTAAAAACTACATTGTCTTCTATACCATAAATATTTAATAATTCAATAAAAAACAAACACACACCCAAAGCATTTACAGAAGCGCTTTCGGTTTTTGCAAACCTTCCTCAGTTACTCATGGAAGACGAACGTACGAGTTTCTTTAGAGGTAACACAACACCACTTATTGAAGTGCTAAAGTTTTATCAATACTAATGTTACTGGTAATTGAATCTTCTTTCCTTTCGACCGTTGTCATATTAATTTTGTCCATTCAATCCTTTTTCTTGTTCTTTCTTTCATCATTTCTTTCATTTTTCTTTCAAACGTGGATTACGAATTATACTGTCCAAATCATACCTTCAGAATATTTACCAACTACTTTGCACTCTCAGACCGAGCAAGCAAAATTTCGACAAGACCCGAAGTCAACAAATAACACGGTACAACTCTTTTCTTAATCATCATCATCATAATATCATTGCATCTTCTGCTCTTCACTTTCTATTGTCACGTTCTTTTTCATGTCCAAAACAAATTGTAACATAATGACAAGTGCCAAAAGTATAATATAATCAACCTACCAAATGATAATTGAATAACAATAAATAAACAATCAAGCAAGCAAACAAACAAAACCAGAAAAATTACAAAAGAAAATATAAAAAAGTGAAAAATACGGTATGACCAAGAATCAGCATTACGAATTGAAAATTAAAATAAATGTAGAATCACCCGAAGCCCCACCAAATGTACGTAACAAATACTTAAGTAACGAGTTTCGTCGACCTGTTTAGCCCACCATTTATTTTGAACTGTACGTATCTATTTTCGCCAGCGCAAAATCAATACATATTGAAACAGTACTGGTTAAAACCTTTAGCAGCCGAACCTTTTTGTTGTGTCATCCATCTGAAGCAGGCGACTCGTGTCCTCACAGACATTCCCATGTCCAAGAATCGACATCTGTCGATTCCTCCAGAGAGGGGCCGGAACTATAGGTAAAGATGCCGAGCTGACAGTTCCGAAACGACGCCGGTTCGAATCTCTCGCTGGCTCATAACATAAGATTAACCTTTTTGCTACGCTCCCCCTCAATCTCCCGCTCCCCCCTCCACCCCCCTTGTTTCTTCCTTGCAATTGCAACCATACTCCATCCCTGTTACTTTTCCTCCAAACCAACCATCCCCCTTTTTCCCCCTTTCCGATCCTTCCAATCCCCCACTCCTTCCCCCCCTTCTCCACTCTCTCTCTGGGTTGGTTAATCCTGTCCAGAATAGGAGCTGTGCTGTGTGTGGTGGGATGTGACTGAAAGAACTTGAAGAAGCGACGCTATTGTTACAAACACACACACCACACCTGACACACACACACACCAACAAAACAACTTACAGAGAGAGAGGAGAGAGAGAGAGAGAGAGAGACAGACAGAAGATCAGAAAAGACAGAACAGACAAGACATACAGAGGGGGGGGACAGACGAATACTACCGGGAGCTGTTTTTGTTTTTTTGTTTTTTTAATGCATAATTCATGTATCATATTTGTCCGTAAGTCCGTGCGCTCTTTAACCTCCAAAAGCTTATCTCTGGTGTGCCTGAAGCGTATACACTGACTGAAACTGACAACTATTTGTGCGTGTCGTTCATGTCACAGATCGTGAGAGGAAAGGAACACGACACAAACAATGAACACACCACCCCAAACCCCCTTTCAGCTGACGTTGATCCAAACACAGAAAGCACAGGTAGGTGGTAACAGTGCGCGCGCAACACACACACGAACATTTTTTTTTTCTATCTATATATTCATCAACAACATAACACATTCCTGAGCGACAGATGGTATGTCCAATACATACTAGGAGATCTTGTCCACTCACTTCTCTCTCTCTCCTCCCGGTCCTTCTGTCTGTCTGTCAGTCACTCTCCTCTCTCTCATCTCTCTCTCTCTTCTCCAGAATTCTCTCTCTCTCTCTTCTCTCTCCTCCTCTCACTCTCTCTCCCATTCGGCTTCATGCCCTGAGGTCAAAAGGATATTAACCTCCACGTTAGGAAAACAGATGTCATATGAATTGTGAGGAATTTGATACAACACAACACACCACACAAGACACAACACACGACACACGAACCACACACAAACCCACACACACAAAAAACAACAACACACACACACAAACATGCTTATAACAAGGAATTCATGATGAAAAATCACTATATCTACACACATCAATATTCATAAATCGTATTTACGAAAGAATATAAATAATGAAAAGTATGTTTAAAGAAACAGAATTAAAAAAAGAACACATACAACAAACAGCACAACACAACACAACACACACACACACACACACACACAATATATATATATAAAATAATATATATAAATATAATATATGATTTTGAAAAATAATTTAGAAAACAAAATATATTTTAAAAAAAAAACTTCATGAATCAAATGTACAAAAGAATGTGTGTGTATATATATATATATAATATATATAATAATATAAATATATATATTAATATAATATCTATGTTTGTGTGTGTGTGTGTGTGTGTTGTGTGAGGTTGGAGTGGTGTGTGGTATGATTTTGGAAAAATATTTTATAATACGAAAATAAATTGTTTTTAACACTTCATGAATCAATGCATAAAAGAATATATAGTTATGTGGTGGCGTGTGTGTGTTGTGTGTTGTGTGTGTGTGTGTGGTGTTGTGTGGTGTGTGTGTGGTTTGTTTCGGGAAAAAGAAAGAAAATAAGAATGAATAAGTAAATTAGAAATGAAAATAAATTTGTAAAAGATAACCAATAATAAAATAAACAACAGAAATAACAAAAAGAAACACAACAAAACAAAATAAAAGAAAGAAAAGATGAAAATAACTAAGTAAAGAAAATCGAATTCTGAAGTAGCTTGCTGTTAAGTATACTGGTATTTTTTGAAAACCAAGACATAAAGAAAGAGAGGAGAGTCCTCACAAACAGGCGTGCTGAATATGGATGTTGAAGAAAACACGACAGGAAATATAACTGAGGAGTACACACACACACACACACACACACACATACGACACAAACGGTGTATGCTGATGGCAAACCATAAATCATTGTTACAAACAGGGAACATACAAAACAATAAAAAACAACACAATAAAAACAAGATTACTTATTAATTATATTTCATGACGATAACAAATCACAAGAAAGAAGAAGAAGAAGAAGAAAAGAATCATGATAATAGTTGTAAGGTGATATGATGATAAGACACAATTAATAGTATCGACTCAATTTGGCAAGTCGCACTCTCATATTTTTAGCAATAAAGAAAAACAAATCTGACAAACAATTTAATGAAAATTTAAAATAAAGCGCCTAATAATATATTAATAATATAATAGTAATAATGATAATAACAATAACAATAAAAATTAATAAAACAACAGTAAATAAAATGATGTTACTAATAATACTACAACTGCTACTTAAAATGCAGCCTATCTTGCCGCCTACTACTAAAGATAGCATCAACAAAATAAATAATGATAATGAATAAAAATAAAAATAACAACAATGACCGAGAATAAAGAGTGTAATACATTATTTATTTGATATCAATATTATCAATAATTATTGTTGTTGTTATTGCGTTGGTTACAGTAGCAACAGTATGTGTTCCGACATACATGAAACAAATGACCACCTACCGCACCACTACTACTAACTACTACTACTACTACTACAACTACTACTACTACTATACATACACTGTAAACTGTCCATTGTGATAACTAATATCCTTAATGTTATTTTGTTATTACTATTTATCATTAATGAGTAATATATTCATATTACTATTATTACTATTTATAACAAAGATGATGATGTTCATGATATGGCCCAATAAAGTTATTATTATCCCATACAAATATAATTAAAAAATTATCAATATCATCATCATCATACATGTTCTTTTCTAACATTCACGAAACAGTTTTCCAAGTTGACAATATACTTTGCCGCGCTCCGTAAATTACAAATCCAAAACGTGTAAAACACGAGACCGTGCGCTGAAACGTCCGCCAATTGATTTTCACTTGCTAATGAAATCAACGTTCGAACATAATAAGGTCGCACACAACAGTAATGATTATATTGACATTGCTTCATCTTCAAACTTTACTGATGACGACGACAACAACAATGACGACGATACGACAACATGAAAAAACAGCAATACCAACACACTTCCCTACTACTACTAACACAACAAAAAACAGCAATAAATAATAGTAAAAACAAATAATAAATGATGATGGAGAACTTAATGAATGAAATAAAACGAAGGGTTTGATGTGTCGCAAATAAACAGGTTGTAACGCCAGAAGATACAAATCATCGCGAAAATCAAAAATTTTTTTTTCTCATGAGAATAAAAGCAGCAATTGAAATTAATATGCAATTAGTAAGACTTAAACAAGCATTACTTATCTTTCTGCTTCAAGCTGAGACAAACCCAAGAACATCAACAACACTAACAACTGACACAACAACAACAACAACCACAACAACAACGACAGCAAAACAACAACAACAATAATAATGATCAGAATAATAACCAACAATCATAACAATGATGATGAGATGAAGATATGAATATGGATTGATATTTCAGATAACAACCACACAGAAAAAAAAAAAAACAAAACAAAAGGACAACGTTTCAACAGAGCGCAATAAGTTTTGTGAGAGCTCAGCACACAACCAAACAGCGAGTATGCCGGCCGTTTCCAGATCCGCGCAAAAAACTGAGTTCTTTTGAGAAAGAAATCACAGTTTGAAACTTCTTTTGTAATGATTACATAATGAATACACTGGCAAAACACTGCTCCCACTGATGACTTTCAACAACCAATGACAACAAAAACCATAATGATGATAGTAATAACGATAATGAAGACAGTAACACCAACAAAATCATGACATAAACCCAACCCCCTCAACAATAATCAAGTTAAACAATTATAATAATAATAATATAATAATAATAATAATAAATAAAAAACAATAATAATAATATTGATGATGATGAAGATGATGATGATGAGATCAAATAACAGTTTTGTAAAAAAAAAAATGAGGCGCAATATATGTGGGGCAACAGACGTAAATCAAAGTGGTTGTTACTACATAGCAGACGTTATCCGCAAAAAATCCCCAATCAAATCCCCCCATGATAAAGAAATCAACATTTGACTAGAATGAAGAAGTTAATCGAAGTTAGTCTTATATACATAGAGTACTTTTTTTTCTCAACTGATGACAACAACATAAAAACAACGGACGACAACCAACAACACAACAATAAAAATAATAATATAATAATAATAAAAAAAATAACAATAACAATAAACAATAATACAACAATAACAACAACAACAACAATAATAATAATAATAATAATGATAATAATAAGATAATGATATAAAAACCAACAATGGGATAAAAAAAAGGAAGATGATAAAAAAAGAAGTAAAAAATAATAAATCGCATTAATAATAATTATAATCATAATAATAGTAATAATACAAATATTGACAATAACTACTAGCAACTAATACCTACACTACTACTACTACAAACTACTGGCTAATGGATAATAAAAATAATAATAAAATAATAATAAAATTAAAAATAATAAATAAAAAAAAATATAATAATACTAATAATAATAAAAAATAAACATTCTATGAAGACGCGGATTTTGGTGCCATGAACACACTTCAAAGCAGTCGTAGACCAGACGTTCAAAATTTTTTTCCCATGGCGAAGGACTCATTAACATATGAAATTACAACAACCATGCTGAGAATGGATCAGGCATTACATGTGCTGACTACAAGAACAACAAAAATGACAAAAACAACGAAAAATAGGTCAAGAAAGATTGATAACACCAACAAACAATCAAGATGATATGATGATGATTATGATGATATGATGATGATATGATGGATGCTAATAATACTAATAATCTAATAAATAATAATGATGATGATATGATGAATTAGATGATAATGATAATTAAAATAATATTAAAATAATAAATAATAATAATAATAATAATAAATAAATAAATTAATCAAAATGAAAATCATAATAATAATATAATAAATAAACAAAATAATAGTATAAAAAATAAAAAACATAATAAAAATAATAATGATCATAATATTAATAATAATAATAAAAATAAATATTAATAATAATAATATATAATATTAATAAAAATAATAATAATATTACTAATAATAATACTATTAATAATAATAATAAAAATATTAATACTAAAAATAATAAAAATAATAAAAATATTAATAATAATAATATAATAAAAATAATAAAAACAACTAACAATTAATAATCACATACACATAATAGACCGCAAAAAAATAACCATTATCTACACGTCCCTGTTTCTTCCCTCTTCCTAGTGTTATTCAAAATAAGAATTCGTTGTCGCCGTGTTCAAGAAAGGGTATCATATATACATCCAAAACTGAATAAACATTAACACCACAAAAACCCACCCCCCCCCCCCACCCCCCTCCCCTCCCCTCCCCCCCACCCCCATCCCCCCCTCCCCCCCCACCCACCCCGCCCCCCCCCCCCCCCCCCCCCCACCCCCCCCCCCCACCACACAACACACAACAAAAAATAAAAATCTATGCGACTCTCTGTGTGTGGTGTCCTCTCTCCACTGTGGACTTATGTTTCATGCTACTCGGGGTAAAAAAAAAAAAGAATAAGAAAACTGTTTAAAAAGGCGACACTAAACTCCCTCTGCCTGCTGTCTGTCTGTCTCTCTCTCTTCACTCTCTCCTCGTCTGTCTCTCAACTCTCTTCTCGCTTGCCGATTTATGTTTTTTTCTACCACCACAATAATAATAAAAACAAAGCAACTCTCTCTCTGTGTCTCACTACTCATACATTCTCACTCCTGTTCTCTGTCTCTCCTCTCTCTCTCGCTCCTTCTCACTCACTCCTCTCCCTCATCTCTCTCTCGCACTCTCTCTCTCTGGATCTGGTCTGTCTGTCTGTTCCTGTCCCTGTCGATTTATATGGTTATCTATCAGATCAGCACATTGATCAACATTTTCTCCGTTGTTGTTGTTGTTTGGTTTATTGTAGCTGTTGTTTAATTGGTGTTGATGGATTATTGTAGCTGTTGTTTAATTGGTGTTGTTTGGTTTTATTTGTAGCTGATGTTTAATTGGTCTTGGTGGTTGATTGTAGCTGTTGTTTATGGTCTTGTTGGTTTATTTGTAGTCTGTTGTTCAATTGGTTCCTTGTTGTTTATTGATAGCTGTTGTTTAATTGGTCTTGTTGTTTATTGTAGGTGTTTTGTTTAATTGGTCTTGTTTGGTTTATTGTAGCTGTTGTTTAAAATTGGTCTTGTTGGTTTATTGTAGCTGATGTTCAATTGGTCTTGTAGGTTTAAATGTCGCTGGTTTTTAATTGGTCTTGTTGGTTTATTGGTAGCTGTGTTTAATTGGGTCTGTTGGTTTTATTGTAGCTGTATGTTTAATTGGTCTAGTTGGTTTTATTGTAGCTGTTGTTTTATTTGGTCTTGATGTTTATTTAGCTTTGTTTAATTTTGGTAATTTGTTGGTTTAATTGTAAGCTGTTGTTTTAATTGGTCTTGTTGGTATTATATGTATGCAGTTGTTTAATTGGAGTCAGATGGTTTATTTATTTATTTCTTTTACCCGCTCAGTCCCATGGGGCGATGTCACGTTGTTGCTGTTGGTGATGGCTTATTTTTTCAATCCTTATTTTATTACGCTCTTATTAGTTACAAGTTACCTACAATCTTTTGTTGTTGTTTTTTTTTCACATCAATTATGTTTTTTGTTAAGTTTTTGTATTTGTGTCATTTCTTTTAAAGCCAAACATCACACGATGGCTTTTACTTTAGGACAATTAACTATCATTGGTTTGAAAAAAAAATGGAACGTAAAGAAGGCGAGGAAAAAAATCAATACCAGAATTGCATTGCGAATAGAATATTAAAACCATGTACTAAACACAACTACAACTACTACAACAACTCTACTACCCACTTGGAGATTGAGATATAAAACTGAAGAATGAAAGGCAAGAAATAATTCACTGTTGACCTCTCTCTCTCGCTCTCTCCTCGTTCCTCTCCCTCCCGGCCCAAGCTCGCTCCACTCTCTCCCTCCATCCTCTCCATCCAAGTCAATTACCTCTCTCCATCTCACTCTCATCCTCTCACTCCCTAACCTCTCTCTCCTCTCATCTGTGTGTGGTGTGTGTGTGTGTGTGTGTGTGTGTGTGTGTTTGTGTGTGTAAGATGGGTGAGCGTGTGTGAGCGAGCGCGCGTGCTTGATGAATTTCATCTCTTGAAACAAGCTACATGCCACCAAAGGCTACAAACATGAGAGGCATGTCCATTGCTACACCAAACGAAAGGTCGTCTTAGACCTAAAAGGTTTATGCAAGAACACACACTGCGCACTGCTCGCTGCACGCCGCACACACACACACACACACACACACACCCACGTGCGCGCGCGCGCGCACAATGCATACGCACATACACACACTCAGAACACAAGAACAGAACAAAGAAAGTGAAAGTGAAAAAAAAACAACAACAACACACAAGAAAGCAATGAGCAAAATGAAGACAATTATCAGAACTATCACAAACACACACATACACACGCACACAACACGCGCGCCGCGAGCACAATCACACACACACACACACACACACACAACCACCACCCCACACCACACAACACAGGTGCGAACCGCGGGTGAGGGAGGGGCACAGTTCCTAGAGAGGGGGGTTGGGGGCAGGGTGGATGGAGAAGCTGGCGCTAACTTAGGCTTGTAGTGTGTGTGGTGATGCTTGTGTGGTGAGAGTGTGTGATGTGGGTTTATGTGAAGGTAGGTGTTGTTAGTGTGTGAGCGTGAGTGAGTGTGCGCGCGGCGCGCCGGCTGCGTGTGAGTGTGAATGTGTTGTGTGAGTGTTGTGTGTGTGTGAGTGAGTGTTTGGGTGTTTGTGTGTGTGTGTGTGTGTGTGAGGTGTAGTGCTGTGCACAGCGGGGCGGGCGCGGGGGCGGGCGCTGGCTATATAATAATTCTAATCACTTCAAGTGTTTTTTTTTAAAATTCTGTAATCTAAAACTGAACATTCCGATAATCATTGAGCTCCGTAAATCAATCTCGTCACTCTCTCTTCACCTTACTTCCTCTCATCTCCTCTTTCTCTCTGCTCGTACTCGTCTTCACTCTTCTCCTGCGGATCTTCTCGATCTCACACTCTCACTCGGGTCTTCACTCTCTCTCTCTCTACTCCCTGAGATTAATGTTTATCTTAAGAAACCCCCCCACAAAACACAAGTGTCAACGTCATTCATGTTTGCATCTTTTTTTATTTTTTCTCCCCTCTCGGCGGCTGAAATTCCCAATCCGCGTGCACCAAGGTGACACCGTCCATGTGGACATAACCCCAGCTGAAACCACGGCTGAGAAAATTATAGATTGTGTTGACTATATTTATTTACTAATCATTTAATTATTTATTCATTCATTTACCTGTTTATGAATTTATATACTTATACATTTCATATTACTCGGTTTATGTATTTAAAAACATATTCTTTATATATCTAGCATTCATTCATCATTTACCTGTTTATTGTATTTTATACTTATTCAATTCATTTACGCTTATTATGTATTTATATACTTATTCATTCATTTACCTGTTTATGTATTTATATACTTATTCATTCATTTACCTGTTTATGTATTTATATACTTATTCATTTATTTATCTAGCCATTCATTCATTCATTTATTTATTCCGTCATTATTTCATTCATTCATCTATTTACATAGTTTTCTTATCTACTGTGATCTTTTGGCTCCACATTTTTCGTATTTCCTTGGCTTTTAAAAGTATCTCTTATAAATTTAATGAATAATGATAATAATAATAATGATCATAATAATGACGATAGGAATACTAATGATAATGATAACAACAACAATACTGATAATAATAACAAAATAATTATAATGATAATAACAATAATACTACTAACAAAAAGCGCTTCGTTACTAAGTCAGCGCGGATTGCATGTCATATGACAGTAAACACACACACACACACACACACACACACACGGGGAAAAAAAAATACTCACCATTTTTCGTGCCTTTCCGAAGTATGCCTCATGAGCATTGTTGAGACATTGTTAAAGTGTTTTAAGCAAAAAGCTCTTTCAACGTAGTAGTGACCAATGAAAAGGCTCGTTGCAACAGTTCACCTGAAATTGCTGAGGGCGATTAAATACAGGTAGACATAAAATTAATGTCCCCATAACTTTTTTTTTGGTGGCGCCATATTCAGAGCGAATGC
>CM031620.1:34646760-34649260 GCA_018398815.1 Conus ventricosus
CCGTCATTTAGGTGTGTGAGTGTGTGTGTGTGTGTTGGTGTGTGTGTGTGTGTTGTGTGTGTGTGTGTGTGTGTGTGTGTGTTGTGTATGCGCGCGCGCGTGTGTGTACAATCTGAATTGCAGTTAATTAACTGTTGAGTACAAAGTCAGACTTGATTTCCCCCCCCCCCCCCCCCCCCCCCCCCCATTTTTATCACAACACCACTTTGAGATACAACAACAACATCAACAACACCATAAAAAACAACCTGCATCGTCATGATTGACACTATAATCATAATTCTAAAAAATAATCACACAATATTGATTATGATCTAGTATATTATCCCCATTTAAATAATAATACCCATAACATATCATGTGAATGTGACGTGTATTGCATGCATAACGGCCATGTAATCTATGTGATTAATCACGTGCCTTGCACCCCCCCTCCTCCTCCCCCCCACAACCTTCCATTCTCCTCCCTTTCCCTTTATTTATCTTCCTTCAATCTTTAGCAAAACCCACACGTCAAGCGATATTTCACTTTAGAGTATTTGTAGAGTCAGACCACACACACACGCACGCGCGCACGCGCGCGCACGCACAGACGCACTGACACAGACACAGGCACGCACGCACACAGACTCAGACAGACCAAAGATAGTTCCCCTACGGACACACACACACACACACAACACACACACATCACATCACATCACATCACATCACATGTTACAAAGACGTCACATGTCAGAGAGAGAGAGAGAGAAGAGAGAGAGAGAGAGAGAGAGAGAGAGAGAATGTTAAATTGGTGAACGAACTCAAATATACACTCATGCGTACGCACGCGCAAACACACACAAACACACACGCGCACGCACACACACACAAGAGAGAGAGAGAGAGAGAGAGAGAGAGAGAGAGAGAGAGAGAGAGAGAGAGAGAGAGAGAGAGACAGAAACAGACAGAGAGAGAGAGAGAGAGAGAGAGAGAGAGAGAGAGAGAGAAGAGAGACAGAAACAGGAGAGAGAGAGAGAGAGAGAGAGGGAGATGCTAATATCTGACCTTTTGTTTTGCTTTGTTTTGATTTCTTCTCTTTTCTTTGTTCGTATTGTTCTCAGGGGGATCAATGATGTAGGTGGACTTCACATGGTGAGAGCGAAGAATGTTACATGTGTGTGTGTGTGAGCAAGCGCGTGAGCTGGCGATGTGTGTGTGTGTGTGTGGTGTGTGTGTGTGTGTGTGTGTGTGTGTGTGTGTGTAATAGAGAGAGAGAGAGAGAGAGAGAGAGAGAGAAGAGAGAGAGAGAAAGGGGGTAGTGCATAATATGTACGCACGGTGTATGTATGCACGTCTGTCTCTCTCTCTCTATGTCTCTCTCTGTCCCCGTATATATATATATATATATTATATATATACATATATATACATATATATATATATATATATATATATAATAATATATATATATATATATATAATATATATTAGTTAAAACAAGTTAAAACATGTTTTAACTAATGTTGCTCCCCAAGGGGTTGAGCACTTAAAAAAATTGTTTTAGGCATTTTAAATATACTGATCTCTCTCTCTCTCTCCTCTCTCTCTCTCTCTCTCTCTATATATATATATATATATATATATATATATATATATAATGAATATAATTAAAAAGCCTAAAATGACTTTAAAAGTGCTCGACCCCTTGGGGAGCAACATTTGTTAATGATTTTAAAAAGGAATGTTAAAACTCTTTTAACATTCCTTTTTAATATCATTAACAAATATAATATATATATATATATAATATAATTATATATATATATATATATATATACATAAAATGCAACATGCCAGAGAGAGAGACAGATACGGAGACAGCGAGACAGACAGACAGACAGACAGAGAAAAAGAGATAGGGGAGGGGAGAGAGAGGAGAAGAGGGGGGGAAGGAGGAGAGAAAAAGAGAAGAAAGAGAAAGACAGACAGACAGAAGCCCGACAGCAGACAGACAGACAACAGACACACACCACACAAAACGCACGCACCACGACGCACCACGACGCCCCACAACACACACACACACACACAAAACCCCAAGCACAAAAACACACCAAGCCCCCCACACACCACACACACACACACAAAACCCCCACACAACACAAACACACACACACAAAACACACAATAGAACAAGGGGGCGTGTTTGTGTGGGGTGGGTTTGGTGTGTGTGTTGGTTTGTGTGTGTGTTGTGTTTTGGGGTGTGGGTATGAGGGAAGAGAGCCGGGCGTGTTTTTGTGTTTTTTTTACCCCCGGGAAAGAGACACACATCAATTGGGCACGTGTTTTGCGCCCCCGTAAATTTCTCACCCATCGCAGGCAACATGTGTGGTGGGGTGTTGTGTGTGTGTGGGGTGGTGGTTTGTGTGGTGTGGGGTTGTGTGTTGTTGATTGTATGTGTTTGTGTGTGGGTTTGTGGGGTTTGTGGGTGTGTGTGTGTTTGTGAAATTGGTGG
>CM031620.1:34653679-34656179 GCA_018398815.1 Conus ventricosus
AGTTACTTCGGCCATGATACTTACGGGTTAGTTCTCGGCCATGAACGCCAAAACACATTCTAACCCGGGAGTTACTTCTCGGCCATGAACGCCAACACTTACCGGGAGTTAGTTCTCGGCCATGAACGCCAACACTTTACCGGGAGTTATTCTCGGCCATGAACGCCAACACTTTACCGGAGTTAGTTCCCATCGGGGCCGATGAACGCCAACACTTTACCGGGAGTTACTTCTCGGCCATGAACGCCAATCACTTTACCGGGAGTTACTTCTCGGCCATGAACGCCAACTTTACGAAGTTTTCTCGGCCAGACCGATACTTACGGAGTTAGTTCTCGGCCATGAACGCCAATACTTTACCGGGAGTTACTTCTCGGCCATGAACGCCAACACTTTACCGGGAGTTACTTCTCGGCCATGAACGCCAACACTTTACCGGGAGTTACTTCTCGGCCATGAACGCCAACACTTTACCGGGAGTTACTTCTCGGCCATGAACGCCAATACTTTACCGGGAGTTACTTCTCGGCCATGAACGCCAACACTTTACCGGGAGTTACTTCTCGGCCATGAACGCCAACACTTTACCGGGAGTTACTTCTCGGCCATGAACGCCAACACTTTACCGGGAGTTACTTCTCGGCCATGAACGCCAACACTTTACCGGGAGTTACTTCTCGGCCATGAACGCCAATACTTTACCGGGAGTTAGTTCTCGGCCATGAACGCCAATACTTTACCGGGAGTTACTTCTCGGCCATGAACGCCAATACTTTACCGGGAGTTACTTCTCGGCCATGAACGCCAACACTTTACCGGGAGTTACTTCTCGGCCATGAACGCCAACACTTTACCGGGAGTTACTTCTCGGCCATGAACGCCAAGTGTTGGCTGAACGATGGAAGGAGGGCGGGGGGCATGGCGGGGGGTGGGGGGGGGGGGGAGTTGATATAAGATAAGTGTCATCGGTAACTTTTATAACAACGCATGTCTTCAGACAGAGACTGAGAGAGACAGAGAGAGAGAGAGAGAGAGGAGAGAGAGAGAGAGAGAGGAGTGAGAGAGAGAAGAGAGAAGGAGAGTGTGTGTGTGTGTGTGTGTGTGTGTGTGTGTGTGTGTGTGTGTGTGTGTGTGTGTGTGTGTGTGTGAGAGTGAGTGAGTGAGAGAGAGAGAGAGAGAAAGAGAGAGAGAGAGAGAGAGTGTGTGTGTGTGTGAGGAGAGAGAGAGAGAGTGAGAGAGAGAGAGAGAGAGAGAGGAGAGAGGAGAGTGAGAGAGAGAGAGAGAGAGCACGCTCGCTGTCTCACCCAGTTCACGATCGTGACGTGCATCGCTCCCACGGAGATCGGTAATTCCAAAATCTAGAATGAAAGAGAAGCGAAAAGAAATAAAGACAGAATGATGGAAGAAAGACCAAAAGCAAACAAAAAACGAACAATTGGAGAACGTCATGGGTAGAGTTATTGATTAGTTTTATGTGAAAATAAGCCTTACTTTATTTATATTGTTTTTAAATTTGTGGGCATGTGCAGGTGTGAGTGCATTTGACATTTTATATTATTCAATGTTGTGTACTCATATGTCATGTGTTTATGTGCTCCACCACAACACAAAGTTCTTATGAAAGAAAATAAAGTGTCTTGAATTGAAATTGAAATTGAATTGAAAACGTGAGCAGAAGAAAAAAAGGAAGATGGACATATGCTTACAAAGGACAAAAGTAAAAGAATGCAAGAAAGAAAGAGAGAAAGAAAGAAAGAATGAGAGAGGGAAGGAAGAAAGGGCCCGGATACGAAAGGCAAGAAAAGAAAGAAAGAAAGAAAGAAAAAAATAAATGTATGTAGATATATATATACATCTCTCTCTCTCTCTCTCTCTCTCTCTCTCTCTCTCTCTGATTGTATGGGCGATTGGCCTGACAATTAAACATTCGTGACTCGTGACTCTCTCTCTCTCTCCATATATTATATATATAAATATATATATATATATATATATATATATATATATATATATATATATATATATATATATTACGCGCGTGTGTGTGTGTGGTGTGTGTGTGTGTGTGTGTGTGTGTGTGTGTGTGTTGGTTGGTGTGTGTACAGTTAAGATGCAATTTGCTTTATTGCTACAATTTTTGATTTTTATTATGTTAAACTTACAAATGTTAAATGTTTCCCTGTTAATTTTCCTTTATAAGTTAATTTATGTCTTTCAGATGTTATTTTGTATTATTTTCGTTATCTCATTAATTTATTAAGGTTTTTCTTTTTAAAATGTCAGTACAACACTATGTTAATCTGACAGTAAATGGTTTCAGTCAGTCAGTCAGTGTGTGTGTGTGTGTGTGTGTGTGTGTGTGTGTGTGTGTGTGTGTGTGTGTGTGTGGTGTTGTGTGCTGTTGATTATAATGTATACATATATATACATATATACATATTCATTAATACATTGCATCGATCATTCACGAAAACAGAATGCGCAAGTGGTACCCTCCAGA
>CM031620.1:34663679-34668679 GCA_018398815.1 Conus ventricosus
AACGGATCACGAGGTGTTGCGCACTACAAACGGCCACCTAGAAAGCGCCGACAGATGGGCGTTGGACCTGTTGATACCGTGGTGGTGGTGGTGGTGGTGGTGGTGGTGGTGATGATGTTGTTGTTGATGATAATGATGATGATGATGATGAAGATGATGATGATGATGATGATGATGATGATGATGATGATGATGATGATGATGGTGGTGGTGGTGGTGGTGGTGATGTTGTGATGATGATGACGATGACGATGACGGTGATGGTGAAGAAGAAGAAGAAGAAGAAGAAGAAGAAGAAGAAGAAGAAGAAGAAGAAGAAGAAGAAGAAGAAAACACAACAACAACAACAACAACAACAACAACAAACACAACAAGAGGATGAAGAAGAAGAAGAAGAAGAAGATGATGATGATGATGATGATGATGATGATGATGATGATGATGATGATGATGATGATGCTGACGAGAACGAAGATGAGGGTGTTAAGTGAAGAAAAACAAAGAGGTTTGATGATGATGATGATGATGATGATGATGATGATGATGATGATGATGATGATGAACGCGAAAAATAATGGGGTGCTGGTTACAATCTTGAATAGGGCGAGTAACACAGTAGAAAACAATACATCACTGTGTAATACACCACGATGCAGTGCAATGCAATTCGAACCAATGCAATTCATTACAAGGCAGAACAACACATTACAATGCAGCACAATACATTACAATGCAGCACAACACATTACAATGCAGCACAATAAATTACAATGCAGAACAACACATTACAATGCAGCACAATTCATTGCAATGCAGCACAACACATTACAATCCAGCACAACAAATTACAATGCAGCACAACACATTACAATGCAGCACAATAAATTACAATGCAGCACAATTCATTGCAATGCAGCACAACACATTACAATGCAGCACAATTCATTACAATGCAGCACAACACATTACAATGCAGAACAACACATTACAATGCAGCACAAATACAAGGTTAAAGGTTAAACTGCCATAGCGCATCGGCCATAGGGCAGTGGACGGTCATAGGTTTGCCGTGGCCAGGGCGCGGAAGGTGGGACCATTCCACATCTCTTTCCGCCGCCTTTAGCCTTCCATGAACTGAATCAGGTACCCATTGAATACTGGGTGGAAAAAACGAATCTGACCCCACGTGTGGTTCGAACTCATCACCGTCATCTCCACAGGTAAATGCTCTGACCACTTGACCACCAACTCCTCTACAATGCAATTCAATGGTACAACAACACTACGCAACACAACGCAACGCAACGCAACGCAACACATCACAACACGACACAGCACAACACGACACAACCTCAGCATTCCTCTTGGCTTAGAACCTCTTGTCTGCAGACGTATTAGATCGACAGTTCTAGTCTCCAAGAATGAAGATTCCACTCTTCAGGACATAAATCTAGGACGACCTGTGCAGAGAATTTCTGAGAGCAGCAGTCTGGACTCCTTCCCCAGAACCTCGATTTACCACGACCTGAACACGGCTTTCGGAAAGAGAACAGATGTTTTGACCTCACCTGGAGAAGAAACACATCCGTACGAACTGACCACCTTTACAGCCTTAAGTTTGGTCTGTAAATAGAAGAAGAAGAAGAAGAGGAGGAGAAAGAGGAGGAGGAGGAGGAGGAGGAGGAGGAGGAGGAGGAGGAGGAGGAAGAAGAAGAAGAAGAAGAAGAAGAAGAAGACGAAGAAGAAGAAGAAGAAGAAGAAGAAGATGATGATGATGATGATGATGATGATGATGATGATGATGATGATGATGATGACCACGATGATGATGATGACCACGATGATGATGATGATAATGATGATGATGATGATGAAGAGGAAGAAGAACAAGCGGATGAGGAGGAGGAGTAAGAAGAAGAAGAAGAAGGAGGAGGAGGAGGAGGAGGAGGAGGAGGAGGAGAAGAAGAAGAAGAAGAAGAAGAAGAGAAGAAGAAGAAGAAGAAGAAGAAGAAGAAGATGTGTGAATAACGTACCCTCCAGAGCCCTGTAGAACCACGCAGATCTGTCCATTCACCGCCGGTGTCGTATATAATACTGTCGCTCATAAAATCGTGTCGCAGCGACAGTATTTCCCGGGAAATACTGCATTTTATGGACAGCTACAATATTCTATGGGACATTTTTCGTGAAAAGTTGTCGAGCGACATTTTTTTCCAGCAATTATTGTCGCTGCAACATATTTCACGTGAAATGCTATCGCTGCGATACAATTCCACGGCGACAGTATTATATACGACACCCCGGCCGAGAGTGAGTAACTGAGATCACACTGGCTACAACGATCCTGTAACTAGCGGTCATCTGGATCTCAATGGTCACTCTAAAAGACAGCACAGATCAACAGACAGCACAGAGCAACAGTTACCCTAGAACAGTCAGCCATACAGTTCATACGCTACGATCACAGGCCTAGAGAGACACACAAGCAAGCGAGCCACTGTCGAAAAGTGCTGTCGGAATTTACGACCGTTTGAAGACCTACCAGCTGATGGTATGTCAAGCAAGCTCCACTTGTTTTTCAAGAAAACTGAAACCGCACTGAATTCTGGGAGGCAGTTTCTGACCCGGATACGTCACGCATTCACGACGGCAATATGTGTTCGATGTGGTTTGTGGTTAAAAATAAAAACGATTACAGATAAATTTTGAGGAAAGAAATAATCAGTATGTGGAAGAGAATCAAAGAACGAAGTCTGAGACGGTGAAAGCATCTGAAAAAGCGAAAGACTTCTTAGGCAGATGGCTAGAAAGTTACACTCAAAGAGGATGGTGGAGGCTTTTCAGCGAAATTCATTCCTGGCTGAACAGCCCAGAATGCGACGAACAAAGAAACAATGATGACTTTACAAACTCACTGTTACTAAAGATGTGTAATGTGTCATCTTAAAAAAAAGGCCTCAGTCATTCTAGGGTTAACCATATTGGCCGGTTTTAGAAAAGACGTTTCATTTCCACCAATCAGAAGGCAGCTTCGTGCAGATGTGGGGGTGACTCTTCAACGTCTGCTTTCACGATCATAACACGTTCAATACAGATTTTAATCCTTTTTTTACGGTTTTTTTTTTTTTTTCTTGCTGTCCCAACCTCTGCGCCACCTCAGAGGCAGTGCACACACGCCGCTCATTCCGACACCCCGCCCACAGCCACAGCCCGGTCAGCCCCACCGCAGCACCGGCACCGGCAATCCACAGGGAGCAATGTCAAGTCGTCAAGAGGCAACCCACCGGAGGAGACACTGCACTGCTGCCGAATCACTTCGGTGGTGTTCAGTGGCGCCTGTTCTGATCTAACATACGAAGGACACCACCTACTAAACCCCCTACTGACTGACTGCGTGCGTGCGTGCGTGCGTGCGTGCGTGCGTATGTGCGTGCGTGTGTGTGTGTGTGTGTGAGCAACTGCCACAGTCGCTGACTTTTACACATTCAACTCTGTCGCCAGCTGTGCACAGCGGAACTGTTTATCGACAGCGTCGACCTGATGAACGTCTAAGCAGTCTCATGCACCATGTGAAAGACATTCTTTTAGACTGTTGGCACCTGCATGATGTGAGACATACACAATTGACAGCAGACTCACCATGAACACTTTGTTCAGAGATGTCTCGCCTGATGTGATATTGGAATTTCTGCCAGAGATGAATATTTTTCATCTGATTTAACATTTTGCGGAAGAAAGATTTTTAACGAAATTTCCGGTGTGCTTTTAGGCGGTGCTTTTTTTTTTTTTTTAAAGCGTTGTGTGAATAACTCTGTGTGTGTGTGTGTGTGTGTGTGTGTGTGCGTGTGCGTGCGTGCGTGCGTGCGTGCGTGCGTGCGCGCGCGCGCGCGCGCGCGTGTGTGTGTGTGTGTGTGTGTGTGTGTGTGTGTGTGTGTGGAGGACTCGGGGTGATGGGAGTGGAGGTTGGTTAAGAGGGGAGGGGGTCTGGTACCGCCCTTCAATCCCCCTCAAGAAGAATGTTAGACGCCAGTGTTTCCAATGTTCTTTAGGGTGTTCTTAGCAGACCTGTCACGAAATCAGCAATGCTGGAACTGTAGTTTCTGGCATTGAACCGTATTCGTGTACATATCTATTTATTTAGAAAGCAAGAACTGTGCGGCAACAGTTTAAGCGCATAATATAATATATTATATATATATATATATATATATATATATATATATATATATATATATATATATATTGGTGAAACAAAAAATTCACTCAGAAAACGTTTCTATCTGCATAGATCTCACATCAAGAACAACATCGGGACTCTAGTCACGCAACATTTCAACCTGCCCAACCACACCCTAGCTAACATGAAATGCATGGTGATAGAAAAAGTTTTTTTCAGACAGCCACACGCACAGAATTTGTAGGGAAAAATTCTGGATAAGAAAATTGAAAACTCTCCATCCTTTCGGACTCAACTCACTACAATAACTGTTCATGTTCTACGCCGCTTGACTCCTTTTGCCTCCCTCTACCGAACCCCCCCCCCCCCCTTTTAAACCCCCCCCCCCCCACACACACACAACACATACACCCACACACACAAACTCACTCACACTCACTCACACTAACACACTCTCATATACGCACACACTCCCACACGTGCGTGACGCGCGCACGCTTTTACACACACTGACTCAGCCCCTCTTCCTCTTACTATAACGTCCCTTTGCTCCCCTTCCATTTGAAAAATTTGCCTTGTACGTGCAATCCTTTTCCTTTTTAGCTTCTTGTTTTAAGACAGTGAATATTATTCACGTTCTTTTTATGTACAAATGTTGTGTGACTCGCCGGCCAGTCAATTCACTACTGAGGAAGGCATTAAAGCCGAAAATTTTGGAAATCTTTTTATCTTGTCTGTTGTGGTTTTTAAACTCTCTGTTTTATATATATATATATATATATATATATATTATATATATATATATATAATATAATGTGTGTGT
>CM031620.1:34671179-34696179 GCA_018398815.1 Conus ventricosus
GCTCTCACGGGAAAAAATTACGGGCGAAAATTTTTCCTGGTTCTTTTAAAGGGGAAAAACACACCAGCCTCCTTTTTTCTCAAAAAAATTGAAGCCCATGGGGGGAAGGGCCCAAATCTTTTTTAAAGGGCTACGATTCAAAAAGGTTAGTTGTGTAAATCTGTCTTTCCGCTGAAAACTATACTATCGGACCCCAAAATCAGCGTTTAGGGGCTCTACTTTGTCAACCCAAAATCGGGCTTTCGGGACTTGGGTGTGAGATTTTAATTTACTTTCTTTCAGCTAAAAACCCCCGGGGGAATCTTGTAATTTTTTAAAGGGTCCGGACACCCAGTTTCCCTGGCAATGTTTTTAGCGACTTTTATGCAAAGGAAGCTGAAAAGAAAAAAAAAGATGTTTTAAATTGTGAAACCCCTTTTTCTTATCTGAAGCTAAAAAACTTTCTGAAAAGTTCAATCGGGAGCAAAAGCGGGAATCAGTATTTTGGAAGGGATTAGTTTTTGGAAGCACAAAAGGGGGGGTGACAAAAACCAACAAGAAAAAAATTTTTGTTTTCCTCCAGGGCCAATCCCAAATCGTAACCTTGTACAAAGGCTGGGGTTTAAAGGGTTTGGGGTTATTTTGGAAATTTAAAAACCGGCACCCTTGGAAAATGGGGTCAGACTCCGATTCCCCCCTTTTTTTTTTAACGAACTATTTACAAAAAATCACTTTCGCCTCTTCTTGATAAAAATGAAGTCCTTCAAGCTTCCCAGACTATGTCTAGTTTTTTCCAAATCCCAGTTTTTGAGAACGGTTGGAGCCCGGCAATTTTGGGCTGTTTATCTTATGAAATCTCAGCCACTTGGAAGAAAATTTTTAAAACTCTTCCACCGCCCCCCCCCTCGTCACTGCCCCCCTTTTCCCCCTAACAGGTGTGTGGGGATGTTTGTGTGTGTGTGTGGGTGTGGTGTGTGTGTGTGTTTTGTGTGTGTGTGTGTGGGGTGGGGTGTGTGCGTTTTTTCCCCAAAATTGCAAATTTTTAAAATGTTAAAAAATTTCTAAAAAATTCTAGGGGCCCCAAAAATTTCAGTAGGCGGGCGTTTTTTTCCCCCCCCAAAACCCAACTTTTTCCCCTTCCCCCACCCCTTCCCCCCCCCCTTCCCTCTTCTTTTCCCCATTAAAAAATTTTAAAATGCCTTTAAATTTCCCGAGAAATTATTTAAAAAACCAGTTTTTTTGGGAATCCGATTACCATGTTTGTTTTTGTTCCCCCCCATTGGAAAATTTTTTGGTGTTTTCTGAATACAATTTTTAAATATGGGCTCAAGGGTGTTTTGTTAAGGCGCCGCGCGCGGGGCGGGGCCCCCGTTTTGTTTTTGGGTGTTTTTCTTATTTTTAAAAGGTAGAAAAAAACTGCCCTTTGGAAATTAAGCTTTATTTGTGGAGGGCCCCCGGAAAACGGAAACCCGGGAACGAAGGGGTTTAAATTTGTTTTTTAGGCTTTTTTCCATTTCCCCCCAAGGAGGAAAAATTTAAAACCCGATAATTGCTTTCTTTGCGGGAAACCCAAAGAACGTTTTTCCCACTTTCCAGGAATTTGGGGAACGAGGACTGCCCGGGATTCACCAGCAGACGACCCACCCAAAAAAACCGGTTTGTGGACAGCCTTCCGAAAACCCCTGCTTGGGTCTCGGAATCGTTTCCAAACCGTCCCCTTTGGGGAACCCCAAAACCCTTTAAAAAATTGTCCCCGGTTGTAAAAAACCGGGAAAAAAGCATTATGTTTCCCAACCCGGTTCGATGCCCCTTTTGGGGGGGGAACGGCCCCGTTGTTTCACCAAAAGCAAGAAAACACCAACCGTATCCTTTTGGGATGGGGACACCTTTCAAAAAGCTTGATTTTTTCCGGTTGGAACTTTTAAACCTTTGGGTTTTAAAGGAAAGGGCCCATTCCCTTGCCACCCCCGGGGCAAAAACCACCCGAATTTTTGTCATTTCCCCTTGTTTCCGACTTTTGTTTCCCGTGGGGTTTTGGCCCCTTGGCGGATTGGGGGGGGGGGGGGGTTTTGGGGGGGGGTTTTTAAAGGGGGGGGGGGGTTTGGGGGGGGGGGTTTTTGGGGGGGAGGGGGGGTTTTGGGGGGTGGGGGGGGGTGGGGGGGGGGGGGGGGGGGGGTTTTTTGGGGGGGGGGGGGGGGGGGGGGGGGGGGGGGGGGAGGTGCGGGGGGAAAGGGTTTTGTATATAATTGGCAAAAATTTTTTTTTTCTCTGTTGTGCGTGCGTGCGTGCGTGCTGCGTGGGGGCGTGCGCGCGCGCGCGCGCGCGCGCCCCGCGTGTGTGGTTGTGTGTGTGTGTGTGTGTGTGTGTGTGTGGTGTGGGTGTGGGGCGTGGGTTTGTATGGCGGCGGGGCGGAATGGGGGGCGTGAAAAAAGTGTTTTTTTGAGAGTGAATGCATGTGTTTACGAGTGCTCGGTTAAAAGGGTGTGTGTGTGCTTTGTGTGGGGTTTTGTTGTGTGTGTGTGGTGTGTGTGTGTGGTTGTGGTGTGTGTGTGTGTGTGGGGTGCTTGCGGGGTGTGTGGGGGCGCGCGGGTGGTGTGTTGTGGGCGTGGGGTTTTCTGTGTGTCGAGTGTGAAAGTTTGAGTATATGTGGGGGAAAGGGGTGTGTTTGTTTTGGGAGATGTGTTTTATTTGTCTTTATGTAAGGCGTGGGTATTTTGCGTGGGGTGTGTGTGTGGTATGTGTTTACGGTGGGGTGTTGTGGTGTTGTGGTTGTGTTGAGGGGTGTGTGGGGTGTGTGTTTTTTTGGCGCCGTTTTTTTTGGGGTTTTAAATTAAAGCTTCTTTGCTTTGAATAAAAAAAAAACCCCCCAAAATTCTTTTCATAATTTTTTTCTTAAATTCGTAAAAACCCTTTTAAAATTAATTTGACAAAAATTTGGGTTTTTCACTCAGTCAGTGTCTGGTGTGTGTTTTGGGTTTCTTTCTTTTCCCTGTGTGTGGTGGCCTCTTGGCTGTGGTGGGGGCTGCTTTCGCGCGTGCGTGGCCGTGGTGTGGGGTGTGTGGTTTGGTGGTGTGTGTGGGGTGTTGTGGTGTGTGTGTGGGGTGGGGTGTGTGTGCCCGGGGGGGGAAAGTCTGTAAATTCTTTGTGTCTGGGGAGTTTTGTCTGTGTATTTGTGTGTTTTGGGGTTGTGTTTGGTTTTTTGGGGGTTGTGTGTGTGTGGGGGTGGGGGTGGGTGTGTGTGTGTGTGTGTGTGTGCTTTTGGGGTTGTGTGTGTTGGTCGGGTCTGTGCCTGTGTCCGGGCCTCTGTGTTCTGTAAAGTGTGGCGCGTGCGCGGTGCGTGCCACGTTTTGGGGTTTTGGGTGGTGTGTGTGTTGGCCCTGTGGGGTGTGTGTGTGGGGTGTGTGTGTTGTGTTTTGTGTGGTTGTGTGTGTGTGTGTGGCGTTTGTTGGGGTGTGTTTTTGGTCTTTTCTTTTTGTCGGGGGTTGTGTTTTGCCTCTGGGTCTGTAGTGTGTCTGTTTTTATTGTGTGGGGTTGTGTGTGTGTGTGTGGTGGTGTGGGGTGTGTGTGTGTGTTTGAAAAGAAAGGGGTGTGGTGTGGTGTGTGTGGGGGGTTTGTGTGTGTGTGTGTGTTTTGTGTGTGTGCGCGCCCCGCACGCGGGGGCGTCGCTCGTGCGCAATACATAGCTGAAATAAGAACGGAGGGACAAAGGGGGGGAGGCTTGATAGGGCCGCTCGTAGGCCACGTGCAATGAAAAAACGTTGAGGTAAAAGGGTTTAAATAAAAAAAAAAAAATTGGCATCAATTGATTTTTTTTTTTTTCCCGGATCAAAATGGGAATTCACCCCACTTTTTTTCCCCCCCAAACCACCCCCCCCCACTCCTTCCCCCCACTCCTTCCCTTCCCCTTTCCCCAAAAATCACCAACATTCCCCGGGGCAAGAGCCGCTTTTGAAAAAATTAAGATAAAAAGTAATATATGTGAAAATTAGGGAAACAAAAAAAAATCGCGGCGCGCGCACCCCCAAAACAAGACAAAAGACACAGAACCCCAACGACACACAGCCCACAATACACAACACCACACACGTGCGCACCCCACGCCGCAAAAACCCCCCCCCCCCCCCCCCCAAAACACACACACACGAACACACACACACACAAAACCCCACACAAAAAGGGGAAAAAAAGAGTTTTTAATGGGCAGGACCCAAGGGGAGTGGCTTTTGGGAATGAGAAAGACAGGGATTCCCAGGAGTACTGACGTATGTCATGATAACTTTTTTTGGGGCTTACAATTGTGGGGCGCAGCGGCAAAAAATTTCATGGGCTTTAATAGAATGCCAAAAGTTTTTTTGCCCGGGGGCAAAAAAAAACAAAGACAGAATAAAGGGAAAAGGGAAATTTGATATTTTCATAACTGACACAAACCAAAAATTCTTTTCAAGTCGCTGCCCAAATAAAATGATAATAAGGGGCAAAACCCAAGGGTTGGGGAAAGGCCCCCAAGGGGTCTGACCGGGCCGCTTTGGGAAAAAAACGCGTGGGGTCAGACTCCCCAAAAAATTGGGCGCCCGAGACAGACCTTCTTTTTAAAAATTCCGTTTCCAGTCTTTAAAATTCTTTTAAAATCCATCGTTTTTAAAATCATGCGCAGTGTGGTCTCAAAATTTAAAAGAGGATGGGGTTTTGTAGCGTATATGGCTACCCCAAAGCAGTATCCTTATGAAACTAAACTGAAACTGACGTCGTTGTTTTGTTGATTTTTGAAATTTATTTGTTGTTTTTTATTTTTGGTTCATGCTTTGCGGGTTTTCCCCTTCTATTTTCCCCGTACATGTTTTAAAACGGTTTAAAAAAAGGGATAATGGAGAAAACACCGAAAATTTATGATAAAGATGATGATGATGATGATATGTTGATGACGATGTTGATTAATAAAGTTAATGATGATTTTTTTTAAAAAAAAAAATTGTACCAATATAAAACGGGAGTACTTTTAAGCAACATATTTTATAAAAAAGAAACCCTTTTATGCCGTCTTCCCTCTCTGTGTGTCTGTCGTCTGTCGTCGGGTCTGCCCTCTCTCCCCTTCTTCCCCCTCCCCCTCTCTCTTTCCCTCTTCTCTGCCCACACACCCCACACACACAAAACACACACACCAGAGACAGAGGAGAAAAGGGGAAGAGAGAGAAAGAGAGAGAGAGAGAAGACAGAGAGAACATAAGTGAAAGAAAAATGGCCTTGGGGAGTAAAACAGCAATGCCCTTTATCTTTTTAACTTTTTATATTTTTAAATTTTGTATTAAATTTTTTCCCACCATTTATCAATGCCAATTTTCACCCTTTTAAAAAAATTAAATTAAATCATTAAATTTATTTATCTGCTGTTTACTTTTTCTTTCTTTTTTAAAAAGCTGGCTCACGGGGGAAAATTCCCTAAAAGAGCACCCCTAGAAACCAATTACTTCTTCTTTTCTCTTTTAAAATTTAAACATTTCCTAAAAGGTTTCACCATCATCCCACGCCCAAAAACCACAAGAAAAAAGTCCATCCAACCAAGGCGGAAGGGAAAACGCAGCCCCATTTCCGAATCAGTGAAGCCAAACCCCCCTCCCCAAACCTTGTCCGTCTCGGGGCCCCCCCCGTGTTTTTGCCCCATCTTGTGCACGTGCGGAAACGAAAATGTCTACTTTGTTTCGGGCCGCCCGGGAAAACGAAATGTCTACATTTTTTCAGCCGACACGGAAACGAAAATGTCTACATTTTTTCCCGGGCCGAAAGGGAAACGAAATGTCTAAAATTTTTTTCACCGACCGGAAACGAAATGTCTAAAATTGTTCAGCCGACCGGAAACGAAATGTCTAAAAATTTTTTTCAGCCGACAGGGAAAACAAAATGTCTACATTGTTTCACCCGACACGGAAACAAAAAGGGCCCCAACATTGTTTCAGCCGCACGGAAAAACGAAAGGGCCTACATTTTTTTCACCCGGGAAAACGGAAACAAAAATGTCTACATTGTTTCACCCGGAAGGGAAACCCAAAATGTCTACATTTTTTTTAAAGCCGACACGGAAACGAAATGTCTACATTTTTTCCCACCCCGGACACGGAAACAAAAAATGTCTAAAATTTTTTTCAGCCCAGGGAAAAACGAAATGTCTAAAAATTTTTTTCAGCCGACAGGGGGAAACAAAAATGTCTACATTGTTTCACCCGACACGGAAACGAAATGTTCATTGTCGGGCCGGGCACGGGAAATGTCTCATTGTTTCAGCCGCCCAGGGAAACGAAATTTCTACATTTTTTCAGCCGACACGGAAACGAAATGTCAAAAAATTGTTTCAGCCGACAGGGAAAACGAAATGTTACTTTTGTTTCAGCCGACAGGGAAAAAGAAATTTTAAATTTGTTTCAGCCGCCCAAGGGGAAACAAAATGTCTACATTTTTTTCCCACCCCGCCCCAAAAAACGAAATGTTCAATTGTTTCGCCGACAGGGAAACAAAAATGTCAAAAATTTTTTTTAGCCGACACGGAAAGGGAAATGTCTACATTGTTTCGGGCCGACACGGAAACAAAAAGTCTACATTGTTTACCCGACACGGAAACGAAATGTTACATTTTTTTCCCAGCCGCACGGAAAAAAAATTTTCTACATTGTTTTCAGCCGACACGGAAAAAAAATGTTACTTTTGTTTCACCCGAAAACGGAAACAAAGTCTTCATTTTTTCACCCGACAGGGAAAAACGAAATGTCTACATTGTTTCAGCCGAAAAAAAAACCAAAAATTTACAGGGGTTCCCCCGAAAAGGGGAAAACAAAAATGTTTTACATTGTTTCACCCGGACAGGGAAAAAAAAAATGCTACCTTTGTTTAAAGCGACAGGGAAAAACAAAATCCTACATTTTTTTCAGCCGAAAAGGAAAGGGAAAATGGTTACATGTTTCAGCCAAACAGGAAACGAAATGTTACATTGTTTCAGCCGACAGGGAAAAACGAAAATGTCTACATTGTTTAAACCGCCACGGAAACAAAAATGTTTCATTGTTTAAACCCCGACACGGAAACGAAATGTCAAAAATTGTTTTCACCCGAAGGGAAACGAAATTTTTTTTACATTGTTTCACCGAAAACGGAAACAAAATTTTAAACATTTTTTCCGGGCCGACAGGGGAAACGAAAATGTTACATTTTTTCAGCCGACAGGGAAAACGAAAGGGACTACATTCTTTCAGCCGACACGGAAACAAATTGGTCTACATTTTTTCACCGACACGGAAACGAAATGTCTACAGGGTTTCACCCGAAGGGAAACCCAAAAATGCTAAAATTTTTCAGCCGAAAAGGGAAACGAAAATGCTACATTGTTTAAAAGCGCCCGGAAACAAAAGGGTCAAACTTTTTTTTCAGCCGACAGGGAAACAAATGTCTACATTGTTTAGCCGACACGGAAACAAAAAATGTCTACTTTGGGTTTCACCCGACAGGGAAAAAAAAATTTTCAACTTTTTTTCCGCCAAACCGGAAACGAAAATTTTCAAATTTTTTTTCCAGCCGACACGGTAAACAAAAAAAGTTTTAAAATTTTTTTAAACCCACAGGGAAAAACGAAAATGTTACATTGTTTCGGGCCGACAGGGAAAAACGAAAATGTTTAAAATTTTTTCACCCGACACGGAAACAAAAATTGCCCTAAAATTGTTTCGGGGCCGACAGGAAAACAAAATTTTCCCTTCATTGTTTCAGCCGACAGGGAAAAAAAATGTCACTTGTTTCCCCGCCCCCCAAAAAACGGAAACAAAAAAATGTCTCATTGTTTCGGGCCGACAGGGAAAGGGGAAAATGTTACATTGTTTCAGCCCCCCCCGGAAAACCCAAAAATGTCACATTGTTTCAGCCGACAGGGAAAAACAAAAAATGTCTAAAATTGTTTCAGCCGACAGGGAAAACAAATGTCTACATTTTTTCCCAGCCGACACGGAAACAAAAATTTCTAAAATTGTTTTTCAGCCGAAAACGGAAACGAAATTTTAAAATGTTTAAAGGCCGACACGGAAAACAAAAAGTTCCCTTTGTTTCAGGCCGGGAACGGAAACAAATGTCAAAATTTTTTTTCGGGCCGACAGGGGAACCCGAAATGTCTAAAATTTTTTTCACCCGACACGGAAACGAAATGTCTACATTGGTTTTCGCCGACACGGAAACAAAAAGGGTCTACATTGTTTCACCCGAAAGGGGAAACGAAATTTTCCTATTTTTGTTTCAGCCGACAGGGAAAAACGAAATGTTACATTTTTTTAAGCCACAGGGAAAACGAAATTTTAAAAAATTTTTTTTTAAGCCGACCGGGAAACGAAATGTCTAAAATTGTTTCACCCGACGGGGGAAACGAAATTTTCTAAAATTGTTTCAGCCGCCCACGGAAACGAAATGTTACTTTGTTTCACCCGCCCCGGAAAAACAAAATTTTTAAACATTTTTTCAGCCGCCCGGGAAAAACGAAATGTTACATTGTTTCACCCGACAGGGGAAACAAAATTTTCCCCTTCTTTGGGTTTCGCCGCCCCGGGGAAAACGAAAGGGTCTAAAATTTTTTTCAGCCGACCCGGAAAGGAAAGGGTCTAAAATTGTTTCAGCCGACACGGAAACGAAATGGGTAAAATTTTTCCTCAGGGCAGCCCCCCCCCCCCCCTCCCAAAACCCATCAGTGGTACAGTGTTAAACAGGGGCGGGCCCCTCATCCAAAAACCATCAGGGGTTTAAAGTGTTCATCACGGCAGTGCCCCCCTCCGAAATAAACAGGGAAAAGTTTTCCCATCATGGCAGTGCCCTCACCCAAAACCATAAGGGTACAGTGTTCACTTGGAAAGTCCCCCCCTCCACAACCCTTTCAGTGGTTTCGTTTTCATCATGGCTTTCCCCTAAACCAAAACCCACAGGGGGTTACATTTTTTCACTGGGAAGTGCCCCCCCAAAAACCCTAATTTGGGCATTTGTTCATCCGGCATTGCCCTCATCCAAACCCAAAGGGGTTTCAGTTTTCATCATGGAAGTCCCCCCCAAACCCCTGGTGGACGTGTTCCCCAAAGGCAGTCCCCCCAAAACCAAAACCAACAGTGGCAAAAAGTGTTCAAATGGCATTGCTCTCACCCACAACCTTAAGGGGTTTACAAGTTCATCATGGAAGTGACCCCCAACCTTTACTGGTAAATTTTTTTTCATAGGGCCGTGCCCTCATCCACAAAATTAAGTGGTACAGTTTTTCATCAGGCGGTCCCCTCTTTCCAAAACCCAAACAGGGGAAAAGGTTCATCTTTGGCAGTTCCCCTTACAACCACCCAGTGGAACATTTGTTCACCCTGGCATTCCCCTTAAAACCATCATGGTACAGGGGTTCATCAGGACCTTTCCCCCTTAAAAACCATCACGGGTTTAAGGGTTTTTCATCAAAACAGTGCCCAAAACAACCATCACTGGTACAGTTTTCCAATAGAATTTCCCAAACAACCATCAGGGGAAAAATGTTCATCATAGCATTGCCTTACAACCATCGTAGTAAAAAGTTTCCCATTAGGGCAGTCCCCACAAACTATCACGGTATAGTGTTCATCATGACAGTGCCCACACAACCCCCCACGGGTTACAGGGGTTCATCATGACAGTGCCCACCCCCCCTCACGGTACGTTTTTAAATCATGGGGAAGTGCCCTAAAAAACCCAAAACACTGGAAACAGTGTTCATAAAAGAAGTCCCTACAACCATCACGGAACGGGTGTTCATCATGGCAGTGCTCTAAAACCCATCATGGTACAGTGTTTATCATAGCTGTGCTCTACAACCATCCGGGGAAAACATTGTTCTTTCATGGTAGTGCCCACAAAACCCCCAGGGGTTATAGTGTTCTCAAAACGGGCCCCAAAAAACCATCCGGGGTACGTGTTAAACCCATGGCAGTGCTCTAAACCCCAAAAACAGGGTACGGGTTTCACATACAGTCCCACACCCAAACATAGTACAGTGCCCATTGTGGCAGTGCAAAACAAAAAAAAATCAAGGTACAGGGGTTCATCATAGCATGCCCTACAACCATCAGTGGTACGTGTTATTATGGCAGTGCCCACACAACCATCACTGGTCCAGTGTTCATCAGGGCAGTGCCCCCAAAAACCCAAACACGGTACAGTTTCTCAGGGCAGTGCCCACACAACCATCACTGGGACATTGTTCATCGGCAGTGAACCCACAAACCATCAGGGGTACAGTTTTCCCTCATGGCAGTGCCCACACAACCATAAAGGTACAGTTTTCATCATGGCATTGCACACACAACCATCCTGGTACAGTGTTGATCAGGCAGTGCCCCCACAACCACACTTTTCCCCAGTGTTGTTTCTGGCAGTCCCCTAAAACCCACAGTGGTACAGTTTTTCATCATAGCATGCCCCAAAACCAACTGGTAAAGTGTTCAAATGGCGGGGCCCCCACAAAAACCATCACGGGAACAGTTTTAAAACAGGCAGGGGCCCCCAAAACCCACACGGGTTACAGTTTTGATCATGGCAGTGCCCACAAACCATCCGGGTACAGTGTTAAAACAGGGCAGTGCCCCCCAAAACCCCCAATAACTGGTCCCGTGTTATCATGGCGGCCCACAAAAACCCAAATCACGGGGTTACAGTGTTAAACATGCAGTGAAACCCAAAACCATCACGGGTTAAAAGGTTGATCATGGCATTTGAAAACCCACAACCCACTGGTTTACAGTTTTCTCAGGGCCCAGTCCCCCCACAACCATCACGGGTTTACAGTGCTAAAGGCAGTGCACCCACAACCATCACTGGTACGTGTTCATAAGGGCGGGCCCCCACAAAACCATCACGGGTACAGTGTTGATCTGGCAGGGGCCCCCCCCAAAAACCATCACTGGTACAGTTTTCCCATCATGGCAGTGCATCCAAAACCCCTTCCCCTGGAACAGTGTTCATCAGGGGCAGTGCCCACACAACCATCACTGGTACGGGGTTCATGGGGGGCGTGCCCCCCACAACCACACTGGGCCCGTTTTCCCATAAAGGCCGGGGCCCACAACCCATCACTGGTACAGTGTTGATCATGGCATGCACACAAAACCCACACTTTTTACAGTGTTCTCATGGCAGTCCCCCACACAACCCACTGGTACAGGTTCATCAGGGCACCCCCACACAACCTTCCGGGTACATTGTTGATCATGGCAGTCCCCACACAACCATCACGGGGTACGGGTGTTCATCAGGCAGGGGCCCCCCAAAAACCTTCAGGGTACAGTGTTGATCATGGCAGTGCCCCACAAACCATCAGGGTTCAGGGGTTATCATGGCATTTGCCCCCAAACATCACGGTACAGTTTTTCTCATGGCAGGCCCACACAAACTATCACTGGTCCCAGTTTTCCCATCATGGCGGGCACCAAAACCCAAACACTGGTACAGTTTTTTGAAAGGGGGCAGTCCCCACAAAACCAAAAGGGTACGTTTTCCATCAGGGCAGTGCCCACACAACCATCACTGGTACAGGTTTTATCATGGCAGGGGCACCCACAACCCCCGGTTACAGTGTTGAACATGGGTGCCCACAAAACCCAACACTGGGAAGTGTTCATCAGGGGCAGTCCCCACAAAACCATCATTTGTTCAGTGGTAAACAGGGCAGTGAAACCCCCAACCATCCGGGTTTACAGTTTTGGACATGGCAGGAAACCCAAAACCCATCACGGGTACAGTGTTCATCAGGGCAGTGCCCCAAAACCATCACTGGTACAGTGTTAAATCAGGGAGTGCCCACAAAACCCCTCATGGTACGGGGTTGATCTGGCAGGCCCACACAACCACAGGGGTTCAGTTTTTAAACAGGGTTTTTCCCCAACAAAACCATCACGGGCCCAGTGTTAAATCATGGCAGTGCCCACACAACCATCATGGAACAGTTTTGGAATCATGGCAGGGGCCCACACAACCATCAAGGTACAGTGTTCATCATGACAGTGCCCACAAAACCCATCCCGGTACATTGTTCATCATGGCATGCACCCAAAAAACCCAAACCCGGGCCCAGTGTTGTTTCAGGGTAGTGCCCACAAAACCCAAACATTGGTACAGTTTCAAAAATGGCAGTCCCCCACACAACCCCAACACTGGTACAGTGTTGATAGGGGCGTCCCCACAAAACCCAACACGGGTACAGTGTTGTTTCGGCGGGGCCCACAAAACCCATCACGGTACAGTGTTAAATTCTTTGGCAGGGGCCCACAAAAACCATAAAGGGAACGGGTTTTTGATCAGGGCCCGTGCCCACAAAACCAAAACCACTGGTACATTGTTGTCAGGGCAGTGCACCCCCCAAACCCAAACACGGGTTTCAGTGTTCTTCAGGGAGTGCCCAAAAAACCCTTTTCCAGGTACATTTGTTAAATCATGGCAGTGCCCACACAACCATCAGGGGGTACAGTTTTCATCATGGGAAATGGCCCAAAAACCAATCAGAAAGTACAGTTTTTGGTTGTGCAGTGGCCCACACAACCACCCACTGGAAACAGTGTTAAAACAGGCATTTCCCACACAACCATAAATGGAAAAAGTGTTTCATCATGGCAGTACACTTCAACCATCAGTGATGGGACACCTAAGACGGCGTTGATCATGGCAGTCCCTTCAAAAACAAGATCCCTTCGGGTAAATTTTGAACCCACTCCCATCCCCAAAATTTTCCCTCGGCGGGGGGAAAAAGGGGAAAACGGGGCATAAAAATTTAAACCTTTCAAGGGGGGGAAAACCCGGACCAACCCCCCTTTGGGGTTCCAAAAACACTTCGTTTTCTAAATATCCCCTTTCCCAGAATTTTAAAGCAATCCGCGCATGCATACCCGCTTTATGTGTTTTCGTTTTTTGCATGTTTTGTTTGCTTGTGGGGTGGGTTTTGTGTTTTGTGTGTGTGTGTGTGTTTGTGTGGGTGTGTGTGTGTTGTGGGGGGGTGGTGGTGTGTGTTGGTGTGTTTGGGGGGGTGCGTGCTTTGCGGGGTGTGTGAAAGGAGAGAGAGAGAAAAGGAGAGAGAGAGGGGAGGGGAGAGAAAAGAGAGAGACAAGAGGGACGAGACGGAGACAGAGAGAAGAGAGCGTTTTGACTTTTTGTTGTCTTGACCCTGCACGGCCATAAATGCAAGGGGGGGGGGGGTTTTAAACCAAAATTTGACACATTGCATCATCGAAGAAAAAATGAAAATAAATCATGTTTAAAATTGAACAAAACTATGGGGGACTTTTAAGGGGGAAAAACAGTATCATTTCTCTTTGTTGGGTTTTTGGCACAGATGTTTCAAAACATAAACGACCCACACGTGAACGAACAAATGCATTAAAAGGACTTCCTTAAAAAACCCCTTTCCTTCGCTATTTTCCCCCCGGGCCCTTTTATTCCCAAAAACACATTTCCCCAAACCCCTTCCTTAAATTTTTAAACACGAGTAAACAAAAACAGAAAACACCGCTCTTTCATATTCTTCCTTTTCCTCTTTCTCCCAACCTCACCATCAAACCGACGGCCCCCCCCCCCCACCCAAACCTTTAAAATTTCTCCCCTCCACAAATCCCGAATGCACGCACCCCCCACGTGCACACCAAAACACACACCACCACACACAAACACACACCCCCAAAACACACACCACACCACAACACCCCACACCACACACACACACAAAAACACACAAAAATACACACACACACTCATACACAAAACTACTTTACCATCCAATATTCCCAAAAAAAAACTTTACTAAACAAAAAAGGGAAAATTTAAAAGACGGGGAGAGAGAAGAGAGAGAGAGAAGGGGGGAGGGGGAAGGGGAGAGAGAGGAGGGGACTGACGGGGACAGACAGAAAAGACGGGAAAAACCCAACAGACAGACAGAGACAGAGAGGAGAGAAGACTGGGATGTTTTCTTTCTTTTGTTTAAAACATTTTGTCTGTAAGAAATTTTTAGGTACCCCAAAAAGACAGAAAAAGAAAATTTAAGGAAAAAAAGTGGGAAAAAGGGGGTGGGATTAAATTTAAGAAAAAAAACTTTTGACCAAAAATGTAATTAAGAAAAAAATTTTTTTTTAAAAAAAAAAAAAAGCCGCCGGGGAGAGAAAAAATTTCTTTAAATCCCTTTCCCTTTAAAGTATTTGGGGAAGGGTTCTTGTTTTTTGAAAATAAAAAAATGTGGCAGATATTGTTGCAGTTTCTGTGGGTGTAAAAAAATGACGTAGTGTGTTTTGGGCTCACCTCAAAAGTAGCATATTTGACTTTTTTTTTCTTCTTTTTTTTTTGCGTTTTTTGGGTTCTTTCAGCCGATGGCGAAAAATATGCAAGGGGGAATCGTGAGTGTATGTGGAGGGAAACAAAAAACAAACAAAACACAAAAAAACAAGGTGAAAAACGAATGTTGATTAATCATAAAAAAAACCCAAAACAAGTGAATTTTTGGGAGACGGGGCAAACAAACAACAAAAGCGGTCCAAAAAACACGCCCCCCTAACGGCCCCCCGGAATAGAATATTTTGTTTTTATTTTTTTTTTTTTCTCCCTTCATGTTTTGTCTAAGACGACAAATTTGCTACACTTTCATTCTTCTTTTTGTACTGCATTTAAAATCATTTACTGCTTACCCGGTTTTGTGTATTTTTTTGTATTTCGCCTTGTTTCCAATCATGCATGCGGGCGTTTTTTTTTTTTTTCAAAAAATCAATAAATTAGACAATTTGTGAATGTAAAAAACAAGGGCCCAAAAAGCGGCCCTTCTTTTGTGTAGAATTTTAAATTCATTTTCTATGCAGTCTACCAAAAAATGACATTCGGGAAATTTCCTTTGGGACGTCAATCTTTTTGGGAGTGCTCTAAACTTTTTCCCAGATTTTGTTTGTTTTTGCCCTTTTTCCCCCAAAAATTACCCGGGTACCCCTTGGGGAAAGACCCAACGAGGCGGGACGCCGCGGGGCGCGCGCCCCGCGTGTGTGTTTTGCGTTTTAATTGGTTTTTCTGTGTGAGAAAGAGGAGAGGGAGGAGAGAGAGAGAGGGGAAAAGGAGAGAGAGGGGGAGAGAGGAGAGAGAGAGAGAGAGAGAGAGATTTGATTTTAAAGTACAGTTAAAAAGTAATTTTTTTATTATTAAAAATTTTTTTGTTTTTTAAAATTTTAGTTTTGATATTAAATTTTTCCCTGCAAATTTTTCCCTTTAGGTTTTTTATGTCTTTCAAAATGTTTTTTTGTACCCATTTTCGTTTCTCATTTTAAATTAAAAAGGGTTTTTTTTTTAAATGCCCAGTACAACACTTTTTTAATCTGGCAGAAAAGGGGTTTTCGGGCCCCGGTCAGTGTGTGTGTGTGTGGTGTGGTGTGTGTGTGTGTTTGTGTGTTGTGAGTGTGGGGTGTGTTTTGTGTGTGTTAGAGTAATTTGTGTTGTGTGGGGTGTTTTGTGTGTGTGTGTGGTGTGTGTGGTGTTTGTGGGGTGTGTGTTTATTGAAGAAAAGATTTGAAATGACTTATTTAAAATTATTGTGCCGGGCCCCCGGGAGTCCATATTTGAAAGAGGGCACATGTAGCTTTCCCCAAACCGATTTGGAATTAACAAAAGTACATATAAAGCCCAATTTTTTTGGAAAGAAACCCCACAAAAATGCTGGACCCCCGAAAATTGCTGAAAGTTCTTTTAGTAAAGACAAGACAATCGTTTTATTAAAATAGGATCTTCCAACTCTTACGGGCGGGAAATTTACCTAAGCCGTAAGAAAGTTTTTGTGTCTAGGGCTGACCTGTCTGTAAGGAATTGAACATTTTTTTAAGTATGGTCAAGGATAGGCGGTTTGTATTGTCCCTAAATACAGTAAAGTTTTTCAAATTTTTGCTTTTTTTTTTTTTTTTTGCACCCCTTTCGCACGGGAAACGAATGTCACCTTTGTTTTACAGCGCTTTTTTTTGGGTTTTATTTCAAAACCCTTTCAGCGTTTTAGTCGCAAAAATTTAAAACTAAAAGGAAAATAGATTTTGCTTTTTGGGGGAAAATCAAGATCGGTTTTTTTTTTTATATCCAATTTCGTTAGTTTTTAAAATTTCCTATCTTTTTTTGAGTTTTTTTTCCAAATTTCACAAATGTGCCCAGCTAATTAACAAAAATGTATTTTGTGATTAACTCCCGCTTCTCTATAGCTTTTCTTTTTGATGGGGGGCCGGCACACAGTGGGGGCCAGGTTTTACAGCTTGACAATCTAAAACTTGTTTTAAATTGCTTTAAATGCGAAAAGGGAAAATTTCGATAAGAGAGAGAGAGAGAGAGAGGAAAAGGGGGAAGAGAAAGAGAGAGAGAGATGGGGAAGAGAGAGAGAGAAAACAGAGTGAGTGAGTAAAGTGGGGGGTTTTCGCTCTTTTTGATTAAAAATTTTTATTTTAAAAAAAAATTTAAAGGGCAGCCCAAAGACAAAAAAAAGAAATTAAAAGGGGGAAAAAAGGGGGGAAAAAGGGACGGGGAAATTGGGAATGGGCAAAAATTTAAACCAAAATTTTTAAAATTTAAAGAAAAAAAAATTTTTTAATTAAAAAAAAATTTTTTTTTAAAAAAATTTAAAAAACCGGGCGAAGAGAGAGATTCTTTTGATACCGTTTTCTTGTTGTTGCTTGAGAAGAAAAGAGAGAGAGAGAGGAGAGGAAGAGGGAGAAAGATTGGAGAAGAGAAAGAGAGAGAAAAGGGGAAATGTGGGTGTGGTTGTTGTTGTGTTTGTGTGGCGGGCGTCCCGGGGGGTGCGTGCGTGCTGCGTCGTGCGTGCGTGCGTGCGTGCGTGCGGCGTGCTTGCTTGCGTGGGGTTGTGTGTGTGTGTTTCAAAAGTTCTTTTTTCCCTTCCGGGGCCCAAAATAACGCATAAAATGTTCTTTCAGATACGGGTTTTGGGTGTGTGTGTGGGGTTGTGTGTGGGTGTGTTGTGGTGGGGTTTTGGGTGTGTGCGTGCGTGGGGTGCTTTGCGTGGTGCGTGCGGGGTTGCGGGGCTGCGTGCGTGCGAGCGAGCGAGCGAGCGTCCCGTGCGTTTTGTAAAAATACAGTTTCCAAAGTCTTTGAATAAAAACTCCCAAAAAAAAAACTTAAAAGGGAAAGGGGAAGATGGTAGCAAAAAACCAAATGGGGAAAAAAAAAAATAAAAGACAGACAGAGACTGAAAAAAAGGGAAAACCAAAGAAAAAAGGGGGAAAAAAACGAGGAAAAAAGAAAGAAAAAAAACCCCAAAAAAACAAGGAAAAAAGACAAAGGGAAATAAAAAGAGAAGAAAAAAATAGAAAAGAAAGACGGGCCCAGAACAGGAGAAAAAAAAAGTGGGGGGAAGAAAGAAAAAAGGGAAAAGGGAAGGAAGGAAGGAAGAGGGGAAAGGGAAAGGGAAAAGGAAAAAAGGGGAAAAATTTGGGGGAAAGGAAAAAAGGAAGGAAGGAAGGAAAAAAGAAGGAAGAAAAAATTGAAGGAAGAAAGGAAAAAAAGGAAAGGGAAAGGGAAAGGGAAGGAAGGGAAGGAAGGAAGGAAAGAAAAAAGGGAAAGGGAAAGGGGAAAAAAAGAAGGGGGGAAGAAAGAAAGAGTAAAAAGTCCTGACGGAAGGGGGCCCAGAGCTTGGCGTTTAGCTTTTTCCCCCCCGTGCCGCAGAAACCCCCCCCCCCCCCCCCCCCCCCCCCCCCCCACATCCCAACACACACACAACACAAAACACACCACACACACCCCACAACAACACCCCCTGCACTGTATGCCCTCCATTCTTTGAACGGGTGGGGCCCACTGCAGCACAGCCTTTCGAGCGAAAAAGAAAACTTGTGGGGCCCAAACGCAGTTTTCTTCCTTTTCTTCGTTCTGTTTTTCTTTTTTTCTTTTTTTTCCCTTTTTTTTTCTTTTTCCTTCTTCATTTTCCCTTCTTCTTCTTAAAGGGTTTTTTCTTGCTTTGATTTGTTTGTTTAATTTAAACCACACCAATCGACTACTTTGAAGGGGCAATTTTTTTTCCCTTTTTTTCTCTTTCTTTCTTTTTTTTCCCCCTTTTTTCTTTCTTTTCCTCAAAATTTTTCTTGCTTTTTTTTGGTGTTTGGACCAGACGGCCTCGTAAATTGGCAAAGGGTTTTTTTTTTTTCTTTTTCTTTCTTTTTTTTTTTTTTTCTTTTTTTTTTCCTTTTTTTTTTTCCCCCAAAAGGGTTTTTTTGCTTTTTTTTGGCTGTTTTGACCGGTCAAAACCCACGTGAATAATAATTTTTTTTTTCCTTTTCCTCTTCTTTTTTTCTTTGTTTTCCCTTTTTTTTTCCTTGCCTTTCCCTTCTTTTTTTTTTTTTCCCCTTTTTTTTTCCCCGGTTTTAATTTCCTGATTTAACCAATCGACAACATAAAATGAAAACAAAAATCCGATTTTGGCCCCCCCAGTGATACAGGGTCCTCATCCACAACCATCACGGGTAAAGTGTTCATCACGGCAGTGCCCTCATCCGCAATCATCAGTGGTACAGTGTTCACAATGGCAGTGCCCTCATCCACAACCATAAGTGGTACAGTGTTCATCATGGCAGTGCCCTCATCCACAACCATCAGTGGTACAGTGTTCATCATGCAGTGCCCTCATCCACAACCATCAGTGTACAGTGTTCATCATGGAAGTGCCCCCCACAACCCTAAGTGGTACAGTGTTCATCACGGCAGTGCCCTCATCCACAACCCTAAGTGGTACAGTGTTCATCATGGAAGTGCCCCCCACAACCCTAGTGGTACAGTGTTCACCATGGCAGTGCCCTCATCCACAACCATCATGGCACAGTGTTCATCATGGCAGTGCTCTCATCCACAACCATAAGTGTACAGTGTTCATCATGGAAGTGCCCCCCAACCATACGTGTACAGTGTTCATCATGGCAGTGCCCTCATCCACAACCATAAGTGGTACAGTGTTCATCATGGCAGTGCCCTCATCCACAACCATCAGTGGCACAGTGTTCATCATGGCAGTTCCCTTACAACCATCAGTGTACAGTGTTCATCATGGCAGTTCCCCTTACAACCATCACTGGTACAGTGTTCATCATGACCGTTCCCCTTACAACCATCACTGGTACAGTGTTCATCATGACAGTGCCCACACAACCATCACTGGTACAGTGTTCATCATAGAAGTGCCCTACAACCATCAGTGGTAAAGTGTTCATCATAGCAGTGCCTTACAACCATCAGTAGTACAGTGTTCATTATGGCAGTGCCCACACAACTATCACTGGTATAGTGTTCATCATGACAGTGCCCACACAACCATCACTGGTAACAGTGTTCATCATGACAGTGCCCACACAACCATCACTGTACAGTGTTTATCATAGAAGTGCCCTACAACCATCACTGGTACAGTGTTCATCATAGAAGTGCCCTACAACCATCACTGGTACAGTGTTCATCATGGCAGTGCTCTATAACCATCACTGGTACAGTGTTTATCATAGCTGTGCTCTACAACCATCCGTGGTACAGTGTTCATTCATGGTAGTGCCCACACAACCATCAGTGGTATAGTGTTCATCATAACAGTGCCCTACAACCATCCGTGGTACAGTGTTCATCATGGCAGTGCTCTACAACCATCACTGGTACAGTGTTCATCATAGCAGTGCCCTACAACCATCAGTAGTACAGTGTTCATTGTGGCAGTGCACTACAACCATCACTGGTACAGTGTTCATCATAGCAGTGCCCTACAAACCATCAGTGGTACAGTGTTCATTATGGCAGTGCCCACACAACCATCACTGGTACAGTGTTCATCATGGCAGTGCACCCACAACCATCACTGGTACAGTGTTCATCATGGCAGTGCCCACACAACCATCACTGGGACAGTGTTCATCATGGCAGTGAACCCACAACCATCACTGGTACAGTGTTCATCATGGCAGTGCCCACACAACCATCACTGGTACAGTGTTCATCATGGCAGTGCACACACAACCATCACTGGTACAGTGTTGATCATGGCAGTGCACCCACAACCATCACTGGTACAGTGTTGATCATGGCAGTGCCCTACAACCATCAGTGGTACAGTGTTCATCATAGCAGTGCCCCACAAACCATCACTGGTACAGTGTTCATCATGGCAGTGCCCACACAACCATCACTGGTACAGTGTTGATCATGGCAGTGCACCCACAACCATCACTGGTACAGTGTTGATCATGGCAGTGCCCACACAACCATCACTGGTACAGTGTTGATCATGGCAGTGCACCCACAACCATCACTGGTACAGTGTTGATCATGGCAGTGCCCACACAACCATCACTGGTACAGTGTTCATCATGGCAGTGCACCCACAACCATCACTGGTACAGTGTTGATCATGGCAGTGCACCCACAACCATCACTGGTACAGTGTTCATCATGGCAGTGCCCACACAACCATCACTGGTACAGTGTTCATCATGGCAGTGCACCCACAACCATCACTGGTACAGTGTTCATCATGGCAGTGCCCACACAACCATCACTGGTACAGTGTTGATCATGGCAGTGCACCCACAAACCATCACTGGTACAGTGTTCATCATGGCAGTGCATCCACAACCATCACTGGTACAGTGTTCATCATGGCAGTGCCCACACAACCATCACTGGTACAGTGTTCATCATGGCAGTGCACCCACAACCATCACTGGACAGTGTTCATCATGGCAGTGCCCACACAACCATCACTGGTACAGTGTTGATCATGGCAGTGCACACACAACCATCACTGGTACAGTGTTCATCATGGCAGTGCCCACACAACCATCACTGGTACAGTGTTCATCATGGCAGTGCCCACACAACCATCACTGGTACAGTGTTGATCATGGCAGTGCCCACACAACCATCACTGGTACAGTGTTCATCATGGCAGTGCACCCACAACCATCACTGGTACAGTGTTGATCATGGCAGTGCCCACACAACCATCACTGGTACAGTGTTCATCATGGCAGTGCCCACACAACCATCACTGGTACAGTGTTCATCATGTGCAGTGCCCACACAACTATCACTGGTACAGTGTTCATCCATGGCAGTGCAACCCACAACCATCACTGTACAGTGTTGATCATGGCAGTGCCCACACAACCATCACTGGTACAGTGTTCATCATGGCAGTGCCCACACAACCATCACTGGTACAGTGTTGATCATGGCAGTGCACCCACAACCATCACTGGTACAGTGTTGAACATGGCAGTGCCCACACAACCATCACTGGGACAGTGTTCATCATGGCAGTGCCCACACAACCATCAGTGTTACAGTGGTGATCATGGCAGTGCACCCACAACCATCACTGGTACAGTGTTGATCATGGCAGTGCACCCACAACCATCACTGGTACAGTGTTCATCATGGCAGTGCCCACACAACCATCACTGGTACAGTGTTCATCATGGCAGTGCCCACACAACCATCACTGGTACAGTGTTGATCATGGCAGTGCCCACACAACCATCACTGGTACAGTGTTGATCATGGCAGTGCCCACATAACCATCACTGGTACAGTGTTTCATCATGGCAGTGCCCACACACAACCATCACTGGTACAGTGTTGATCATGGCAGTGCCCACACAACCATCACTGGTACAGTGTTCATCATGACAGTGCCCACACAACCATCACTGGTACAGTGTTCATCATGGCAGTGCACCCACAACCATCACTGGTACAGTGTTGATCATGGTAGTGCCCACACAACCATCAGTGGTACAGTGTTCATCATGGCAGTGCCCCACAACCATCACTGGTACAGTGTTGATCATGGCAGTACCCACACAACCATCACTGGTACAGTGTTGATCATGGCAGTGCCCACACAACCATCACTGGTACAGTGTTGATCATGGCAGTGCCCACACAACCATCACTGGTACAGTGTTGATCATGGCAGTGCCCACACAACCATCACTGGTACAGTGTTGATCATGGCAGTGCACCCACAACCATCACTGGTACAGTGTTCATCATGGCAGTGCCCACACAACCATCACTGGTACAGTGTTGATCATGGCAGTGCCCACACAACCATCAGTGGTACAGTGTTTCATCATAGCAGTGCCCTACAACCATCAGTAGTACAGTGTTCGTTGTGGCAGTGCCCACACAAACCATCACTGGTACAGTGTTCATCATGGCAGTGCCCACACAACCATCACTGGTACAGTGTTCATCATGGCAGTACACTTCAACCATCAGTGATGGTGACACCTAAGACGGCGTTGATCATGGCAGTGCCTTCAAAAGACAAGTATACTTCGGTGTACAATTTTGTAATCACTCCCATCCCCATAATATCCTCGGCGTGGGAGAAAGGGTACGTGCATACATTCACCTCAATGGGGAAAATCCGGACCAACATCCTCCTTGGTTCCAACATCACTTCGCTCTTTCAAAATATCTCCCGTTCAGAATGTTAAGCAAGCACGCGCATGCATACTCGCGCATATGTGTGTTCGTGCGTGCATGCTTGCTTGCTTGTGTGGTGTGTGTGTGTGTGTGTGTGTGTGTGTGTGTGTGTGTGTGTGTGTGTGTGTGTGTGTGTGTGTGTGTGGTGTGTGTGTGTGTGTGTGTGTGTGCGTGTGCGTGCGTGTGTGTGACAGAGAGAGAGAGAGAGAGAGATAGAGAGAGAGAGAGAGAGAGAGAGAGAGAGACAGAAGAGAGAGACAGAGACAGAGACAGAGAGAGAGAGAGACGTTTTGACTTTTGTTGTCTTGATCTGCACAGGCCATCAAGGCAAGGGGGGGGGGGGGTTACACACAGAACTTGACACATTGCATCATCGAAGTATAATGAAAATAAATCATGATTAAATGAACAGAACTATCAGGACGTAATGGGTTACAGTATCACTCTCATTGTTAGGATGGCACAGATGTTTCTAACATAAACTGACCCACACGTGAACGATCAAATGCGATTAGAAGACTTCCGTATAGAACATCCTTTCCTTCGCTATCTTTCCCGCCCGTTTAGTTCCAAAACACAGTTCCCATTCCCTTCTCTCATCTTACACGAGTAAACATAAACAGCAAACACCAGCTCATACATATTCTTCCATTCCTCTTTCTCCCAACCTCACCATCTAATCCGACGGTCCCCCCCCCCCCTCCCATTCCTTAACCTTCTCCCCTCCTCACAATCCCGAATGCACGCACGCCCACGTGCACACACACACACACACACACACACACACACACACACACACACACACACACACACACTCACACACACACACACACACCACACACACACACACACACATACACACACACACTCATACACAAAGACTACATAGCCATCCACATATTACAAAAGAACATACTAATACAGAACAAGGAAAATTAGATGAGAGAGAGAGAGAGAGAGAGAGAGAGAGAGAGAGAGAGAGAGAGAGAGAGAGACAGACAGACAGACAGACAGACAGACAGACAGACAGACAGACAGAGACAGAGAGGGAGAGAGAGACTGTGTGAGTGTGTTCGTTCTTTTGATTAACATTTTTGTACTGTAAGAAATATTAGGTAGCCCAAAGACAGAAAAAGAGAATTAGGAAAGAAAGTGGGAGAAAGGGGTAGGATTGAATCAGCATAAACGTTGACCAAAAATGTAATTAAGAAAACAATTTTTTTTAATAAAAAAAAAAGCCGCGCAGAGAGAGATTCATTTGATACCGTTCTCTTAAAGTAGCTTGGGAATGGTCTTTGTTTTTGAAATGAAAAATGTGGCAGATATTGTTGCAGTTTCTGTCAGGTGTAGAAAATATGACGTAGTGTGATTTGGCTCACCTCATATGTAGCATATTTGACTTTTTTTTTCTTCTTTTTTTTTGCAGTATTTTGTTCTTTCAGCCGATGGCGAAAAACTATGCTAGTGGGAATCGTGAGTGATATGTGGATGAAGACGAAAAACAAACGAACACACAAAACAAGGTGTAAACGAATGTTGATCTAATACATAATCCAAACCAAACAAGTGAATTTTCGGTAGACGTTGCAAACAACAGACACAAGCGGTCCACAAAACACTGCTCCCCTAACGGCCGTCGGTATCAGAATATTTTGTGTATTTTTTTTTTTATCTGCTACATGTATAGTCTGAAGACGACATATTTGCCTACACTTCATTCGTCTGTTATGTACTGCATATTAAATCAGTACTGCATTACACCGTGTTTTGTGTATTAATTTGTATTTCGCCTTGTTTCCAATCATGCATGCTGCAGTGTGTTTATTTTTTCATAATATGCAGATGAATTAGACAATTTGTAGAATGTAACATCAACTGGCAAAAGCGACCTTCTTCTTGTGTAGAAGTGTATTCATTTCTATGCAGTCTAGCCAAAGAAGCTGACATTCAGGAATCCTTGACAGTCAATCTTGTTGAGTGCTCTGAACTTTTTGCAGATTTTTGCTGTTCTGTCTGTTTACTCATTACCCTAGATACCCCTATGTGGCAGTACCCAACGAGAGCTGACGTCCGCGCGCGCGCGCGCGCGTGTGTGTGTGCGTTTTAATTGGTGTTCTGTGTGAGACAGAGAGAGAGAGAGAGAGAGAGAGAGAGAGAGAGAGAGAGAGAGAGAGAGAGAGAGAGAGAGAGAGAGAGAGAGAGATTTGATTTTCAGTACAGTTAAGATGTAATTTGTTTTATTATTAACAATTTCTGATTTTGTTATTTTAGTTATAGATATTAAATGTTTCCTGCTAATTTTCCTTTATGATTCTTATGTCATTCAGATGTTATTTGTATCATTTTCGTTTCTCATTAATTCATTAAGGTTTTTTTTAAATGTCAGTACAACACTTTGTTAATCTGGCAGTAAATGGTTTCAGTCAGTCATGTGTGTGTGTGTGTGTGTGTGTGTGTGTGTGTGTGTGTGTGTGTGTGTGTGTGTGTGTGTGTGTGTGTGTTAGAGTAAGTGTGTGTGTGTGTGTGT
>CM031620.1:34698679-34711179 GCA_018398815.1 Conus ventricosus
ATGGACCAGTCGACCTACGTGAATGGCAATGTTTTTCTTTTCTTCTTCTTCTTTCTTTTTTTTTTTTTTCTTTCTTTCTTCTTTTTTTTCCCCAAATGTTCTTGCTTATTTTGCTGATTGACCGGTCGACCCACGTGAATAATAATGTTTTTCCTTTTCCTCTTCTTTCTTTCTTTGTCTTTCCTTTTTTTCTGCTTCCTTCTGTCTTTTTTCCCTATTTTTTCCCCGGCTTAATTTCCTGATTTAACCAATCGACCAACATGAATGATAACAAAACATCCGTAGTTAGTCCCAGTGATGGTCCAACCGGACAAAACAAGACATTTTCAGAGCCTTCAACAGACATAACACAACTATCACACCACAGACAATCAAACAACAAACAGCAGGATCAACGGCCACAAGATGTCATTCTCTTGACCAATTTACCGCATTGTACTGTTTCCACTAAGGGCATGGCAAAGTCTCAGCCTCTTCTTCTCTTCTTCTTCTGCGTACGCAGGCTGATACTCCTGCGGACACTCCCTGTAAAGACAGGCAAGGATCAATCGTATCTACCCAACAAAGGGAGTGGAGTTTTGTGTGTATGACCGTCTTTTGCTTTAATCCCGCCATTAAGGCAGCCATACTCCATCTTCGGGGAAGGTGCATGCTATGTGTAACGTGTCATCCATACCAACGGCCAAACTGGCCTTCTCTTCCGAAAGTTGGTGATGGGATTTACGTGTGTGCAAGATGTTATGCGTGCCTTCACACACGGAACCTCGGTTTATAGTCTCATTCGAAGGACTGTATGGGAATGGAGTCAGAACCAATGTTAACTTCGAGGGAAAAATCCCCCTGTACCGAAACGGCCTTGCGGAGATTCGAACCTGCAACTCCAAGATTACGAGTCCGGCGCTCTACCACTGGGCTATTCCGGCCCCCAAAGTCTCAGCCATTCCCATAGATTTGGCTCTTCAGAATCAAGGGAAAAAGGCGTCAAAAATGGTGAAGAACACAGCGGCGCTACAACAAACACTTGGAACACCATAGGGGGCAAGTGGACACTTAAAACTGGACATTGACCAGTTTCATCTGTGGACAGTGATCCCAATACCATGACCTTACCCCAAAGATTATCCCCAAACCGCTGCCATGTTATGAATCTAAAGAAGACGAAACAGAAAGAGTGAACAAAAATTTTAAAGCAAATAAAGATGAAATGGCCATTAAGGCCTAAAACAAACAAAAAGTAACATGAACAATAGATCATTAATAAAGTGACTGCTGATATCATATCACGGATACAACACAAAAAATCTGTATATTAATTTTGATACTGATGTGACGGTTACACTGACAGTTACAGCAACACACAGATTTATGCATGTGCTAAAATCATCTTCGAAGCGCATGTAACGATGACAGTCCAAAACGTTAGGATTAATCTGACAGTTGTGTTGCTAACGTGCAAATTGTAAATATTTTTGTTTTTCTTGTTCTTTTCGTTCTCGGTCTGTTTCTTGTTGCTGTGGCTGCTGCTGTTGATCACCTTCATCTTCTCCTTCCTCCTCCTCCTCCTCCTCCTCCTCCTCTTCTTCTTCTTCATTTAAATCGCCAACATAATCTGTCAGACAGCCATCATCGTCGTCGCAGTCTTCGTCATTATCAACAAATCAAAGATCATGGTTCTGACATGGCCGCTCTTTTATCCGTGTATTGTTACTAGCTGCTAGTTTGCTGTGTTTCTGGCTGTTGTTGCTGCTGTTTTCTTCCTGTTCTATGTTTTGTTGTTGTTGTTGTTGTTGATACTGCAGCTAATTGTCGTTGGTGTTGCTGCTGCTGTTTTCTTTCCTGTTCTATGTTTTGTTGTTGTTGTTGTTGTTGTTGATACTGCAGCTAATTGTCGTTGGTGTTGTTGCTGCTGTTTTCTTCCTGTTCTATGTTTTGTTGTTGTTGTTGTTGCTGTTGATACTGCAGCTAATTGTCGTTGGTGTTGTTGCTGCTGTTTTCTTCCTGTTCTATGTTTTGTTGTTGTTGTTGTTGTTGTTGTTGATACTGCAGCTAATTGTCGTTGGTGTTGCTGCTGCTGTTTTCTTCCTGTTCTATGTTTTGTTGTTGTTGTTGTTGTTGTTGATACTGCAGCTAATTGTCGTTGGTGTTGTTGCTGCTGTTTTCTTCCTGTTCTATGTTTTGTTGTTGTTGTTGTTGTTGTTGATACTGCAGCTAATTGTCGTTGGTGTTGCTGCTGCTGTTTTCTTCCTGTTCTATGTTTTGTTGTTGTTGTTGTTTGCTGTTGATACTGCAGCTAATTGTCGTTGGTGTTGCTGCTGCTGTTTTCTTCCTGTTCTATGTTTTGTTGTTGTCGATGATGCAGCTAATTGTCGTTGGTGTTGCTGCTGCCGTTTTCTTCCTGTTCTATTGTTGTTGTTGTTGTTGTTGTTGTTGTTGTTGTTGATGCTGCAGTTAATTGTCGTTGGTGTTGCTGCTGTTGTTTTCTTCCTGTTCTATATTTTGTTGTTGTTGTTGTTGCTGTTGTTGTTGTTGTTGTTGTTGTTGATACTGCAGCTAATTGTCGTTGGTGTTGCTGCTGTTTTCTTCCTGTTCTATATTTTGTTGTTGTTGTTGCTGTTGTTGTTGTTGTTGTTGTTGTTGCTGTTGTTGTTGTTGTTGTTGTTGTTGATGATGCTGCAGCTAATGGTCGTTTGCGTTGCTGCTGTTATTTTCTTTCCGTTTTATTTGTTGTTGATGTTGTTGTTGTTGCTGCTGTTATTTTCTTCCTTTTGTATTCTCGTTGTTGTTGTTGTTTTCTTTCCGTTCTGTTTGTCGTCGTTGTTGTTGCTGTCTATTTTTTTCTCATTCTGTCTGTCGTATTTGTGTTGCTGCGGCTATTTTATACCCGTTCTATTTATTGTTCTTGTTGCATCTAATTTTTTTTCTTCCCGTTCTATTTGTCGTTGTTGTTGTATTTGGTACCACTGCAACCATCTTCTTGCTGTCGTTGTCTTGTTTATTGCTTCTGTTCACGTTGTTGTGGTCTTCTTGTTGTGACGTTTGTTGTTCTTGTTATGGTGGTCTGCTTATTGCTGTTATATTTGTTGTTGTTGTTGTTGTTAACGTGTTCTTATTGTCGTTATATTTCGTAGTTGTTCTTCTGGCTCATGTGTTCTTATTGTAATGCTCATCGTTGTCTTGAATGTTGTTGTTTCCCTGCGGTTGTAACACTTGTTGATTATATCCTTGTTGTTGGTTTTACGGTTTCAGTTTCTACTTCTCCTGTTTCCGTTGTTTTGTTACTGTTGTTTTGTTCTTAATTATTTGGGCTGCCTTTTTATGTGTGTGTGTGTGTGTGTGTGTTTTAATCTTGTCATTGTATTTTTTTTAATCATTGTTCTTGTCAGTTTTGTTTTCATTTAGTTGTAATGTTTGTTGTTGTTGTTCTTCTTGTTGTTATCTTGTTTTCTAATGGTTGTGATATTTCTTGTTGTTTTGGTTGCCATGGTTTTCTTACACTTGTAATATTTGTTGTTCTACTTGCCATTGTCTGCTTATTGTTGTAATATTTGTCGCTGTTTCTGCTGCCTTTGCTTTCTTATTCTTGTAATATTGCCTTTGCTCTGATTGCCCTTATTTTCTTATTGTTGCAACATTTGTCGTTGTTCGGACTGCTGATTTTTTTTTTCTTCATTATTGTAATGTTTATTATTGTTTCTGTTCCTGTTTGGTTTTTGTTTTTTGTTTTTGTTTTTCTCATTATTGCAACCTTTACTACTGTTTTATATTTTTCGCCGTCGTTTTCTCGTGACTGTAATATTTGTACTTGCACGTTTTTCCTTTTTTTTGTGTGTAACATTTGTCGTTGTACTTATCCCTGTTCTTTTCATATTGTTGTAATATTTGTCGTTGTTTTGGTTGCTGTCGTTTTCTCGTTGTTGTCTCATTTGTCGTTTTCTGTATGCCATATTTGTTGTTGTTGTTGTTGTTGAAGTAGTAACCTTTCTCATTGTTGTGTTTGTCGTTATCATGTTGCCATCGTTTTCTTATTGTTGTCACTGTTGCCTTTGTTGCTAGGTTCCATTCTGTTGATGAACATATTCGTTGTTCTTGTTGTCTTTGTGTTTTCTCTTCTAACTTAGTTCTATGGGTCTGGTTGCTGGCTTTGCTGATGTGCATGCTGTAGTTGGTGTGTGTGTTGTGTGTTGTGTGTGTGTGTTGTGTGTGTTTGTGTAGTGTGTTGTTGTGTGTGTGTGTGTGTGTGTGTGTGTGTGTGTGTGTGTGTGTGTGTGTGTGTGGTGTGTGTGTGTGTGTGTGTGTGTGTGTGGTGTGGTGCCTGGTACGCGTGTGTGTGTGTGTGTGTGTGTGTGTGTGGTGTGTTGGTGTGTGTGTGTGTGTGTGTGTGTGTGTGTGTGTGTGTGTGTGTGTGTGTGTGTGTGTGTAGTGTATTGGTGTGTGTGTGTGTGTGTGTGTGTGTGTGTGTGTGTGTTGTGTGTGTGTGTGTGTGTGTTTGTGTGAGTGTGTTGGTGTGTGTGTGTGTGTGTGTGTGTGTGTGTGTGTGTGTGTGTGTGTGTGTGTGTGTGTGAGTGTGTTGGTGGTGTGTGTGTGTGTGTGTGTGTGTGTGTGTGTGTGTGTGTGTGTGTGTGTGTGTGTAGTGTGTTGGGGTGTGTGTGTGTGTGTTGTGTGTGTGTGTGTGTGTGTGTGTGTGTGTGTGTGAGTGTGAGTGTGTTGGTGTGTGTGTGTGTGTGTGTGTGTGTGTGTGTGTGTGTGTGTGTGTGTGTGTGGTGTGAGTGTGTGTGTGTGTGTGTGTGTGTGTGTGTGTGTGTGTGTGTGTGTGTGTGTGTATGTGTGTGTGTGTGAGTGTGTGTGTGTGTGTGTGTGCCTGCGTGCCTGCGAACGTGTGTGTGTGTGTGTGTGTGTGTGTGTGTGTGTGTGTGTGTGTGTGTGTGTGTGTGTGTGTGTGTTTGTGTGTGCCGCAGCGCTTGTTGTTCTTATTTTTCTTTACGTTATCTAAATTCAATTCATAATCTTTCTTTATAGTGAACAGGAAAGTACAGGAAACGAACACACTTTCGTATTTCTGAACGTATATACAAAACAAAAAATCAAATGTAAACAAGCAACGCGAGTACCATTGGTCAGTATTTTTACCGCCCTGACACCCGAAGTTATCCCCCTCTAATTCCATTGGATGTTCAAATCATGACAGTCACGCCTACACACCTTACTCTCTGTGGTGGTCAATTGGTCATTTAATTGATTAGCTAGATTTCACCCCCACCACACACTACCTTCCCCCCTTTCCTACTTCACTGGCGCCGTGTGACTTAAGTCGTGGACACTGGTCAATCTAAAGTGGCTAGCTGAGTCTGGGTAGGCGCCACGACGTCTGATTAACAATGACGCTGGTTCCACAAAGTGGCTAGATGACCTGAGCCCGGCGCTACGACTCGTCTCGCTAGACATCGAGGCGTCGGTCAAAACAGCTTAGTCAGTCTGGGTGGATCGCACCGTCGCTGTGAAGCCTCCACTAAGCTTAATTGGCCGGATCCGAACCATGGGCCCGGTCTACGCGGCGCCTAGAATGTTTGAGTTTGGACTTATGTCCGAACAAATTGGCTGGCGACTCCCCAAGTTGGGTTGTTTCTTTCTTTTGTCCGTGACAATTTCCCCCTTGCAAAAGACCATGCTCCGCATTGTCTCAAAACAACGGTACAAAAAAACAACAACCGAATTTGCTGACACACAGCTACACGTGCAAAGTTTTTTTAAAATACTTTACCACCAACGGTTTATAAGTTATAAAAATACATCATAGTGAATACCACTCCAATGAGTTTATCAGTGACGTGCGCTCTTGCGTTATTTCAACTCATTTTATAACGACCTCTGTGCGCACTTATGCGATTCCCCCTACCTGCGGATTTGCCATATCTTCTCTTCACAATTCTTATGAAAAGCACAATATAATATGATCACGATCCATGACACTTCACTGAGGAATCTCCATCCTCACTTATTGCAAATAATGCATCACTACACAAGCGACTGTATGCTCCAAGCATAACTACATCCACATGAACAAGTCTCACAAATAAAATATGAACAAGTCTCACACACAAAAAAAATATGAACCATAGCCAACTGGGAATGAACCCATATCCAATCAACATAACTGGAATCAACACATATTATCAACAATGCACCCCGGATATGACTGACTTCCTCTGAGTTGCAGCTTGCTAAGACTACACGGCTTAAATAGTCAGCTCCGACATTCTGTCGACCGGGAATGTACTGCACTCGGTACCTGTAGGGCTGCAGTGCCATTGCCCAACGCAGAACCCTGCTGTTTTTCAGCTGTGCCTCCTGCAGGAATTTGAGTGGTTGGTGATCTGTCTCTATCACGAACTCTTTCCCATACAAGTATTTGTGGAACTTCTGCACGGCCCACACGACAGCTAAACACTCCTTCTCTACAGTTGCGTACCCTTCTTCACACTTTGTCAACTTCCTGCTAGCGTATCTCACAGGGAACTCGACCCCTTCATGCTCCTGTAACAATACTGCACCTATCCCACCACCTGATGCATCTGTCCGCAACAAAAATGGTTTGGACATATCTGGTAGCTTCAAGATGGGACGGGAACCTAGTCTTTCCAACACCGTCTGCAGTGCTTGCTCTGCAGCGTCTGACCACTCGACCACTGCCGGTTTCCCTGCCTTGATCAAATCACTGAGAGGACTCGTGATTGCAGCAAAATTGGGACAAACTCCCTATAGAACCCAATAAAGCCTAGCAGACCTCCTGACTTCTGTTTTGGTCTTTGGTCTCTCTGAATTCATCATCTTCTCCACCTTTCCTCTTTCCGGCTGCTTTGTGTCGCCTCCGACAACAAAACCTAGGAACTCCTACTGTCTAGCCCTTCATACATGTGACACGTCCCTGTATGACTCTTCTGGAAACTTAGGCAACAAAATCTCCCCTTCTTCTGCTGGGTCTCTTTCACCTCATCAATGATTGCTGCTGCGCCTATGTGCCGAGTCTCACGCTGAATACATCTGCGGAGAAAATTCGCATGGAAAAGTTTTAGTTTCCCATTCACATCAATTCGGTAATCCCGACCGACCTTTTCAGTGATGGTGAATGGTCCTTTCCAATGCCTCAGCGGCTTGTTGTGACCCGTGGGAAGCAGTACCAGGACTTGATCTCCCACTTGAGGATTGCTTCCTCACCTTCCTGTCATATTGCTTCTTCTGAATGACCCTAGCCTCCTGCAAACCTTCCCTTGCAAACTTACATGTCTCGTACCTGTGCCCACCTTTGGAACAGGGCGAGATAGGGCCAATCAAATCAACAGCCACTCTCCTGAACGGTGTGTCAATTAAAGGGGATGTTTAAGAGGCGCCTTCCTCTTCACCCCTCTTGTGGCTGACCTTTGACACACATCACATGACATGCAGAACCGCTTTATGTCTGCCATTGCCCCTGGCCAATGAAAATCATCAAAGACTCGGTCAGCCGTTTTAAACCGGTGCCGAGATGACTCGCCATGAGCGACTCGTGACCCACTGACATGACAGTGTCACGATAACCTGCTGGTACCTCTAACTGAGTGGTCACCTTACCTGTCTTCCCCTTGGTGAACACTCGGTACAACAGCCCGCCTTTCACAAGAAATTCTGTCTCACCTCCTCTAACCTCCTGTTTCTCTCCACCTCTTGCCAACTCCCAAGACTTCACGAGCGAAGGTCTTGTTCCTGCGCTGCCCTAAACTCATCAGGCGACACGTCTATGCCCGACTTCCTTCCTGGAACAACTAACGGTTTAACAACCTTTTCCTCCTTCTTGCTCCGTGTTTGAACTGCTGCCCCTGTAGCAGTCAACAACTCAGGATCCCCTGGATCCCTTGCACCTGGAATATTTCCAATGATCAAATCGTGAAGGGGTTTCTCCATCACCAACGCAGACAACTCGCCTGAGAAGTAAGGGGTACGTACTTCTATCTTAGCAACTGAAACTCCCTCACAGTGCCATCGATTAGAGTACAGGTCTGGATTTGCCCTGTCAAATCCCCTTATCGACCAGCGTTGTTCGTACTACAACCGCATGAACAACCAGTGTCTCGTAACACTTTCACCCTCTGCTGGCCAATCCACCCTTCTTCCACTGGTAACGAACCACTCAGCCTAGTGCCCTCCATCCCTGACACTGACTGCTGTCCAGTGCTAGCCATAGGCCGCACTCCACCCTCTTCAGACTGAATCCCCTTTGGTTCCACTGCAGGTCGTTTCCCTTGACGACCCTTATCCACCTCTTGCAAGGCTGCTGCCTTCTGGAACCTCATGCGACAATCCCTCGCCACATGTCCCTTCTTGTGACAAATGAAACACCTAATGTCCCTTTGCCCTTCCTTCTGCCCCACCACTGGGTTTGCAGACTTTGCAGAAAACTCTCCTAGTCTCCTTGCACTCTTCTCACCTGTGCCTAGCACCTGTTTCTCCTGCACCTTAGTGCCCAAACGTGCCTCTCTATACACCTCTGCGAACTTCAACAACTCTCCTGCTGTCTCTGGCTGTCTCTCTTTCAAATGTATGGTTAACTCAGGGCCGCAACCTGACAAAATCTGTTCTTTCATAACTAGCTCTTTCAACTCAGCGAACTCCTTCTTCGTACCACTCAACTCTAACCACTTCTCAAAATAGTGATCTAGACGTGCACCAAACTGAGTGTACGTTTCCCCTGCTTGCAATCTAGCTGAACGAAATTTCTTTCTGAATCCTTCCTCTGTGAGGTCAAATCCTTTCATCAATGATTCCTTCACAGCACCAAAATCAGACTGGGTGTCTGCTGGCAACGCAGTGAAAATTTGTAATGCCTTACCCGTCAGTAACGCCGACAAAATGACTGCCCACTCTTCTGGGGGCCAACCCTGACTGGTCGCAAACGTTTCGAAACGACTGAATGTATGCATCAATCGAATCGGTCCCTTCCGAGAATTTTGGCAACTTGGGTCGGGGAGCATAGCTGCGCACAGAGTCACTGGAAAGTGAGCTACCATCCTCGGTGGTCTCCCTTTGTATTCTCACTTTCTCCAACTCTAATTGAACCTTTAATCTTTCTGTTTCTTCCCTAGCCTGATTATCATTAGCCTGAATCCTTAATCTTTCTGTTTCCTGCGCTTGCCTTATTCTCTCTGTTTCCTGCGTTGCGCTAGCTTTAGTCCTTTCCTGCTCTGCTAATGCTATCTCTACGGCAACACGGCGTCTTTCCGCGCGTTCATCCCTTTCCATCTTTTGCTGGTTTTCAACGAATGCTCGCAACTCATCTCCTGAGTAACCTAAATCACGAGCGACGCTCACAAGTTGTTCAATAGGGGTGTTCTTTTCTTCCGCCATTATATCTTCTTTTTTTTTTTTTTTTTTTTTTTTTTGAACAAGATTTTATTACTACGACAGCCAAACTGGTGGTTACCGACACGAGTGACGTAATAGCACAATCCTATGAATGATAATATTAGCTTGGGACAACGTAGTTAGTTTTTATAAGACGCCCAGCGCCTGACCCAACTATGAGAGCGAATTATAGGCAATCTGTGCGAAATGAGTACTCTGGGGCTGAAATGCCAAGCCTAGTATTAACTATCTTGGAAGCAATGCCAAGCCTAGTATTTAACTATCTTGGGAACATACAGTAAGACAACCCCTTGTCTTAGGATTACAATACTTGAATCCCACCCAGCTTCCTCTCTGAGACGTTGAACAATTATAATAAATGGGCCAGAATATCCTGGCAGGCTCGCCAATAAATTGTCAACCTCGGTGTAATGTCAGTGGAGGAAGGACTAGCGCACAGCCCAAACACACTCACAGCTGCTTACGATCTCATTCATATATCATGCATTCGTCACATCAAACCACTAGTAAAGTCTATAACTTTACTACACATGTTCATAGAACGAAACATCAATGCATATGGAATCAAATGAAATAAAACATTTCTCTCTTTCCTGAACTTCACAAAATCATTTATCTAAAAACATCATTACTAACCCGGGTATAAATATATTTCTACTTTACCTGGCCAGGTGATCTTAACTATTCACGAATCACTGTCTTTTCTTTTCTTTTCTTTTTCTTTTCACTGTCACTTTCACAACACGACACAACTGCTGGCACTGGTTTTGGTCTGATGGCGCCTGGTCAGGTGAGACTGTTGGCGTTGGTCTGTGGTTCTGCTTGGCGAAGTGACGCTGCCAGGTATGAGGTCGAACCCCCGGTTAGGATAGAACAGTGACTATCAACATCGATCTGTTCTCCTTTCTTTCTTCCTGCATTAACGCATTGCACTCTCTCTCTCTCTCTTCTAGTCTGCTCTTATCAAATGGACATGGTTGCTTTTCTTTTCTTTTTTCTTTTCTTTCTTTTCTTCTTCATTAATTAGCAACTCTCTCTCTCTCTCCACATCTCTCCTCAGTCCTTCCTCTGCAGACTATCTCATGCTAATCTCTCAACTTGGTTCTCTTCTCTCCTCCCCTCATCTCTCTCTCTCTCTGCCCTTCTCTCCTGCAGAGCTCCACTCAGAACCTCTCTCTCTCTCTCTCTCTGTTCGTTCTCCCCCTCGTTCTGCCGTTCTCTCCCTCTCACATCTTTCTTATTCGTTCCGATCTGCCCGAAAAGGGCGAGTACCATTGGTCAGTATTTTTACCGCCCTGACACCCGAAGTTATCCCCCTCTAATTCCATTGGATGTTCAAATCATGACAGTCACGCCTACACACCTTACTCTCTGTGGTGGTCAATTGGTCATTTAATTGATTAGCTAGATTTCACCCCCACCACACACTACCTTCCCCCCTTTCCTACTTCACTGGCGCCGTGTGACTTAAGTCGTGGACACTGGTCAATCTAAAGTGGCTAGCTGAGTCTGGGTAGGCGCCACGACGTCTGATTAACAATGACGCTGGTTCCACAAAGTGGCTAGATGAACCTGAGCCCGGCGCTACGACTCGTCTCGCTAGACATCGAGGCGTCGGTCAAAACAGCTTAGTCAGTCTGGGTGGATCGCACCGTCGCTGTGAAGCCTCTCCACTAAGCTTAATTGGCCGGATCCGAACCATGGGCCCGGTCTACGCGGCGCCTAGAATGTTTGAGTTTGGACTTATGTCCGAACAAATTGGCTGCGACTCCCCAAGTTGGGTTGTTTCTTTCTTTTGTCCGTGACACACACACACACACACACACACACACACACTCTCTCTCTCTCTCTCCTCTCTCTCTCTCTCTCTCTCTCCCTCACACACAGACACACACACACACACACACACACACACACACACACACACACACACACGCACGCGCACACACACATACAGAGAGAGAGAGAAGAAGAAAAGAAGAAGAAGAATAAGAAGAAGAAGAAGAAGAAGAAGAAGAAGAAGAAGACGGACGAGGAGAATTCAAAGTAAGGGAAAAAAGTCAATAAATCAGCCAGGACTTTGTTCAAACAACTCCTTTCGCTCAAAACTTCCTTGACCTGACTGTCATTTCTGCCAGTGCAGATTGGTTACAACCGTGCTTGTGCTTCACAATGACGGCAGTATGTCACAGCCAAATACTTTCTGTGCAGTTCAAACTATGACCAAAGGCAGTTCTTTCTTTGTCTGTTTATTCACTTTTTTTTAAATTTGATTTTGCGGTTAAACTATGACCAAAGGCAGTTATTTCTTTGATTTATGTATTCACTTTTTTTGTAATTTGATTTTGCGGTTAAACTATGACCAAAGGCAGTTATTTCTTTGATTTATGTATTCACTTTTTTTTGTAATTTGATTTTGCGGTTAAACTATGACCAAAGGCAGTTATTTCTTTGATTTATGTATTCACTTTTTTTTGTAATTTGATTTTGCGGTTAAACTATGACCAAAGGCAGTTATTTCTTTGATTTATGTATTCACTTTTTTTTGTAATTTGATTTTGCGGTTAAACTATGACCGAAGGCAGTTATTTCTTTGATTTATGTATTCACTTTTTTTTGTAATTTGATTTGCGGTTAAACTATGACCAAAGGCAGTTATTTCTTTGATTTATGTATTCACTTTTTTTTGTAATTTGATTTTGAGGTGGTGTGTGGTGGTGTGGTGGTTTAATTTTACGTCTTTTCATCCGGCAGATGATACTAGACGGGGGGAAAAAAAAAAGGGGGGGGGACAAAAAAATAAAAGAAAAGAAAATAAAATAAACCACTTAAGTCATTTCAACACACATCTGCATACACTTATGAAAAAGAAAACAGCATACCAGTTTAAGGACCCTCATAATAGTCTAGCTACATCAGAACTGGCTAAAGTGGCGGCAAACTCAATTATGCATGTGTCAGATAGAACTTGACTCTCAGTTTCATATCTGTCAAGATTGATACCTTTCGCCTTATACATTTTAGTTAAAACTGGACAATCTAGTAGAAGGTGATGCACAGAGATGAATTTTCCACAGACACACGCAACTTCAGGAGAAAATTTGGTC
>CM031620.1:34736179-34741179 GCA_018398815.1 Conus ventricosus
GACCTTTTCCTTCTTGCTCCGATGATGGCGTTCTCCATCTTTGAAATTGTCCAAATGTTTCAGTCAACGTTCTTCCGTCTGTCAGATTCACACTGTCTGAAATTACCGTTTTATTCAACATATTTAGACTCGCTCATGTACTTTCAAAACTTCTCCAAAGAACCACCCGTTTGAAAAGTGTTATTGCCTTTTCCCCCTTCAACTTCCAAACATCACCTAACTACTTGTGTACATCCGTGCTCGCTCTCTCTCTCTCTCTCTCTCTCTCTCTTCTCTCTCTCTCTCTCTCTCTCTCTCTCTGTTCTTCTTCAATTTAACGTCTATCCACGTTAAGTGATATTAGACAAGTGTGTGTGTGTGTGTGTGTGTGTGTGTGTGTGTGTGTGTGTGTGTGTGTGTGTGTGTGTGTGTGTGTGTGTGACAGAGAGAGACAGACAGACAGACAGAGAGACTCAAGACTCAAAGACTCAAATGTTTTATTCATAAAGGCCATAGCCCCTTAGAAAGGGGATATACATTTTAAGTCGCACATGAGTATTGGTCTTTTCAAGTTGTATAAACACTTCTCCTTTTAAATGCCTTATATAAATAAATAGCTAACTTTTTAACGGTACTTTCATTTGGTGATGACATTAACAATGTTAACTTGAACAGACAAGGATAGTTAAAATACTTTTGCGGAATGAATTGTTCTCTAAGATCTCTTAACATTGGGCAAACCAGCACAAAATGAACTTCGTCCTCTTTTGCATTTCGACACAATGGACAGATCAGATTTCTTTCGCATGGCTGTCTATAGCGAAAGTAATGACAAGCAATATCAGAGACACCGAATCGAAATCTAGTCAAAATGTGTTTGAAATGCTTGTCTATTTTCATTGACATGTAAACTGGTAAACAGCGTAAGTGACTATACGTTCTGTATAATTCAAATCTCTCACTATTTTGCAGGTGCGTGTTCCAATTTTGCCAACTGCAATCAATTAATCTTTCTCGGAACACCTTCATAAAAGCATTCACATCACCAACACTTTGGTTGAGCCATACAAAACCAAATCCATATTCACATAGTTTCATTCTAACATTTGTTACCCAGTTTTTCTGACCTCTATTGTCCAATTCTAACAGCATTCTATATGCTTTGCGTGGTAACCTGTGATCTTGCATCTGTAATATTTTTAACCAGTATCGAATACATTTTACAACGGAATTCAAATGAATCGGATATCTAGCTGTTTCACCATATACCAGATCATTTGGTGTCTGCAACGACACCCCAAGAAATTTCTTTAGAGCAAACAAATGGATTTTTTCACAATGTACAACAGCAGCATCCAGACCCCATATTTCAGCTCCATATTGCACCATCGGCTGAACTTGACAATCAAACAGCTTCAAAAACAAGGTAAGGGAATCGTTATGGAGCAATGATAATTTCTTTAGTATGCACAACAATGCGTTTTTTGCTTTACTGACTAAATCTTTGCAGGTGTTGACGAAACTCAAACGTGTGGAGAAGCATATACCCAAGTATTTATACGCATTAACAACAGGCATTATAGATCCATTGTATGTCCATCTTTCTCTCGCTGCAAGATACCCTCCCTTTCTAAATACAATTATGCTACTTTTTGTTTTATTAACTTTTAGTTGTAATGTGGCAGTAGCTTTTTGCAAGGTGTTTAATTGAGTTTGTAATCCAATTGCTGCAGACAGAGAGAGAGAGAGAGAGAGAGCGAGAGAGAGAGAGAGAGAGCGAGAGAGAGAGAGAGAGAGAGAGAGAGAGAGAGACTTTACTCTCTCAGTGGAGACTTTCTTCCATTGTCTGAAAGTATAGTAACAGTAGGCAGAAGCTAAAACATGAAACTATCTGTTTAAATGCCGAGCCGCCAAATTAACGCCACAAAAAGGTGAGTACCGAACCTCGACCTACAGGTCATTTTCCTTCAGGATCAGGGAAAAACCTAAAGAAGGTGAATGAACAATGGGCAGAAAAGTAAGTCCTCAGTCGTTGTGAAAATGACTTAGCAAGACTGTCACAAGGAGAGGGGGAAGGGGCTGAGTGGGAGGAGAGACGGGATGAAAAAGAAGACATTAGAGTGTAAGTATTAAAGCCCTCACTGACAGCGATGGGGACTGCTGAGTTTTGCACTGTCAACAGAACCATCGGTTTATGCCCGTCTGGAGTCGCTTTTCGTCTCCTGCCAGATACTGCGCAGTGGACACGGCTGGTTGCGGCCGTGACGCTCCACCCATGGTAACTAACACACGACACCACCTATGATTTTCTGATATTCTCATTATCTTGGGGAGATCATCACAGTCCAATGGACTCACGAAGGGCGACCAGCCAAGGACAGACAATGAAAAAGAAGAAAATAAAATGATACACAGAAACGTTTACGAAGTAATGAATAATCAAAATAAAACAAACATATTTGAGCCTGTACATAAAGATAAAAAAAAGATGAAAGATAGATTACTTGGATACATAGAACAATGGTTAAAAAAAAAAGGTAACGGTCAGTTTGAATAAAAGTAGGTTCGAAGTATGATGATTGCAGGCGGAAGTTAAAACTTGAAAATAAATGTTGAAACACCGGGCCGCCTAACGAAGACAAGAAACATTGAAGTTGTAGTGTTGTCCTGCCCGAAAAAGACAAAAGAGCTGAGACGCGTTGCTTAAGCTGTTTGTTGTGTTCACCAGAAACCAATTCCCATACGGATCCGGAAGAGGAAATGGGGCTGGAAGGACACACCTGGGGAGACCAGCATCCAAACCCCCCCTTCCCTGTGATGCCTGTGATGAACAGACCAACAGCAACTGCATCAGGTCAGAAAGGCCCTCAGCAACCTGTTCTGCAGCTTCTACAGTCGTTCTCCAGTGGTTGCCGTCTCAATGTGGGATAGACGGGAATAAGAAAACTGACGCCTTTTCCAAAGCCGGCAGCCTGCGGAAGTAGATCATCCATCCTGGATCGTACAGTGGGGCGAAAACCATCACCCAGAACCAGTATCAGTGGGTAAAAATGTCCTCGGTATCAGCATCGGTGTGGACCGAATTCACCAACTATAAAGATATGACTGATGAGCAGACAACTCTTTTTCCAACTGAGGACTGGTCGCTACTACAAACTGCAGAGCCACCTTCGCTGATTCCACATCTGGCACACAGAGCGAATGCCCCTGTGGGATGAGGAATCCAGCCCCCCCCCCCCCCCCCCCCCCCCCCCCGAAAACACACTTCAGCACTGTCAATCCACGACGCCAAACCTAGCTACAGGAAGCGGAGGTCAGCGACAAGCTGGGGGGTAGCCGTACAACCTGAAGAAGACAGCGAATGATGATGTGAAACATGACTCATTGCATTGGAGCATTTAAGAACTGAACACTGCCGTCAGGCTCTGACTAATATAAGATCGCCCATGGGCGAGGGTGTTATGAGGGGAGGAGGAAAGGTGGGTGGGGGGGGGGGGGAGAGGAAGAGGTCGAGGGAGAGGGAGAAGGAGGCAGGGATGACATGGAAACAGCACGAGAAGAGATACTGAGAGAGAGAGAGCTGAAGTGAAGGACCTTGGCTGGAAGAACAGCTCGCTGTAATGTTCCGCAGTTACCCCGTGCCCAAACCCACCCCCTGGGGAGTAAAATCGAACAAGACTAACTTCCCACCTTTGTTCCAGAGTCACTCCCCTCATTGAAAATGTTCAAAGTGGCCGAAGCGCCTACGCGTAATCAACCAGAGCCTATGGCACCTGAATTTGAGGGGGGAGGAGGCGGGGGAAGGGGGAAGATTTTTGGGGATGAATCTGGACCTGAGCCAGGACTACCCCCAACCCCGCCCTTTTCCAGAACCACTCTTTGGCACCAGAACTACCCCCAACCCCGCCCTTTTCCAGAACCACTCTCTGGCACCAGAACTACCCCCAACCCCACCCTTTTCCAGAACCACTCTCTGGCACCAGGACTACCCCCAACCCCACCCTTTTCCAGAACCACTCTCTGGCACCAGGACTACCCCCAACCCCACCCTTTTCCAGAACCACTCTCTGGCACCAGAACTACCCCCAACCCCACCCTTTTCCAGAACCACTCTCTGGCACCAGGACTACCCCCAACCCCGCCCTTTTCCAGAACCACTCTCTGACACCAGGACTACCCCCAACCCCGCCCTTTTCCAGAACCACTCTCTGGCACCAGAACTACCCTCAAACCCGCCCTTTTCCAGAACCACTCTCTGACACCAGAACTACCCCCAACCCCGCCCTTTTCCAGAAACACTCTCTGACACCAGAACTACACCCAACCCGCCCTTTTCCAGAACCACTCTCTGGCACTAGGACTACCCCCAACCCACCCTTTTCCAGAACCACTCTCTGACACCAGAACTACCCCAACCCCACCCTTTTCCAGAAACACTCTCTGACACCAGAACTACCCCAACCCCGCCCTTTTCCAGAACCACTCTCTGGCACCAGGACTACCCCCAACCCCCCTTTTCCAGAACCACTCTCTGGCACCAGAACTACCCCCAACCCCACCTTTTCCAGAACCACTCTCTGGCACCAGAACTACCCCCAACCCCACCCTTTTCCAGAACCACTCTCTGGCACCAGAACTACCCCAACCCCACCCTTTTCCAGAACCACTCTCTGGCACCAGAACTACCCCCAATCCCACCCTTTTCCAGAACCACTCTCTGGCACCAGAACTACCCCAACCCCACCCTTTTCCAGAACCACTCTCTGGCACCAGAACTACCCCAACCCCACCCTTTTCCAGAACCACTCTCTGGCACCAGAACTACCCCCAACCCCACCCTTTTCCAGAACCACTCTCTGGCACCAGAACTACCCCCAACCCCACCCTTTTCCAGAACCACTCGCTGGCACCAGAACTACCCCCAACCCCAGCCTTTTCCAGAACCACTCTCTGGCAAGTATTTGAGCGCATAATCCAGAAACAACCCATGGAGTGAACATATGCACGTGCCCAACCTTACT
>CM031620.1:34748679-34751179 GCA_018398815.1 Conus ventricosus
GGCAAAAAATTGCTCTCGTAGAGCATGATATCTGGGGCATTTAAGGAGGAAAATGATACTCACATTCGTTTGTGTTGGGACAAAAGGGACAAGTGTGATCTGTTTGTGCCTTTGAGAAGCGAAACGGTGGGGTTTCAGACATGATACACCTAATCTGAATCTAATTATTGGTTTACGTAAACTTATATTTTTCATTTCAGATAGATATGGAGAAAGACTATGTGATGACTTGATAGAGGAAAAGAATTCAAATCGCTGTTTAGATTGAATTTGACTATTCCATCCTTGGCGAAAAACAATCAATTAATCTTTGTTGAAATTCTTGTAAGAAAATTCTATCATTTCCGACCCCTGACTTTCCCACACAAAGCAAATCCATGATTAGTACAATGTAAAACAACGGAAGAAACCCAATTATTTTTGTTTTTACAATGCAAGTTAAAGAGTGTCTGATAAGCTTTATTGGGGAGACGATCTTGAGGCATTTTCAGAAGTTTTAAGCCAATATTTAATACATCTAGTTCTAGTTGTTATATCTAACGGGTATTCCCTGTTTCGCCGTATACTAAAGCACTAGGTGTTTGTATGCTGACGTTGAGAAATCTTTTAATTGCAAATAAATGTACTTTTTCTATTACGCTGTGATCGGCTACAAGGCCCAAACTTCACATCCATAAGTGAGCATTGGTTGTACCTGACAATCAAATAGCTTAAAAAATAAACGAGGACAATGGTTACCAAGTTTCCATAAGATTTTTAGTATACATAGAAACACACTTTTTGCTCGTGATGCCATGTCATCAAGCGCGTAAGAAAACGTTAACCCAGTTGAAAAATAATACCTAAGTATTTATACTGGTTAACAACTTCTATTTTATCATAACCATAAAACCATTTTTCACGGACTGCAAGTATCCCCCCTTCCTGAACACTACTATTTTAGATTTTCTCTAGATTGACAGTAAGCCTAAGTTTACCTGCTGTGTTCTTTAAAATATTGAGCTGTTGTTGGAGTCCAGTAATTGTATACGCCAACAGAATGATATCATCAGCGAATAACATTATTAGGATTTCTATTAAGTCAGGTGCTAATGGAATGCACATGTTTGCCCTTAGAAATTATTTCATTTGTCAGTTCATTAATAAATAGAGAAAATAAAATGGGGCTGCATATATCTCCTTGTTTTAAGCCTTGTGGACAGAAAAAAGGTGTCTGTAAGGTCATTTTTACAGCGTACTCTTGCTTTAACCACGGAATACATACTTTTTAATGCCTTAAACATTTTCCCATTTACTCCGTTTTTAGAGAGAGAGAGAGAGCGTGGGTGAGAAAGAGAGAAAGATGGAGGGGGGGGGGGGGACGGGGGCACAGAGAAAAGAGACAGACAGACAGACAAAAAATATTTGTGGAGACAACTGAATTAGGTCTGCGTTTTTATACATTTTTGTGTGTGTTCAAGTCCATGAGAGAGAGAGAGGAGAGAGGGGGTGAGAGGAGAGGAGAGGAGAGAGAGAGAAGAGAGAGAGAGAGAGAGAGGAGAGAGAGAGCGAGAGAGAGAGAGGAGAGAGAGAAAGAGAAAGAAAGAGAGAGAGATAGGATCCAGCAACAATGGGAATCACACGATCATCTGAAATGATCATTAAATCTTGAATTCATTGTGAGAATCAAACTAAAAACTTCAAGCACTTTAACACTTTGTTACAGATACGAACATTTCTGTCTGTCTTTCTATCTAGACACCACACACACACACACACACACACACACACACCACACACCACACACACACACACACACACACATACACACACACTTATTTGCTTTTGTTACTATTCTTGAATTCTCTTACTTGTTTCAGCTGTTAACGTCGAATAGTTTGCATAACTGACATGAAATAAATGCCATTTAAATATCGGTGTAAGGGGGCGTAGATACCAACGTCATCTGTAATTTGAAAAAAATATAATTTTCCTGGGTTATGTGGAAGTGGGTCAAAACTCTGATGTCGGGCTTTGTGTGATGACTAGCAGAAGCATGCACGCTTGTTATAAATTATAAAACATGAAGTCCACACAAACAAACGACGAACGGGGCCGGAATAGCTCAGTGGTAGAGCACTGGACTCGTAATCTTGGTGATCCTGGGGTTGCGGGTTCCAATCTCCGCCGGGCCGTTTCGGTACAGGAGGATTTTTTCCTCAGAGTTAACATTGGTTCTGACCCCATTTTCAATAATGAGACTATAAACCGAGGTTCCGTGTGTGAACGCACGCATAACATCTTGCACACACGTAAAATCCCATCACCAACTTTCGGAAAAGAAGGCCAGTTTGCCCGTATGGTGTGGGCCTTAGCATTGTGCATTCGTCTGGTGTGGGCCTTAGCATTGTGCAGTCGGGTGACATGGGCCTTAGCATTGTGGAGTCGTCCGGTGTGGGCCTTAGCACTGTGAAGTGGGGTGATATGGCCTTAAGATTGTCAGGTGATATGGCTTTAGCAT
>CM031620.1:34758679-34763679 GCA_018398815.1 Conus ventricosus
AGAAAGACAGTGATTCGTAAATAGTTTAAGATCACCTGGCCAGGTAAAGTAGAAATCTATGTATACCCGGTTAGTTAATGATGATTTAGATAAATGGTTTTGTGAAGTTTCAAGAAAGAGAGAAGGTTTTATTCTGTTTGACTTCATGCGCATTGATGTTTTCTTCCATGATTATGTGTAGTAAAGTTATAGACTTTACTAGTGTTTGATGTGACGAATGCATGATATATGAATGAGATTGTAAGCAAGCTGTGAGTGTGTTTGGGCTGTGCGCTAGTCCTTCCTCCACTGACATAACCCGAGGTTGACAATTTATTGGCGAGCCTGCCAGGATATTCTGGCCCATTTATTATAATTGTTCAACTTCTCAGAGAGGAAGCTGGGTGGGATTCAAGTATTGTAACCTAAGACAAGGTAGTGTCTTACTGTATGTTCCCAAGATAGTTAAATACTAGGCTTGGCATTGCTTCCAAGATAGTTAACACTAGCTTGGCATTTCAGCCCAGAGTACTTATTTCGCACAGATTGCCTATAATTCGCTCTCATAGTTGGGTCAGGCGCTAGGCGTCTTATAAAAACTAATTACATTGTCCCAAGCTGATATTATCATTCATAAGATTGTGCTATTACGTCACTTGTGTCGGTAACCACCAGTTGGCTGTCGTAGTAATAAAATCGTGTTCAAAAAAAAAAGAGAGATATAATGGCGGACGAAAAGAACACCCCTATTGAACAACTTGTGAGCGTCGCTCGTGACTTAGGCTACTCGGGAGAAGAGTTGCGAGCATTCGTTAAAACCCAACAAAGATGGAAAGAGATGAGCGAGCGGAAAGACGCCGTGTCGCAGTAGAAATAGCAGAGCAGGAAAAGGCTAAAGAAACGCAGGAAACAAAAAGATTAAGATTCAGGCTAACAATGATCAGGAAACGCAGGAAACAGAAAGATTAAGAATTCAATTAGAGTTAGAGAAGTGAGAATACAGAGGGAGACCACGATGATGGTAGTTCAGTTTCCAGTGACCCTGTGCGCAGTTATGCCCCCCGACCAAAGTTGCCAAAATTCTCTGAAGGAACAGATTCGATTGATGCGTACATCAGTCCGTTTTGAAACGTTTGCTACTAGTCAGGATTGGCCTTCAGAAGAGTGGGCAGTCATTTTGTCAGCGCTATTGACGGGTAAGGCATTACAGATTTTCACTGCATTACCAGCAGACCAACAATCTGATTTTGGTGCTGTGAAGGAGTCGTTGATGAAGGGATTTGACCTCACAGAGGAAGGGTTCAGAAAGAAATTTCGATCAGCTAGATTACAAGCAGGTGAAACGTACACTCAGTTTGGTGCACGTTTGGATCACTGTTTTGAGAAGTGGTTAGAGTTGAGCGGTACGAGAAGGAGTTCGCTGAATTGAAAGAGTGGTTATGAAAGAACAGATTTTGTCAGGTTGCGGTCCAGAGTTAACTATACATTTGAAAGAGAGACAGCCAGAGACAGCAGGGAGTTGCTGAAGTTAGCAGAGGTGTATAGGGAGGCACGTTTGGGCACTAAGGTGCAGGAGAAACAGGTGCCAGGCACAGGTGAGAAGAGTGCAAGGAGACTAGGGAGTTTTCTGCAAAGTCTGCAAACCCAGTGGTGGGGCAGAAAGGAGGACAAAGGGACAATAGGTGTTTCATTTGTCACAAGAAGGGACATGTGGAGGGATTGTCGCATGAGGTTCCGAAGGCAGCAGCCTTGCAAGAGGTTGATAAGGGTCGCCAGGGAAAACGACCTGCAGTGGAACCAAAAGGGGTCCAATCTGAAGAGGGTGGAGTGCGGCCTGTGGCTAGCACTGGACAGCAGTCAGTGTCAGGGATGGAGGGCACTAGGCTGAGGGGTTCGTTACCAGGGAAGAAGGGTGGATTGGCCAGCAGAGGGTGAAAGTGTTACGGGACACTGGTTGTTCGTGTGGTGTAGTAAGAACAACGCTGGTCGAGGAAGGGGATTTGACAGGGCAAATCCAGACCTGTACTCTAATCGATGGCACTGTGAGGGAGTTTCCAGTTGCCAAGATAGAAGTACGTACCCCTTACTTCTCAGGCGAGTTGGCTGCGCTGGTGATGGAGAAACCCCTTTATGATTTGATCATTGGAAATATTCCAGGTGCAAGGGATCCAGGGATCCTGAGTTGTTGACTGCTACAGGGCAGCAGTTCAAACACGGAGCAAGAAGGAGGAAAAGGTTGATAAACCGTTAGTCGTTCCAGCAAGGAAGTCAGGCATAGATGTGTCGCCTGATGATTTAGGGCAGCGCAGGAACAAGACCCTTCGCTCGTGAAGTCTTGGGAGTGGCAAGAGGTGGAGAGAAACAGGTGGTTGAGGAGGTGAGACAGAATTTCTGTGAAAGGCGGTTGTTGTACCGAGTGTTTACCAAGGGGAAGACAGGTAAGGTGACAACTCAGTTAGAGTACCAGCATGTTATCGTGACACTGTCATGTCAGTGGGTCATGAGTCGCTCATGGCGGGTCATCTCGGCACCAGCAAAACAGCTGACCGAATCTTTGATGATTTTCATTGGCCAGGGCAATGGCAGACATAAAGCGTTTCTGCATGTCATGTGATGTGTGTCAAAGGTCAGCCACAAGAGGGTGGAAGGAGAGGAGCCTCTTAAACATCCCCCTTTAATTGACACACCATTCAGGAGATGGCTGTTGATTGATTGGCCCAATCTCGCCCTGTTCCAAAGGTGGGCACAGGTAGGAGACATGTAAGGTTGCAAGGGAAAGTCAGCAGAAGGCTAGGGTCGTTCAGAAGAAGCAATATGACAGGAAGGTGAGGAAGCAATCCCTCAAGGTGGAGATCAAGTCCTGTTACTGCTTCCCACGGATCACAACAAGCTGCTGATGCATTGGAAAGGACCATTCACCATCACTGAAAAGGCAGATCGGGATTACCGAATTGATGTGAATGGGAAACCAAAACTTTTCCATGCGAATTTTCTCCACAAATATATTCAGCGTGAGACTCAGCACAAAGGCGCAGCTGAAAAACAGCAGGTGCTGCGCTGGCAATGGCACTGCAGCCCTACAGGTATCGAGTTCAGTACATCCCAGGTCGACAGAATGTAGGAGCTGACTATTTAAGTCGTGTAGTCTAGCAAGCTGCAACTCAGAGGAAGTCAGTCATATCCGGGGGTGCATAGCTACTTTGTTAATAATATGTGTTGATTGCAGTTATGTTGAGTGGATATGGGTTCATTCCCACTGGCTATGGTTCATATTTTCTTTGTGAGACTTGTTCATGTAAATGTAGTTATGTTTGGAGCGGACAGTCCCTTGTGTAGTAATTGCACTGTTTGCGATAAGTGAGGATGGAGATTCCTCAGTGAGGTGTCATGGATCGTGATCATATTAGATTGTGCTTTTCATAGTAGTTGTGAAGAGAAGAGGTGGCAAATCCGCAGGTAGGGGAATTGCATAGGTGCGCACAGAGGTTATCATAAAATGAGTTGAAATAAGGCAGAAGCACACGTCAATGATAACTCATTGGGTGGTATTCACTAATGATATATCTTATAATTTGCAACCGGTTGTTGTAAAGTATTTTGCAAAACTTTGCACGTGTAGCTGTGTTGTCAGCAAATTCGGTTGTTGTTTTTTTGTACCGTTGTTTTGAGACAATGCTGAGCATAGTCTTTTGCAAGGGGGAAATTGTCACGGACAAAAATAGAAAAAATCGAATTCATGGTCAGTCGCCAGCCAGTTCAATTGGACATAAGCTCCGAACGCAAACATCCTGGCGCCGGTAGACGACTTCATGCGTCGCCTCAGCCAATTAGGCACAGCGAGGAGGCTATTTTTAGTTCTTGCGGAGACGGCAGACAGACTGATGGCTGACCGACGTCTCGATAGGTCTGGCCAGACGGGTCTCGGCGCCTGGGTCAGACTGATCCGGCCAATTTGCGACCAGCGCCCACAAGTTAAGCCAGACGTCGCCGGTTGAAGTAGGAGGGGGGAAGGTATTGTGTGGTGGGGGTGAAATCAGCTAATTATTAAATGACCCATTGACCACCACAGAGAGCAAGGCCAGTAGATGTGACTGTGATGATTTGAACGTCCAATGGAATGAAGGGGAGGCAACCTCAGTATAAGGCGGGAGAGATACTGACCAATGGTACTCACCCTTTGACACATAGGATGAGAATAAAAAAAGTGAGGAGAGAGAAGAAGGGAGAAAAAGAGGAAAGACAGACAGAGAGAGAGGAAGAGGTTCTGGGTGTAGGCTCTGCACGAGAGAAAGGCAGGGAGATGAGAGGGGAGTGAAGAGAACCGCGTTGAAGCATTAGCACCAGATAGAGTCTGCAGAGGAAGGACTAAAGGAGAGATTGGAGAGAGAGTTGCATAACTGATGAAGAGAAAAAAAAAGAAAAGAAAAAGAAAAGAAAAGCAACCATGTCCATTTGATAGAGCAGACTAGAAGAGAGAGAGAGAGAGAGAGAGAGAGAGAGAGAAGAGAGAGAGAGAGAGAGAGAGAGAGAGTGCAATGCGTTAATGCAGGAAGAAAGAAAGGAGAACAGATCGATGTCTGATAGTCACTGTTCAATCTGAACGGGGTTCGACCTCATACTTGGCCGCGCCACTTTCAACAGCAGTCCAGCCTGACCACGCCAGCGGTCTAACCTGACAGTGCCAGCAGCCCAACCTGACCAGTGCCAGCAGTCCAACCTGACCAGTGCCAGCAGTTGCGTTGTGTTTGTGAAAGTGACAGTGAAAAGAAAAGAAAAGAAAAAGAAGAAAAGGAAAGACAGTGATTCGTAAATAGTTTAAGATCACCTGGCCAGGTAAAGTAAAATCTATGTATACCCGGGTTAGTTAATGATGATTTAGATAAATGGTTTTGTGAAGTTCAAGAAAGAGAGAAGGTTTTATTCTGTTTGACTTCATGTGCATTGATGTTTTCTTTCATGATTATGGGTAGTAAAGTTATAGACTTTACTAGTGGTTTGATGTGACGAATGCATGATATATG
>CM031620.1:34801179-34811179 GCA_018398815.1 Conus ventricosus
AGACAACATGGATATGTTAAACAACAGACAGACAGACAGACAGAATAGCACAAAGACAACATGCAGATGTTAAAGAACAGACAGACAGAATAGCAGATGGACAACATGTGGATGCCAAGGACAAACAGACAGAGCAGTAGACCAACAACACATGTGTGTCAAAGAACAGACAGACAGGAAGAACAGCAGACAACATGTGGATGTCAAACTACAGACAGACAGACAGACAGAACAGTAGGTAGTCATGTAATATGTCAAAGAACAGACAGACAGACAGACAGACAGACAGACAGACAGACACAACAGCAGATAGACAGCATGTGGATGTTAAAGAACGATCAGACAGTGTGAACGCGCGTCGACCAGCAGGTGGACAAACAGACGGTCAAAGGATGGAGCAACTGGTGGGCAGTTTGTCCAGAGAATCGGAACAGCAGACAGACAGACAGACAGACAGACAACGGACACAATAACCCATCAAGGAAACCAACCTTACGTCTTATCAACAGACCAAACAGCGAAGAATGGAAGAAACACACGACCGGAAGACCACCACAAAGAACAAGTGACGGGTAAACCAGAATGGCTGATACAAATGCACACGATGAGGATGGCATCTGTTCCGGAACCATCCCCACAGAGATATTCCAGAAACGATTCCACGAACATCCCTGTGACATCGGACACTATGACCCAAGCATGTACCAGGCCACCAGAAATAAAAGAATGCAACACTAGTGACCTTACTGATATGCGTTGTCACTGAGTGGGAGCGGGTTCGGCTCCATACTGCTCCGTATTGATAGCTTGATATTGCTTTTGATATCTCTCTCTCTCTCTCTCTCTCTCTCTCTCTCCTCTCTCTCTCTCTCTCTCTCTCTCTCTCTCTCCCCCCCCCCCCCCCCCGCCCCCCTTCTGCATTGATAGATACCCTGTTCGATTGTCCGTAGTATGAGAGTGTTTGTGTGTGTGCGCGCGCGCAAGGTCTTTAGCTACGGTATAGGAAAGAATTCCTTTCGTGAACTCCCCCCTCCCCCACCCCCTCTTCCTCCTCCTCACCACAAGAGCTCCTTTTCAGTTGTGGACAGAGGGGCATTGAGTCGGGGTAATATAGACCAGGGGATGTCGGGCACGGTGGATATTGGACAAGGGGAGTATCGAATAGTCGGAGACAAGTGGGGAGGCGGGGGAAGGGTTGGGGGGGGGGGGGGATATCAAGCCAAGGAAAGAAAACACCAAACAATCATTTTCCGCTTGCGCACTGGGCATTGTGGCCTGCGTGCCCACCTCAAGAGAACAGGAGCCGCAGACTCAGCCCCGCGTCCTTGTGAGCAAGCCGACCAGACACCAGCGCATGTCCTCCAGGACTGTCCCCTCAATGATGGGAGACGAGTCGAATGCGAGCCTGGTCAGAAGGGGCGGACCTCAAGACAAAACTCTGGGAGACTGGACTGCCAGCGATCTCCGCCGGACGGCCGAGTTGGCCGCCACCTTTGGGGCCCGGCTGTAGCTGCGTAGCTGTCGAACGCTGAAGAAGAACGCTGAAGAAGAAGAAGCCAAGGGAATATCAAGCGGGCTTGGGCGGGGGGGGGGGGGGGGGGGGGGGGGGGGGGGGTGGGGGGGGGGGAGTATCGAGTGTGGGGGGGGGGGGGGGAGTAACAATACTTCATTGAACAGGTCACCTACAACCAGCACCACTATCAGGAGGCGTTATGAGAGGTTCTGGCATCGTCAGTAACAAACGACTTATCCTGACGGATCGAAGTCTTTGACTGGAAACGCGGGACAGTTCTTGATCTCTCATCTGATACGAGCAAAGGCTCTGTGCATGTGCAACAGACAGACAGACTGCTATACATACAGACGGAAACACGAACGCACGAACAGAGAAACAGAGACAGATAGACAGTGACAGACAGACAGAGAGACACGCAGGCAGGCAGGCAGACAAACGCACAGACAGATAGACCGAGAGAGAGAGAGAGAGAGAGAGAGAGAGAGAGAGAGAGAGAGAGAGAGAGAGAGAGAGAGAGAGAGAGAGAGATTGAGACACACACACACACACACACACACACACACACACACACACACACACACAGAGAAAGCGAGAGAGAGAGAGAGAGAGAGGAGAGGAGAGAGAGAGAGAGAGAGAGAGAGAGAGAGGAGAGAGAGAGAGAGAAAGAGAGAGAGAGAGGCGAGAGAGAGAGAGAGAGAGAGAGAGAGAGAGAGAGAGAGTACGTCATGTCATTCATATCACATCTCATACTCATCTTGCCGCCACAATTCTCCTGTCCATTCATGTGTTATGTGAACTTCACTCAATCGACAGATTTTCCGAATCCATGATCACCCCTCGATATCAAACACACGAACGCACGCACGCACGCACGCACGCACGCACACACACACACACACACACACACACACACACACACACACACACACACACACACCACACAACACACACACACACACCTTTTAAATGTCCCCAAAACAATATTTCAAGCTCTGTTTTGTGTAGATTCAAAATCAGTCCTTCAGGCAATAAAAGATTTTAATTTGCATACTAGGCCTGAAATGATTATTGAGATAAGCTGTTTGATCCATATGCTTATTGAAGGAGGCACCCAACTATCCTTTTGTTGGATTCCTTCACACTGTTCCTTTTATTACAACGATAAAGTAGATAGGGCAGCTAAGCGTGGAGCAAAACATATCTGTGGTTCTGAAGATCTTAACCTACCCTTATCGGTACATGAGCAGTGCAATTTAGTTAAAACATATATTTCGAAAACTTTCAAAGATAGAATGATAGAACATGACTGTCACGAGTTTGTCACGAGGCCTACGACGTTCGACCCACCTAGGGTGGCGGAATTACTTATTTGTTTATTGTCGTTGCTGTTGTCGTGTAGCCGTCCCTTAGGGTGGCTTGTGGTGCAGTTGCACCTTGGTATAGTTCAGCTCAACTTCGGTTTGCTTTCTCTCTCTCTCTCTCTCTAATTCCACCGCCCGTGCTATTCATCCTGCAAGTTCACGGGTGGCTGGTACCTTTCTCTCGAACTTTCTGTCTATCGGCCTCTTCCCTGTCTTTTTACCTGTCGCACGTGCTTCGTTTTTTTTTTTAGTTTGAAGTATACTCACTCTGTGACGCAGCATGGCATGTTGGCCGCCATTGCTGAGGAAGGTTAGCTCTTCACTCGAGCGGAAGATGTCTCTGGGAGCGCCTGCTCCAGTCTCGGTTCCTTACCGTATCATCGAGAGTACAGTCAGTACTTTCAATTCCTGCAGTCGGCCTGTAGGAGAGGGACATCGCTTCTTCTGTTTCCGCATCTTCGCCTCTGTCCTCTCGACTGGACAGAGGGTAGAGAGAGTCCTTTGACCGCCTTTCGGGGTCACCCACGGGTAGCTGGTAAGCATCAGTTTCGTGGTCTGTTTGTTTTGGTTTGTTGTTGTTAGCCGGCTTAGTCTTCGCTTTTGCGCAATTTTCTTTTGTTTTCGAAATTGTAAGAGAAATATTGTGTGAGACCTTTTCTCTGGTTAACTCCATCTTTAACCTGGCCATTCTAAATTTTTTCCCAAAAATTCTTTCTCCTGTTTATGTGTCTGGTGATGCGGTAGTCGGTGGGGAAGGGAGAGAACCTGGTGATTCAGGGTTGGAACTTGCTTGGTCTCGCTCGCCCGCCCCTGTCACATTCGCCGGACTTTTATCCTTCGGCCACCGTCTGTTTGTGTGTGCAAGGAGAACGAGTTTTATGTTCACGAGCGTGCGTACGCATGATTTGTCGTTCGGATGCGTGGTTGGAAATTTGTGTTATTTTGAGATGTGTTTTTTAAAATGTGACAGTTGTGCCATTGAATTATTATTTGCAAATGTGGGTGGCAGTTATTAAGCGATGGTCGCTGTGTTGATTTATTTCCTAAGGAAGGAAAACGTTAAGCGCGAGTGAGAAAAGGGGTTTGAAGATAATTCATATTTGTTTTATAACCTGTTGATTTAATGCAGTCTTTTACCTGCATCGTGTGAGAAGACTTGATTCAATGGGTTTTCTGTGTGCGTTGAATACACTTCCCTCGCCCATCATGCGAGTGGCTAAGACTTGACAGCAATGGTCAGATGGTACTGACGGCAGGGTTCCAGTACCCTTCTTCCTTCTTCCTTCCTCCTTCCTTCTTCTTTCCCTCCTCTTCGACTCTCTCCCAGCTACGTCTCCCCCCCCTCCCGGGGGCTTCACCTGGAGCACGATCTGGATGGTGCCACGTACTGGTCGAGGCCACGTTCTGGTTGAGACCACGGACGGGATGGTCCCACACGCTGATCGAGGCCACGCCTTGGTCGGGACCGAGGGCTGGTAGAGACGCCGCCGTCTTGACTGGCCGGCCCGGACCCCCCGTCCAGGACCTCCAGTAACAGCTACGTCCCCCCCCCCGGGACACGCTCTTCACTGCCCGCTTGGAAGTCGAGGGTTGTCGGCTTTGAGCGACTCCCTGCGAGAACCAACCCGGCTCGGAGCACCTAGTGCGACAGGGTGCTCCCAGCAGACTCGACAGGGGCAGGGGTGTGCACGCACTCCATGGTGTTAAGAAGGGTCAATGCTGGAAATATTTCCTTATAATTGTGTATTTGTCATATGTGCTGGAATGCTGTAAGTGTGATCATGTGCGTCGTATGGCGAAATACTTATTTATAATCGTGCATGTTGTGGGTGCGGGAGTGCTTGATTGTGATTGTGCATGTTGTGTGCGTTGGAGTGCTTGATCGTGATTGTGCATGTTGTGTGCGTTGGAGTGCTTTATTGTGATCGTGCATGTGCGTGTGTTGGAATGTTTATTTTGCTGGTGTGAATAAATGGGGTGTTGTATCGTAATCTTTATTGTGTGGTCTCTTGCGGAGCGTGTGAGGTCAGTAAACTCCTTCACTCCCACCTAGACCGATCCTGTCAGGGAGACCTCCAGGGGTCGGTCGTGACAATTGTGGGGGCTCGTCCGGGATGTGAAGGGCTCTGGCTGTCTCTCTCTCGTTTCGCAGAGTACCTTTTTTAGTTTGTCTGTTTTGTATATGTTTAGTCAGTTTGTCGTGTTTGTTCGTGGGTGGTTGGCTGGGTGACTCTAGTGTGAAGGGAGTCTTGGTGGCCTGAGGGACATCCGGTGTGACTCGGGAGTCGAGGTGAGACCGAGGGGAGTCGACCGGGCGTCCAGACCTCCTTCCGCCGGGTACCTCACGCAGGTACGGCCGTAAGTCTTGCCCTTCTGTTGCCGCTCAGTCTTCCATTCCTGTTTTGTATTTAGCCAGTTCTTTTTTTTTTTTTCTCTACCGGGTTTGTTGAGTACAGGGGGTTGTATCGGACGCTAGTGTTTTTTTTTTTTTTTTCTCTCTCCGGATCCCGCTCTGCTAGGTTTTTGTTTTTTTTTTTTTTTTTCGGCCAGCCCCACCGCACTGTTGCTCGTGCTGTAGAGCGCGGTGTTGCCAGAGTGGGGGCAGCCGGACATAGTTTTTTTTTTTTTTTTTTTTTCGGTGAGCCCACCGCACTGTTGCTCGTGCTGTAGAGCGCGGTGTTGCCAGAGTGGGAGCAGCCGGAACTTGTCCGCACACACGCACACACACACATACACACATATACACACGCCCTAAAATATTTTGTTTTTTTTTTCTAGTGGAAATTGTTTTTCCCCTGTATTTGGAAAACTGTAGGATATTGTTGTCATGGCGACGTCCGGCGCTGGTGGTATGGCGACGCGGGCGTCGAAGAAGAAGGGTATTCAAAATGTTACTGTAGTCCTACTATTAGTACTAGTACTTCGACTACGGTAACTTTCCTATTCCAGTGCTGTAGCAGGTAGCCCAGTGAGTACTTTTACTACCTCTTCGCTGGGGGGTCTCCCTGTTGAGACCCCGACTGGCACTTCCGCTCGGAAGCGTCAGAGTATAGCGAAGCAACTGTGGGCTTCTGTTGAGTCGCAGAGACCGATAACCTTCTCCTCTCCAGGCTTCCCCTCGTAAGGGGCATGCCCCAGAAGACTTTCCTTATGGGAAAGTCGAGACCCAAGGGAGGGTCAGACGGGTCCTCCTCCCGTGTCGGGAGTGGTGAACCCGCCCAGGACATCACTTCCGTCCTGATGTTTCTAGAGCGACAGCGACGGGAGGATGAGGCCCAAACGTAGGGAAGAGGTTGCTAGGCAGGAAGCTCTTCGTAGGGAAGAGGCAGTCAGGCAGGAAGCTCTCCGTAGGGAAGAGCGTAGAGAGGAGGGCCGTTTAGACAGGAGGCTCTGCGCAGAGAGGAGACTGACAGACAGGAGATTATGCATAGGGAAGAGGCTATGCTGCGTAGGGAAGAGGCTGCCGACAGGAGGCCCTTCGTAAGGAAGAAGCTGCCGACAGGAGGCTCTTCGTAAGGAAGAGGTTGATCAGCGTAAGGAAGAGGCTGCTCAGCGCAGGGAGGAGGCTGCTAGACAGGAGGCTCAGCGTAGAGAGGAGGCTGCCAGACAGGAGGATCGGCGTAGGGAAGAGGCTGATCAGCGTAGGGAGGAGGCTGCCCCTCGTAGGGAAGAACTAGACAGGATGGAGGCTCTGCGTAGGGAGGAGATGGAACAACTTCTTTCGCGGTCTCCGCATCTGTAAGTCAGGGGGTTAATCACCAGGCAGGTGATAGAGTTAGAGGCCCAAAGTTAAAGCTTCCAGAGTTCAGACCTAGTGAGGACATTGACATGTTCTTAGAGCATTTCGACAAGGTTGCTTGTTCATACCAATTGTCTGAGGAGCAAAAGGCTATGCACCTTTTTTTGGATTATCTGGTGCTGCAAGGGAGTGTGTGCTCACTCTAAATGAAGGTGCGTCTTATGCAGACATGCAGTTGGCTCTGCGTAAGCGTTTCCACCTTACCCAGAGACGTACAGGAGGAAGTTCAGGTCCATGAAAAAGGGAATAATGACGAGACCTTCGTGCAGTTTGGTGATAGGCTGCGCAAAACGCTAGGGTACTGGCGTCAGTTAGCTAAGTTGGAGCTGGAGGATCTGATCCTCATTGAACAGCTCACCAACACTGTGTCCCCAGAGTTGAGGATCCGGATAGGCGAGACAGCACCTCAGGATTTCGCGGCTGCGATTCACACCCCTGAGGTGTTTGCTGAAGCTCGCAGAGCTTTTGGGCATCGCCCAGATACGGAGAGGAAGCCCTCCACAGGATTTAGTGGCAATAAGGTGCCGACAACTGCTAGCGGGGTGAACAAGGCAGGCAGTTCATCGGGGATTTCAGCACCCCCGGGTTTGTTTTCTTTGTGGTCGTCCTGGCCACATCAGGAAAGATTGCCCTAGAGCCGCTGGTAGTCATGGGGCTAGTCCTCTCCAGCATCCTCGTGCCTCGGCTAACATGGGTTCCATCCCAGCTTCTGGTGATTCAGAGTGCCCAGTGTTTCTCTTGTTGTTGGTTCCTCCTTGGTCGACACCATCAGGGATTCGGGAGCATCAACGCTCTTTTGTTGATAAGGATTTGGTTTCCCCTGAGGCCCGGCGGGGCGCTAGTTTATGATTGTGTGCGGGTTGGAGGCTGGTTTTACCTCCACCCGTCCTTCTGTACTTATTTCTATCTCCACCCCTACTTCTGTGGCGAAGTATGGGCCATCGCGGTGGAGCGACCTCTGTATTCCCTTATCATAGGGAATACTATCACCTTCGCAGACGGACGCAGTCAGTCCGTGTCTACGGATCTGCCCGTACAGGCGTGTGTGGGAGTCACCACACGCGCCAAAGCTAGGAAGCAGGCACAGGAATTGCGTCCCGTTCTTCAGCCGATCTCTAACGAGGTTCTGGCAAGGGGCCGATCCTGCTAGCATTATCCGTCTTCAGGCCAGGGACTTGGATGTCCAACGCCTACGAGAACTTGTGGATCGTCCCGCTCAGTCGGCCCGACACGCCAAGGTGAGCTTCAAGCTCCACAAGGGGATCCTCTTTAGGGTTTCCACTCAGGCAGATCGTGTGGCCAAACAGCTTGTTGTCCCCAAAGCTTGAGAGAGTCTGTTCTCCGGCAGGCCCCCGATTTCCCCATGGCAGGTCATATGGGCTCCAAGCGGACTCTCGAGCGAGTAGACAAGACTTCTTTTGGCCAGGGATAAACTCACAGGTTAGGCAGTACTGCCGCAGTTGCGATGTCTGCCCAACGGACAACGCCTAGGGGTCGCTTGAAGCGTGTTCCCCTAGGGTCAGTGCCACGGGTTGGGGAGCCATTCAGCAAGGTTGGGGTCGACCTGGTGGGACCCATTAATCCTCCATCGATCGCGGTCACCGCTACACTTCGGTAGTGGTAGAATCTGTGAGTCGATAACCAGAGGCTGTCCCGCTTAGGACTATCGATGCCCCTACTGTTGCTGAATCTCTCAGGCAGATTTGGACGCGCACTGGCGTGCCAAGAAGAAGTACGGCCGGAAGTTTGTTTCTGGAGAGCGATCATCATCCTCTCCAGTGCTTGGGCCGGATCCGGCCAGTCAGTCGTCGACTCATGAGTTAGGCAGTGGAGCTGCAGAGTCATGCGTTCACTTTCCGTCATATCAAGGGTTCCTGTAATACGGATGCTGACTATCTTAGCCGAGCTCCGTAGTCAGCGCATTGGAAAATCAGTCAGAGGGACACCTCCCTCAACCAGGGTTATATCCCCTTTTTGGTCTCTGTATCAGGTGTAGTGACAGTTGTCACTTCAGTGAGGTTAACGGTAGTGAATCACCAATGGTTCGTATTGTTACTTTCATGGTTGGAAGGTTTGCTTAGTTGTTTGACAAATGTAGTATTGTGTTTTCCTCGGTGTGATTCTATCGTGGAATGTTTGTATTGGATTTTTCGTACTCTGTCGATCACAGAGAGTTGGGTTCGGTCCATTGTTGTGAAGTTGCACATGCGACAAGGTTCAAAGGAGCCTGTATCTCAGAGAAACAGATGCTTTTAGAAGGGGGGTTTGTCACGAGTTTGTCACGAGGCCTACGACGTTCGACCCACCTAGGGTGGCGGAATTACTTATTTGTTTATTGTCGTTGCTGTTGTCGTGTAGCCGTCCCTTAGGGTGGCTTGTGGTGCAGTTGCACCTTGGTATAGTTCAGCTCAACTTCGGTTTGCTTTCTCTCTCTCTCTCTCTCTAATTCCACCGCCCGTGCTATTCATCCTGCAAGTTCACGGGTGGCTGTACCTTTCTCTCGAACTTTCTGTCTATCGGCCTCTTGCCTGTCTTTTTACCTGTCGCACGTGCTTCGTTTTTTTTTTTTAGTTTGAAGTATACTCACTCTGTGACGCAGCATGGCATGTTGGCCGCATTGCTGAGGAAGGTTAGCTCTTCACTCGAGCGGAAGATGTCTCTGGGAGCGCCTGCTCCAGTCTCGGTTCCTTACCGTATCATCGAGAGTACAGTCAGTACTTTCAATTCCTGCAGTCGGCCTGTAGGAGAGGGACATCGCTTCTTCTGTTTCCGCATCTTCGCTCTGTCCTCTCGACTGGACAGAGGGTAGAGAGGAGTCCTTTGACCCGCCTCTTCGGGGGTTTACCCACGGGTAGTGGTAAGCATCAGTTTCGTGGTCTGTTTGTTTTGGTTTGTTGTTGTTAGCCGGCTTAGTCTTCGCTTTTGCGCAATTTTCTTTTGTTTTCGAAATTGTAAGAGAAATATTGTGTGAGACCTTTTCTCTGGTTAACTCCATCTTTAACCTGGCCATTCTAAATTATTTCCAAAATTCTTTCTCCTGTTTATGTGTCTGGTGATGCGGTAGTCGGGTGGGGAAGGGAGAGAACCTGGTGATTCAGGGTTGGAACTTGCTTGGTCTCGCTCGTCCGCCCCTGTCACATTCGCCGGACTTTTATCCTTCGGCCACCGTCTGTTTGTGTGTGCAAGGAGAACGAGTTTTATGTTCACGAGCGTGCGTACGCATGATTTGTCGTTCGGATGCGTGGTTGGAAATTTGTGTTATTTTGAGATGTGTTTATAAAATGTGACAGTTGTGCCATTGAATTATTATTTGCAAATGTGGTG
>CM031620.1:34816179-34828679 GCA_018398815.1 Conus ventricosus
CCTACCTGGGTAGTGCCGACTGAAGAGCTGCCAGCTGGCGCTTCATTCAGTCGTTTCCCGTGTCATCCATCAGTCGTTTCCCGTGTCATCCATTCAGTATCGTTCAATATCGATCACTTATTTTCCTTACTTCATTCATTCTTTCCATTTCTCACGCAGGGTGCATGCTATGTGTAACGTGTCATCCATACCAACGGCCAAACTGGCCTACTCTTCCGAAAGTTGGTGATGGGATTTTACGTGTGTGCAAGATGTTATGCATGCTTTCACACACGGAACCCTCGGTTTATAGTCTCATTCGAAGGACTGTATGGGAAATGGAGTCAGAACCAACGTTAACTCCGAGGGAAAAATCCCCCTGTACCGAAACGCCTCGGCGGAGGTTCGAACCCGCAACCCCAGGATCACCAAGATTACGAGTCAGGCGCTCTACCAACAGACCCCTGTCTGAACGAACTCAAGTCTGACTACTTAAAAATGAAAGGGGAAAAAAAGTGTGTTGTTTTCAACTGGCTTTGTTTTGTTTGTATGTCCGTTTCCTTTTTGATTCGTTTTGGTTTGGTTTTGGTTTGTTTATTTGTTTGTTTGTTGTCTTGGTTGCTGTTTAAAAAATTATACATTTGATTTACATGCAGCACAAAAACTGCTGAAGCTTCGTTTCCCCAGACCAACATACTTCTGTCTTCATCCCTCTCGTCCTCCCCCCCCCCCCCACCCCCCCCCCAACTGCTCCCGCCCGTTACCTCCACCCCCGCCGCCTCCAGTCTCCCTACCCCTGCCCTGGTTTAAATCGAGCACAAATACGTGCTTCCCGGGACGCAATTTTGTTTTTCTTTCTTTTCTCTTCTTCTTTTTCTTCTTCCTCTTCTTCTTTTTTTTCTTCTTCTCCAGTTGTTGTCTGAGTCATTCTGTTTATTACCGTCCTCGGATTACTTATAAATGTGTCAAGTTGCGTAGTTTCAACATTTTCAAACATTTTACGTTGTTATTTATTTCACTTTTTTAACCTTCGCTTGATTCGCTTTAAAGTTGTTGTTTCTTTATGTGTTGTTCATTTCCATATTCCCATGAAATAAATATTCCACTTCCTTGGCTTTGACGCCTCTTAACTCACTTCTACCGATGTCCTTTTTCTCAAGAAACCAAAACAAAAACAAATCCTTTTGTGATTTTATAATAGTAAAGCATGGGGCAAAATGTAATGCTATTATTTTCTTTTCTTACTTTACTTTTCCGCACAATATCTTTTTCCTTAAATTGGATTCTCTTGTGCTTCCAAAAGCTATAAGCCCATGGGTGAATCTGATTTTTTTTTTTTCATAAGCATAACATGCTTATGTTATGTCCTACAGGATTCAGCTCTTTCACTGCGTTTCGCTACTCTTCCTACAACCCTGTTTTTTTTTTATTTTTCGCATTGTTTTCATCTTTATCTGCAACTTTTCGTGTTTAGTTTTCTTTTCCTTCCTTCCCATTCATCCTAATTTTCTGCGCTGCCGACACATGCTAGTGCCGCCACGACTGCTCCCGTGTTGTTGTTGTTGTTGTTGTTGTTGTTGTTGTTGTTGTTGTTGTTGTTGTTGTTGTTGTTGTTGTTGTTGTTGCTGCTGCTGCTGCTGCTGCTATTTCTATCACTACTGCTACTACGACTACTGCTGCTGCCGCTCCTGCTGCTTCTACTGCTATTAATACCACTACTGCATCTGCTGCCGCTGCTGCCAGTTTTCTGCTGCTGCTGCGTCTGGTATTACTGCTTTGCTATTCCTGCACGCCCTACTGCTGTTTCTGCTGCTACACCCAGGGGGCTACTATTGCTCCCTGCTGCTACAACTGCTACTACAAATTACTACCACCATGTTACTACTGCTGCTGCTACTGCTGCACAAATTAGTGCTGTTGCTGTTGCTTGTTGCTGCTGCTGCTGCTGCTAATGACTGTCAGTGCTAATAAATGTTGCTGTTACTTCTACATGTGTTATTCTTGTTGCTGCTGCTGCTGCTTGCTATTTGCATTGCTGCCTTTGGAAGTTCTCTCTCTCTCTCTCCTCTCTCTCTCTCTCTCTCTAACACATTTTACATAAACATTCTGGAGCACTCGTTTTAGCAACACCACAAACAATCCATCATTTATTAAGCTAGTGTAGAGACTTCAAAGAGAAAAAACCGACAGAGCAAAAACGCGTGGGGCTGCTTCTCTTTCTCCCCAAAGGGGAAGCTGACGAAATGATGCTTTATAGGTTCGTCTGTCATGCATTCATATGAACAAAGCCAGCAGCAGCAGCATCGTCGTTGAAAACCGTGCATAAAATTTCATTTGTGACGCTGTCAGCATATCCAGTGGTAATTGTGGTGAAAACGGGTACCAAAAAAAAGAACAAAAAAAGAAAACATCTGCTTGGGGTGGGGGGTGGGTGGGGTGGAGGAACGGGGGGGGGGGGGGCAGAAAGTGGTGTGTGTGTGTGTGTGTGTGTGTGTGTGTGTGTGTGTGGGGTGTGTGTTGTTGTTGTCTTCAATTTAACGTCTATCCACATAGTGATATTAGACGGGGGTGGAGGGGGGGAGGGAGGAGGGGTGGGAAAGGGAGGAGGAGGGGAGGGGACCGTTTTGTGTATGTAGAATTTATGTCTCTTGCTAAGGAGGAAAAAAAAGGGAAAAAAAGTCAGAAAAATGACATTAACAAAAATCACAATCAACTAGTCTATAACAAATGTCCAAACAGGACTATGAAGTAAACTTTCGCAATATTAAACAAACTAGAAGCGTTTTTGAAAACGCATTCAATACAATTTTCCAAAAATAAACAGGTAAGATTGGTCTTAACTTCTGACATTCAAAAATGATGTGTTTGCTAAAAATTTTTTCACCACATAGACATCTAAACATTTTTGCTGTATTTTGTGATGAACGCATTAAGTTTAAATCCTAAAAAGATAGCAAACCCTAATCTGTCTGAGTTTGATTACCCAGTATGATTCAATATAATTGTTACCCAAAAACCACGAGAATCAAAAAATATATTCTTGGAGAGTCTATCTTTTCTCTGGGTATAGCCTTTAACTCTACTCCAAAACTGCTTGTTCCAGCAAGTGAAACCCTCCTGGATGATAAAGGAACATGAATTTCAGTGGTTTCTTTCCCTTGCCTTCCACCTTTTTTGCTACTTTATCGCCCACTCATTTGAAGAAAATCCAAAATGAGAAGGAACCCAGCAGAAGGAAACTTTTGGTCCCTTTAAAGTTAAGATAATGAATTAATTGACTGATTTCTAACATAATTTTGTTCTTTTTCTTGAAAACTGATGATCTTAAAGCATAGAGTACCGATTGAGAATCTACACAAAAAAGATTTGAAAAAACTGTAATGGAAAATCAACTATGTAATTAAGAGCCATAAGAATACAATAAGTTCAGCAGTAAAAATGGATCGATTTTTGCCAATGAGTATGACTTTTCCTTTTTAAACGCTGGATTACAAAAAGCTAAATCCTGCCGGTGATTTTCTGGGACTGAACCATCTGTATATATCTTAAAATGATTTGGATAAGTGTTCTGTAAATGTAATTGGGACTTCAGTTTTCATAATGTTTGGATTTTCATTTTCTTCATGTCAATATAATTAATATCAAACTGCGCTCTTTTCATCTCCCAAGCAGGACAAGGGGAAGACCGCTTGATTTGTGTCAATTTTACTTGGATTTATATCAGATCTTTGAGTAGATCTGATACGTAGTGGCAATTGGTTCAATGATGAAAATCTGCTTAGCTCTTTTGGGAAAAGAATTTTCAAAATGAAATTTTCAGTTCCTCAGATGCAAATTGTTACTTGTCGAACTTCTAAGACGTATTCATCCAAAGCAATTCTCCATTCTTTATAAGTTCCAAGCGTTGATGCGTGAAAAGGCACACCAAGAGCAAGCCTATAACCTTTACAATCTATGTTTGAAGTTTCTTAAGTAAATAATTAGGGGCGCTAAAAAATACCTCTTGTCCAAAGGAAAATTTTTTGATCTGATCAGCGATTTTTGAGAGATGTTCAAAACTTTGCAATTTTGTCCCCAGGCTTGTTTACTTATAATTTTTAAAAAGTTTTAAAAACATTTCCTTGCCTTAGTAACGATGTAGTTGATATGACGTTCCAGGACAACTTTGGTGTAAGATAGATACCTAAAATTTCACGATACTTTATACTGAATATTGTATTTTCAATTTTTAAAAAGGGCAGCTCGGTGGATTGCTCCATTATTAAAAAAAAATCATAATGGTTTTCTCTGTAGATAATGTCAGACCGTTTTTGTCCATATAATTAAATATATGATCGAGCTCTCTTTGATAGATCTTTTTGATGTAGTTCAATTCCCTTTTTTGATGTTTTTCTTTTCATTGAACTTCATCCACGCATAGATCATCAGCATATTGTACTAATAAAAACATGCTTTGATAAGAGCGAAGGCAAATCGTACTTTAAAAAAGTTAAATAACATAGGGCGATAACAGAACCTTGTGGCAATCCCATATGTAAAAATCTAGAATCAGAGTATGCATTCCTACCGAACACGTATGTTTCTTTATTCAAAAAGCATTTGATGTAGTGATATAATTGTCCTGAAATCCCGTTTGTTTCAATTTATAAAGGAGCTTGGCGTGCCAGACTTGGTCATAGGCTTTTTTGATATCAAAAAAGGTCGCTAGAACATTTCTTCTTCTTGCAAATTGTTGTTTAACTTTTGGGTTTAATTTTCACTAAATTGTCAATAGCAACCTGCCGTTTGGAAGCCTGCTGGTTTAACTGGAAAAACCCTTTATTTTTTTGACAATACTGCGTCAATCTTCTCAAAACTATTCTCTCTAATAGTTTACATATATGTGACGTTAATGCTTTTGGGTCTGTAACTATAATTATCTGTGAAGTTTGCCTTGCTTAAAATTTGGTACAATGATAGACTGTTTCCATTGTTCTGGCATTAGGGCCCCTAAAACCCAAATATTTTTGAAACAATTTTGCAGTAATAAGCAAAATTTTCAGCAGGTGTTTAAGCATATCATTAGAAACTTTATCTAGTTCCACGGAAGTTTTTCTTTTTGGGAAAGAGATAGAATTGCATTTTTCACTTCATCAAAGAGTAATGGAGCATTGATGAAATGACTATTATCATTAACTGGATTAAAATAATCGTTTTTATTTCTTCTTCTGTTCTGAAAGTTTGATTTTTAAAAGGGACAGACCTTCCAAACCATAGATTCGGAAAATATACTGCAAATGATTCTGCTTTTTCTGAATTGGGAGGAATTCTTTGTTCTTCAGCTTGATAGGACAAGATGGCAATTTAAAACCCCTTTTCATTTCATGAAATTTTTTCCAAACTTTTTGTAAATTTTTATGATCAAATCTCATTAGAGCAGAAAGAGGACCAATATTGCCTTTTAGCTTGAGCAAATTACCATTTTTACTGTAGTGATTCGCCTGTTCTTGGCTATCAATTCTCGGGTATTTTGTCTTTTAAATATATTTAAACAAACATTTTGTTTTTAAACGGCTGAGTCACAAGCAGGTGTCCACCAGATATTTCCTGAGTGTTTGTTTGACTTAACTGGGCGAAATTTTGGAATGGCTACATCTGCAGCACAAAGGGATAGCATCAGTAAAAATAAGAATATAACTGATCAACGCTATCAATGTTAATATCAACAGTCTTGTATGTAGCTAGCTTTTTTTTTGAAAGTTTCCCAGTCAGCTGATTTATAATTATATTTTGGGATTATGTCTTCTTGAAATCACAAGAATCAGTTAATTTACTAAAAGTTACAATTATTGGGGGGTTGGTGTGTGTGTGTGTGTGTGGGGTGTGAGTGTGGGTGTGGGTGTGTGTGGTGTGTGTGTGTGTGTGTGCGAGTGTGGGTGTGTGTGTGAATGGTGTGTGTGTGTGTGGTGTGTGTTGTGTGTGTGTGTGTTTTGTGTGTGGTGTGTGTGTGTGTGGTGAGAGAAGACAGAGAAGACAGAGAAATGTGTGTGTATGTGTGTAAATCATCTTTGATTTAACGTCTGTTCACCCAAAGGTGATTATTAGACAAAATAAATAAATATCAAATAAAATAAAAGTATAGTAAAATAAAAAAATTAAATAAATAAATAAAAATAAATAAAAATCAAATAAAATAAAAGTATAGTAAGATAAAAAAAAATTTAAAAAAATGAAATAAATTTATTAAAATAAAATAAAGATAGATAAACTAAATAGGATAGAATAATAAAGAAATGTGTGTGTGTGTGTGTGGGGGGGGGGTAGGTATGTGTCACTGGATGGTTTGTATTGTTTGTGGTGATGGTGTATAGTGTCCTTAGTAATAGTGGAATAATCTGGCCCCTTTACCCTTTCTTCTGTCCGTCCGTATTAAAACTATTCTATTTGTACATTGACAATCTGATACATATAAAGTATCTAAAAGATTTTGGGCTGCAAATCAATTCAAGTTATGCGGTTTCCCCAGCCCAGCCCGCCACGAAGCCCTCCCAGATTGCCACCTTTTAAAAAAATTCATCCCTAACTCGAGTTATGGTTAAAAAATTGACTTGCATACGCATGACTATCAGAGTTTTAAATATCTTAAATCTAAAAGTAAAAAATTCCCAATGTGTCCTACTATCTTAACAATTAACAGATATAATTTAATAACGCAGGAAAGAAACAACAATAAATCAACAAATCAAAGAAAAATACCAACAGGGCTGGAATGCAAAATTTGGGAAAAAATTTAGAAGCTGAAAGTCATTTACAATTTTTTCAATGGATAATGGCTCATAAGGTAGCAGCACGCCCCCTAAAGTTTAGTAATTTGTGCTTTAATTCAGAAGTGTAGAATAAATGCTTTATAGTAATCTGTTTCCACATATGGGAATTACATCTTTAGAAAAATTTTTTTCTAAAAGCATTTAGACGAAGTTTTAAACATCAAAGTTATAATATGTCTGGATTTTGTATTACTAAGATATGTCAAGAGTAACTTTGAATCTGCGATAGGTTCATTTAATCCTTTTTATACAAATTTGTGAATATTGACTGTTTGATGTCATCAGAATAAGATCAAATTCATCTTTAGATATTTTTTTTAATATGTTTATAGCATTCATGTAAATCTAACTATATTCAGCTGTATTGTTCCTTCAACATTACGCGCTGCTCTTTTAGCTGCCCCAGTCAACCACTTCATTATAATATACCCATAATGTGAAGGTACCAATAAAAAGTGATACTGATGTTTTTAGTTATAACTGATGTAATGCATGTTTTATTCTAGTATCATTTCGAGACGCTTTTAATATTTTTGACATTTGATAGCTTGTAGTGCAGATTCGAATCGGGCACATAATAAGACTTTACGTTTGGGCCAGTTTGTGGAAGATCTATGATATGCTGTACCGCCTTTAAATTGCTACCAATTCAGCATAAAAATGGAGTAAGATACCGATATATACCTGTTTCACTATGTTTAGTGGGAAGGGAAATTTCAAATGCTGCCCCGTCTTGCCATTTCGAGGACAAAGATCCGTCTTTTATATATTTTAATATGATCATTATAATGACTCTCCATGTTAAATTAATCAATTTTTTTAATAATTCGGGGATTGATCTTTTTTCATATCTATATGGTCTATAAACAAAATTTGGTTTAACTTGTTCCCATGGTGGAAATAGCGAGAAAGAAAAGGGTTCAAAGGCAACCTCTTTTTCTTTTAAATCTGTAGAGTTAATCATATCCGAGACAATATGTATTTATTTGGGTTTTTTTGAAATGAAAATATTTTGCTCTTTTAACAAAAAACAAGTTGCGAGTCCAGATGTACTTCTTTTTTACAAATATCATAAAGCAGATGATTTTAAATACATATTTTGACGCACAAACGTTTCTGTGGTTATCAAGTGGTAGAAACACCTTTCCTTATAATCCCTAAATTTGAAGCATGAGATGGTACCCCAAGGGCTAAATTTATAAGCTTTAAACCTATACTTTGTAGTTTGTTTAACAAATGCTTTGGAGCACTAAAAATATTTTTCCTAGCATAAGTTTTTAAACCCTGAACGCACAAGAGAATTTGCAAGGGATACAAGCGCTCTAGAATCTTGGCCCCAGTGTTGTTTACTTTTTAATTTTGAGAAAATTGAAAGCTTTCCTTGCCCTTTTTTAGTATAATCTATATGTTGAGTCCATGAGAGTTTTGACGAAAGATAAACTCCCAGAAATTTTTACAGTTTGTGCATAATTAATGACATTTCCATTGATGTGAAAGTAGGGAGTTTTTCTGGGTTGCAAACCCAGAATTAAATAGTACTATATTTGTTTTTTTCCAATGATAGAATCAAGCCATTCTCTGTCATAAACAATTGATTTTATCTAGTTCACGTTGATATACTTTTTTGGTGTAGTTTAATACTCTAGCTGGGTGTTACGTTTTATTGTTACCTTCATCCACAAAACCCGATGTCGTCTGCATACTTGTGGGCTTTAGATAGATTATTGGTAAATCTGCTATTAATTATTAAACAAAATAGGTGAAATAACAGAGCCTGAGGAAACCCATGTGAAGTTTTCTGGTTTTGAAGCATTTGCTGATATGTTTTCAACCATAGTAAAAATTACAGGTTATCAGCTGAAGGTAGACAATATAGAGAATATCAAGAGAAAAACAAATCCACAACAAAAGGGTGACAGCAGATCCTACAAGAAACAGTTATGTAAATGCCGATATTACACTGGATGAAGTTAAAGAAAACATTTTTAACTTAGCAAAAGAAAAATCTGTAGGACTAGACGGGGTATCGAATGAAATGCTAAGGCATTTACCAAACAATGCCAATCAATTTTTTATATGTACTTATACAAAAATGTTGGTCGACTGGTGAAATTCCCTCGAATCTGGAAACATTCAGTTGTTATTCCTATACATAAACAAGGAAAACTTAGAACAGATAAAAGAAGCTATCGCCCTATTGCGTTAACATCTCAAGCATGTAAATTCATGGGAAAGATCGTTTTGAATAGATTAGTTCATTCTGTGAAAAACAAGGCATTATACCTATAAATCAAGCAGGCTTTCGAAAAGGTCGATATACCATTGAACATCTGGGAAAACTCACGACACAAGTAAAGCAAAAAGTTTGCCAGGCGAAAAAATATTCTTGCAACCTTTTCGATGTTAAAAAAGCTTATCACCAATATGGCTAACAAACTTTTACAAAAACTTAAAAATTGGAATATATTAGGTAATGTGGACAAGTACATAGCGAATTTTCGTCACAACGATTCATACAAGTAAGAGTGTATGTGTGTGCTTGTGTGTGTGTGTGTTTTGTGTGTGTGGTGTGTGTGTGGTGTGTGGTGGTGGTGTGGTGTGTGTGGTGTGCGTGGTGTGCGAGTAGTGCTTTTGAGTGTGTATGTGGTGAGTGTGTTGTGCAAGTATGTTGTGTGTGTGTGTGTGTGTGTGTGTTTGTGTGTGTGTGTGTGTGTGAGTGTGTGGTGCGTTGTGTGTGAGTGTGTGCGTGTAAGTGGTGTGTGTGCGTGTTTTGTAAATATGTGTGTGCGTGTGCGTGCGTCGTGCGTGCGTGTGTGTGTGTGTGTGTGTGTGTGTGTGTGTGTGTGTGTTTTGTGTGTGTGTGTGTGTGTGTGTGTGCGTGTGTGTATGCGTGTGTGTATGCGTGTGTGTAAATGTGTGTGTGTGTGTGAGAGAGAGAGAGAGAGAGAGAGAGAGAGAGAGAGAGAGTAGTGAGAGAGAAGAGAGACAGAGAGACAGAGACAGAGACAGAGAGAGAGAGAGAATCCCACCCGTCTATTGGCCTTAAAAGCAGGACTGCTGGAGGCTCATCATGTCTTAGGCTTGGTATTACATCCAGTGACGCCCACGTCTCTCTTTCTGCCGCCCTAAGCGTGTTTTGTTTGTGTCTGTCTGCCTTTCTTTCTTTCTGTCTGTCTGTCTGTCTTCCTTCCTTTCTTTCTTCCTTTCTTTCTTTTTTTTCCTTTCTCTTTCCGTATTTCCTTCTTTGTGTTCGTGCAGTCTTCTATCCTGTCCAGCCCAGTGGCCTGACTCCCCACGCCTCTCATTCCGCCTCCTCCGTCCATAGCCTCAGCCTGGATCGTCCCCTCACAGCCCCCCGGCAATCCTAAGGGACAGTGTCAACGTCAAGTCGTCACGAGGCAACCCACCGGAGGAGACACTGCGCTGCCGCCGAATCCCTTGGGTGGTGTTCAGCGATGCCTGTTCTGATCCAGCAGACGCGGGACACCACCACCCACTAAGCTCCCTACTGACGACAATAACTGCTTAGTCGCGGAGAACGCACGAGCGAGCGTCCAGTCTCGGAAGGGTACCCACCATGTCCGTCCAGCAACAGTCCCCATAAATTTGCCGCCAATGCTACAGCGACATCGACTTGACTTACTGACTGATTTAATCCTCTTCGCTCCTTGAGAAACATAGGGCCTCAACTGCAACCTTCCACATCCGTCTGTCCCTGGTCTTCTCATCTCCCCCCAGGTCAGGCTGGAGGCTCTCAGCTCGTTTAGCAAGTTCCTCCTTCAGGTCTGCTTTGGGCGCCCTCGCTTCCTCTTGCCCTGCGGTTCCACTCGAGCGCCTGCCTGGTGATGTTAGAGGGCTCCTTCCGCAGTGTGTGGCCGACCCATCGCCACTTTCTCTTCCTGACCTGGACGTCCATTGGCTGTTGGTTTGCCCTCGTCCACAGGTCGGTGCTTGGCACTCTGTCGAACCATCACAAGTGGAGGATCTGCCGGAGACATTTATTGATGAAGGTTTGGATCTTCGTGGAGGCGTTGGCGGTGACTCGCCAAGTCTCTGACCAGGACATCGACACGAGCTCCACAAAGGGCAGAGAGCTGGAGATAGAAATCGTCACCAGGAGAGCAGGGCATGAAGAGGCCGCCTTAATCCTTTCTAATCCAACTCAGGTACGCGTTGACTGCTGGGTGAACAGAGGGAGGTTTTTTCAAGCCGTAAAAAATCCGACCTCACGATCGAGAGGTTCAAGCGCACGACCGTCAAATCGGCGGGCAAACGCTCTAATATTTAACTGGCCTCATCTAAAAGATTTGTTAAACATTTTCTGTACTTTGTAATAATGTTTTGCACGGAAAAGAGATAAGAAAAAAAAAAAAAAAAAAAACTAACTGACGCTTTCACCATATTGTTGACACTGCATTGCATATATGCATGAAACAAACTCTCTTGTACATGGTCACGTAACAACATACATGAAGCGGCACAGCAGTATAATGTTATGATTGCAAATCATGCCTGCATGTATAGGTATAGAACACTACATATAGGTCAAGACAGAAAAAAACAACCAACAGAGAAACAGACAGGCCGCAGACAGAGAGACACAAACAGGCAGAAAGGGGAGCGTGAGTGGTGGAACTTGTTAAACGTCAGAAATTCAATTACACACAGACAAAAATGGAAAAGTAAACAGATTTTAAAAGGAAAAAAAACAAACCGCAAACAGTGAAGCCATCCCAGGTCCCATTAAAAGATTGCACCGCAATTTGGTCACGGTGGACTGATTTCTAGTGACAAAGAGGAATGAGCAGAGACAAAGAGGAATGAGCAGTGACAAAGAGAATGAGCAGTGACAAAGAGGAATGAGCATGACAAAAGAGGAATGAGCAGTGACAAAGAGGAATGAGCAGTCACCCGATTCATTCCACGTCAGTTCATTCCACACTCATGAGAACACAGACCTCCACCACTGACCAACGATCCTGATCCGTCCCTTAATCCGCACCCGCACCTACGGATCCACCCTTTAATCCGCACCTACAGCTATGGATCCACCCTTTAATCCGCACCTGCACCTATGGATCCACCCTTTAATCCGCACCTGCACCACGGATCCGCCCTTTAAACCCGCACCTGCAAATACGGATCCACCCTTTAATCCGCACCTGCACCTACGGATCCACCCTTTAAATCCGCACCTGCACCACGGATCCGCCCTTTAACCCGCACGTGCACCTATGGATCCGCCCTTTAATGCGCACCTGCATCATGGCCCCGCCCTTTAATCCGCACCTGCACCTATGGATCCGCCCTTTAATGCGCACCTGCATCATGGCCCCGCCCTTTAACCCGCACCTGCACCTATGGATCCGCCCTTTAATGCGCACCTGCATCATGGCCCCACCCTTTAATCCGCACCTGCACCACGGATCCGCCCTTTAACCCGCACATACATCATGGATCCGCCCTTCGGGAGACAGACAGACAGACAGACAAAGAGACAGACAGACCGAGAGACGCTAGTGAAACACAGAAGATCCTTGGTGAAAACAATGTAGACCTTGGGACAACGACTGGTTAACAGACTGACAGTGCCGCTGCTGAGAGAGAGACACACACACAGCCACGGCTTTCCGGCAGCTGTTGTTGCCATGGCTTCTGCTACAGCTGCTGCTCCTGCTAGACTCGTAGAATACAGCAATAAAGTGGTATGAATAA
>CM031620.1:34833679-34841179 GCA_018398815.1 Conus ventricosus
CACTGAATGTCAGTAAAAATAAACTACCTAAACTTCCTAATTACTATTTTCCACCAATTATCCAAAACATTAGTAATGAAGGAAAAATAAATGTGGCAATATATGTTCATGAAGATGAGAAATATGCTCCATGTGCCAGTCCTGCTCCACTAGACATTCCTGGATTGCACTCATGTGCAGTCAGAATTCAAGTGAATTATAATGTAGTAACAGTTGTTTCTGTATACCTACCTCAGGGCCCAAACGATCGTAATACAGAATGGCTACGTTCTGTTCAATCAGACCCATCTACCAAATATTTAATCACGGGTGATTTTAACGCCCATTCGCCATTCTGGGAAAAGGGATGCCAAATAATAACCAGTAACCGTTTTATTGAAAACATAGTGGACTCCTCTCTTTACCTTCTCAACGATGGCAGTATTACTCGTATTCCAGACAACCCTAAACATAACCCTAGTGCCATCGACTTATCATTCATATCTCCTGAACTAGCTTTATCTTGTGACTGGCTGACACTTGATGATACATTAATAGTGACCATCTACCTATTAAGATTTCTCTTGAAATTATAAGACCTGTAACAAATGATGTAACACATGACAAAGTTCCCAAATATTGTTATAAATTTGCTAACTGGAATAAATTTTCATATCTACTCAGTTCATTTAACATGAACATAGAAACTATTGAGAATCAAGATGTCGATACGTTATATGATCATCTCCAGAATGCAGTACACTCTGCTGCGAAAGAATCAATTCCGACTGTAAAATCTGTAAAATCGAAAAAACATTTGGGTAATGTCTGGTGGAATGATATATGTCAACGGGCGAAACAAGAAAAAATAGAAAAAACAAAAGAATACAAAAGAGAAAAAAAATCCTAAGGAAAAAGCTGAAAAACTTCTTGAGAAAAAAAGAGCAAAAAATCACCTAAATAGAATAATTGCACAAGTAAAACGGCAGTATTGGTCGTCTGTATGTCAAAATGAGGTATCAAACTATAAAGACATTTAAAAACTTTGGACACAATTGAAAACAATGAAAAATGGAGTTTGCCTTCCACATTGTCCGATTAAATTAAAACAATATCAATTTCCGTCACATTTTGATAAATCTGAAGCATTCGCTGAATTATTTGCATACAACAGTAGCATTAACAGCTTATCCTTGGAGAAGAAAAAACACCGCGAACGTGAAGAAAAGAAAAACATCTATGATAGCCCCAAACCAACAGAAAATCACTACCTAAATTCTACTATAACATTGGAGGAAGTCAATGAGGGTATTATTAATCTAAATAAAAAGACATCAGTGGGATTAGATGGCATTTCAAATGAAATATTAAGCCATTTCCCGCAAAATGTCATACAATTTCTACATTTGTTTTTCCAAAAATGTTGGGACAGTGGCAAAATACCCCTAATTTGGAAACGCTCAATTATAATTCCTATTCATAAAAAAGGAAAACCACTCAGTGATATAAACAGCTATCGGCCAATATCATTAACATCTAACACATGTAAATTGATGGAAAAGATAGTGTTAAAAAGGCTCATTCATCATTGCAATAAAAACTGCATCATTCCTATCAACCAAGCTGCATTCCAAGCAGGCAGATCTACAATTGAGCACTTAGTAAAACTTACAACACACGTAAAACATCAATTTGCACGTCGCAAGAACATCCTCGCTACTTTTTTTGACATTCGTAAAGCCTATGAACAAGTGTGGCACAAACGACTAATGTACAAAATAAAGAATATCGGAATCAGTGGAAACATGTACAATTTTTATTCAAGATTTTCTACAAGGAAGGCACATTCAAGCAAAAATAGGAAATACGTATTCCAACCCAAGACCTTTACAAATGGGTTTACCCCAAGGTTCAGTAATTTCCCCAATATTATTTAATATTTTAATCTCTGATCTCCCTAAAGTCTTTCTAAAGATACTGAAGTGGCTCAATTTGCTGATGATATATGCCTATGGACAAAAGTGACAATGAAAAGAAATACACCATCAAGATCACTAAATTACATCAAAATAAAATATCAACTTGAATTAAATAAGATCAATGATTTTTTAAATGTAAATGGTCTTCTCTTTCCCCAGAAAAAACTAATATGATTCTCTTTAATGCTGGTTACGATCCAGGACAACTTCCTACTTTCACGTTGGATGGCATTGTTTTAAACTATGCAAAAAGCGTCAAATTTTTGGGTGTTATCTTAAGTAGTAAGTTATCTTGGAACGCTCATATTGAATATATTTTAAACAAAGCAAGAAAGAGCTTGAATTTCCTAAAAATAATTAGTAAACAACCTTGGGGACAGGACTCGAAATCATTAACCATCTTAGCAACTGCCCTTATACGCTCAAGACTAACTTATGCTCAAGAAGTATTCTTTAATGCTCCTCAATACCTGCTAAATAAACTTCAGGGTACTGATTGCAAAGCTTATAAAATTGCCCTTGGGGTTCCCACACATACATCTAACTTAGGGACGTATAATGAAGTAGGAATCTTACCTCTTGCAGAACTTCGGAAAGCTTCTACTTCAAAATTTATCTTAAAGAGCTTTTCACAAAACAATTTTAGCTCAGAAGAAGTATGTTTAAAATCAGAGAAGGATTTCGGAAAACGTGCCCAAAATATGCTGTCAACAAGGTCTATTTACTCGTTTTCCTCCGATCTTCTAAAGGATACCAAAATAGATAAAAACAACATTGCCCCAAAGCCCACGTATTCACCTATTCCAAAATGGGAACAACCTAAAGCCTCCTTTGATATAGATTATACAGATATATCAAAAAAGGATGTCCACATACCTTAAGGACATCTGTTTACGCTCATTTAGAAAGTAACTACAATCACCATTTGAAAATTTTACAGATGGCTCAGTGCTAGAAAATGATAACGCGGGAGCAGCCTTCATAATCCCTAGATTCAAAATAGAAAAGCTCTTCTGTCTTGGTAGACAGTTATCGATATTTAGTGCCGAATTAATTGCTATACTTAAGTCGTTAGATTCATCCTAAATTTTCCAATAAATAATTCCCAAATTATGATAGGTGTTGATTCGAAAGCAGCAATCCACTCGATTTAGTCTGCATGTCCTTCAATTCGTCTTGAATGGTATTAGAAATTCATCATTTCATTCATCTTTTATCCATGAAAGGTATTACTGTTACTTTTTGTTGGATCCCCTCTCATTGTGGTATTGTACCCAACGAGCGCGTAGATCAACTTGCAAGAAAAGCAGCTCAAAATATCAATTACGCAATACCACTTAACATTCCTTTAGATTTGAAAGAATGTTTTTTCCATTATAAATTCAACGTCAAGAGAAAAAGTTAAAACATTACTGATGAACTCAGACGTCCAATATTATCACAACTGTGTAAAGTTTAGTGATGGATACAAGAGGAAAACGTACAAACAAGTCTCTTTTCTCGTTAGGGAGATTGAAAGCTTAGTCCATAGATTTCGTTTGAACGCACTGAAAACAAAATATTGTCATGACGTTAAATGTATGTGTGGGGAAACCTTTAGTATCAGTCATTTACTAATTCAATGCCCAAGAGCAAGAGAACTCTTTACAAATTCGGGTATTGATGGTTACACTGATGGATCGACTTCCTTACCTTACCAAGCATTTTAAACAGTTCTTGTGTTCTTGAGTCAGTTTGCAAATGTTTGTTATGTAGTTCAATTGGCCTTTATCTTTAGATCTTATCTCTACTCAATTACATTATTTTGCTTAAATTAAATGGAAGAGGGATAGAGGGGAGGGGGGGATGTCATATTCTATCATTAACGTATTAATACACTCAATCACTTACATACTTCATTCACACACACATAAAACTGTCTGAATCACTGTAGTGGCAGGACATTAAACCGACGACAACACACACACACACACTCACACACATACACACACACACTCACAGGCACACACACACAACACACGCACACACACTCACAGGCACACACACACACAACACACACACACACACACACACACACACACACACACACACACACACACACACACACACATACACACACACACACACACACACACACACACACACACACACACACACACACCAAGCCGCTCATTCCGGCGTCCCAAAATACACAGCTGTACGCAGTCCCGTCCTGTCGCAGTCTTGGCACCATCATTCCACAGGGATCAACAATTAGCACGTCGTGTTCTTCGGTACAGGCCATTGGGAATATGTTTCAATCACAAATACCAGGTCGACGACCCTCAAGAGGCAACCCACCAGAGGGGACACTGCACTGCTGCCGATGGCCTTCGGTGGCGATGGCTTTGTGCCGTTGTGGGAAGGACAACGTCAAGTGTACTACAGATTTTGTTCTGCTTTGTTCAATCAACAGAAATGTCAGCATTATTTTTTCTCTCTAATTATTCATTTATCTGTTGTATCTCTCCATCTATTCGCGAGATTAGCCCCTCTTTCTTCCGAAGCTGTCTTCACTGTATGTTGTTGCTATTTATGATTTATTTGTTTCTGTATTCATTGATACATTTATTTCTTCATTTATTCTAACGTGTTTTTGTTATTATTCATCTATCTGTCTATTCGTTTCTTCATTTATCTATCCATTCGCAAGATTCGTCCCTCTTTCTCGGTAGTTGTGGTCATTATTTTTGTTGCTCCTCCTCATCATTTACTGGTTTAAATGTGTGTATGTTTCATTGTTGCTGTAGTTACCAGGGGGAAAGAAAGACCAAAGGGAGGATGGGAGTCGCCACCCTCTCCCTCCCCTCTCCCCCCCCCCTCCCCCCGTCCGTCTACCAACCCATCCCATCTCTCCCCCCCCCCCCCCTCCACCACCACCACCCCGCCCCGCGCACCTTCCGCCAGTCCCCATGACACCTGGATTGTTTCAATGTTTTAAAGGGCAAGCGAAGCTCCGGTAAATGATCGTAAAAACTCCTTGGGACTACCGGCCGTGCCCCCTTCCCCCCTGTCGGGGCCCGGGCCCGGCGAGTTCCTGAGAGAGCAGTTCGCTGTCTCGTAGTTACCGAGTTCTCTCCCCCTGCCCTGTCATCTGGTAAGTAGGTGCTGGGGGGGCAGGCGGGGGGGGGGGGGGGGGGGGGGGGCGTGGAGGGGGCGGGGTCGGTAGCTGAGGACAGGAGGGGATTACAGGCTGGCGACTGCAGGCGAATGGCGCGGGGGGCGGGGGGGGGGGATAATGGGGGTGGGGCTGGGGCTGGGGTGGGGAGAGCAAGGAGGGGAAGGCTGGTTGGAGAAGGGGGGGGGAGTGGGGGGGTGATGGACGGAGGGTGTGGCCAAGGGCAGGAGGAGAGTGGGTGGGGTGTGGAGGAGGGTGGGACGGGATGGATGGACAGAAGATGACTTCTGACAGTGTAGGAGACAACAACAAAGACGTGGAAACAAAACAATAATAATAAAATAAAAATTAGAATTTTTTTTTTAAAGCAAACGTAAGTCGGCGACAAAAACTGAATTTAACCATTTCTACTCTAGAACAGTATTTTTTTTCCTTTTTTCCCCTCCAATGTCATCATGAATGTTTGATGAGTCATTTCATAGAATTACGTCAGAATTCTTCGCCTGCGTTTCTTTTTGTTCAATCCTTTAGTTTGTTGTTTTTTTGTTGTTGTTTTTTTTTAACAAATACGAGGTAGAGCGTTTGACTTCCAGTGTCAAGGGTTTCGGGTTCGAGTCTGGACAACCTCAGGAGACCGACATCTGAAGTGGAGCGACATGGAAACGACAACATTGCTTCTTCAGGTGTTTGTTGGAGCTGGACTGTCGCGCTGTTGTTTTTGTTTCTTGTTGCGGAATGACTCATCAACGGCAACACCGTTCTACAAAGAGTTTGTGGAAGCAGCAAGATGAGGCGATACCATCATTGTTCTTCATGTGTACATTGGCGACAAACCACTTTGTTCATGTGTTCCTAGGACAAAACCACTTTGTTCATGTGTTCCTAGGACAAAACCACTGTTTGTGTTCCTAGGACAAAACCACTTTATGTGTTCCTGGGACAAAACCACTTTTTTCGTGTGTTCCTGGGACAAAACGACTTTGTTTATGTGTTCCTAGGATAAAACCACTTTGTTCATGTGTTCCTAGGACAAAACCACTTTGTTGATGTGTTCCTAGGACAAAAGCACTTTGTTCATGTGTTCCTAAGACAAACCACTTTGTTCATCTGTTCCTAGGACAAAATCATTTTGTCCATGTGTTCCTAGGACAAAACCACTTTGTTAGTGTGTTCCTAGGACAAAACCACTTTGTTAATGTGTTCCTAGGACAAAACCACTTTGTTCATGTGTTCCTAGGACAAAACCACTTTGTTCATGTGTTCCTAGGAGCGGAATGATCGCAACGACATTACTGTTCTTCGTGCGTCTGTTGACAATGAAATGACGTGACGACAAGGTTATTGCTTGCGCGCGCGCACGTGTGTGTGTGTGTGTGTGTGTGTGTGTGTGTGTGTGTGTGTGTGTGTGTGTGTGTGTACGCATGTGTGTGTTGTTGTTGTTGTTGTTGTTGTTGTTGTTGTTGTTGTTGTTGTTGTTGTTGCTGCTGCTGCTGCTGCTGCTGCTGTTGTTGTTGTTGTTGTTGTTGTTGTTGTTGTTGTCTTAAGGCAGAATTACTTCGACGCAACAACGATGTTCTTCTCGTGTTTGTTGGAGTAGAATTACTATACGACTAAACCATCTTTACTGCAAAGGAGTGATTCAGCGACAACAACCGTTTTTCACCGGAGCAGAATAACGTCGCAACAACAATGACAGTTAACGTGTTTGTCAGGCACATAGAAACAAGAAGACTGGTTGAAAAGACACGTGTTCAAACCAACAACTGTGTTGTTCATTGTCTGGGATACGTTTAATACAACAGAAACATTGTTGTGCGTAATTTATCGCATTATTCCAACAACCTAAGGTTTTAGGTGTGTTAATTATGATGATTAGGATGGAGGTGAGGGCTGTGTTCTGTGGTGCTGTCGTCATTGTTCTTGTTGGTTCTAACGTCCCAGGTCATATATACTGTCTGGCAAGCGATCTTTCTATCTTTCAATTTATCAGTCAATCAAATTAATTGTCTATCTATCTATCTGTCTCTCTTTCTATTTATCTGTCTGTCTGTCTGTCTGTCCACCTGCCTGTCTGTCTGTCTGTCTGCCTGCCTGTCTGTCTGTCTGTCTGTCTGTCTACCTGTCTACCTACCTACCTACCTACCTACCTACCCACCCACCACCCACCCACCCACTATCTATCTATCTATCTATCTATCTATCTATCTATCTATCTATCTATCTATCTATCTATCTATCTATCCATCCATCCATCCATTTGTATACTATCTCTGCATCTTACCTGTTACAATATCACTAAATCTTTCTTTCAATCTGTCTGTCTTCTTATCTATTTATCCACTATATCTCTGTTTATCTAAATTTTCTCATCATCATGCGAACATC
>CM031620.1:34846179-34851179 GCA_018398815.1 Conus ventricosus
AAAAACCTGTTAACAGCTGTGAAGAAAAGAAATCATATAACAGGACTTCCCTGCGCGCTCGGCAGTACAAATGACTGTGGAACGTGCGCGCGCGCGCGTGTGTGTGTGTGTGTGTTGTGTGTGTCTGTGTGTAATGTGTGTTGTGTGTTGTGTGTGTGTGTGTGTGTGTGTGTGTGTGTTGTGTGTGTGTGTGTGAGTGTGTGTGTGTGTGTGTGTGTGTGTGTGTGTGTGTGTGTGTGTGTGTTGTGTGTGTGTGTGTGTGTGGTGTGTGTGTGTATGTGTGGTGTGTGTGTGTGTGTGTGTGTGTGTGTGTGTGTGTGTGTGGTGTGTGTGTGTGTGTTGGTGATGTGGGTGTGTGTGTGTGTGTGTGTGTGTGTTGTGTGTGGTGTGTGTGTGTGTGGTGTGTGTGTGTGTGTGTGTGCTGTGTTGTGGTGTGGGTGGTGTGTGGTGCGTTGCGTGGTGCGTGGTGCGTGCGTGCGTGCGTGCGTGCGTGCGTGTGTGTGTGCTCTCACCATCACACTCGTTAGATTTCTTTCTTTTCTTTTTTTCTTTCTGTCTTTCTTCTTCTTACTCTTCTTTTGTTATCATCATCACACTCATTACTACTACTATTACTTCTACTACTACTATTACTATTTTCGCTATTACTATTTTCATTATTATCAATGTTACTATAAACAAATCACCATCATCATCATTGATGATGATGATGATGATGATGATGATGATGATGATGATGATGATGATGATTTATATTGTGGTTATCATCATTATCATTATTATTGTTACTGCTATCATCATGATTATTATTGTTACTACATCATCATCATCATCATCATCATCATCATCATCATCATCATCATCATTATCACTATTCCAGTGTCTGCAAAGGCCTGTAATACTAGATCACGCAGTCTGTAATACACAATATGCCGACTAGCCCCTTGGATGGTACGGAATTGAACGCTGAGTGTATCACCAATTATCAAGTCTTTTTGAAATTAGTTCCAATGATGAATTAATTAAAGCGTGTTTCCGCAAAGCTAGCAAGGACCCATTACTATCGCGCTCAACCACATCAGCTCACATGCATTAACTTTCAGAGAAATGTAATACAATAAACGAAGAGAGAGAGAGAGAGAGAGAGAGAGAGAGAGAAGAGACAGAAAGAGAGGGGAGAGAGAGAGAGAGAGAGAGAGAGAGAGAGAGAGAGAGAGAGAGAGAGAGAGAGAGAGAGTGCAAGACAGAGACAGACAGACGGACAAACAGATGGACGGACGGAAGGATAGATACAGATACCGCGTGATCAAGCCAGCTAGTCAGCCAGCCAGTCTGCAAGACAGACAGACAGACGGACAGACAGAGACAGATAGAGACAGACAGACAGACAGACAGAGAGGGACAGACAGACAGACAGAGACAGACATTTTGAAAGACAAGAAGAACACGGCTCAGAACAACGACTCTTTGTGCTTGTTCTTGCAAGAACAAAATTTTACTTTCACAATTACGAACGTCTACTTCAGCAGTCACGGCAGTACCGATGATTCACGGTGTGATGCCTACACAACTTTCTAGTCAGAGATTCCGGATCGGTAAGCTGTCGGTGACTTGGGAAACAAAATTCCGCCGAAGTTGAAGATAAGTGATTGCTCGTTCATTTTCGTTGTCCAGAGTGTTGTGTATCTTGCTTGAAGAAGACTTATGAGGTCGAAACGCGTCGTGCTCTGTCTTGTGATTCGTTTGTCTACATTATTCGGCAAATCCTTAAAATGCTTTAAAAAAAATTGTTTAGATTTCCGCCTACAGTAACCTCACTTTGCAACTAGAAAAAAAAAGTTTCATATCCTTTGGGAACCGTTTGGTTGGTGCCAGTTGCCATGCAAGAGTTCTCCTATGATGGAAATCAAATTTGTGGCTGCTTGATTTAGATTTACGCTCTCAAGTCGTAAGCAGACGTTTAACTCTTTACGGCTCTGATGTTCAAGTTCACAGTGTTGGAGAAATATTCGAATTTTCAGACAAAGAGATTGCTAAATTCCAAAACAATCCCAACCTAAGCAGACGTAGCGATGGTAGCAGGTAGAAAGTCTGAGGACAGGTGGACAGGCTGCACACCAAAAATGAATGCAACAAGCCCTTGTTTAAGGAGTCAAGTATTTATAGAACGGCAAGATGACTATGTTTTGAGAATTTGTATCGTGTCTGAAAGTTGATTCTCCTTCTTTTAATTTTTGATGTGTCCGTGAAGGTGCGTACCGGGTGGTTCCAAGCGGACAGATTCAAATCAAAGGAACGGAACAATTTTGGGGAGACCACCCGGTACGAAGAAAGGTTCACGGGTGAGTGAAATGGGACGTCAGGTATGGGGGTAGCTCGTGTAGTTCTAGTCTGTGAATGATGTCACCAGTAGAGATCCCTAAAAAAACCCAAGTGAAATAGCTGGCGGGGCTTGTGCATTAGACCTGTTATCAGTTCAATATCAAATCTGGGCTCAAATCTATGCTACGCCTCGAAACGCTCACCTGGATGACGTAGTGATTAGGTGCAAAATCCTGATTGTGGCGTGTGGCTACGGCAAAAAGTCTTCACAGGAGAGGACCGAGCCGCACGCATCCTGGGGACTCGTGGACGCCCTTTCCGTCATTGCCTTCTTTTTTCTTTATGTTCCAAGCTGTGCTTTCAAGATGTCCGAGCACCTTAAGACCAAGACGCCTTGTGGCCAGTGTCATCAACTAATTGCCGCTGATCACTCGTTTTCAACTGGAAGAAAACATTTCCAACATTTCCAAAAATGTTCAAGCCTTATAGAGTTCATTTTTTGTCCCTCCTCGACCAGATCCACGTGGATCTCTTCTCAGCTGCTCCCACTATCGCCTTTTTTTGGCTCTCTGGCCTCTCTACTTCCAAGGAGTCGTGAGCTGTTTTGTAGATCCTAGGTTGATGAGCCTACAGGTGCACATACCATAGTCTCAATGGCGAGTCCGTTAACTTGAAATTCAGATATGTGTCACTATGTGTCTCGGCCGAGCACAAGCGAGCTGTATTTTGCAGGATATGGGAATGTTTTGCCAAAAAAAAAATCACGATAAAGAGAAGTCGCAGTAATAAATAAAGACAAATCACAGTACACTGATCAATAAACACAAAGTCGCATTGCAAAGCATACAAAGAAGACTTAACAGGTCGAAACGCGTCCTGCTTTGTCTTGAAATTTGTTTGTCCCTGTTAACTGGCGGAGTTACTTTAATTTCCTTTTAAAAGCCGCATTACAAAGATCAACAATGACAAGTCGAAGTACAATGATAAATACTGACAAGAGTCGCAGTAAAAATGATCAATAAACGCAAGTAGCAGTACAATGATTACTAAAGACAAGTCATAGTACAGTGATAAATAAAGACAAGTCATAGTACAATGATTACTAAAGACAAGTTATAGTACATGATAAATAAAGACAAGTCATAGTACAATGTTTAATAAAGACAAGTCATAGTAAAATTGTTAATACAGACAAGTCATAGTAAAATGATAAATAAGACAATTCATAGTACATGATAATAAGGACAATCATGTACAGTGAAAAATAAAGACAAGTCTTAGTACAGTGATAAATAAAGACAAGTCATAGTACAGTAATATAAAAGACAAGTCATAGTACAATGATTAAATAAGACAAGTTATAGTCATGTGATAAATAAGACAAGGTATAGTACAATGATACTAAAGAAAAATCCATATTTACATGAAAATAAGACAAGTCTAGTACAATGGTCAGTAAAGACAAGTCTTTAGTACAATGTTCACTAAAGACAAGTCATAGTACAATGTATAAAGACAGTCATGAAAATGATAATACAGACAAGTCATGTAAAATGTCATAAAGACAAGTCATAGTACAATGATCATATAAGAAAAAGTCCTAGTACAATGATAATAAAGGGAAAAAGTCATAGTACAATGTCAATAAAAGACAATCTAGTACAAGGTCTAAAGAAAAATCATAGTACAATGTCATAAAGACAAGTCATAGTAAAAATGATAAATACAGACAAGTCATAGTACAATGATAAATACAGACAAGTCATAGTACAATGGTCACTAAAGACAAGTCATAGTACAATGATAAATACAGACAAGTCATAGTACAATGATAAATACAGACAAGTTATAGTACAATTCTCACTAAAGACAAGTCATAGTACAATGATAAATACAGACAAGTCATAGTACAATGATAAATACAGACAAGTCATAGTACAATGGTCACTAAAGGCAAGTCCTAGTACAGTGATAAATAAAGACAAATCATAGTACAATGATCAATAAAGACAAGTCATAGTACAATGATAAATACAGACAAGTCATGGTACAATGATAAATAAAGACAAATCATAGTATAATGATAAATAAAGTCAAATCATAGTATAATGATACATAAGACAAGTCATAGTACAATGATCACTAAAGACAGTCATAGTACAGTGATCAATAAAAGACAAGTCACAGTACAATGATCAATACAGACATGTCACAGTACAATGATCACTAAAGACCTGTGGAAGTAAAAATAAGATCAATGAACACAAATCACAAAACAATGATGTGCGCGAACAATAGATCACAGACTTCAACTGAGCATGAAACATGTGGAATCGCTTAAAGTCCACAATCTGGTGACACTGAACAACAGATCATTCACGTAGTTTTGGTTTATAACATGAAAAGGGTGATTTAATTTAAGCGTTTTATCTTTTTTTCAAGACTTACCTTTGTGTGTTTTTCTATGGCAAAGCCAAAAACTTGCCATGGCCACTAAAAAGCAAGAATAATTCACAAACGCACGCGCACGCGCACGTGCGCGCGCGCCACGACACACACACACACACACACACACACACACACACCCACACACACACACACACACACACACATCACGCACAAACAAACAACAAACGCGCGCGCGCGCACACACACAACTACATCACACACACACACAC
>CM031620.1:34856179-34863679 GCA_018398815.1 Conus ventricosus
TATTGTTGTTGTAATTATTGTTGTTGTTGTTGTTGTTGTTTTGTTGTTCTTCTTCTTCTTCTTCTTCTTCTTCTCTTCTTCTTCTTCTCTCTCCTCCTCCTCCTCCTCCTCTCCTTCTCCTTCTTCTTCTTTTTCTTCTTCTTCTTTTTCTAATTTTCATCTTTTTTCATTTATTAATCTCTTCTTTCTCTCTTTTTTTTTGTCCATATTTTTTTCTCCTTCTTCTTCGCTACTCCCTCGGTCTGTTCTTTTGCTGTTCTTCACAGTTTTGATACGGTTTTCCGCTGTCCTGAAGGCTATAAACAAAATAAACTGACACTGAACCTTGTATTTGTAACCTTTTTCTTTTACGATCATGACAGCGAGACCTATTTATCCACGTTCTTCCCTTTTCTTTCTCTTCTTTTTTTTTTCCTGGTCTATCTTTCCCTGTTTCTTTTCACGTCATTCTTTTTAGTGGGTTTTGTTCTTCATTGTCATTCCATCTGTTTATTTTTTATACTTGTTCTGAAGCAATACTGGTGACTCCAACGGCAACAACGAAGTATGGCGATGTACCAGCGTCCATGCTTTCAATGTTAATTTCCAAAATGTCGACATGTGTTGAAAAACTCACTCTTTCACACACCATACAGTATCATTTTGTTTGTTTTTTGTTGTTGTTGTTTGAATGTAGCCGAATTCACCGAGTTACAACAGACTCAGACACAGAGCATCAACAAATGAACCAAGAAATGCAGGGTTTCTTTCCCATGTCTCTTGGTCTCCAGAACGACTTCTGTACGAAGCTGATAGACATAGACTACCTTATCAAAACAAGTGCTTTGGTAGCGCCAGCCAGCAACCTGTTAGAAAAGCAGCCAAGTTAGATTTCCTTCACGCTCTGCCGAAGCACGATGACAATCTCGACAACACACAAGAAGACCAAAAACAAAAAAAAAAAAAAAGACCCCGATGAACACAGCGTTGTTCCCTCCAAAAAGTAGTTCTCCATTTCTCAAGTGCCCACACACCCGAACAGCTTTTAGGTCTCATAGTTATCCTTGTGGGTTTTTGTATACACTCTTCCCCCCCCCCCTCCCCCCCCCCCCCCACCCCTTTCCAAACTTCCCACCTCCCTTCTTTCTTTTTTTTATTTTCTCCATCCGGACCTACCATCCCCGTCCCTATCTCCCATCACACCATATCCACTCTCTACTCTCTCTCTCTCTCTCTCCTCTCTCTCTCTCTCTCTCTCTCTCCTCTCTGTCTTTTACCCTAGCCATTAATAAGCGTAGCCATGTACTAACAGTTGTCCATAAAATTCTTCCCTTCTACCGCGAGGAATGTAATAAATCTGTACTTGATTTTCTGTATACCCCCCCCCCCCCCCCCCCCTCCCCCCCCCCCCCCCCCCCCCCCCCCCCAACCGCCCCTTCGGGCAACTTGTGTGAGGTTTACAGAGAAGTTCAACTTGACAGTGCCAGGTTTTGGTGACCATAGAAATCGGAGGCGCAGAGCGTGGGTTCTCTCTGCTCTCTGTCTGTCTGTCTATCTGTCTGTCTGTCTGTCTGTCTTGTTGTTGTGTGTTGTCTCTGCTCTCGTCTCGTTCTCTCTCTCTCTCTCCTGCTCTCTCTTTCGTCCTTTTGTCATCTCTGCTGGTTTCTCGTTTTCTCTCTGCTCCGGCTCTGTCTTTTCTGTCTGCCTGTCTTCTGTCGTTCTCTGTTGTGTGTGTGTGTGTGTGTTGTGTTGTGGTTTTGTTGTGTTGCTGCTGCGTATGTGTCGTGTGGGCGTGTGCTGTGCTGTTGTGTGTGTGTGTTTGTGTGTGTTCGTTGGTGTTGTGTTGGTGTGTGTGTTGGTGTTGTGTGTTATGTGTTGGTTGTGTGTGGTTGGTGGGTGGCTGTGTGTGAGTTTGCCTGTGTGCGTGCGTGTTTTCGCATTGTTTGAGTTTGGTGGTGAGTGATGGTGACTGTTGTGTGTGTGTGTGTGTGTTGTGGTGGGTGGTTGGTTGGTTGGTCGTGGTTGGTGTGGTTGGTGGTGTGTGGTGTGTAGTGTGGTGGTTTGGTTGGTGTGTGGTGGTGTGGGTGGTGTGGTGTGTTGTGTGTGGTTGGTGGTTGTGGTGTGGTTGTGTATGTGGTGGTGTGGGTGTGATGAGTGGTGGGTGAAGTTTGGTGTGGTATGGGCGTGAGTTGGGTGGTGGCGTGTTTCTATATGCTGGTGTTATTATTTTGAGGTTACGTTTTGGTGTTCTGTTGGGTGGTGTGGTTGGTATACGTGTGTTGTTGTGTGTGCTGGTATTGTAGCGGTGGTGTGGTGGTTTGGTCTTTGTGTAGTTTGTGTTGCGTTGCGTTGGTAGTTGGGATGTGTTTGGTGCTTGTGTTATAAGTGTTGGTTTTGGTTGGTTGCGTGGTGCTGCTGTGTGTTGCCGTGTGCGCGCTGTGTATGATGTGTTGGCTTTTGGCTGGTATGGACTGTGATTTGGGCTGGTATGGACGGTGAGTTTGGTAGTATGACGGTGGTTTGGGCTGGTATGGACGGTGAGTTTGGCTGGTATGGACGGTGAGTTTGGGCTGGTATGGACGTGAGTTTGGGCTGGTATGGACGGTGAGTTTGGGCTAGGTGAGTTTGGGCTGGTATGGACGTGAGTTTGGGTTGAGTATGGACGGTGAGTTTTGGGCTGGTATGGACTGTGAGTTTGGGCTGATATGGACGGTGAGTTTGGGCTATGGACGTGAGTTTTGGGTTGTATGGACTGTGAGTTTGGGCTGGTATGGACGGTGAGTTTTGGTGGTATGGACGGTGAGTTTGGGCTGGTATGGACGTGAGTTGGGCTGGTATGGACGGTGAGTTTGGGCTGGTATGGACGGTGAGTTTGGGCTGGTATGGACGTGAGTTTGGGCTGGTATGGACGGTGAGTTTTGGTGGTATGAACGTGAGTTTGGGCTGGTATGGACGGTGAGTTTTGGGCTGGTATGGACGGTGAGTTTGGGCTGGTATGGACGGTGAGTTTGGGCTGGTATGGACGGTGAGTTTGGGCTGGTATGCACGGTGCGTTTGGCTGGTATGGACGGTGAGTTTGGGCTGGTATGGACGGTGAGTTTGGGCTGGTATGGACTGTGAGTTTGGGCTGGTATGGACGGTGAGTTTGGGCTGGTATGGACGGTGAGTTTGGGCTGGTATGGACGGTGAGTTTGAGCTGGTATGGACGGTGAGTTTGGGCTGGGATGGACTGTGAGTTTGGGCTGGTATGGACGGTGAGTTTGGGCTACGGTGAGTTTGGGCTGGTATGGACTGTGAGTTTGGGCTGGTATGGACGGTGAGTTTGGGCTGGTATGGACGGTGAGTTTGGGCTGGGATGGACGTGAGTTTGGGCTGGTATGGACGGTGAGTTTGGGCTGGGTATGGACGGTGGTTTGGGCTGGTATGGACTGTGAGTTTGGGCTGGTATGGACGGTGAGTTTGGGCTGGGATGGACTGTGAGTTTGGGCTGGTATGGACGGTGAGATTTGGCTGGGATGGACTGTGAGTTTGGGCTGGTATGGACGGTGAGTTTGGGCTGGTATGGACGGTGAGTTTGGGCTGGTATGGACTGTGAGTTTGGCTGGTATGGACGGTGAGTTTGGGCTGGGTATGGACGGTGAGTTTGGGCTGGGATGGACGGTGAGTCTGGGCTGGTATGGACGGTGAGTTTGGGCTGGTATGGACTGTGAGTTTGGGCTGGTATGGACGGTGAGTTTGGGCTGTAGGACGTGAGTTTGGGCTGGTATGGACTGGTAAGTTTGGGCTGGTATGGACGGTGAGTTTGGGCTGGTAGGACGGTGAGTTTGGGCTGGTATGGACGGTGAGATTGGGCTGGTATGGACGGTGAGTTTGGGCTGGTATGGACGTGAGTTTGGGCTGGTATGGACGGTGAGTTTGGCCTGGGATGGACTGTGAGTTTGGGCTGGTATGGACGGTGAGTTTGGGCTAGGTGAGTTTGGCTGGATGGACTGTAAGTTTGGGCTGGTATGGACGGTGAGTTTGGGCTGGTAAGGACGGTGAGTTTGGGCTGGTATGGACGGTAGTTTGGGCTGGTAGGACGGTGAGTTTGGGCTGGTATCGACGGTGAGTTTGGGCTGGTATGGACGGTGCGTTTGGGCTGGTATGGACTGTGAGTTTGGGCTGGTATGGACGGTGAGTTTGGGCTGGTATGGACTGTGAGTTTGGGCTGGTATGGACGGTGAGTTTGGGCTGGGATGGACTGAGTTTGGGCTGGTATGGACGGTGAGTTTGGGCTACGGTGAGTTTGGGCTTGGTATGGACTGTTAGTTTGGGCTGGTATGGACGGTGAGTTTGGGCTGGGATGGACTGTGAGTTTGGGCGGTATGGACGGTGAGTTTGGGCTGGGATGGACTGTGAGTTTGGGCTGGTATGGACTGTGAGTTTGGCTGGGATGGACTGTGAGTTTGGGCTGGTATGGACGGTGTAGTTTGGGCTGGTATGGACGGTGAGTTTGGGCTGGTATGGACGGTGAGTTTGGGCTGGTATGGACGGTCAGTTTGGGCTGGTACGGACGGTCAGTTTGGGCTGGTATGGACGGTGAGTTTGGGCTGGGATGGACTGTGAGTTTGGGCTGGTATGGACGGTGAGTTTGGGCTACGGATAACTTTGGGCTGGTATGGACTGTAAGTTTGGGCTGGTATGGACGGTGAGTTTGGGCTGGTATGCACGGTGGGTTTGGGCAGGTATGGACGGTGCGTTTGGGCTGGTATGGACGGTGAGTTTGGGCTGGTATGGACGGTGAGTTTGGGCTGGTATGGACGGTGAGTTTGGGCTGGTATGGACGGTGAGTTTGGGCTGGTATGGACGTTGAGTTTGGGCTGGTATGGACGGTGAGTTTGGGCTGGTATGGACGGTGAGTTTGGGCTGGTATGGACGTGAGTTTGGGCTGGTATGGACTGTGAGTTTGGGCTGGCATGGACTGTGAGTTTGGGCTGGTATGGACGGTGCGTTGGGCTGGTATGGACGGTGAGTTTGGGCTGGATGGACTGTGAGTTGGGCTGGTATGGACTGTGAGTTTGGGCTGGGATGGACTGTGAGTTTGGGCTGGTATGGACGGTGAGTCTGGGCTGGTATGGACGGTGAGTTTGGGCTGGTATGGACGGTGAGTTTGGACTGGTATGGACGGTGAGTTTGGGCTGGTATGGACGGTGAGTTTGGGCTGGTATGGACGGTGAGTTTGGGCTGGTAACGGACGGTGAGTTTGGGCTGGTATGGACGGTGAGTTTGGGCTGGTACGGACGGTGAGTTTGGGCTGGTATGGACGGTGAGTTTGGCTGGGATGGACTGTGAGTTTGGGCTGGTATGGACGGTGAGTTTGGGCTGGTATGGACGGTGAGTTTGGGCTGGGATGGACGGTGAGATTGGCTGGTGTGGACGGTGAGTTTGGGCTGGTATGGACGGTGAGTTTGGGCTGGTATGGACGGTGAGTTTGGGCTGGTATGGACGGTGAGTTTGGGCTGGGATGGACGGTGAGTTTGGGCTGGTATGGACGGTGAGTTTGGGCTGGGATGGACGGTGAGTTTGGGCTGGATGGACGGTGAGTTTGGGCTGGTATGGACGGTGAGTTTGGGCTGGGATGGACGGTGAGTTTGGGCTGGGATGGACGGTGAGTTTGGGCTGGGATGGACGGCGAGTTTGGGCTGGGATGGACGGTGAGTTTGGGCTGGATGGACGGGATTTGGCTGGGATGGACGGTGAGTTTGGGCTGGGATGGACGGTGAGTTTGGGCTGGGATGGACGGTGAGTTTGGGCATGGTATGGACGGTAAGTTTGGGCTGGGATGGACGGTGAGTTTGGGCTGGAATGGACGGTGAGTTTGGGCTGGATGGACGTGAGTTTGGGCTGGATGGACGGTGAGTTTGGGCTGGGATGGACGGTGAGTTTGGGCTGGGATGGACGGTGAGTTTGGGCTGGGATGGACGGTGAGTTTGGGCTGGGATGGCGTGATTGGGCGGATGGACGTGAGTTTGGGCTGGGATGGACGGTGAGTTTGGGCTGGGATGGACGGTGAGTTTGGGCTGGGATGGACGGATGAGTTTCAAAGTGAGGTGATTGCAGGCGGACACTGAAACACACCTGGAAGAACACTGACTATTCCGCCCAACGAAAGACCCAAACAAACGACAAGACGACCACGACGCGTTTGGACCTCCTTGGTCTTTGTCTTCTTCTTCGGACAAAAAAGACCAGAGAGGTCGAAACGCGTCATCTTTGTCCGATTGTTTTTTCTGATACTTGTAGTTTATAGTCATTCGAGAACCTTGAAATTTTTTTTTTTTTTATCTCGTGACATTATAAAATAATCATTGACACTAATGCTTCTCTCGGAAGTGTAGGCTATTCAGAATACACAAATTCAAAGCGGCGCACATATTGGTCAATATTTCACCATCATTACTCAACACATTATCTTTGGAATTCCTGTTTGTACATAAAGGCCTGCTTAAACACTGATTAGCGAAAGGTGAACCATCGTCTTCTAAATTATTTGAAGGATTTGAAGACTGTTCAAATCACCACTCAATAAAAACCTAAACATCATCAAGTGCAAGTACAAAATTACCCACAAGGTTGTTGTTTTTTAACCATACGTATTCCATTTTCGATGTCAAAATGTGTAAATAAGGTGAATTTAGCGGTAGTACGTAAGCACAGCTGTACATGATATTTTCATTCGCACGAAACAGAGACTTACCAATAATGAAAGCAAAACAGTTATCAGACTTAATATCTGATAACTCAATGAATGGGCAGAGCTTGTGTTTAACAAGACATAATAGACAAACAGCACGTCTTCCACGAGCTGTAACTTTAACGGCAGGTTTGCAAAACGACTTGCTACCTACAAATAGAGAGGAATGAAAATTTTCCACGAACGTTTCATCAAAACATATGAAGCCAAAAGAACAAACAAAAGAGCTCAACTTTTTATTGTGTCATTCATACAGTAAACCATTCACATTTCAGTCAAGGAAAGAAAAATATTTCGAATCGTTTTAAGGAACGATCTGGGTTGACACTGTCGGCAAACACGGATCAAGCACTGGACATGGAGTCTTAAAATGTGTCATACACGTTGACCAATACAGAGTCAGTCAATACATGCACAGTGTTTACACATCTTCAGATTGGTTGGTGGGTGAAAAGAGAGAGGAGAGAGAGAGAGAGAGAGGAGAGAGAGAGAGAGAGAGAGAGAGAGAGAGAGAGAGAGAGAGAGAGAGAGGAGAGGGAGGGAGAGAGAGACAGAGACAGAGAACTGGAGACGAAGTCAGAATGTTTCAATGACAAGGCCATTCCTGCTCATGACAACATAAATAAGGTGACAGACAATGGTCTTCGTCTCGGAAATGAAAACCACTCCAAAACGACATGAGCGACGTCGAAACGATGTTCATCAAAAATAAACATGAGGAAAATAGAGAGAGAGAGAGAGAGAGAGAGAGAGAGAGAGACAGACGAAGACAGACAGACAGACAGACA
>CM031620.1:34868679-34876179 GCA_018398815.1 Conus ventricosus
CCAGTACCTTTCTAGTTTGTGCTGAAATATTTAGCGTTTCCTCCTTCGGAGAGGCGGGGGAGTGGCGGAGGGAGGGGGGGGGGGGTTTCCTTGTTTGATCTGTGTAACTGTGTGCTCTGTGTTGTCCTATCCGCCAGGCGATTCGGTGTCGTGGGCAGCGTTCGTGTGGAGTTGTGGGCGTGTGTTTCTTTCCTCGTTGGAGCATGAGTTGTCCTACCTGTTTGTTATTCAGCGTTCCACAAGTCTGTCTGCATCTGCACTTAACGTAGTACAGATAAACATACTTTCAATTGTCTGTCGTGTTTACTTTGGAGCTACCACGAAACCGTCTTTCGCGTTGCGATGAATACCTCCCAAGACACCAATAAATGAGCTTTGCTCGAATTTTTTCCGTCAACTTTCTTTGACCGCTTCCATTTTTAAAAAAAAAAAAAGTTTAACTGATTTCGTAAGTCAGTATGTGGAGTACTCGCATTGCGAATAGCATGATCGGTACACGAACGCATTAACAGCTGAGTAGCACCTAATTTATTTTACGACTCCACGTCTTTCAGACCATGAAATTTGTCTAGGAAACTCATTCACTGAAAGAAAATCGCAAACAACTGGGGACTCAACAGACATCCTGTTTCACATCTGTGGACTATTGAAATAGTCAGAATATGTACCGTTTTAATGTACACACAAAAAGCTAGATTGGCACATTTGCCGAATGGTAGCACACAAATTTCCATTCAAAACGCTGCTTCGCAAGATAGGTCGCATTTCTGTTCACAACATCAAAAGCCATTTGAAAAAAACGACAAATGCCACATACAGTTTTGCATTGTTTGATAAATGTTTTTATACCCAGGCGTATGATGTAATTAATGGTCTACTGTTTGTATCAAAATCTCAACCCGGCTTATTTAATGATTTTCTCCTCTTTGCCTATGCTCTTACCACTTTATTTGGAATATGTTTACTCAAAACATTTGTATTGCAGCTTCCAGTAAACATCCGGGTTATTAGTGTCCCCTTTTTTTCTATAAATAGGAACCTATTTTGAATTAGTCATTGCTTCAGGAAAGATTCCATTTTTAGTGTAAGTTCGCAAGCTAACAAGATATTAACAACAAACGATTCGGTACATTTGGCCTATTATATTTCCGAACCAGTGATTTGCCGCACTTCAGATTATTTATAGGCCTACTGTTAATTACCCTGTATTGAGTTGCGGGAACATTAAACTTTGGTTTTTCTATGTCATTTTCTTAATGATCTATCTTTGTTGTAGTATCGTGTAATTTACAATTTTAATCCGCTAATGATAAAAGTTTATTTTGAAGTGAATGCATTACTTTTTAAATAAATATTGCTGTGCTTGTGAAAAAGTCATTAACTGACACTTTTAACACATCATGTCGTTTTTTCACAAAAATCACTTATTTTCATCTCGTAGTTGTATACTCCTTTTATTCATTTATTGATCTATTTATTCGAGTAACAGAAGCTGTTTCATGTTCTTTTATTTTATTTTCTTTGACTCTTTGAGACCGTTTAAAAAAACCATTACTACACACACATGTATGATATCATTGTCAAGAAATTCCATAGCACTCTTTTTCACTGTTTAAACTTATTTCAGCAGGGTTATCTGTTTTCTCTCTAAGTTTATGTTTTTCCGCCTGTGCAGTACTTTCATCTGTTTAAGTCTTTAGACATTTTTTTCTTAGTATAATTACTTCATCTCTGTCAGCAAATACTAAGAGAACAAACTATATCACCATTTGTTTTTACTGGGCAGTTTTTTTTTTTATTACACCTTCTGTGGTGAAGAATAATCCATGAAACTATTGCCTCCAGCGATACAAACGTAAACTCCCCTTGTGAATCATTCACATACGTTCCATTCACATATGTTCTACTCACATACGTTTCACATATGTTCCACTCACAGCAGCATGAGTGTCAGACTCATGGTCGTTTGACGTTGACAAACACAACTGTGTATACAACCGACAGACGGAAGGAAGTTTCCCACTCTAAAAGATTAATAAAATATTTACATTATCTACACAGTTTAAATTATACAGTTGCTTTACATGATTTTTCCCAACAAAAAAAATATTCATTTCACACAGAAGTCGTCTAAGTTCCTGACGGACTCGGAATGAGATTTTCATTTCATGATTTGGCCCCGAAACAATGTCACAAAATCCATTTTCTTTATCCAAGAAAAAAGACGAACGGGGCCCCGCTGACTCACAATGCAATTTGGCCTGTGAGTCTGACATCCAAATAATGCCCTAAATTTCTTTTCTATATCAGAATGTTGTTCGTATGCAGATTCCACGCCGGTGCCCCCTTTCAAAAAACGTACAGTACTTCCCTCCTAGGAATTTTTCGGGAAAGAAAAGAAAGTACGAATCAATCATTCATGTTTATTTCAATGTATAAACCGTCTTTATCTCCATGAACATTTTAGTAATTTTTTTTCTTTTTATTCTTCTCAGGTCATCTTATGGATAAACTGAGGTCTCTTACCTGGAAGTCTGATATTTCATGATAAACCTGCCAATGTTTTCTCTGTACAATTCACTCGACACGTCGCACCTCTTCCACAAAACAAGACTGTCAGAGCCATGCGTGGTGGCAATATTTCTTCTAACGAAGCAGTCCAGTCGGTCCTCCAAAATAACTGACTGTCTTCCAGGTGATAAACCAATCAACCTTTTTCTTTTCATTTACTTTCACAAGCTTGCATTACCAAAGTAATGCGCTTGTCGTGACGTGTGTGTGTGGGGGGTGGGGGGGGGGGGGGTGGGGGGAAGGGAAGGGGGGGGGGGCAACACGGATGAAGTTAAGCTTGATTAACATCAAACTTAGATCTTCTTTTTTTCTCGTTTCAGTTACCATGTGTATATCATTTACAGTTTTCATCAGCATCTCCTGGCATACATAACCGCATATCAAACTATACCAGGAACCTAGGCACACTCTCTGACAATGATCAAACATAAAACAGATATCTATAAAGCGCACAGATATTAACACGGCACCACTTCTGTTACAGTTCAAGCATAAGCCATGGATCTGCTTTAAACCATTTTTTTTACCATATGTCTACAGACACTGGGAAATTCTGTAAACTGGTAAAAAGTCCGTGTTTGAGTCCGAATCAGATCCAAGAAAAATTTGCCATACCTCATCACAATGAATTTTTGGGAGCTACCTACACGCTTTTTCATTGCTGTTATTACAGTACTATGACTGATGTGGCTGTTATAATTACACATAACTGTCACTCTCATCATCTTAACGATCACCATGATCGCTGACCTTTTTTTCCGTCAACAAAGGGAAACCCCGACGCTTTGCCAATGCTGTTCTCATTCACAACACTATGACCGATGTGACTGTTGTTACAATCACAACTGTCATCATCATCATTTAATCACCACTACGATCGCTGACCTTTAAAGAGAATTATAATCAACCCACCAGACATACAAATGACAAGACAAAACACGACGCCTTTTCACCTCTTTAGTCTTCTTCAGGCCAGATGAACAACACTCGGCGTCTATCTGTTCAACGTCCATCTTGCCTCCAGTTTGGGAAGATAAGTGATCGCTTGTTTTCCTCGTTTTCATCGTCCTGAATGTTGTTTATCTCGCCTGAAGAAGACCAAAGAGGTCTTGTGATTGGTTTCTCCCCTTTGTCTGGCGGTTGGTTATAAATTCTCTTTAAAACTTTCCTATTTCTGCTTGCAGTCTGCTCACTCTGGAACTAACGCCGATCTTTACTTCCACAATCAGACAGCTTAGACTCATTTTGGCATTGAATTTGCTGAAGAACACGCCAGTTCTGGGTCGCCAGCACAGGTTAGTAATGAACGGCTCATGTGAGTATTATCTCACTGGTATGAACCATTTCAGCTGGCAACAGCTGGAGCTTGATCGGTTATTCACCATTGTCTCTGCCCGTCTCTTCGTCGTCAGGCCATTAACGCAGGCAATTCCCATTCTCTCTCTCTCTCTCTCTCCTCTCTCTCTCTCTCTCTCTCTCTCTCTCTCTCTCTCTCTCTCACCTGTCGACAAACTTCTGATCACTCTTTTAAGTATTGTTTTATTCGGCCACCATCGGAGGTTACTAACAGCATCTTTGATAAGCTGATTTAAACAAATTACGATGGACGGTGGAGATCTTTAGTGAAATAACTAAACCGCCGCCATCATTTTCTCGTGCCACTCCCCCCCCTCCCCTCCCTCCTTGTCCACTCCCTACACAGATCTCCATGGAAACAACTAAACTACGGCTATTCTTTTCTCATGCCGACAGCCCCCCCCCCCCCCCCCCCCCCCCTCCTCTCATCTTGCCAACTCCTACACAGATCTCCATGGAAACAACTAAACCACGGCCATTCTTTTCTCATGTCAACCCTTCCTCTCCCCTTGCCCGCTCCCTACACACTTGCATCCTCCCCCTCTTCCCTCTCTCCCACTCCCCCCCCCCTCCCGTGACACACACATAAACACAGATACTTAGATGTTTTATTGTCATTACCGAAGAGGTCTTCTGACAAGGGCGGGAGGGGGGGGGTGAGGGAGGGTAATAGAACAATATCATTTCCCTCTTCCTTTCCTGCCAACAAATAGTACACATTCATTCCCAGTGTGTATCAAATCAAAGGTTAACAAAAACAAACAAAATCGTAACATTTCCTGATGTCCTCACACACACGAGTAATGCAGTAAAGGTGTGGGTTTTTTTAATGAATAAAAAAAAAGTAAATAAATCGTAAAACTGACTCGACCGTCGAAATTGAAAGTTTTTTTTTTTTGTTTTTTTTTGTTTTTTTTTTTGGGGGGGGGGGGGGGGTCTTGTCTACAATAGTACTTCCGCAGAGAAATTTACACTCAAAGAGATGGTGATAGACCTCTTTCTGATAAACACAAGTTCCCCCTTTTTTTTTAAGCTCTGTGGGTGAAATGACCCAAGTTGTGCTGACAGGACATGGGACGAGAGCTAGAGAGGCAACATCCTTCATGTTCATTTTAGTTGGCTCTGGTTTGGGCGTTTTTTGTGTGGCCTTTTTGTGTCCTCTTGAAGAACGTATAGTGTCTAGCAATCTGTTGTTGAATATGGCACGGTATTCAGTTATTTATTTCTGCCTTCCTTCACTCCCGTGTCTGCCATCACCCCCCCCCCCCCCCCCCCCCCCCCCCCACTCCTTCATCCTTCCTGCTAACCCCTAACACTTTTGAGTGGTTCATTTATTTGTGGATGGAAGTATCCACCCCTTCATGTCTAAGCTTTACGTTTTTAACCTGCTGCTTTTTTGTATCCCGGATCATATTGCTGGGAAATTTGAAAAAAAAAAAAGAGAAATGAAGGGAACCAATGAGAATTCATTGTGTCCAGAAAGGAAAGGTAACAGAACCAATCAATTTGCTCTGTCTCAGCTGCTGTTTGAGTTTGAGTGTATATAAACAGAGAGAGAGAGAGACAGACAGACAGAGGGACAGAGACAGAGAGACAGAGAGAGACACACACACAGACAGAGAGAGAGAGAGAGAGAGAGAGAGAGAGAGAGAGAAAGAGAGCAAACACACACACGACACACACACACACACACACACACACACACACACACACACACACACACACACAGCGAGGAGAGAGAGAGAGAGAGGGGGGGGCAAAGAGAGAGAGAGAGAGAGGAGAGAGAGAGAGAGAGAGAGAGAGAGAGAGAGAGAGAGAGGAGAGAGAGAGAGAGAAGAGAGAACATCAAAAACAAAATGCAATTTCTCGAAGGCGACAACCACACATCATTAAAAGCGGGAAAAGAACGTCATTGATGCAAAGAGATATTCTTCTGTGCAATATTTTTTTCTAAAATGATATAAAACATTTACGATGCATAATATATCATAGCGCTTGCAGTCCTAATCTAAGAGATGGTTCGGTTTATTGAGTGACCAGGTTTGTTACGAGCCTACGGAAAGAGAGAGAAAGAGAGGAGAGAGGAGAGAGAGAGAGAGAGAGAGAGAGAGAGAGAGAGAGAGAGAGAGAGAGAGAGAAGGGGGATATACAGACAGACAGACAGAGACTGACAGATAGAGAGAGAGAGACAGAGAGACAGTAACAGAGAGAGAAAGAAAGAGACAGAGAGCGAGAGAGAGACAGAGAAACAGAGAGAGAGACACAGAGAGAGAATAATCGTGCATGTGAAACTGATAGCCCTGAAATGGAACATCACTACTCGGTTTAAAACACACACACACACACACACACACACATACACACATACACACGCGCGCGCGCGCGCGCGCGCGCTAACAAACAAACAAACTACCACACACACACACACACTCACACACACACACACACACACGAGCGCGCGCGCGCGCATACACACGTGATATCCTATCTATACACGTTGCCATATTTGCCACAGAGCACCTTTCATGTCATATGATGACGACATTTAAACACACTGTCCCGTAATACATGAAAGCCTCATCAGAAGCTGCATCAGAGTGTTGGCCAAGAGTCCCCCCCCCCCCCCCTCTCTCTCTCTCTCTCTCTCTCTCTCTCTCTCTCTCTCTCTCTCTCCCCCTCTCTCTCTCTCTCTCTCTCTCTCCTCTCTCTCTCCTCTCTCTCTCTCTCTCTCTGAAGGGAAATCAACAAACTATCAGCATGTGGCTTGATGTAAACATCGAAGACGTTGCCACAGCGGGTGTGTTCCGTTTGATCCAGTGCTGATCTTGATCAACATACATCCGAAACCGACTCTCTCTCTCTCTCTCTCTCTCTCTCTCTCTCTCTCTCTCTCTCTCTCTCTCTCTCTCTCTGCTTCTGTGTGTGTGTGTGTGTGTGTGTGTGTGTGTGTGTGTGTGTGTGTGTGTGTGTGTGTGTGTTTGCCGGCGTGCGCGGCAGGTGCGCGGCTCGTGCGTGCGTGCGTACGTGCGTGTGTGCGATTTTTTCTTTCTTCGAATGCCTGTTGTTCCTGAATTATTATTTATTCCTGAAGTACTATTTATTTCATTCATGCTTTGTCGTTATAAGCTTGTTTACTGTTTCCTTTTCGTGTATCATAATTATATATGTTGATTTTGACATTGTTTGTTGCTGTTGTTCTTGAGGGCATGGTGTAAAAAAAATCTATTAGCTTAGCTATTTTACCCTTAATTCAAAAGATTTGCGTATATTCGTCTCTCTCTCTCTCTCTCTCTCCTCTCTCTCTCTCTCTCTCTCTCTCTCTCTCTCTCTCTCTCTCTCTGCTTCATGTGTGTGTGTGTGTGTGTGTGTGTGTGTGTGTGTGTGTGTGTGTGTGTGTGTGTGTGTGTGTGTGTGCGTGTGTGTTTACAGGCGCGCGCGGCACGTGCGCGCGTGTGTGTGTGTTTATTTTTCCCTGGAATGTCTGTTGTTCCTGAATTACTATCTATTCCTGAAGTATTATGTATCTTATTCATTCATGCTTTGTCGTAATAATTTTGTTTATTGTTTCCTTTC
>CM031620.1:34881179-34891179 GCA_018398815.1 Conus ventricosus
CCATACAGTCCTTCGAATGAGGAATATAAAACGTGGCTCCGTGTGGTGATCACATGCATAAACATCTTGCCACACACGTGAAAATACCTTCACCAACGTTCGGCAAGAAAAGGCCAGTTTGGCCGTTGGTTGGGTTGAAACGTTACCTCATAACACATACACTTTCCCCAAATTTGGTGTATGGCTTGCCTTACTGGACGGGGATTTTTAAAAAAAACAGTCATGCCACTCCTAAACTCCTTTTCCTTTGTGATTTAAATGGATTAATCCTTGCCTGTCTATACAGGGAGTAGTTCCGCAGGAGTTTCAACCGCATACGCAGAAGAAGAAGAATGTTCCAAGTGTGTGAAATTGGGCCCTTGGTAGACCAGATCTGTTGTTCTGTGGGAATTTTCTGGGACTTGCCCCAAAAAAGCTATGACTTGCTGACTTTGCTCCAAAGGATTGTAAACTTTGGACGCTGACGAGAAACTGAACCTCAATTTTCGGCGCTTAGATAAGTCATGTATGTAAAACCAGCCACCCCCCCCTTTTTTTTTCTAAATTACCCACCAGATGACGTTGGACCTAATTGTACAATAATCATACAGGTTCAGTACGTTTTTGTACTCTGAGTTCTTAAGAAAGGGAGTAACTTTAGAATGGGAACGAAGAACATGCTGTGTGTGTGTGTGTGTGTGTGTGTGAGTACTTCCGGGTTGGTCTGCTAAGCTGTCTTTTCAACTGCTCTTGAAAAAAATTGTGAATTTTGTATAGGAGTTAGTGAGCTAACTTGTATAATTTTGAAAGTTTACGTGTGTTCTTTACTTGTCGTAGATTTTGTGGTAAAGTGCGTTCGTCGCAATTGAAACAGTGAAGTGTTTTGTATTTTTAGAGTCGAGTCGTTTTTTTTGCTAGTCTAGTAAACTGGACCTTCACCATGTCTCAAGTTGGCCCAAGTAGTTATCGACTGAGTCTTGAGGAGGAACATCAGGTTTGATTGTCCTTGGATATTGAAGGGCTGTTCTGGGCATGGAAAACGTCAGAAATAAGTCGTTGTCGTATTATGCAAAGGGCAAAGGGTATAGGCAAAGAAAAAAGAAGAGTGATGGTCAACAATGACGTCAAATGGTGATGCTGGAGATACTGCCGTCACGGAGTTGGTTGAACTCCTCGTTCCTGTTCTTGGGGCTGCATTAAAAAAACACTGTGGATGTCTTGTATTAAGGGGTGGTTACAGAACTGTCAGAAAGGTGTCTGATAAAATCAGATGTATTTCTGTGAAGGCTCACGCAGGAGACATCTTTTTGCTGCGATACGGCAGGATAGGCATGGATCAGTATCGGAAGGGAAACCATGAGAATCAATGGACTCAATAGAAGAGGGAGAAGAAGATCTGGTTGGAAAAAGGGATGGGTTGGGAAGGAAGGTGGACGGTTGATCTAGAGTCTAGGATATATCTGTTGTGCATGGGACGGCCTAAAAAACAAGAAAGCCCCTAGACAGTGCGGTGGAAGTTCACTGTCACGAAGAAGCAGGCGAACGTCATGATGAGCGAAGAGGTGTATCTGCTCAACTTGACATGAAAGGAGTTACCTGAACGACGAACTGACTCCATTCGCTTCAAATTTTCATAATTTGTAGGCAGCACCTGGTGTGGACAGGGTTATCCACTCCCTTGATGGCCAAAAATGTTTGTCAGTTGAAGCCGCCACTGGGAGGAACTGACAGTGGGCTTGTGCGGGATATTCACTCAGGCAGCAACGCGGGTGTACGTTGAGTCCACCGACGACTTTTCGGATCGTGTGTCGAAGGTAGACTTCACGGCGCATTGGGCTTCAGCATTCATCTACACAGCTAGGGGTTTGCCGGAGGTCGTGGTGATTCATCTGATCTGTGTAGTATCAACGTTTTGTGCTTGTAGCAAGTACTCATTCTTCATCTTGTCTTTGTGTTGGTAATTGTTTCTTTTCTCCAATCATCTTCTGATTGAGCGATCATCTAGTGCGGTAACTTCAAATGTGAATCCCTTTGCTTTCAAAGCTTGCGTTTATAATTGTGCTGTCAACGATGTCCTATGTTATTGATATGGATGCTGGATCACACTGTTTCGCCGATGGATCGTGGAGCTAGGGCTTTTGTATCTTTATGTGTGTGGATTTTGCGTTCCGTCTCCTGCGTTTGGGAATTTGTGAACTTATTCATCTATTCGACATTGCCGTTTTCCTTGAGACTTAAAAATGATGACCAGTGCTTTATTTTATCTCGAGTGCTTTCGTGATGGGGATATGACATTAAACTGTTTAACAGAAAATGCACTGTCTAATCGACGTGTTGGTGGTATTGGAATAGGCCATCAAAAGCAAGCTTCTTGTGTGTGGAGTTTTTACCTAATTCTGGTGGATGTGTGGTGGTGTCTATTAAAAAGATCAAGTCAGGTTTGATAATGACTGTATGATTGGTGGGAGTTATAATCATCCAGAAAGTCTCCTGTTTATAGCAATGTAGAACTGGTTTTGATGTGATTGAAACGGAATTGCTATCTTTACAAGATAAAATATAAGGAGTGTATATGTTTTCGTTGTTGGGCGATTTTAATGCTTATACAAAAGTATGAATGATTTTATTGATATGAATAGTTCAACTCTGTCTGTGTTCTTCGATTTTTCTATCGATATGAGCGAAGATAAATTTCCAACTCCACCTGTCATAGAATCATCTCAAGATAAGCAGAGGCCTATTAAATCTATTGTTTATCGTTCTTAGATTTATGTTAAATCACTTGTCTATAATACATTTTTAACGGAAGAATTGGTTCGATGCTGGTATGGGGAACATGCACATGTGTAAAGGAAGCACAGTTGTTGATTATTTCATTCGGTTCTAGATATTTATGGAAAATGCAAGTAAGTTTAATGTTGATGTTTTTGATCGTTGTTCTTGTGTGCATTGCCAATTATGCCTCGTCTCTTCAGGTAAACCTGTTTGTTTTTCAATGAACTAATGGTACTAAAACACTCTCTGAATCAAAATGCATATGATGGTGCAGGATTAGAAGATGGGATAACTACAAATGTAATGAATATAAAGAACATTTAGAAAATTACAATGTTGATGAAATTGTAACTTCATATGAACAAGGAACAATATCCTATCAGTGAATTGAATAAGCGGTTTTAGGCAATTCCTTGTTGATTCCAGCGATGGATACATTTGGTACTTACTCTATACTTAAAATATTAGTTATTCATCGACGGCTCAGAATCTCAAAGTGGTTTGATAAGGAGTGTAAGGTTTCTCGAAGCAGTTCTTGTAAAGCAAGCATAAAGTTTAAATGTTTCAAATTACTGTGGCTAATCTAAATAATCTTGCTGTAAAAGCAAAGGAATATATATTAGGTTTTGAGACGGATCTGAAAGAAGAGCAACGCGAAAAATGGCCATGAGATATTGCGAGCTTTAAAAAAAAAAATAACTAGAATCCAAGGGATTATTTGGAGGGAAAATTAAAGCAAAAATGGCTTCATCGTGTTCCTATACCTCTTGAAGTGCCTTAAAAATCGCATTTCAGTCCCTTAATCAAAATTCTTGGCATGTGTTGATATCTTTTGTAGTAATGTAGCTATCTGTAGGAAATATCAATCTAGACATTTTTAAATGATTCAATTATGAGGATGAATTGGAATGAGTCATTAATGTTTTTAAAGAATAATAACAGCAGCGAGTGATTTAGTTAGGTTTTGAATATATAAGAATAGTGTTCTTATATGTCAAGTTTTATTGTTTATTGTTTAAATCGCTGTTTTTGGTTATGGTATTATCACCAGAAGATTGGGTGGCAGAGGTTATTGTTACACTCTTTAAATGCCAAAAGGAGTCAACAGACGGCATTAACTACGAGGCGTAACTCTGTTAAGTGGTGATAGGGCTATTATGCCACGTCTAATTCTAAATAGCCAGATTACTGATTTTGTTGAAATTTGAATGGTCTCTGTTTCAGGAAAACATGGCAGGTTTTAGACGCAGGAATTCAATCGATTGACCTTGCATTCTGTTCTTAAATCATTGATTGATCATGTTTTGCATTCATACAATGGGAAAATTATACTGTGCTTTTATTGATTACAGAAGCATTTGATTCTATTTGGAGACATGCTTTATGGCACAAAATGTGAGTCAAGGCTATTGGGAAAATTTCTGCACGTGTAGTCCATTATGTGATGATCTAATAAAATCGTGCATTTTTCTTAATGGTCAAAAATCAAGAGTTCTTTGTCTCAGTTTTAGGGGGAGTTCCTAAGGAGGAAAACCTTTCACCCTTATTGGTTTCATTATTTTTTAATTTGATCTAAACTGTTCATTATTGTCAATAAACTGTTCTATCTAGAATATGATTTAATCGCAAGAGTTATTATTGAACTGTTTATTAAATTGATTGTATTGTTTATATGCTGATGATACAATTTTATGGCAAATTTAAATTCAGCTTAAGTCAAAAAGAACTTAATGCCTATACATCTATAGTGCATGCAATGGCAATAGAAGATAAATCCAAAGAAATAAATAATAGTTGTCTTTCATGGTCACGAATAGGATGACGTGAATTTTTTTAGTAGGGATTGAAAAAATATTGAGGTTCTTAATTCAAGTAAATACTTGGCATGAGTTCAGCAGATCAGGTTCGTGTTACAAAGCAATAAATGTGCTTATATCAGGATGTCAGGCAATGTTTTCATTATTACAATTGCAAGGAAGCAGAAATTGCAATTGATGTTTGATTACAATTATTTTTTCCATTGTTGTTCCTGTGTTGTTGTATGGTTTGTGAAATTTGGGGTTATGAAATGTTGATATATTAGAATGTTACAGTTACGTTTTGTAAAAAGTATTTATATAGTTTAAATAAAACACAATGGACTTCATTGATTTATGGTTGAAACCGGAAATTCTATCCTTGATCTGTACTGATTAAAGTAAGAATGATAAGTCTTTCTGGGCTAACTTAGTTGTTCTGATTATTAAGATGTATTGCAAACTCAAAGTATATAATATCTTACATGACTATATACAAAAGGGAATTTTCGTTTCACATGGCTTAGTTAGGTTAAAAGCATTTTGGTGAAATGGTTTTGATTGTGTTTTGGGAATCTCATTCATTCACAACAGAAATACTTAAGTAAGTGTGTTAATAAGGAGTTGCTTAAATAAATTATGATCGATGGATTGGCGCTGTTCTCTTGAAAAAGCAACAAGGTGTATTTCTCTAAAAAGTATAAAGAACTTTCTTTGGGATATGAACATTATATTTCTACATTACCAGATATTTATGTTCTTCTTTTTTCAAATTTAGATGTAGTAACCATTAAATTGCAAATTTGAAATTTGAAGACACCATAATGTTACCAAGAGAATTGGTACGTATTTGGTCGTACTGTGTGAAATGGGTGAAATTGGAGATGAATTCCATTGCATCATGGATTGTCAAAAATATATGAACTTCGTTGAAAAAATTCATCCTAAAAAACTATATCTAAAACCAAGTCTGTTTTCAACTTTTGTATTTATTTTCAAAAAGGAACTGACGCATTTGTTTGAATGTTTAGTAAAGTTTCTAAAAAATTGGGATAGATTGTTTAATGAGATCGTTTCAGTTCACAGGAATTCAGCATTTCGCAACCTATGTTTCACACATTGTTCCCTGAGTGAGTTTCGTATTCTCTTTGTTTAAATTTGTATCCTCCAGCCCCAGGCATGGGGTAAAAGGAGTAAATTTTGACTTGACATTGAATTGAATTGAATTGTGTGTGTGTTGTGTGTGTGTGTGGGTTCGTGGTAAAAAAGTGTTCCCCCTCCGTCCCAGACCCCAAATCTACTGGGCCGATCTCTTGTAAATTTTGTAGGTGTGTTTCTTTATGGATCAAGGTTGTTGCCCGACGTTTTAGTTTACCGTTTCAGCCGTTTACCAACGGCTGTAAAGGCACTGAAACGTTTTTTTCTTTATGGAATATCTGATGTACTTGGACGATATTTCTGAAATATTTGTAGGTATGTTCATTATGGGTCACAAATTATGCCCGATGTTTTAGTATACCGTTTATTAACCTGTTACTAACGGATTGTAACGGCGTCGTGTAACGGTTTGCATGGTCTTTATGGATTATCTCAGAAAGTACTTGGCAGACCTTATGAAAATTAGCTGGTATGTTCATTTGGGGTCACGGATGATGCCTGATGTTTTCAGTTTGCCCTCCGTTTATAGCCCGTTTCTATCGGTTGTAACGGTTTGTAACGTTTTTTTTTTATGGAATATCTTCAGATGTAATTGACCTAAATTATAAGCCCTCCTGTTGGATGTTTACTGTGACAAATCGGATCCTCTGTCCATATGTAAGTGATGTAATTGCTGAAATGGTTTAAACACGTTAAAAACCGTTATTCTGCCGTTATTTCTTATATTTTAGTCCCACGTCGATTTTAATGAAATTTGGGTCTATAGAAAGTTATTCAACACAAATGGCACTTTCTAATAGTGATCCTATAATTTGACCGTTAAAAAACCGTTATTCTTGACTTATTGTAGCAATTTGGATGAATTTTGATATCTACACAGGCTTTAGCCAGTGAGGACTAAAATACCGGTTTCATAAGTGTTTATCGGTTATATAACCGTTAAACAGTTAATTTTTGCCGTTTTTTTTTTATATATTGGTGGATTTTAATGGCAATTTTGTATTATAGAAAGGTCATCACACACAATAATGGCACTTCCATGCAGTGTTTCAATTGACGTTTAACAAACGTTATTCTTGACATATTGTCGATTTGGACTGATGGAATTTGTTATGTACACAGGCTTTAAGCCCATGTGAAGGATAAAATACAGTAGTTTCAAAAGTTACATAGGTAATAACGTTAAAACCGTTATTGCCTTTATTTTTATCTCTTTATGCATTGTCTGCTGATTATATAAGCGGTTTGGAAACTGGGAGTACGTTGATCATGGTTCGGAATTCTTGTTAGTTTAATGTGATAAAAAAACTTTTTGTGGCGGATCTCTGGCTATAGAAGGTATTAAGATCTCGTGTGTGTAGACTTCGCATCAAAAGGACTTGTGATTTAGGCTCTAAACTTCCCTCCAAAAGGAATGTGAATTTGTGTCTATACTTTACTCCAAATGGCAGAGAATCCAGACTTTGACTCCAAAAGGAATATTTCTCTTGTGTTTAGATTTATCAAAAGGAATGTGAGCTTGTGTCCAGACTTTGGTCCAAAAAGGAATGCGTCCTTATGTCCAGATTTGTTCCAAAAGGGATTGTGAACTTTATGTCTGACTTTGCTTCAAAGGTATGTAACTTGGTCTCCAGATTTTCCTCCAAAAGAATGTGACTTTGTTGTCTCATTTGCTCGTAAGGAATGTGAACTTTGTGTTATTTGCTCCGTAAGGAATGTGACTTTGTGTATATTTTGCCTCATAAGGGAATGTTGACTTTGTGTTATTTTGCTCCAAATGTAATGTGTCTTTGCTTCTAGAGACTTTGCTCAAAAGGAATGTGACCGTGTTCATAACTGTACCCCAAATGGAAAGTGACGTTGTTTCAAGACTCTGCCCTCAAATGGAATGGTGACTTTGTGTTCGGTTTTGGCGTCGGAAGGACTGATTTTATTGTTTTCGTTTTCATGAAGAGGAAGGAAAGAATGAAAAAGTTTTTTTTTTAATCGAGCTTGTGTGTCTTTTGATAACTCTTTACAGTGGATCATATACGTTGTACGTAAAATGTTATTAATGTGTAAAGGTCCATTTACACTTGTTGATGGAGAGTCCCATGATTCTAATATGTGGAGGCCTTTACTCCTTGTCTGAAGGAATCACATTACTTAACGTGGGAGTTCATTAACTCTACTTGCGGAGAGCACGTCCTCTCGCTGTGCTGGTCAATCTAGTAGCATTTATTGTAACCATACCTTTGGACGTCAGCAAACTCTTGACATTGTTGCAAGAGCAAGAAGGGAGATGTGACAACGTGGGTTAGATCGCCGGAATCAGGCAGATGAAGCAGAATTAGAAAAAAAAATCAATATTTATTTCTTTGAACTTTATGCGTTTTGGTAAGTAGTTCATTTTATTACTTGAAAGTGGGGGCGGAATAGTCCGTGGTATTAGAACGAGACTCAGGCAATCTTCCTGGCTTGCGGGTTCGAATCCTCGCAGGCCGTTTCGGTAACAAGGGATTTTTCACTCGGGAGTTAAACATGGTTTCTGTCTCCATTTCCCATACAGTCTTCGAATGAGACTACAAACCGAGGTTCGTGTGTGAACGCGTGCATAACATCTTGCACACACGTCAAATCCCATCACCAACTTTAGGAACAGAAAAGGCCAGTTTGGCGTTGGATAGGATGAACGTGAACATGCATGCACCTTCCCCAAAGTTGGAGTATGGCTGCCTTAATGGCGGGATAAAAAAAAAACGGTCATACACACAAAACTCCACTCCCTTTGTTGGGTAGATGGGATTAATCCTTGCCTATCTATACGGGAGTGTCCGCAGGAGCGTCAGCCTGCGTACGCGGAAAACAGGGGAAAAATCTGCTTGAAAGTGTGTCAGCATGACTTTTGAAAGAGTATCTCATGACTCTTTTGAAGGTGTCTTAGCAATTGTCTTTTGAAAGAGTGTTATCATGACTCTTTTGAAAGTGTGCTTTCATTATTCTTTTGAAAATATGTCATAATGACTCTTTTGAAAGTGTGTTAACAGACTCTTTCAAAGTGTCTTGTCATGACTCTTTTGAAAGTGTGTTAACAAGATCTTTTGAGAGTATGTTAACATGACTCTTTTGAAAATGTGTATGACTCTTTGAAGTTTATGACTCTTTGAAAGTGTGTTATGACTCTTTCGAAAGTGTGTATCAAGACTGTTGAAAGTATCTTAACAGGACTGTTTTGATAGTGTCTTATCAAGACCCTGACAGTGCAATACACTTGTATAACATAAGCTAGTCAAGCGTTTGCAAACTGAGAGAAAGACAGGGGGGAAAAACACAACAAAAAAAGAACAAAGACAGAAAGAAAAGAAATAAGAAAAAGAGAGAATGACGGTTAAAAAGGAATGAAGAAAAACAAAGAAACTAAGACACAAAAAAGGGACGCGATGCGAAAATACTGAACTAATGACGATGTAACGTCAGCCCCTGAACACCAGGCCTCGTGTGTAGGAGAAGAGGATAACAAAAAGGATCATAGAACGATATTAAACACACACACACAAACACACACAGAACAGCACACAGAGGATAAGAGAGATGAAACGAGAGAGAGAGAGAGAGAGAGAGAGGGATGGAGAGGGAGTCTGCGAATGGGATAAAATGAAGGGGAGCAAGACGTTGTAAGAGGTAAATGAATAAGCCTGCAATCTGCAATGATTTGCAACCCACTGTGCAGTTTCTAGAACCAGATTTACCTATTCCTTTAAAATGGTACTGGCGACGTTATCAGAGCTTGTGGCAGATTGTGCTGATAATCAATGGTTTTTGGGTTTTTTTTTCCCCAGAACATTTATAATGCTACCAATACACCGAGACGGTGATTTCACCACCTGTACCTTGTTTGAAAAAACACGCAGTTAAACCAGAATCGTCTCGTCTGTCTGTCTGTCTGTCTTCTCTCTCTCTCTCTCTCTCTCTCTCTCTCTCTCTCTCTCTCTCTCTCTCTCTCCTCTCTCTCTCTCTCTCTCAGCGCGTGTGTATACGTATGCATGTAGTCTTCGGATTAGACTTTAACGACAGCCCCGAATGTGAACACAGGCACACACGAAAAAACGAAGAAAATGAAGAAAAACCGATAGCAACAACAACAACAACAACACAAAAGCAACAACAAACATAATCGCTGCCACTTGAATTCTATTCCAGTTTTTGTACAGTAGAGATCATTGTGACGGAAGAACAAGAGACCACTGAACCACCCAACCAACCAAAAAACAAAAAACAAAAAACAAAAAAACGCACACCTTTTAAAAGTTTGG
>CM031620.1:34898679-34908679 GCA_018398815.1 Conus ventricosus
CTGCTTATTTACATCAAGCCATCCATAAAAAAAAATAAATAAAATAAAATTTAAAAAAAGTCGGTGAAACGACGACTAATCACAAAAATTTATGAAAGTCAGAGATAACAACAAAGAGACTGAGAGTGTGTGTGTGTGTGTGTGTGTGTGTGTGTGTGTGTGTGTGTGTGTGTGTGTGTGGCGCACGCATCAGTGTATGCGTGCGTATGTAGACGGGGTTGGGGAATGGAAGTATGTTATGAAAGTAGTGGGTGGTCGAGGAAGGCACGAAAGAGAGAGGGAAGGTTATTGGGGAATGAAAGAGGGACAGTGGTAAGAGAAAGAGAGGAGAGAGAGAGAGAGAGAGAGGAGAGAGAGAGAAGAGAGAGAGAGAGAGGAGAAGAGAGAGAGAGAGAGAGAGAGAGAGAGAGAGAGAGAGAGAGATTTCATTCATTACATAACCATTGCCCCTCATGAAAAGGGTCCAGCTAAACAATCATTCCAAAATCATATCAGAATACGTAATCAAGCTTGATACATAAAGGAACAAACACAGGTCGTAACTTAATGAATTATATAGGTATATGGACAGATTTCTACGGTTCGTTCATTATCTGATTATAGAAGTAGGCCTAAAGACTAAGTCCATAAAGACTTTTACGTTTATAGTATTTCAAATGTCTATAACTTACCCTTAGATCATTTAGATAGGACAACACAAAACAAAATGCACCTCGTCTTATTTCACGTGTTTACACAATGGACAAACTAGATCAAAAGGCGCGTGTCGTTTGTACCGAAACTTATGTACAGCAATTTCTGAAATGCTGAGTGTGAATCTTCTTGTATTGATTTTAAGACATTTGTCTAGATTCAAGAAATAAGAATATACGTTTCTGGATTCTGGATTTAACATTAGAAAAGTAGTCCAAGACTCAGAATCAAAACTTACTTGCAGAATATTTCGACAGGGTCGCCCTGTCTTCATCAGCTCACTGTTGTCTAGATTCAGTTTTCCAACTATCGTGCTAAAAACAAAAGCGTTTAACACAGTCTAAATCTTTTATTGCTCTTAAGATTAAGAGAAAAAAAAATTCCTGCCATCTACGTGACATTTACAGAGTACCAAACTTTCTTCACAAGTTAACAAAGAACTGGTTCATTTCCTCAACATCTTCGTTTGACTACACACACCGCAATTTAGAAAGAATATCAGATATTCAGTCTGTCTTTTAACGAGAATCTACATCAAACATTGTACAATACGTTTTTGCGGTAATCCTATCTCATCCAGTCTTGTCAGTTTTAACCCATGTCGTGCCTGCTCTCTATATATCAAATCATTTGGTATCTATATTTGAACTCTTAGAAAATTTTTGAACGTGAATAGATGTAATATTTCATCGTGATGACCTTTATTAATTTGTCCCTATAATACAGCACCACACTGAACAATTTGTTGTACTCATGTGTCAAATAATTTTAGATATAGAAGGGAATTCCAATGTAACTTAAATAATTTTGTGACCTGCATAATAAAGCATGTTTGGCTCTGCCGGCGAGATTCTGTCATGACAAAGTGAAAATCAATCACGTTGAAAAATGAATATCTAAATAGTTATAAACATTAACAATGGGCTTAGCGATTCCATCATAAGTCCAATGCTCTCTAGCTGTTACGTATCCACCTTTTCTTTAAAAAAAAAAAAAAAAAAAAAAAAACCCACCTATGTGGCTTTTACTCATATTCAACTTTACATGAAGTCCTGGTGCTGCTCTATGTAGGCTATCTAAACGTGTCTGTAACCCAGCTATTCTTTCAGACAGGAGGGCCAGATCCACTGCCAAACGTAGAAAAAAAAATGATTCAAAATAATTATCCCTTAAAGTATTACCATGTGTGCCAATCCTGATCACTTCTAACTATAACTCATTTATACATAAAGGAAACAACACTGGAGTAGAAACTTTGCCTTATTTTACCCCCTCAGATACAGTTTACACAGTCTGTCAGATTGGAACCAGAACAAACCTCTGACCCTGACTTTATTATATATGCTGTGAATACATCCAAAACAAGTTTTCCTTTCACAAGTTTTTTTTCAATTTTGGAATAGGCACAGTAGGGTTTTTTCAATGGAGTTTCAAGATAATCAGAAGTAAAAGTATCACCATGCTTGCTATTTGTGTTCACTTCTAACGCTGACTTACTTATAAAGAAAGAAAGCAACACTGGAATAGCAACGTCGCCTTTTTTTACCAGAACGATTTCTGTTTCGGACTGTAACATACGTGCTGTGAATACGTCCAAAACGTTTTCCTTTCATACCGTTTTTTCAAAAGAACAGGTTACGTTAGGTTTCCTCTAATGGAATCAAAAGCTTTTAGGAAGTTAATAAAGTTACAATTAAAACAAAAGCGATCTCGTATCAAAGCTAATAATATGATGAATGGCACAGTCCCTTCTCTTTTACCCTGCTTGATGTTCCCTTGAAATATTACACGACTCGGTCCGTATCTGAATTTTGTGTTTACAACGGAATCATAAAGTTTACTACTTGCATCATAGAGCAATATCCCCTGCAATTATTAGGATCGTCTCTATCACCTTTTTTGAATAAAGATAGTACAAATACTTTCAGTCCTATTATCAGCAACATACTGTGGTATTGCACACCAGCCTTTTCCTGGGATAGCATTCTGCTTAAAACCGAAAAGGCAGAGGAGTCAAATTAGCACTTTCCGCGGTCACTGAGGAGAAACAATCAGGTTTCAAAATACCGGTATCTGACCAGGAGTTATATGTTAGTGAATTTCCTCCCCATTGTAGATTGTCTCCCCTTTGGAGACTATAAGCTTGCTGAAGGCTCATTTTGAGAAGCATTTATTATTCCCCATTCACACACTTAAGGACATACTGTTAGTTAGGCAGAATTATCTACCACTGCAGATATGAATGTTTATCCCCCCCTATTTCTTCAATCTAAGGCATGAGAGCAAGCTTTGTATATAATTGCATATTTCTTGCAGTCATTGCAACACCAGGCTGCTCTGTAAGTTGCTGGAATGGTGCTCGGTTATTTATCCTTGAAATTTATTAGTTTATTGTAATTTAGTCCCTTCCCTGACAGCAAGGGTACTAGGGTCCACCGAGGTTCTAGCTACCTCCAGCCTGGACAAGCTGAATCTAGCCAGAACCTAGGTGGGCCCTAGGTGGGTCCTAAGACCCTTGCTGTCTGGGTCGAATTGCGGATTCATTCAAGAACTGGCCCTCAGCACTTGTGTCTTAAGAGGTTATCGTTTAATATTTTCTACTTTTCACAAGAAAAATGTAGCTTGTTTTGCTCTTCATCACGATTTTCTTTTGCTTCTCAGGTGGCACCTTTGGTTGTTGTTGGTGTTTTTTTGAAAACTCAACAAACATACTATGGTGTTGCACACCAGCCTTTTTCTGGGATAGCATTCAGCTTAAAACCGAAAAGGCAGAGGAGTCAAATTAGCATTTTCCGCGGTCACTGTCAGGTTTCGAAATACCAGTATCTGACCAGGAGTTATATGTTAGTGAGTTTCCTCCCCATTGGAGATTGTCTCCCCTTTGGAAATTATAAGCTTGTTGAAGGCTCATTTTGATAGGCATTTATTATTCCCCATTCACCCACTGTTAGGCAGAATTATCTACCATGCAGATATAAACGCTTATGTCCCCCGTATTTCTTCAATATAAGGCATAAGAGCCAGCTTTGTTTATAATTGAATATATATATATATATATATATATATATATATATATATATATATTATATATATAGAAAAGAAAAAGAAACACCCGAAGGTGCTGGGGAGGACCCAGAGAAGCACTGTCTTCACCTGCCTTTAGAGCAGTCCTGTACCACCCTTGGAGGCCTGCGCTGTGTTGACGATGGGTACAGCGCACATATATATATGTGTGTGTGTGTGTGTGTGTGTGTGTGTGTGTGTGTGTGTGTTATACATAATTATATATCTGTTCTACATGTTTCTAATGTGCTTATTTAGTTCCTTTTCCTTTGTACCATTGTATTATGCTGTTTCCAAATCAAGAATCAGTTGCTCACTTTCTTTCTGTTTAAAAAGTTTCCTTACTAGATATAGTTATAAACTCAATCATGCGTGCATGCTTGAACTCGATGCCTGATTTTATTACCAAAGGGGCACATGTACATTCATTGTTTGAAATGTCTTTTTTGTTCATTTCACATGGCAACATCCAAGTCTGTAATAATGCACGGATTTTGGTTCCTGTGGGTTTTCAGAAATCTTTTTGCTCTACTTTGATGTGCTATCTTAAGACACATCTTCCATATATATATATATATATATATATATATATATATATATATATATATATATATATATATATATGGAGATTGTCTCCCCTTGGAGACTATAAACGTGCTGAAGGCTCATTTTGAGAAGCATTTATCATTCCATTCACCCACTCAAGCACATACTGTTAGTTAAGCAGAATTATCTACCACTGCAGATATGAATACTTATCTCCTCCTATTTCTTCAATCTAAGACGCAAGAACGAGCTGTGTTTATAATTGAATATTTCTTACAGTCATTGCAACACCAGGCTGCTCTATAAGTTGCTGGAATGGTGCTCGGTTACTTATCCTTGAAATTTATTAGTTTATTGTAATTTATGTCCCTTGCGGATTCATTCCAAGAACTGGCCCTCGGCACTTGTGTCTTAAGAGGTTATCTTTTGTTGTTGTTGTTGTTGTTGTCGTACCCTGGCTAAAAGACTCCAGGGATCATCCGAACAGCCGAGCATTTGAACACTGGCACAAATGCATCAGCTGGGGATGAGAACAGTACGTGTGTGACCGTTTTTGATTACCCCGCCACATGGGCAGCCACACTCCGACTTCGGGGGATTTGGGAGACTGATAATGTTATGCTAGGAGCTTGTCACGACGAAAGACAATCCCCACATAACTACGCAGAGCATAACAACATTTGATGTAGCCTTGGTGTTCTGGCCTATGTCAATTGGTCTGACACAGCCTTAAGCAAGGCGTGAGAGGTTTCTTTTTATATTTTCTACTTTTTTACAAGAAAATGTAGCTTGTTTACAAGAAAATGTAGCTTGTTTTGCTCTTTCACGATTTTCTTTTGCTTCTTAGGTGGCACCTTTGGTTGTTGTTTTTGAAAACTCAACAAACATACTATGGTGTTGCACACCAGCCTTTTTCTGGGATAGCATTCTTCTTGGAACCGAAAAGGTAGAGAGTTTAGTTGCCACTTTCCGCGGTCACTGAGAAGAAACAATCAGGTTTCGAAATACCGGTATCTGACCAGGAGTTATATGTTAGTGAGTACCTCCCCATTGGAGATTGTCCTCCCCCCCCCCCCCCCCTCCCCTTGGAGACTATAAACTTGCTGAAGGCTCATTTTGAGAAGCATTTATCATTCCCATCACCCACTCAAAGCAATTACTGTTAGGCAGAATTATCTACCACTGCAGATATGAATGCTTATCTCCCCGCTTTTTCACACAGAACAAGCAGATGTCTCCTCGTTTGATCCGTGTGCTCTGTGCTGTCATATCTGCGTGGCGATTCGGTGTCGTAAGCAGCACTGGTTTCGAGTTGTGGGCGTCTGTTTATGCCATCATGGGAGCAAGAGTTACCTTACTTCATCGTTAATTACTGTCTGCTGATCCCTGCCTCATTTCGGGTTTCCTGTCGCTGAATCTAGCTGAAAGGTCTACATCTTTTTTCGCCCGAAACGAATTTTGAAAATTGAATAAGACATTACTGACAGGGCCGGAATAGCTCAGATGGTAGAGCGCCGGACTCGTGATCCTTGGGTTGCGGGTACGAATTTCGGTTACAGGGGGATTTTTCCCTCGAGTTAACATTGGTTCTGACTCCATTCCCCATACAGTCCTTCGAATGAGACTATAAACCGAGGTTCCGTGTGTGAACGCACGCACACATCTTGCACACACGTAAAATCCCATCACCAACTTTCGGAAGAGAAGGCCAGTTTGGACGTTGGTATGGATGACACGTTACACATAGCATGCACCTTCCCCGAAGATGGAGTATGGCTGCCTTTATGGCGGATAAAAAAAAAAAGGTATGCACACAAAACTCCACTGCCTGTAGTGCAGGCAGTGTCCGCAGGAGTACAGCCTGCGTACGCAGAAAGAAAAGTAAAAATAAAATAAAAACCCCAACATTTCTAACAAAATTTGTCAAGCGAAAGCGCTAGACATTCGCACTAAAGAAACCGCTAAACAATAGGGATAAAGCATAAGAACCAAAGTTCTGATATGCAGGTACCTGTGTTGCTATGCGGGCTTGTATTCGGTCATTTGAAACTGACAGTCATGATAATAGATTACGCGAAATAAGCGTCTCTAGAAGAACACCTTTTGTTGTTTTTCTTCTTCTTGTTTAGTTTGTTCCCACCCAGAGAAAAAATTCGAAAAAGCATTCCTTATGAAATTTAGGAAACAAGTTCAACTGCTACTCAAATGTTTTACTCTCCTGAAGGTGTCGTTCCGTCTTGTTTTGTTACTCAAGCTACATGAAAATGACACAAAAGAAGGCCACCATAAAAGCAAACAACGAAAGTAACGAAACGAGCATGGCGCGCACTTACGTACACGCACGCAAGCACGCATGCACACACACACACACACACACACACACACACACACACACACACACACACACACACACACACGCACGCACGCACGCACCCACGCACGCACTGTGTTTTTGCCTTGATTCAGGATCGGACAACTGAATATAATAAAAAATAAACACTACGATCCACAAAGGAAAACAAAATCCCATAGCCTATTGGCTATAGGGCAGTAAACTGTCAGAGATCACAGTGTCTGCTGCACGGCATGACGAAAGGCGTTGCCCATCCCTCTACTTCGGCCGACTGTATCCTTCCCTGCACTGAATCGGATTACATATTTACTAGTGTGTGGACAGAAATGGTATTCAAACCAGAAAAAAAGGAAATAAAACGAACCCAAGAGTGTGGTTCGAACTCATAGCTATGATGACCTCCTCATGCAAACGCGGAGAACCACTGACAACGGGGCCCCCTACCACAAGAAAGGTATCTGCCAAAATATGACTAACGACAACTTCAGAATGTAAATGACCACGTTCTGTTGCAATATTTACGATTCTCTGTGGGAATGATCATCTCGTTTATAAATCGATGGCTTTTTTCATCACCAGTTTAAAAGTACTGCAAAGCGTGTATCTCACATTACAACTGAGAGTCGGACAAACTCCACACAGAATATGCCCTCAATTAAAACAAATAAACAAACAAAACAGTGTCTGGTAAATAAACATCTTCACGTGCTTACGCGTTCTAGGTATATGTTGGAATTGCCTCCCCTTTCTGTGTCACTCACTTCAGAATTCTTTTCTTTCGACTTCCGAGGATCTCCGAATTCTACTCCCTACAGAGAATGATCCTCCACATTTATTCCTCTATTCCTCTTTCTTTCGTCTTTGACTTCTTTTTTCTCTTCTTTTTTCTTTTTCTCTTCCCCTGTTACTGCTGTTGAAATTTTTGCACTTCTGACCTTTCAAAAAGCCTATTAATAATAAGGTCGCCATATTCTATTCCTCGGATTTGGTGTCTAAATCAACACCAGTGTCCATGCGGTTTTTTTTATTTGTGTTTGTTTAGTTATCCATCCAACCGGCACACGATAGCCTCCTTTTCCATAAAGGGATTTAACATGTGTGAAGGCGGTTTTTTTTGGGTTTTTTTTTTTTTTTTTTGGTTCTGTTTTCCACCTCTTTTTTTTTCTTAATACATGTTTTCATATGCGACACCGCGGTTTAAAGTTACATCCGAACGACTTCGAGAGTGGGTTTAAAATCTGTCGACTCCGAAGAAAACATCTAAGGCGAGATCGGAGCCCAAGAACCCTAGGATTAAAAGAACAATTCTTTAACTACTAAGCCTGCTAATCCTTTGGTCCCACGAAGAACGCGGTAGAATTTGAGGGATAATCCACTCAACCGTTCTCGTCATCTTAGGGTTTCAATTTCACTTTAATTATATCGTAGCCGACCACACAGAACCCTTGTAGGGATCGCACACGTAGAATATGAAAAAAAAGGTATACCATCAACAACAAGCACATATTATCATTAGTATCTATAAAAATGTCGTAACATAACGACTGATCTGCTATTCTGAAGGAGGGCAAACATTTGTGCCAAGAGTTCCAGCCATTCGCCCTTGATTTATCACCCTGGGATTAAAAAAAAAGTGAAAAAGAACGTACATAACAGTGCCACAAAATATACATAAAAAGGCCATAAAGGAAAGCAGGCAGTGAAGAAGGGGCAGCTCTGGCTCGCTCCATGACAGTCTGCACAGCCCCACTAACCTAATCCCCCGATTATACAACAGAGAGGATACCATGCAGTAAATTATCACAAGAGAAAACAGTGTAGGCCTAAAGCCTTTTTCAGAGCAAAAACAGTTGAATGCGTCTCCATGACAGAAAAAAAAGGATTCGTAGACCTACGACAGCTACAAAATAGACAATTAAATAAAATAAAACGACAGTCAAAGACAGTAATAAAAAATTATTTTAAAAAAGGCGACATACCTACAGCAAGGGAAAAAAATTCCAGTAGCCTACTGGCCATTGGGGGAGTCAACTGTCAAAGGGTCACCGTGTTCATGGCACAGCATGCTGGAAGGCGGAGCCGATCCTATTCCCTTCGTCGCCTTTAAGCCTTTAACCCTCCCTGAACTGAATCAGGTTACATGTTCACTGCTGCATACACCGAGACAGTATCCAAACCGAAAAAAAAAAAACCCGACCCCACGAATGGTTCGAATTCACGACGGTCAGCTCCTCATGCAAACGCCAAGGACCATCAGACCACGGGGCCCCCACCACCAGAAACGAAGGTATCTCCAAAAGATATCTGGTAATGATAGAGGAGGACAACCTCGGCCTGTACATAACCGACATTTTCTTAGAATAATTACGATTATGTGTGAGAAACGATTACCTCATTTATAGATCGATGGCTTTTTACCACCAGTCAAAAGTACTGCACAGCGTGTATCTCACATTACACTGAGTGCCGGACAACTCTATAGAAGAATATACCCTCATTTAAAAGAAAAAGAAAGAAAGAAAAATAGCCTCTGATAAACAGTCCATTGTTTTACGTGCTTACACCAGTCCAGGGAGAAATTAGAATTGCGTCCCTTTCTTTTTTTAAACTCTTTTTTTTTTTTTTTCGACTTCCGGGGTCCTCCACATTAATTTTTTTTCTATCCCTCGTTCTTTCTTCTTGTACTTCTTTTTCTTCTTTTTTTTATTAATTTTTTTCTATCCCTCGTTCTTTCTTCTTGTACTTCTTTTTCTTCTTTTTTTCATTAATTTTTTTCTATCCCTCGTTCTTTCTTCTTGTACTTCTTTTTCTTCTTTTTTTCATTAATTTTTTTCTATCCCTCGTTCTTTCTTCTTGTACTTCTTTTTCTTCTTTTTTCATTAATTTTTTTCTATCCCTCGTTCTTTCTTCTTGTACTTCTTTTTTCATTAATTTTTTTCTATCCCTCGTTCTTTCTTCTTGTACTTCTTTTTCTTCTTTTTTTCATTAATTTTTTTCTATCCCTCGTTCTTTCTTCTTGTACATCTTTTTCTTCTTTTTTTCATTCGTTTCCTCGTGTACACCTCTATAGTTTATTGCTCGTGAGATTTTTGCCCCTGTGACTTTTCATATTAATTATAAGGTTGCCTCATTCAATCCTTGGGATTGATGTCTAACCAACACCATTATGCATATATTTTTGTTTGTGTTTGTTTAGTTATCCACCCAACCGGCACACGATAATCTCCTTTTCAATCACGGAATAAATTACGTGATGGTTTTTTGTCCACACTTTTTTTTTACATGTCTTCATACGCGGAACCGCGGTTTAAAGTTACATCTGAACGACTTCGAGGGTGTGTTAAA
>CM031620.1:34911179-34918679 GCA_018398815.1 Conus ventricosus
AGTAAACAACAGGTGACACGACCACAACAGAATTTCCAGGTGGGGATGCATTTTTTCTATGGCTTATACTCAACTATACACAGGCATTTTTTTCCCCAAACGGAAGAGGCTGGGAGATCTTGCAGACGCAAAGACGCAAAATGAAAAATATTACCTGCTCTTCAGCGCTCCGCTCGTGTACAGCACTCGTCACAGAAACGGGCACGGTAGATATGTGCTGCCGATTGAAAGTCAGGAACCAATTTCAATTTTCGACAATTCCGAATAAAATGTTGTATTTAAAAAACAAAGAGTAAACACTTCCACACAGAAAACTGACTTGACCACGGTGGTATTTTGGACCTTCTATTGCCTGTTTCTTCTGTCTGCTTTATCAGACAAGGCCACGAAAATCACGTGAAGTTTCCCGACCACTTTTGTACCAGTTTGGCTGGCAACCTGTGACGGCGACAGCGACGATACGTGTTGCACGTGCAACGCCCTTCGTTCAGCGTGACTGCTATAAATGAGCCAGTCTGCGAAGGGCTGAACCACATTATCATCGAGGAAACAGCAAGAATATTTTGCGTTTATGGTCGCTAGTATATTACCATATGGCTCAATTCAGGGAAAATGGAAGTGATAGTGTTGTGAATTTAAGTTTCGTCAAGGAGGTGTCACTGTGTGTGGTAATTCATGTCCGCTTATACCACATCTGCTAAAACGCCATGCAGCCACGTTGCATGGGGCTTACGGCTAAACGAACAACTGGGTGGAAAACAGAGTGGTGAAGAGGGTCTGACGGATGCACTGACCGGACGTGCTGATCAAGGGGGCGGCCCTTTAGGTCTATTCCCTTTAGGTCTATTCCTTCAAGGTCTAATCCCTTTAAGTCTATTCCTTCCAGGTCTATTCTCGTTAAGTCCCGGGATAGGGTTAGGGATAGGGTTAGGGATAGGGTTAGGGTTAGCCGCGCGTAGACTTACAGGGAATAGACTTAAGAGGATTTTCATTTTGCGGTGACATCAATGAGTAGATCAACCGGGAATAGACCTATGGGGACCTCCCCCCGATCAAGGCTGCTGCGAGAAGGCTAAATTTGGGGGAAAATGTGTGTGTGTTTTGGGGTGTGGGGTTAAAATTATAATAATATTAATAAATAAAATATTAAAATATATTATAATGTGTGTGTGTGTGTGGTGTGTGTGTTGTGTTACGCACACATTCTCACACCCAGCAGACACTACACGAAAACCACACACACACACACACAGCGAGAGACAGAAAGGGGTTTTCAGGGGGAAGACTGGGGGAATAGGAGGGCGGGTGTAAGGGGGGGGGGGCAAGCGGGGGGGGGGATGGGGGGGGGGGATGCACGTCAGGGAGGGGGGGGAATGGACACAAGAACACCGACGGGACTTTTGAAAAAAGATGAGGGGGGCAGTGCCCGACCAAACACTTGAAAAAAATTTGCTCCTTTTCCCTCCCCCCCCCCACCCCCCACCCCCACCCTCACCCAACCCCCTGGCCCCGCAACCCCTCGCCCCTCCTGTCTGCAGTACCCTTTTCCCACCATTATAAATGAATAAATGAAACTGGGGAATGTTAAGCTTATTTGATGCTTTTTTGCTCCTTGGTTTGAAACAATCCTTCAGTTTCAGGGGGGGGGGGGGGGGGGGGGCGAGGGGGAGAGAAGAGACAGGGTAGACAGACAGACAGAAGGCCGGGAAAAAGAGAGAGAGAAGAGAGAAAGAAGAGAGAGAGAGAGGAGGATTGACACACACAAAAGGCAAAACACAAAACCGCCCCCGACGCAGACTAACAACAGACGGTGAACAAAGAGAAAACAAAACCGACACGCAGACAGAGCACAGACGGGAAAAAAAAAAAAAAAAAGGGGAGCGGAGAGAGAGGGGAAGGAAATTGCACGGGCCCCCTTCCATAGCGCCACTTCCAACAGTTGTTTAAAGGGGGCAAAAAGGGCGGCGCCGGAGAGAGGCGGCTGGGTGTAAACCCTTTTCTAAACCTTTTTCCCAAACCCCAAACCCCCCCCCCTGTCAAGGCCCCCCGGAAAAAACTACACCCCTTTTTTCCCCCAGCGCAAAAATAAAACTAAAAAACCCCGCCCTCAACCGTTCTCCCCGCTCCCCCCCCTCCCCCTCTCCCCCCCACCCGACCCCCCCCCTCTACACCATAAATTTTCAGGGGCGGAGGAGGGGGTGACGGGGTAGGATGGGGACGGTAAGGGGGGAGGGGGGAGGAAAAGGGAAATTGGAAGGTAATTAAGTTTCCGGTTGAAAGATGGTGGAAATGTGGGGTAAATGGGAAAGGGAAATGTGTTTTTGCATATGTGAGATGGTAAAAGTGGTGGAAATGAAAAACTGCTGTGTTGCACTATGTATGATGGGAAATGTGGTGGGAAATGGGGAAAGGAACGTGTTTTTGTTCACATGTGATATGGTAAAGTGGGGGTAAATGAAAGGGAAATGTGCTGGTTGCACTATGTATGAGGTATTGTGGTGTAAATGGAAAGGAAATTTTTTGTTGCACTATGTATGAGGTAAATGTGGTGGCAAACGGAAAGGAAACGTGTTAAATTTCACTATGTGATGATGGTAAATGGGGGGGTAAAAAAAGGAACAGCTGTGTTTTTTTGCACCATGGAGATGGAAAAAAGTGGTGTAAATGGGAAAGGGGAACTCGCTTGGGTTGTGTTGCCTATTGAGAAGGGAAATGTGGGGGTAAATGAAAGGAACGTGTTGTGTTTCCTAGGAAGAAGGTAAATGTGGTGTAAAAGGGAAAAGGAAAATGTTTGTGTTGCATTATGAGGGAAAGTGGGGGTAAATGGAAAAGGGAAAGTCTGGTTGCACTAGTGAAGGTAAAGGGGGGTAAAAGGAAAGGGAAATGTTGTGTTGCCTATGATGATGGGAAATGTGGGGAAATGGAAAGAAACTGTGTTGGTTGCACCGTGATGATGGTAAATGTGGGGTAAATGGAAAAAAACTGGTTTTGGGTTGCACTCTGTGATGAAGGTAAATGTGTGGTAAAGGGAAAGGAACTCCTGTGTTGTGTTGCACTATTTTAGATGGTAAATGTGGTGGTAAAGGGAAAGAAACTGTGTTGTGTTGCACTCTGTGATAAAGGGTAAATGGGGTGGTAAATGGAAAGGAACTCGCTTGTGTTGTGTTGCACTAGTAAATAATGGTAAATGTGGTGGTAAAGGAAAGAAACTGTGTTGTTTTGCACTCTGTTGAGTAAATGTGGTGGTAAATGGAAAGGAACTCGCGGTGCTGTTTCCCACTATGTGATGAAGGTAAAAGTGGTGGTAAATGGAAAGAAAGGAGGGAAGAGGAAGAGAAGAAAGCGAACATAGAAGAATACGAAAGAAAGAAAAAAAGAAAGGGAGAATAAACATATGAATAAATTACCAAATTGAGGATAGTCATGACAAAATGTACATGGGCAAAAGGAATAGGCATAGGCCTGACCCCTGTTTTCTTCTCACTTCTCTCACCCTGTCATGTTTATGCCGCTCACATGAGTGCGTGTGTAGCAATTTCAAGCACATATGACCACACTTGCAGAATATTAACTAAAAGGCGACTGGATGAGAATCTACGTAAATTAACCATTTGTGAGACTTTTTTTTTTTTTTTTTAGATTTGTCTGCAAGTAGTTGAAAAGCCTGTTTTGTAAATTTCCACCTAAAGTTGACTCATAAAGATTATTAAATTTCTTGGTAGTTGGGAAAAAGTAAAATAACCTATTGCTACCTAGAATTTGACCATCCCCAACAAAGAAAATACACTACTCACACGTTGCTTTCGACAGTCATCCGGGCATCTTCCTCAGCAAAACTTCCCCAAAGTATATAACCTACTTGTGCCTTTGTAGTTGGTATTTAAATGTGTTCTGATGTTTAGAAGGAACGGCACGTTTGATGAGTCCATTATTTCATGACCGAATGTGCAAAACAAAGTCCAGTTTGCTCCAACATGACCAGATAAGTGGTTTCTCGTTCTCTGCTTTGTTACTTGTTTTGCCGAAGAGAACCCAAGAGGTCGAAATGCATTGTGTCTTGTCCTGTACTTTGTCTATGTCTTTGGCGGTAACTAACCCCTTCTCTTTCAAAATTCTGCTTTCGTTTCCGCCCACAATCACTCCGTTTTGGAACTTAATGTCCAAAGCGTGTATTGGAAACGACTGACACAGTTCGTCGTGCGCTTTACACAGAAAAAAATGATATTTGGGAGAAGAGACGGTTCAAGCCAGAGAAGTTTTCAACAACAAAGAAGATTGTACAGTTCTCTTCCTTTCCTGTTTGATTGTCATTGTTGTTTCTTTCTTTCATTAACAAACCAACTGCACGCCAGCAGCGAATGTCATGCCGCATGATGCGTCATGTGCCAGATCAATTCTGGAAGAGATCTCATCTTCAGGATTGCCCAAATCAAGTCAGAAATTCTTCATCACAGATACACCAAGGGAGCACCACTCGGAATCTGTTTTGTCTTGTAACGGTAACAGTTCATTTCATGTAGCTTACACCTCGCCGACTGCAGGGGACCGAATCAAGGTTGTACTAATAACACCAATGATATGATGATGATGATGATGATGATGATGATCATAACGACGGCGATGACGACCATGATAATAATGATGATAATGGTGATATTGTTGATATCGATAGTAACGACGACACGACGATGATGACGATGACGACGACGATAAAGACGACATCGACGACGACAACGACGACGATGATTATGATGATGATGACAACGACGACGATGATGTAGTGATTTATTGATGATGACGATGATGATGATAACATTCATGGTGATGATAAAGATGATGATGATGGTGATGATGAATGATGACGACGACGACGACGTCGATGATGATGATGATGATGATGATGATGATGATGATGAGACGACGACAGTGATGACAGTGACGATAATGATGATGACGATGAATGATGATAATGATGATGACGATGACGACGACGACGACGACGACAACGATGATGATGATGATGATACGGTGGTGTTGATCATGATGATGATAATATTGATGGTGATGATAATGATGATGATGATGACGACGATGAGGATAATGATGATGATGATGTTTGATGAATGACGATGATAATAATGATGATGATGTTGATGACGACAACGACGATGTCGATAATGATAATAATTATACCAAAAACTAGACGAGCTTTCGAGAGAGCGGAGACCTCCTATAAAGTCCAACACCCCCTTTACTTCAATCAACCCCACCCCCCACCCCCACCCCCTGGTCCATCCTATATCTTTCAATATGTCTCCTAAATCATCATACATACATCAAAACTGTTCCAGCGGACTAAATTCGCATATTAGCCACATTTCGGCAATAGCTGCAGGTTTTCAGCTTAACCTATGAATGCGCAGTGGCTGAATAATAGTGCCCCCCCCCCCCCCCCCCCCTCACCTTCACTTCCTTGTTGAATCATTGAGTCTGGGTTGTAGTCTAGAAACGCGCCACATTTTCAAATCCAAAGAACATCACTACATGTAATGAGCCATTTTTCGTTCGGATCCGTGTATTGTTCCTTGAGAGTTTACGAAAAAGTAAAAGGTAAGGTTCAAGAAAGCAAAGAAGATAAACATTTGAAATTTTATTGAGAAGAAATGAACAAAACGGATTCCCACTCTGGTTCTGACCGCATCAAATTGTCAGGGCTTCGTCCCTGAGCCACATAAGGTCTATCCACCGAGTTTCGTTAAAAATCGATCCTGCGGTTTAATTCAGTCAGAGTACAGACAGACAGACAGACAGACAGACAGACAACAAACCAACAGACACAGGTAAACAGTAATAATAGAAAAGTTTAACAGCACTTTCAAAGATTGCCATATGGTTTTTCAATATTTGAAAATTTGAGAATATACTGAGAATATAGGATATTTTAACGGCATTTTGAAAGAGTGCAAGGCGCTTTATGATACTGCGAATTCTGAAATTCAGGATCACCTGTTCTGCTGTTGAAGAAAGTAACACGCGAATAATGTTTACAGGCGAGTATCCACATGCACGATATGATCATTTATAACTTTGAGATTTGCGGTCAGCGCTACAGGTGAGTATCCCCATGCTCGATGTCATCATTTATAACTTTGAGACTTGCGGTCAGTGCGTGCGAAACCGAGAACCTTGACCAACCACTGGACACACCTACTTCCTCCCCTCCCCCCCCCCCCCCCCCCCCCCTCCCGTCGAAGAGCCCCGGACCCTTTTGATAACGGCACGTGAGCGCCTCACCATTGCACGGTCTGTCCTAAATTATAGGTGCCCCGAGGTCAACCAATGAAAGTTGGGTATGAAGGTTAACGTTAGCGATTACATTGCCGATGAGTGATGAGCCAACCCCGCGCCTCTTCCTCTCCTCTTCGGATTTCCCCCTTGTGTTTGTCACACGTTTAATGCTCTCTCTCTCTCTCTCTCTCTCTTCCCTCTCGTCTCTCTCTCTTTCACAACACACACCACACACACACACACACACACACACACACACGAATATAAGCTGTTTGCGCGTTCAGTCATACATTCACCAATACTGAACACACCTGCCCAAGCCATAACATAAAAGTCACATCAACAACCCATCCAGTCCGAACAATAAACACATTAACATCTCAAAGCCCGCGCATGGAAATGGAATCATTTCATTCAAACCTCAGATTTGAATGCCATAGATAAAAAAAAAAACATCTGTCTATCTGAAGGCGAGCCCCCGCGCACACAAAGTAACAACAGTGTGACGCAAAAATAAATAACTAAAAAATTGACTAAAAAAAAAAAAGTACGGCGGTGTGAGACGGTGCACAATTAGTGATTCCCCGAACCAGTAGTTCTGCCGGGCAGTGGGTACTGATTGGTTTTTCAGAAATGATGAAGAGGCACCAAGCCAAGATTCATGCTGAGCCAATAGCTTAGACTACCAGTTGCCGTAAAAGTGGCCATGTAGGGGAACTATCTGAGCATGACATGTCAGAATCGAAGCCTGTGATTGGCTCCACGTAATCCACCTGTTCCAGAAAGCAGTGGATGAGAGGGAAGCGGTCGATGGGGAGGGAGGTGTGTGTGTGTGTTGGGGGGGGGGGGGGGGGGACAAACCAACTGCTGTTTCTTATCTTTGACGCAAAAGAACGTCGCTCAAGCACAGGTACAGTGCCTTTCTCCTGCTATGTGGCTGGTTGGGCTGACAAGGCACAGCAAGGAATAAGTGGCGCCTCCAGCACCCCAACTACAACCCAGAAGACAGATACCATTTGCTGGGACGACGGGAACAGGTCAAGATCTTCCGCCTGAGGACTGGACACCATCGCCTGCTCCACCACATGCGCACAAAATCTGGCATTGGACAGAGTGGAGAGTGCCCTTGTGGTGAGGGACCAATGACAACCGACCACATCCTTCAAGTCTGTACGACGCATGCAGCATCCAGGAGGAAGTACTGGCCAACAC